>JADMNL010000024.1:69880000-70480000 GCA_016271365.2 Neoceratodus forsteri | reverse complement strand
CTAAAGAAAACAAAGAAGACTAAACACACAGAACCGCCTGCTGGACAGCACTTGGGGACTTCTGCAGTGGCTGCATCTACGCCTTCTCCATAGGAGATTGCACAGGCTTCAAAATTATTCAGGCCTTACAGAGGATGCTGTTTGCTGGATCGCAGGTGCCAGTTTAGTCCCCCACTAACCAACCTTCTGCCCAAACTTTCTTCCAAGAGAAAATGGAGGATTACGGGGAGCATGAAGAAGAGGGTGAAGGGAAGCCTATAGAGCCTGAAGTCTCCCCTGAACAAGAGTTTGGCTGACAATCCAGGGCCTCAGAGGATTATTCATCCCACTTCACATTTGTCAGGAAGATGGTGGATGCCCTAGACCAGGGTTTCTCAAATGAGAGGCCAGCCTCCCAGGGAGGCCCCAACCTGTTCAAGGAGGCTCAAGCAAGCCTTAACATGTACTATATTTAAATGTCAAGTTTGGGATGCTTTATGTGAAAAGATGCGCAAACTGAAAGTGAATAATGGCATGCGATTTATGTACAAAATGGGTTACCAGGAAAGTGGCACTCAACAAACATTTGTTTCGATGTGACACCTGGGAAAGCTGAATAGAGGAAATACCATTCTTGGAAACTGTGCAAAACAAAATGCAAAATAATACAAATTAATAGGAACAAGGTAACAATTGACCCATTATACTAGCTGCAGAAAAGCACAAATGCAAAGGTTAAGTGGAGAGCTACTAGAAGCAAGAGCAGGAAAAGCAAAATGTTCCTGAGAAGGTGTTTCAGAACAAGGTAAAACTGACAAAGAAAGCAATCTGACTCATGGAGGTATTGCAACAAGGTAAATAGGGTCCAAACTCAGAAGTTTGGAGAGAGTAGGCTGACATGGGAGGGGGTTTATACAGAGGGACAATAATAAGTTCAATAAAATGAAAATAAACTCAATTACTCAAAGGAATTTCACTGTGTTCCTTGTATACTGTGCAAAGTATGATAGTTGTTCTGACTATGGGGAGGTCCAACATTTTTATACTGGGGAGGCTCAAGATCTTTTCCAAGGCTTGGGGAGGCTCACGATGGCAAAGTGTGAGAACTACTGCTGTAGACATTACCACCACTGAAGTGATAGAGGATGAGGAGGAAGAAGAATACTTAGAAATGGTGGGTTTAACACCCACTAAGTAATGATTGCTTCCTGTTAACAAGTTCTTTAAAAGGACATATTTAAAATCCTCCAAACACCTAGTTATGTCGCCCTTTAGACAAAAGGATGGACATGAATTATCAGCTGGACAGGAAGGGCTGAATTTTGTTCTCCCACCCTGACCACCAGGGGTGGTACAAGCTGCAGCCTGTGACAAGGCAAAAGTACCTCTGGCATCTCATTATCTGGAGAAAGATTCCAGACAAATTGACAGCATGGCCAACAAGGGTTGCCTGTCTGCCTCCTTGGCCATTAGGCAATCAAATTTCCAGGCTTACACAACCCAGTATCAGAAGTCTCTGTGGCAGTCTGTCACAGCTATGGCAGATAAAGCCCCAGCTGGTCTTTCAGCTGACTTAGCTGAGGCTGTTAGGTTTGGCTTAGAAGCAGCCAAATACCACTTTCAAGTGGCAGCAGACACTAATGACACTGCTGCCAGGTGGATAGCCAACACTATTGCTCAGAGGCGGTTTGCCTGGCTAAGAGCCACACACCTCACTTAGGATACACTGGCCAAGGCTTTAGACTTTCCTGTTGAGGGTCATTCCCTCTTTGGAACTCAGACAGAGGCTTACATGAAAAAGGTGGAGGCGTACAAGGCCACCTACAAAAACAATTCTGTCAAAGAAAGGGCCTCTCCATCAACTAGACCCTATAGAAGGGGAGGCAGAGGTAGACCTTTCCACACCAGGCCTTTTTACCAGGCCATGACTGTACCCTAGGTTCAGCAGTACCCACAGCAGGGGTACTTCGCGGGTAGAGGCAGAGGCAGAAGGGGCTCCAGGCATGGCTCCCAGTCCCAGCCTCAGGCAAAGCAAGACCCCTGACATGTTTTCCCAGGCTGCTTCCCCGCTACCAGTAGGGGGCAGGCTGACTCACTATTTCCAAGTTTGGAAACAGGTCACCCCAGACAAGTGGATCCTGGAAGTAGTGAGTCAGGGTGTGTCCCTAAGCTCCAAAACCCTTCGCACTCTAAGAACCAGAGTGTTCAAGTCAGCTTCCAATACTGAAGGGAAGTTGCTGGAAAAGGAAGTACAAAACCTACTGTCATCAAGGGCAGTAGAACCTGTGCCCCCACAACAAAGGGGAAAGGATTTTTATTCAAGATACGGTACTTCCTCATAACAAAGAAAAATGGGGAGTGGTGGCCTATTCTAGACCTAAGGGTGCCAAACAGGTGCTTATTAAAGCCAAGGTTCAAAATGGTAACCTTGTCACTGATTCTGCCAGCACTCCAGAGAGGAGATTGGTTGGCATCGCTGGACCTAAAAGATGCTTACTTCCACATCCCCATAAGGGAGTCTCACAGAAAGTACCTCAGGTTCAGACTCCCTTCAGGTCATTATCAGTTCTCAACCCCGCCATTCGGTCTCACTTCAGCTCCAAGAGTGTTTACAAAGTGCTTGGCAGTGGTTGTGGCACACCTGCGAAGGCTAGGTGTCACAGTTTTCCCTTACCTGGACGACTGGTTGGTGGTCAGAAAGTCACCACGACAGGTAAGGGAACATCTACAGCTCACTAAAGGACTTCTGGAGTCACTGGGTTTTCTGATAAATCTCAAAAAATCAGTCCTTCTCCCTGCACAAGTTCTGCAGTTCATATGAGCAGAATTAAATATCCAGGAGGACAGGGCTTACCTGCCTCTAGACAGGGTAAGAAGTACTCTGCAGATGGCGGGCTCCTTCAGCCTGAACAGACCAAAAACTGCAAGACAGTTTCTATAGCTCCTGGGCCATATGGCAGCCACCACTGGCACAGTCCGGGGTTCCAGATGAGAGACATCCAGTTCCACCTCAGGGCACATTAGTGTCAGAGAAGAGATCCTCTCTCAAAGCTAATCCCAGTAACAAAAACGTTACTTCAGGACCTTCAGTGGTGGAAAGAGGAGGCCAACTTAAGGGAAGGGGTTCCTTTCCAGCAAGAATCTCCATCAGTAATTCTCACAACAGATGCATCACTACTAGGGTGGGGTGCCCATCTAGGGCATCACACCACCCAGGGCACTTGATCCAGTGCAGAATCACTCCATCATATAAATCTGCTGGAACTTACAGCAGTGTTGCTGGCAATCAAAGCCTTCACACCACTAGTGCAGGGAATGGTGGTGCAAGTCAGGACAGACAATACCACCACAATGTATTGCATAAACAAACAGGGAGGGACAAGGTCAGGCCCTGTCTGCACAGAAGTTATGAAAATATGGAGCCTGGCCTACTCCCTAGGGGTTTCCCTTCAGGCCATTCATCTGCCAGGCGAGGACAATACCCTATCAGATGCTCTGAGTAAGATCAACCAGGCCCATCACAAATGGACCTTGAACAGACAGGTGGTGGGAGTGATTTTCAGAAGGTGGGGCACCCCAGGGATAGATCTCTTTGTGTTCCACAAAAAACACCACCTGCCACAGTATTATTATTGCAGGCCTCCAGCTTGGGAACAATACCCTGGATGCTCTGGCTCTGCATTGGTCAGGAAGCACCTGTATGCATTTCCTCCTTTTCCTCTACTATACAGAGTGCTACTCAAGCTCAGGTCTCAGCCAGCATCAATGATCTTGATAGCACCAGACTGGGCCAGGCAGCCTTGGTACTCTCTACTGCTCTCCATGTCTGTAGCAGAACCAATACACCTTCCTCGGAGGCACAACCTGCAACTCCAATCAAGGGAGACTCCTGTACCTGAACCTCAGATCCCTCAGGCTCAAGGCATGGCTCTTGAGGACCCAGAGTATGTAGGCTTGCATCTCTCTGAAAGTGTTCTGGATATTTTAAGGGGTACAGGAAGCCTCCACCAGAAAACCTCACGCCTCAAAATGGAAAAGGTTTTCTATCTGGTGCTCCACCAGGGATGTTGTGCCAACACAGGCAGGGGTTCCAGTTGTGCTGGACTACCTTAACCATTTGCATTCACTGGGCCTACAGCCTACTACTCTAAAGGTCCACCTAGCTTCAGTGTCTGCTTACACCTCAGCTGGAAAGAATGCCTCTGTGGCATCGAACCCTATTTTTAAGAGTTCTTTAAAGGTCTAGCTCACTTGCACCCCTGTCACAGGCAACCCATGCCAGCCTGGGACCTAAATGTGTGTATAGCCAAGCTCATGGGCTCTCCCTTTGAACCCATGTCTTCAGTTCCTTTAAGTATGTTACATGGAAGACAGTTTTCCTAGTGGCAATTACCTCAGCCAGAAGGATCAGTGAGCTACAGGCTCTCTGCATTGAAAAGGACTACATTTCATTCCACAGGGACAAAGTGGTCCCTTGAACAAACAGGAAATTTCTTCCAAAGGTGGTCTTGGACTTCCATTATAACCAGTCCATTACCCTACCTGTCTTCTTCATTGAGCATTCAAGCTCTGGTGAACGTAGACTGCACAGTCTTGATGTCATGAGAGCTCTTAACTACTACATGGCCATCACTAAGGCCCATAGACAGGACAGGAAGCAGCTGTTCCTGACTTAAGGGGATGTGGGAAAAGGAAGTCCAGCATCTAAGAGGTTCATTCTCACTGGATAGCTCAGTGTATTCAGTTTTGTTACTCAAAAACTGGGAAAGAGCCCCCAGCAGGGCTGAGGGCCCATTCCACAAAGGGTGCAGCTGCTACTATAGCAACTTCCAGGGATGTCCCATTGGTGGACATCTGTAAAGCAGCTACCTGGATAACAGTGCACACCTTCACTAAGCACTACAGCCTGGGCACACAGGCTAGAGCTGATGCCAGGTTGTGCACAGCAGTCCTGCAGAGTCTATTCCCAAAGTAGGTTCTTTGTCTACATAGAGTTAGGAATATTGGAGTATTCCTGGGGTGAGAAGAAGAAAATACTTACCATAGTAATCTTGTTTCTTCCAGAGGATACTCCAATATTCATAACTCTACCACCTTGCCCCCCCGCTAGAACCAGTGGCCTCTGCTTTCCATGCTGTGTTACCATGGGTACGAGTGCCACACTCTGGCATTTCTGTTTGAAACTGTATTCTTCATTGGTTTTACTCTCTTCTGGTGATTCTGACATCTGGGGGTGTTTGTTGTGGTTATTACCTCCTGTTGGAGGCTTTTTGGGTGTTAAGCTTATTATTACTATTTTATTATTATAGTGTTATATAGGTATTTTCCTTGCGTCCTGTCTTGTCAGGCATCCATGAAATCTGAGAGATTAGAATGTAGGCAGTTGATAGGGGCAGCATTTGAAAAGTGGCATGTGCCAATGGTGTTCCATTATTAGCAAAACGTTTTATCTTCCCACCCTCACCCCACCCACCCTGGAAATAGTTCCTTTATACCTGGGGTTCTGACATCATTTCCTCAAGAGTGCAAGGTGCATATCACTGTCATATCCTCTCTAGCACACTGCACTGACAATATAAGCATACACATTGTATAATATATATATTTCTATATAACAAACCAATCACATACGCATACACACACACACACACACACAACAAACAAACAAAAAAAAAGTAGATAAACATGTGGGGAGTAGTGCAATGTAATGGCTATGGGGCAGCAGTCTTCCGGGAGTCTATCTGGAGGCTGAGATGCTGTCCTATTTGCAGACAACTCTCTGCCCTGAGGGAGGAAGTTGCCTGTCTTCAGGCCACACTGGACAGTAGTAAGGGAACCTTCCCCCAGGCCACACTGGACAGTAGGAAGGGAACCTCCCCCATCCAGGGAGCACCAGAGCCACCACCACTACCTCAGAGGTTGCAAAGAAAGCACAGCAGTTGGACCACAGTGGGCTCAGGGAGGGTGAGGATGGTGGAACAGAGGCACACCCAGTCAGTTGTTCCACTCCACAATCCATACACCATTCTGGGGGAGCATAGCTCCCCTATGGATGCACAGAGAGGAGACTGATGACAACTGTCACAAGGGAGGCCCACAGGAAGGAGGCAGAGGACACCACAGGGAAAGGAAGCAGCTCCTGGTGGGGGGCTCAATTATTAGGGGGATAGAACTGGGGGGAGCAGGGAAAACTGAAGTAAGGTGCCTGCCTGGTGCCATGGCTTGGAGGGACAGGAAGTGCATCCTCAGGATCATGAGAACAGCTGCACGGGAGTCTGAGCTGGACGTCATTGTCCACCTAGGGACAAATGACTTGGCTCATCATGAGATTAGAGCAGTGCAGGAGGACTTTGTAGAGTTGGGGAGGGGCCTAAGACAAGTAGCACACACAGTATCCTTCTCAGAGGTGCTGCCTGTCAATGGCATGGGTGAGGCGAGGGTACTTTGCACCATGCAGTTTAATGAATGGTTGAAAAAATGGTGTGGAGCACAGGGGTTTGGCTTCATTGGGGACTGGGGTTCCACCTGGAGGGACACCAGCCTATACTGGCACGATGGTCTGCATCTGTCCAGGAAGAGAACAAGTCTTTTGAGCAATCGGTTTAAATGCTTCATTGGCAAGCTTTTAAACTAGTCAAAGGGGGAGGCACTGATAAGCAGCAGGAAAATCCCAGCCTCTCCCTACAAAACAGGGTACTAAATGAGAAAAAGACCGAGGTAGAAAGGTCAGTGGGGAATGCTGCAACAAAAGGTAAAGCCATCAAAAAAATGGAGAGCAATGAGTACCAGTGCCCGTAGTCTGGGTAACAAGCTTCCTGAATTAGTGGCCTTGATGGAGGAGGAACATCTGGATATCGTGGCAGTCACAGAAACATGGTACACACAAAACCATGACTGGGACATAAACATACCAGGATACACTATCTACAGGAGGGACAGGGAGGATAAAAGAGGAAGAGGAGTAGCTTTTACATAAGGGAAGGAATAAAAGCAACAGAACAAAAGGGTAAACAGGGAGGAGAAGAAGCACTGTGGGTAAATTTGGAGACAGGCAATGGCACCACAATCCGCACAGGGTTGATACAGACCCCTTCTCAGGGGAGGAAATGGACAAGGAAATGATAGAAAGTATACTTAGAATGGCAGAAAAGGGGAGATATTGCTGATGGGTGATCTGAATATGCCAGATGTTAACTGGAGTGCAGTTGCAGCAGCCACTTCGAAGAGTGGGGTTATTCTAGATGCCCTACAGGGGGCATGCCTTAGACAACTAGTATTAGAGCCCACTCGAAAAGGAGCAATCTTAGACCTGGTTCTCTCAAATGGAGATGGAGAGAGGATCACAGATGTAGAAGTGGGTAGCCATCTGGGAACTAGCGACCATCGAACAGTATGGTTCACAATAAACACAGCAATAGAGTCAAGTCATACAAAGGTAAAAGTACTGGACTTTAGGAGGGCTGACTTTAAAATGGGTTAGTGCCTAAGGAATGCACTAGCAAATGGGCAGGAAGGAGGGGTGGAAGAACAATGGGGAATAATAAAAACTGCCATCACAGAGGTAACGGTTTTGTGTGAAGCAAATAAACAAAACAAAATGATGTAAGAAACCACTATGGTTCTCAAAGGAAGTGGCAGTGAAGGTTCAAGAGAAAAAGAAAGCATTCAGGGAGTACAAGGAATCGCAGAAGGAGCAGGACAGAGAACTGTATCAGTTAAAGCAAAAGGAAGCTGGGAAGGCAGTCAGAACAGCAAAGGCCCAAACCGAGGAAAAGAAGGGGGATAAAATCTTTTATAGGTACATCAGGAAGCGAAGGAAGACCAAGGGAGGGATAGTGAGGCTTAATAAAGGGGGAGGGAGGGAGGGTGGGCAGAGGAGACTGAAAAGGCAGAGATACTAAACAAATATTTTGCTCAGTATTTACAAACGAAGAGAGGGAGGTACCTAAAACAAACAGTAGAAACACTCTGGATACAGAAGTTGATACCAGCCCATTTACAGAAGAAAGGGTTATGAAGAACTCTTAAAACTGAAGGTGGACAAAGCAATGGGGCCTGATGGGATTCATCCCAGAATTCTAAAAGAACTAAGGGTAGAACTAGTGACACCACTGACTACCCTCTTTAACAAATCATGGGAGGATGGGGTGGTACCCGAGGACTGGAGGAGGGCAGATGTGATTCCCCTTCACAAAAGTGGGAGCAAGGCAGAAGCAGGAAACTACAGACCTGTTAGTTTAACCTCAGTGATAGGAAAATGATGGAATCACTTCTGAAGGAAAGAATTGTCGAGTATCTAGAGGCCAGAGGGGCACAGGACCCTAGGCAGCATGGATTCACAGTGGGAAGGTCATGCCAGACGAATCTGATAGATTTCTTTGAGTGGGTGACCAAAGTAGTAGATCAGGGAGGGGCTGTGGACATGGCCTACCTAGACTTTAGCAAGGCATTTGACACAGTCCCACACAAAAGATTAATATACAAGTTAGCCAGCCTGGGAGTGGGTCCCAAGATGATAGCCTGGGTAAAGAATTGGCTGGAGAATAGGACACAGAGAGTAATAGTAAATGGAGCCCACTCAGAGGAAAGGGGTTACTAGTGGGGCACCGCAGGGTTCAGTATTAGACTGCTCCTCTTCAATGCCTTTATATGTTACATTGCAGAGAGAGACTGAAGGAAAGATGTCTCTTTGCTGATGACACAAAGATCTGCAACAGAGTTGATGCACAAGGTGGGGTGGAAAGGATGAGAAGGGACTTGGCAAGATTAGAGGAATGGTCAAATGTATGGCAGCTTAGATTCAGTGCTAAGAAGTGCAAGGTAATGCACCTGGGAAACAAAACCCAGGGAAGAGTACACAATGGGGTGAGATACTAACAACAACAAAATGGAAAGGGACCTGGGGTAGTCATAAAAGATGACCTAAAGGTGGGCAAGCAATGTGAGAGGGCAGCAGGAGGGCTGGGGGTACTGGGATGCATAGAGAGAGCATCACCAGTAGAAACAGGAAGTTATTATCCCTCTGTACAGACAGCTGGTCAGACCCCATCTGGAGTACTGCATGCAGTTCTGGAGACCCATCTCCACAAAGACATAGACAGGATGGAAGCTGTCCAGAGGAGGGCAACTAAAATGGTGCAGGGTCTGCACCAGAAGACATATGAAGAGAGACTAAAGGAGCTTAATATGTATAGCCTTGAGGAAAGGAGGGAGAGGGGGGACATGATAGAAATGTTCATGTACCTCAAGGGAATCAACAAAGTCCAAGAGGGTAGCATCTTTCAAAAAGAGGTGTGCAAGAACAAGGGAGCACAATTTGAAGATATGGGGGCAGCTCAGAGGTAATTTAAGGAAGTATTTTTTCACAGAGAGGATATGGATGCATGGAATGGCCTTCGGGAGGAGGTTGTGGAGTCAAAAACAGTGGTGGAATCTAGCATGCATAGGACAGTCATAAGGCCATTCTAGGGGGTGGGGGTAGGAAGAAGTAGGCTGCTGGTTAACTAGGATCTGCAGCTTATCCAGTAGGTAGGGAAATGGGCAGACTGGGTGGGCCAAGTGGTCCTGATCTGCCGTCAAATTCTATGTTTCTATGTTTCTATCTGGCTTAAAGGCATGCTGCAGAGAGTTATGAATATTTGAATATCCCTTGGAAGAAACAAGATTACTATGATAAGCAGTTTTTCTTTTTTTCTCCCTCCATGTTCACTGGCACCCTCTCGTTCGGGCCCTATAGCACCACCTCTTTTATCTGCTAGACTCACCACTCTGACAACACTTCGCTGTGGCATGCATCCACTCCAGAATTCTGGACTTCTAGAGGGCCAGCTTGTCCCTGCTGGGGCCTCCTGGCAGTCATCATGGAATGTACACCTGAGGTTCCTCTCCATTGGCCATTCTGTCCCTACCAGGGGCCACGCCATGGCCCAGTGGTGGGAACATTGTTGCAGTGCTCAGAGGGTCATGCCCATTGAGTATGTTGGGGAGGGTCCAGGCATGGGGGCAGAGAGGCTATCATCCGGCATACTGGTGTGGCATTTTCCATGTTCTTGTCCCACCCACCCACCCTTCTCATTAGTTGCATGCACGGCTGACCTGGGAGTGCCAGACAGTGCATGGTCACCCATGCCATCACTGTCACCTCTATCAGTCAACACCAGGAGCCACTAGAGCATGACACTGTAAGTCTCCCTCCCCCCAGGAGGACAGCATCCATCGGACATTCTTCACCCTCCGTTCCAGCCTCTGTCCCTGACATCCCAGAGCCGGGGCGTGAACCCAGGTTGCAAGTGTACCAGAGCGATCCCCCCATCACTCCGCATCATGGAACTGGTATTTGAAGAAAAGGGACTTGGCAAGGTTGGAGGAATGGTCAAATATATGGCAGCTTAGATTCAACGCAAAGAAGTGCAAAGTAATGCACCTGGGAAACAAAAACCTAGGGGAAGAGTACACAATGGGGGGGGGGATACCGACGATAACAAAAATGGAAAGGGACCTTGGGGTAGTCATGTCAGATGACCTAAAAGTGGGCCAGCAATGTGAGAAGGCAGTAAGGAGGGCTGGTGGGATACTGGGATATAGGGAGAGGCATCACTAGTAGAAAACAGGAAGTTGTTGTCCCTCTGTACAGACAGTTGGTAAGACCAGAGCTGGAGTACTGTGTACAGTTCTGGAGACCCCATCTCTGCAAAGACATAGACAGGGTGAAGGCTGTCCAGAGGAGGGTAACCAAAGTGGTGCAGGGTCTGCATCAGAAGACATATGAAGAAAGACTAAAGAAGCTTAAGATGTATAGCCTCAAGGAAAGGAGGGAGAGGGGGGGACATGATAGAAACTTTCAAATACGTCAAGGGAATCAACAAAGTCCAAGAGGGTAGCATCTTTCAGAAAAAGAGATGTGCAAAAACAAAGGGGCATGATTTGAAGATAGAGGGGGGATGGCTCAGAGGCAATGTGAGGAAGTATTTCTTCACAGAGAGGGTTGTAGATGCATGGAACAGCCTTCCTGAGTAGGTCGTCGAGAGTCAAAAACAGTGGGAATTTAAGAATGCATGGGACAGACATAAAAGCAATTCTAGTGGGGGTAGGAGGAAGTAGGCTGTTGGTTAACTAGGATTTGCTTATCCATTAGGTAGGAAATGGGCAGACTAAGTTGTGTGATCCTTATCTGCCATCAGATTCTGTGTTTCTATGTTTCTTAAACAGCAGCAGCTGTGCTAGGTGAGGGGTACCCATGGGTTTGTGGTATGCTGAAAGAGTACATAGATGGACATTAACTGCGGAGTACTGCAGACCAGTATCGGAAAATTCAATTAAGCACTCCAAAACCTTGTGAGGTGAGCACCTGAAGGGGTCCATTGAGGTCTTGTAACAGCAGATGGAAAATCTTTCTCGTGGCTATGTATCTTCCTGGTGGAAGGTTATGTGCAGTCAAAAGTATTCAGAGCTCCTCTGAGATACTTTGTATCTGATTCACTTCCATTTCTTCAGGAGTCAGGCCTGGAGGTGAAGGAGCACAGGTTGGGATGGACCAGCTGACCCTAAGTCAACAACTCCATCAGGAGTGGCAGAGCCTCAGTTTGCAGACTGAAAATTTGCTCAGAAGAGGAAACAGTATCTGCCATAGTCAGTAGGGTCCCACTAGAATCAACTTGCCCCATGTGCCTCCAGCTTCAGTAACACTCTCTGGATGAGGGAGATTGGAGGGAATGCATACAGGACCAGATTTTGCCATTGCAGTCTGAATGCATCTAACATAAAATGCCATGTCCTGAATTTCTGGAGCAGAATCGAGGCAGTTTGGCATTGAATGGAGATGCAAAAAGTTCCACATCCGAGGTGCCCCACTCATTGAATAGCAATCTCACAACATCTGGCACTAGTGACCACTCTTGAGGATTGGCCTGTGTTTGACTAAGCTCATTTGTCTGTGTGTTCTGGACTTCTGATCCAGGCACCATTCCCCCCACTCTCATCACCTCCTTGCAGAGAGGGTAAGAGTGTGCTCCCCCTTGCTTGTTGATATAAGACATGACAGATTTGTTGTGTGTCTGCAGGAGAACTGTCTTTTGGCTGACTAAGTCCACTAGGGCTGTCAGACCATACAGAACTGCTCACATCTTCAGCACATTGATGTGGCGGTGAGTCTCTGAGGAATCTCAGACACCTTATGTCTGAGAGACCTGGCAGTAGGCTCCCCACCCCTACAGGGAGGCATCTGTGGTAAGGATCACCTCTGGCTCTGGTGGGGAGAAGGAGAAGCCCTGGAGGAAGTTGTCCGCTACTGACCACCACATCAGGAGCCTTATGAGAGGTTTGGTCACCTGAATAGGTCAGTTTTTGAGGATGTGATGCCTGTGACCCTTGTGCACAAGCATCCACTGGGTTGTCCTCATGTAGAGCCATACCAAAGGCACTGTGAACAGTAAGGAGCCATTAAGCTCAGCATGTGCTGCATGGAATGGGCTTGCACAGTCTTGCATTCCATGGTGTGACATGCCATTTATAACACTGCTTATAGCCTGCTAGCCAGGAAGAAGACCCAAGCCCAGGTCATGTCCAGAAGAGCTGTTATGCACAGTAACTCCTGAGAGGGTACCAGTTTAGACTTAAAGGGTTTCAGCAGAACTCCCATGGATGTGAGGTCTTGAGGGCAGTGGCCACTGCTGCTGTGTCTCCTGTTTGGATGGGCTTGAGAGTAGCCAGTAATCCAGATACAGGAAGGCTTGGAGTCCTAGCTTTCTGAGGTGTGCTGCGAGTACTGCAAAAAACTTCATAAACACTTGTGGTGCTGAAGAAAGCCTAAGCAGTAGGTCTCTGAACTGGTAGTGCTGTCCCTCCACACAGAACTAAAGGTGCTTATGGTGGCTGGGGTGCGCTAGTATATGCTGGCATGCATCCTGCATATCCTGTAAAACTACCCAATCCTGATGTTTTAGGTAGGGTAGCAAGGATCCTGGAGAAATCATCTTGATTATTTTCTAAATCCATGTATTTGTTCAGATGTCTGAGGTTGAGAATGGGGCGCATGGCTTCTGATTACTTTGGTACCAGGAAGTAGTGGAGAAAACCTATGTTTCATTCTGACTCTGGCACTATTTCTCCTGTGTTTCTCAGATGGCCTGCAGTCTCTGTGCCAGAAGCTCTGACATGTGAGCTGAGAAGGGAGTTGTTTTCTGGGAGGATAGTCCGGAGGGTTTCTGACAGTTCCAGGAGTAACCCTCTCGGATAATCCTGAGGACACACTTTCCTGTCAAGATGGATTCCACTAGCTGGCCCAGTGGCGTGGAGGCTGAGGCAGTGATGTCTTACCTCCTGCCACACCGGCCATGTTCACGATAGGTGGGTGGATTTGGGGGCCTCTGGGGTGAAAGGAGAAGTCGGCGTCAGAGGACTACTCTTCTCTCCCTGGGAGGTGAGAACAACAGCCAGCACTTGCCTGACACTTAGCGGAGGCTGGGTGTTGGCATGCCAGCCAATAGAGTGGGGGCACAGTGGCAGAGCAGCCAGTGGGTGTGCTATGTGTGGAAGCACGTGTGGCACGCCCATTGTCAGCATTGCACGGTCTACCACTGAGAAAAACAGAAATGGCAGCCATGATCATGTGGTTTATTGGCCATCTGCCTAATGCCTATCTCCATGGGCACCACCCATACTGGATCAGTCCTGGTGGGGAGTTGAGGACTCTCTGCCACCCTGCCATGGGGGTAAGCCATGGGGGTAGCAGGGTGGTGGCCCAATTGGTAGACAGGCACGGATGGATGGTGGCTAGAGGAAGAGGAATGCCTGGACAAAGTAGATGCCAACTGGGAGCCACGGGGAGGAAAAGCAAAGTAAAAAAAAGATGGATTCCCACTGACTGTAACAGTGGGTCAGGTGCCCTCTACTAGGGAGGAGATCTGTCTCAGACAGCTGAAGTAGAACCGGGTTGGAGCTTCAGGTGATGGTACTGAGTGCTTTTGGTCACTGTGACTTTGGCTGTGCCTTGTTATGGGGCTGGAAAACTTGAGCTTGTTGTTTTGGGCTCCCATGCCCCTGCCTCAAAAGGACTGCATGTTGTGAAAAGAACCACATCCTTTATCCCTCTGTGGGTTATAGGGAGCTGACCTGGAAGTCTCAAGAATCATTCTAGTTTCATTAGCCTCTTTAAGAGACTACGCCACCTGCTGTCCAAACAGATAAGTGCCATCGAAGAGCAGATTCATGATCTTTTGTTGTGCTTCCGGAGTGAAGCCAGCAGTCTGCGACCAGGAGTTCTTCCCGATGCAAATACCTGCAGCCAGGGAGCAAGCTGCTGCATCAAAGGCATCCACGGAGGCTTTTGTGGCTGTTAGACTCAATACCTTGTTAAACAGCAGCAGCATCTCTTGTTTTGTCTCTGCCAGAGACTTAAGCTTGCTCCAGAGGACATACTCAACTTTAGAGAGTGGCCAGCTGGCTAGCTTGCCTGATGTGAAAGGTAGCGAGAGCATAGACCCTGCTGCCCATTGTTTCTGCTTTGTGCAATTCCTTGTTAGTGGGGTGTGTTGTGACCTCCTTGGGCACTATGGCTTTGTCATTCTCAGCCAGAATAGCAATGGCATTGCTATTGGCTGAGTGAAATACATTATTTAGCTTAGGCACCGTGGTATTTTGTCCACCTTGTTTGAGGATGGCTGCCACAGAGCAGGCCTCTTCAAGCCACCTCTGAGAGAGTCTGTAGGACTAATTGGATGGGAGGAACTAGGGAGACAGAAAACAACAAATTGCTCATTGTAGTAATATTATTTCTTCCAGGGTATTCTTCAGTATGCTTGACAGGTGCAGTATGCCAGCTGGGTTCAGCTGCCTCAGAGGAGGAGTTAATGCTAATGATTTTTTTGGCATCAGCCAATCAGAGAGCAGGAGAGAGAGTTCTGCTTGAGCTAAAGTGGGAGGTCAGTCAGATTAATTTTGAAGGTAAAGGGTAAAAAGCCTCAATAGTACTTATAAGAAACTATCAAACTTCTGGAACAAGAACAATACATAAGAACTATAAAAATGCCCATATCTATAAAGCTCTAAGTATTATGTTCATACAGTGAAATTTGGCCAGAGTATGAATTGAAGAACTACTGAGTCTGGTTATGTAGGGAAGGATGGGTGGGAGGTCAATCATACTGAAGAATACCCTGGAAGGAATATTACTTCAGTGAGCAAGCTGGGAGGCAGGTACAGACTCTACTTTGGAAAGAGGTTCTGCAGGACTGCTGTGCCAGATTTGACATCTGACTTACTGTACATCCAAACAGTAGTGTTTTGTGAAAGTGTGTACAGTCTTCCAGGTAGCTGCTTTGCAGATGTCCAGCAAGGGTATGTCCCTTGCAGCTGCCACCGAGGCTGCAGTGCCCCTAGTGGAGTGGGCCATGAGGCCTTGAGGTGGCCGCTTGCCAGCCTTACGGTAACAGAACTGAATGCAAGAGACTATCCAATGAGAGAGAGTCCTCTTGGAGGCAGGCCTGCCCTTCCCGACCCCACCTTGGTAGGGAAGAGCTGAGTATGCAAAGTTCTGAGCTGCTTGGTGTGCTCCAAATAGTAGGTTAGTGCCCTTCTCACATCCAGACTATGAAACGTTCACTCATCAGGAGTGGATTTGTCTGTGAAGAAGATAGGGAGTGTTATGGACTGGTTCAGGTGGAATTCTGACACTGCCTTGGGCAGGAATTTCCTGTTTGTCCTAAGAACTACCTTATCCTTGTGGTAGTTAATGTAGTTAGGTTCAGTGCAGAGTGCCTGCAGCTCTGAAATCCTTCTGGCTGAGATAATTGCCACTAAAAGACAGTTTTCCAGGTGATGTACTTTGCTCTGCTGTAGCCATTGGCTAAAAGGAGTCTCCATGAGTTTGGCTATGCAGAGGTTCAAGTCCTAACGAGGAATAGGTTCCCGAGAGGGGTTGAAGGTGTAACAGACCCATGAAAAATTTCTTAAAGATGGGGTGGGAAATTAAAGACTTTTCCTTCCCAGTGGAAATAGAAGCAAACATAGAAACATAGACTTTGAGGCAGATAAGAAACAGAAACATAGAATTTGATGGCAGATAAGGACCGCTTGGCCCACCTAGTCTGCCCATTTCCCTACCTAATGGATAAGCTGCAGATCCTAGTTAACCAACAGCCTACTTCCTCCTACCCCCCATTAGAATTGCCTCATGTCTGTCCCATGCATCCTTGAACTTCCCCACTGTTTTTGACTCCACTACCTCCTCAGGAAGGCTGCTCCATGTATCCACAACTCTCTCCAAGAAAAAATACTTCCTCACATTACCTCTGAGCCGCCCCCCAATCTTCAGATTGTGCCCCCTTGTTCTTGCACACCTCTTTTTCTGAAGACGCTACCCTCTTGGACTCTGTTGATTCCCTTGATGTACTTGAAAGTTTCTATCATGTGTTCCCCCCCCCCTTCTCCTCAAGTGTATACATATTGAGCTTCTTTAATCTCTCTTCGTATGTCTTCTGGTGCAGACCCTGCACCATTATAGTTGCCCTCCTCTGGACAGCCTCCATCCTGTCTATGTCCTTGCAGAGATGGGGTCTCCAGAACTGGATGCAGTACTCCAAGTGGGATCTCGCCAACTGTCTGTACAGAGGGATAACAACTTCTTGTTTTCTATTATTGATGCCTCTTCCTATGCATCCCAGTATCCCACCAGCCCTCCTTACTGCATTCTCACATTGCTTGCCCACCTTAAGGTCATCTGCTATGACTACCCCTAGGTCCCTTTCCATTTTTATGTTTGCTTGCACGCATGTGCAAGAAACATAGTGCCACCATACGAGAATTCATAGATGTGCCTCCCAAACTTCCAATGCCCTGCTGCCTTTTGCAGGCACGGCTGCACCTGCCAATGAATGTCAGAGCTGTCTATGACAGCCCTTCAGATGCAGTGCCATACAGTTGAAGGCAAAGAAGCGCTGCAATCAGCGGTGGTAGCGTGTGGCAATTTGCGCTGCTGCGTGCGGCGGTATGCAAAGTGCCATGTCATTACTACACTGAATTAGCTGTCATAGACAGCTCCGTCTATAACACCCCAGCGTGCTCATGCACTCCTCTCCCACACACACTGTATGGCCGATGGGGTGCCCAATCCCCCGTGAGCTCCATCCCCCCCCAACAGACTTCCAGGTGCCACGCTGAGGCCCACCCCAGCATGGCAACAGTCCATATAGTCAGCAGGGGTGCCCAATCCCTATCGGCTCCACTGCCCCCAAACAGCCTTCCAGCTGCCACGCTGAGAGCCCACCTCAGCGTGCGAAAAGTCCCATCCGTCTTTAAAAAAAAAACATGCCCTGTAGTAAACGGTCCCTCGCTGGCTGCCATTTACACAGCCCACCTCTGCACACCCTTCCTCCCACACCCGCACCTCACCACATACTTGCCTCCAGAGGACGAGCCGATGATCTTCGGTGGACTGGGAACACGTCTGCACTCTTCAAAGCCAACCGGGAACTTAATAAATGCCGGTAAGCTGTATAATGGAATAAATAGGGTTTTTCAAGTTTTATGCATATCTCAGGCATTGTTTGAATTTGGCACCAAATTTTCAACATGGGGTTTTTGGGACCCCTCCTCATGAATTCTGGCACTGTCATAGCGTTACTCGGCCCAAAAGGTGATTTAGTGGTCACTGCAGAACCACCTTTCGGGACTGATTTATGAAACAACAGTGTCACAGTTCATGATGAGCCCCAAAAACCCTATGTTAAAATTTGATGAAAAGCTCAAAAATTTAATTCTGGCGGGCATGCGGTTCCTATGCAGCTTTCGTGAAGTTGCGTAATTTTAATATTTTCACTCCAGATTTTCAACATTGCCATTTTACCACACCTCCTATGAGCAGTACAGCTGTTATTTTCACATCTCGCAAAAATGAGTTTCTGCGCATGTAGCGCTAATGGCGCAGTCGGTGTGCAAAGTCAATGTTTGGGACAGATTAAGAAAATCACAGTGACACTGTTCATGAGCAGAGGTCTTAAAATGGCTATGTTAAACATTTGGTAACAAAAGTCCATAAAATGACTGTGTTACAAGCGAGCATTACATGGTTTTCCGCACCCTCGTAAGTTCATGAATTTGTAATATTTTCAGTCAGATTTTCACCACTGGCATTTTTCCACCTTCTTTATGAACAGTATAGCTGTCATTTTCACACCATGTCCGAAATGTGTTTTTGCACTTCAGCACAGAACTGCGTGGTCGCTGTGGGAAATCACTGTTCGGGACAGAATAAGAAAATCACAGTGACACTGTTCATGGCGGAAGTCCCCAAAATGCCTGTGTTGACAATCTGCTGTAAAAAATCCCCAAACTAATTACTTACGGGTGTGCGTTGTGCAGTTTTCGCATGCTCGTGGCGTCACCAGTTTTTTAATATTTTCACTGCAGATTTTCAGTATTGCCATTTTACACCTCCCATGAACAAGTACAGCTGTCATTTTCACATCCTGTTTGAAATGTGTTTCGCACCTGTGGTGCCAAATGGCATAGTTGCTGTGCAAAATCTGCTTCCGCTAATGAACTGATATCACCACTGTTCATAAGGTGGGGTCACAAAAAACCATGTTGAAAATTTGAGTGAAAATACTAGCGATGCCTGAGGCGTTAGGGTTTCCAACCATACGCCCCACCCTGTAGAGACTGACAGGTATCAGGGGTGTGACTCGGGATTTTCGCCTGTAATGCTTATACCATTCCATCCACCACACCCTGCAGCCAGTGAGAGGCATCAGGTGTGCCTTGGACTCTTCGCACCAAAGTTCACCCATTCTCCTATACCGCACCCATCTCACCGTGTTCCTCGATGGAATGGGGTGTAAAGAACCAAAGACCCCAAGGCACACCGTGACACTATTGGTGTCTGCAGGGTAGGGTGTGGTGAAAATCAGCGTGGCACATTATGCCCTAACGACCCAAAGGCACACACCCAGTGCCTGTCAGTATCTGCAGGGTGGTGGTGGGGTTGGCTTCAGTTCAATACCTCACTGCCATTCCTATTATGCAGCTCTGTAACTCCAACATTACCAATGCCAATGCCAGCAAGCAAACATTCAGCACTGCCAAATGCTTGTTGTTGTTATCATCTCACCCCCATTGTGTACTCTTCCCTGGGTTTTGTTTCCCGGGCACTTCTTTGCATTGAATCTAAGCAAGCTGCCATACATTTGACCATTCCTCCAACCTTGCCAGAGTCCTTTGCATCCTTTCCACCCCACCTTCTGTATCAATCCTGTTGCAGATCTTTGTGTCGTCTGCAAAGAGACATACTTTTCCTTCCAGTCCCTCTGCAATGTCTCTTATAAAGACGTTAAAGAGGACTGGTCCCAGTACTGAACCCTGCGGTACCCCACTAGTAACCCCCCTTTCTTCAGAGTGAACTCGTTTACTATTACCCTCTGTATCCTGTTGTCCAGCCAATTTTTTACCCAGGCTACCACTTTGGGACCCACTCCAAGGCTGGCTAACTTGTATATTAATCTTTTGTGTGGGACTGTGTCAAATGCCTTGCTAAAGTCTAGGTAGGCCATGTCCACAGCTCCTCCCTGGTCTACTACATTGGTCACCCAGTCAAAGAAATCTATTAGATTCATCTGACACGACCTTCCTGCTGTGAATCCATGCTGCCTTGGGTCCTGTGCCCCACTGTCCTCTAGGAACTCAACAGTTCTTCCCTTTAGAAGTGATTCCATCATTTTTGCTACCACTGAGGTCAAACTAACAGGTCTATAGTTTCCTGCCTTCTCTTGCTCCCACTTTTGTGAAGGGGAATCATGTCTGCCCTCCTCTAGTCCTCCGGTACCACACCATCCTCTCGTGATTTGTTAGAAAGGGTAGTCAGTGGTGTCACTAGTTCTACCCTTAGTTCTTTAAGAATTCTGGGTGAATCCATCAGGCTCCATTGCTTTGTCCACCTTCAGTTTTAAGAGTTCTTTCAAGAACCCTTTCTTCTGTGAATTTAGGTACCTCCCCTCCCGCTTGGCCCACCCAGTCTGTCCATTTGCCTACCAACTGGATACAAGCCGAGAGATCCTAGCTAACCAACGGCCTACTTCCTCCTACCCCACTGTAATTGCTTTATGTCTGTCCCATTCATTCTTGAATTCTCCACTGTTTTTGACCCCAACCTCCTCAGGAAGGCCAGTTCCATGCATCTACCACTGTCTCTGTGAAAAATCTTCCTCATTGCCCGAGCCCTCCCCTCTATCTTCAAATTGTGCCCCCTTGTTCTTGCTCATCTCTTTTCTGAAAGATGCTACCCCTTGGACTGTTGATTCCTTGAGGTACTTGAAAGCTTCCATCGCCTTCCTCTCTCCTCTTTTCCTTGAAGGTATACTGTACATATTAAGCTGCTTTAGTCTCTCTGTATGGTTTCTGGTGCAGACCCTGCACCATTTTAATTGCCCTCCACTGGACTACCTCCATCCTGTCTATGTTCTTGTGGAGACGGGGTCTCCAGAACTGCATGCAATATTCCAGATGGGGTCTCACCAACTGTCTGTACAGAGGGATGACAACTTCCTGTTTTCTACTGGTGATGCCTCTTCCTATGCATCCCAGTATCCCCCCAGCCCTCCCTACTGCCTTCTCACATTGTCTGCCAACCTTTAGGCTATCTGATATGATTACCCCCAGGTCCCTTTCCATTTTTGTTGTTGTTGATACCTCCCCCCCATTGCATAGTCTTCCCATGGGTTTTTGTTTCCCAGATGCATTACTTTGCACTTCTTTGCATTGAATCTAAGCTGCCATACTTTTGACCATTCCTCCAACCTTACTAAATTCCTTCTCATCCTTTCCATCCCCCTTGTGTATCAGCCCTGTTGCAGACCTTTGTGTCATCTGCAAAGAGGCATACTTTTCCTTCCAGTCCCTCAGCAATGTCACTTATAAAGACATTAAAGAGGACCGGCCCCAGTACTAAACCCTGTGGTATCCCGCTATTAACCCCTTTCTTCAAGTGAATCGTTTACTGTACCCTCTGCATCCTGTTGTCCAGCCAATTTTTTACCCAGGTTGCCACCCTGGAGCCCACTCCCAGGCTGGCTAACTTATTTATTAATCTTTTGTGTGGAACTGTGTCAAATGCTTTGCTAAATTCTGGGTAGGCAATGTCACTGCCCCTCCCTGATCTACTACTTTGGTCACCCAGTCAAAGAAGTCTATTAGATTTGTGGGCATTAGGATTGCAAACTACCAGGCCCATATGATCAGATATCAGAACAGTCTGTGGAAAGCTGTTACGTACTTCTGCTCAGGCTTTGCCTGATGGCTCTGCCAAGACTGATTTGCTTAAAACATTGTCTGCTGGTACTGAAGTTGCCAGACATTTGCTGCACTCAGCTTCTGATGTTTCTGATGCTTCTGCCAGGGCTGCAGCTTCTGGCATTTGCATGAGGAGATATTCATGGCTTAGAGTTACTGGCTTTGCCAATGATGTGCAACAGACAGTTCTGAATGCTCCCTTTAAAGGGTCAAATTGTTTGGCTATGATGCTGAAGAGGGCTACGTGGACTTCAGACTTCAAAAATGACTTTTAAGGTCTTTGAAGTCCCTGTATCCACTTCTGCTAGAGGTCATGGTTGGGGCTCCTTTCATCAGACTAATGCTCAAGATAGTTGTGTCTACCATCAGCAAGGCCGTGGTGCAGGAGGTGGTACCCTTCTAGGTCCCTGTGCCAAGTGCCTATGCAAAACACCAAGGGATCGATTCAGGTGGCCCTGCCACCTCTATCTCCACCTGACTCTCTTCCGTCTCTCCCCTCTCCTCAGCTGTTACCTCCAGGGGTGAGTGGGGGGGGAGAATCTCCCTGCGTCTGAAACAATAGCGGGAGAGCACTACGGATGAGTGGGTTCTGGAGATAATTGCAAGGGGGCATGCTCTGGATCTGTTACAAAACCCTCCAGATAATTGTCCACTTCCTTCATTTTATCATCCAGGCAATTTGTCCCTTCTGAAGGAAGAAGTTCAGACTTTATTCCAAAAACCTGCCATAGAACCTGTTCCTCCTCAGGAGAGAAACAAGGCGTTCTATTCCAGATACTTCCAAGTCCTGAAAGGGACTGGAGAGCTGAGTCCTGTGTTAGATGATATTTATTTATTTTAAAAAGTTTCACCAAGAAAGGCATACTGAGCAGAGTTGCTTGTTTCCAGATCCATCCTGGGGAGAAGGGAAGGAAACAAGCAAAAATACAATTGCAGGCCGGCCGGTGGCGCTGAGGTTGGCGCTGGGCGCCACACCTCGCTCCACGCTGGCGACCGGGTTGGAGGCGGACTCGAGTCGTCAGTGGGTCGGCCGGGGAGACAGGCTTGGCGTCAATGACAGCTCACCTGCTCGAGGAGGGATTTGGCCGATGCCGGCGCACACGACCGAGCGGATGCTCGGGGAACTGCAAGCCCCACTAGGGGATGAAGGGTCGCTGAGCACGGACGCGGACGCACGCATGACGCCGGGGAGGTCGTTGGCTGCTCGGGGAGGAAAGCGGAGCGAGCCTGCCTCGGCCGGGAAGATGGGAGGACTTTGGATGTGCCCATGATGTCCGTGCCGCAGCAGACCATGAGACCGATGAAACATAAGTTACGAGGTTAGAACCCCCGCCTTGTCCCCACCGAAGGTAATCGAGCTCCATGGGGATCTGTGGTCTGTGTGGGCAGGGTTCCGGGCAGTGGGATGTCCAGGGGTCCTCACTGAAGGGTCGGAGGAGGCAGGCTGAGAGGAGAATAAAGAGTAATTTAAAAAAAGAAATACAGGAATTGCATTGCTAGCAATTATATTCGAGAGTGTAATAGATACTGGATTATACAGAATTAAACAGCTACTGATGCCTCAAAGAAAACTTTAAAAAACATAATAATTAGGTACAATTCTGCTTTCATTCCATTTATATTTTATACATTTCTCCCCCCATAATTTATTACTAAAGAAATGTGTATGAATATATGATTGTTGTCCCTTAGAGTTCATTTTGAGTTCATCTGCCTCTGTAGCTTACTTCCTACTTCAAGTCATAATCCACTGTTGTGACATTTTATTTATTTATTTATTAATTATTCAGAAACAACCTTTGCGCAGGAGCTCTTTTACAAAGGTTCCACGTCAGACACAGACACAGTTTATACAAATAATAATAAAGAATAATATGTACATGAAGCATCAGACACATATGACAGCATTTACAATCAGCTTAGTCAATGTTATAAATAGCATTTAACAGAGGTGTTAATGCAATGTAGTGAGTCTGAGGGCACTACTAGCAGGTGGATGGAGAAGGAGGAGAAGTAGATAAGATAGCGGTCTAGGAGAGGACCTTGTTGAAAATGGATAGTAGGGAGAGGTGCATCACAGGGAGGAGGGTGAAACTGTGGAAGGTCAGGGTATAGTTGGGTGGAGATGGGGGTAGGGGCCACAAGTGAAAGGTTACTACTTGAGTCTTACAGGATATTTATAGAAGATGATTCTATCTACCTACATAAATCAAGGTTACCCAAAACCAGACTTTGATAGCCGTGCACCTTCCTGCTATCTGG
This sequence comes from Neoceratodus forsteri, assembly GCA_016271365.2. NCBI lineage: Eukaryota > Metazoa > Chordata > Ceratodontiformes > Ceratodontidae > Neoceratodus > Neoceratodus forsteri. The sequence continues at coordinate 70,456,483 of JADMNL010000024.1, read as the reverse complement.
GTGAGGGACATGGGGTAAGACCCAGGGAAAGGTGGTTGTAAGGAGCAAGGTAGGAGGAATGAGAGGAGGGGTGCAGAGTAGGGAGGGAAAGAGGTGGAGAAGATATCACAGTCAGCGGGGGGAGACAAGGGTGACGGGGATAGCGACAAAGAATTGTGGGCTGGGGTAGGTGAGGAGCAGGTCAGCTTAGAGCTCCGGTCCGTGCAAGGGATATTGAGTGCCTCTTGGGCAATCACAGTTGTTCCTGGAGAGGAGACTTTGTTTGAGTTCAGACTTGAAGGCTGGTAGGCTTGTAGTTCTGTGTGTGATTTCCAGGCATTTATTGAGCCACAGAGGAGCTCTATACATGAAGCTTATTGATCAAGTGCAGTTTTCCGGAATGGGACTGCAAGTGCACCTGACACTTGACCTCTAGTTCCATAGTTTGAGCAAGCTTGGGAGAGAAGTTCGGTGATGCGAGGTGGGGGGGGCTGTGCCCATAAGTGCCTTCTTGCTGAGAAGACAGGTTTGGAATTTTATTCTTTGTTCCAGAGACAGCCAGTTAGCCTGAGTGTACAGAGAGCAGGTGTGAGTGAAACGGTCAGCATCAGTGGCTAGCCTACATGACTTGTTAAGGGCAGTTACCACCTGCATTAGTGCAGTATCCATAGCTGATCCATAGGCCACTAGACTGTAATCTATGATGGATAGAATCAAGCTTGAGATAGAGAGACGGAGGGCATCAGGTGTGAGGTTTTTCAGATGTCTATATAAGACTCCCAACTTGGAATTTACAGCCTTGACACCATATATATATATGCTGTGCATAAGAGAGGGTGTAATCGATGGTGACCCCAGATACTTATATGAGTACCTGTTCCAATGAGTCCTTGGCTTTATTGTGGATGGATAGGACAGGGAATCTCCTTTTGAGTTGTGGGCTGGATAGTAACATGGTCTTAGTTTTTCTAGAATTGAGCAGAAGCTTGTGTGCACTAAACCAGTCCTCAAGCTTATGGAAGGAGGTTTGTAGTTCCTGTTCCAGATGTTCAGTGTGGTGGTTACTGCTGAGGAGAACAGCATCATCTGTGTACAGAATGATTTTACTACCACATGCCTTGGAAAGATCATTCAAAAAGACACTAAATAGCAGGGGCCCCAGAATTGACCCTTGGGGAACGACCAGAGCCACTTCTTTAGCATTTGATACGACTTTGCCAATTTTGACTTTCTGGTATCTAAGAGACAGGTGGTCTTGGAACCAGGATACTATGTTTGAGGCCACCCCCAAGTTTTTAAGTTGAGCTAGGAGGAGGCAGTGGTTGACTGTGTCAAAAACCTTTGTTAAATCTATAAAGACTTACCCAATTAATTTGTCTATGTCAAGGGTATAGTGCACAGAGTCAGAGTATTCGACCAGGGCAGTAGCAGTGCTGTGGTTCTTATGAAAACCATGTTGCTGGGGGCACTAGAGTTGGTACTTATGGAAGTAATCAGTTATTTGGTCTGCGACAATCCTTTTTAGTGCTTTGGATTGTGGGGAGAGGATTGAAATGGGCCTATAGTTAGCAATCACAATCTGTTGCCATGACAGAAACTGTGAGGTCACAAGCAGTGCTCTTTGACTTCAGGTATGGATAAAGCAGTAGTAATAGATCAAATCTTCAGAAGCAAAGATCCTGTCTTCATGCAAATGACCTCACTGCTAAATAATGGGGAGGAAGAATACAGAACTAATGGGAAATACAAGCTGGACAGTGCCTAAATATTATGTTTTGTTGAAGTTCTCCTGAATGTGTCACCAGCTGTTTAAGTGCTAACTTGGTAAAAAGGGTAGCAATCAATGACTCAGTTCCAGGATATGTTACAGAGCTGATCAGACTGTAGATACATAAGGCTAGGATACACACTGGCAAAGGGCTATGCATGGTACAACTCTCAGAGCAAGAAGTTTGGTATCATGGTAATATTAGAGGTACCTGGTTACTTGGTTACTTGTTTTTTTTTGGACAAAAGAAGGCCGTGGCCCATCGAGATTGTCCTCCACACACAGTGGATCATTAACCCCATTTTACTTGAGTAGCCATTTGTCTATTTTGTTTTTGAAGGTTTCTATTTGGACAGAATCTACAATGTCTTGTGACAAGGTGTTCCATCGTCTGGGGGCCCTGATGGTGAAAAGTTTTGCCTTTTATTGTTATTAGTTCTGTTAACTTCAAGTTGTTTACTGTGTAACCTGGCTACAATCTTCCTATTAGAGAAGGATATACTGCACTGTTGCATTAAGATTGGTGATTGGAGGATTTTGAACAACTGGAGATCACCCCTTGTTCTTCTAAGTTTAAGTGAGTATAGGCCTGTTTGCTGGAGTCTAGTATCATAGTCCAGGTGGGCAAGATGAAGAATGAGTTTAGTCACCCTATGCTGGATCTGTTCTATTCTTTTGATATATGAGAGTAAGTAAGGACTCCAAAACGGTGATCCATAATCTGTATATGGCCTGACGTGGGACCTATATAGGGTCATAATACATTGTTCTGTTTTTGAAATAAAGGTATGATTTATCCTACAAAGAAGTGCATTCACTTGATTAGCTGTTTTATTACAGTGAGCTGAGGAAGACAATTTGTTGTTTACCAGTATCCCTAAATCTTTTTCCATGTTTGACTCTCTGATACGAGTATTGTTTAGGAAGTAGGATTGCTTGGGGTTATTTTTTCCCACATGTAATACTGCACATTTTAAAACATTGAAGTGCATTTTATTTATATGTGCCCAGTGTTCTATGGAAGCAAGGTCTGACATTAGGGTTTTTTTGTTGGTCTTATTATTTACTTTACCCCCTAGTTTGGTATCATCTGCAAATTTTATTAAGATGTTATTAGATGAGATGTTCATATCGCTGATAAAGATATTAAAAGAGTAGGTCCAAGATGGAACCCTGAGGAACACCGCTAGACCCCCCAATATCTGATAACACAGATCTGATAACACCCTTTGTGTTCTGTTTTTAACCAACTGTGTGTCCAGGAGACACTGGAAGGTGAAAATCCTAGGCAAAAAGCTTGTTAACCAGAATGGTATGTGATACTTTGTTGAACACTTTACTATAGTCAAGAAGGATAACGTCAACGGAAATATTGGAGTTGAGGTTTATGCTAATATAAATAGGGGCAGAGCAGAGTGAAAAGTATGGGCTGTTGGGGGTGGGGTGGGGAGGGACCTGGGAGGACAGTAGTCTCTATGCCAAGGATAGACTAAACTTGTGTGAGGAGGGAGGGAAGGAAAATGTTGAAACAGAGGATGGAGGAGTACATAGAGGAAGTTGGGAATTTAAACTAGGAGTGGGGGGTGGCAATTGGGCAAGAGATATGCAGAGACCACAGGTTGGGAAACCATATGAGCTTACCCCCCATAACAGTGCAACTATAGACCTATCTCCCTCCTCCCTATCCTGGCAAAACTTCAGGAGAGACTAGTCCTGTCCCAACTTACTCACTACCTGGACTCCTCCTCCTTTTTTACTCCCTACCAGTCTGGCTTCAGCAAAGCCCATTCTACCATCACCTCCCTTCTACGTGTCACCAGGGACATCCTCACTGGCATAGACAATGGTCACATCACCACGGCCATTTTTCTAGATCTAGCCAAGGCATTTGATACCATCTCTCACATTCCCTACTCATCTCCAAACTCTCTGAAGCTGGGATAGCTCACCCAGCTATAGAATGGTTCGAGATTACCTAGCAGGAAGGATGCAAGTGGTCAAACTGACCACATACCTCTAACCCCTTCCAGTCACTTCAGGTGTCCCCAAGGGTTTGTCCTCAGACCGATACTTTCTCTATATTTCTAAATGACCTCCCTGCAGCATCGCTCACTCTTCCATCCAAATGTATGCCGACGATACTGTTCTGTACACCTCTGGTCCTCAACTAGCAGTGTGGCATCTCTCCCACAGGAGGATTTCTCAGCCATCCAACACTGGTTCATGTCAAATCAGCTATCTCTTAACCCAACAAAGACTGTGTCGCTTACATTTGGCTCCCATCAAAGACTCTTCCGCCAAACACCCTGTCCTCCGTTCATCACCCTCCAAAGGGCACATCTCGAACAATGCACTAGCTATAGATATCTGGACGTCTGGCTTGACCAACACCTAGATTTCGCCTCCCACATTGACTCCCTGCACAAGAAACTGCTCCCTAAACTGGGGACTCTCTTCCGTAACAAAACATGCCTCCCCAAGGAAACAAGGCTTGCCATAGTACAAAGAATGATACTCCCAGTTCTGGATTATGGTGACATAGTATATTCTACTGCCCCTGCATCTACCCTGACAAGTCTAGACACCCTGTTCCACTCCTTCTGCCACTTCATCCTAGACTCCCCCCCATCCACCCACCACTGTACGTTATACAGCTCCCTAGCCCTGCCATCTCTCCCATGACCAGAGACTAATAAATTGTGCTAGGCTTGCTGCTAAATTCTGGACTCACTCCCTCTCTCCCTACCTTGTGTCTACTTTATCTCAACAACCTCCCCCTGTGTACTCCTTAAGAGGCGCTGACCCCAGACTTCTACACGTCCCACTAATGCGCACTACCAAAGGTCAGTCAGCTTTCAAATATAGGATCCCCAGATATGGAATGGCCTTCCAGCCCCCATCAGACATGCACAAAATCGGTCAACTAACAGACTACTCCAGGCACACTTCACCTCCAGCTGCTTATGCTAAATTGCTGTTGCCACTACTAAGTACCCATAATTTGTGCAGGAGTATTCCTGGTTGCGATATGTATTCTGTCTGTATTTACATTCCTGCTTGTGATCGTTCAAAACTGTACTACTCTGTTATGATATCACAGACAATGTTTGCTACTGTCATTTCTGTATTTTAAATGTTCTACTAAATACATGTACTGAGCTAGGCCCCCAGGTAGCATCTGGAATCGAGCATGTTGCTCAGTATGCCTTCCTGGTTAATCTCATAAATAAATAAATAAATAAATAAATAAACAAACAGTGACAAAGGACAAATGGCAAGTACTATTGGTGATGCTAGGAAAGGAGGGCAGGATGGGGGGGAGGGTGGAAGGTGGTTACCCTTAATGCTAGGAGCCTTGGAAGGAAAACTGCAGAGTTACAGGTGCTCATGGCAGAGGGAGAGGTGGACATTGCAGCCATCACAGAAACATGGGCCACCCAATACAATGACTGGGACCTGTCTGTACCAGGCAGAGCTGTAGGAAGGCATTTTGGTGCCTAGGCAAGAGACTAATTTTGCACCCCAGAAAACAGTTGGTGGTCTGGGCTGCAAATCCCAAGCTCTAGGTTGTTTACATGCTCTGTGGTGAGTTTGGGGCTCTTCTTGAAGGAAAAACATACTTTTGTTATACATTCCCTACCCTGATTTAAGGGAAATCTTTGCTCCCATAGAATCGGAGGTGTGGAGTCGAAGATGCTGGCTGGTTGGTCAGAGTGTGCAGTGTAGCTGCAATTGTTGTGACAACTGTCTGATCAACAGTTCCATCAAGAGTGGCTCATGGGGACATATACAAGCACTTCAGTGGCATAGATGCAGTCCTCGAGTGCTGGACACAAAAACCTCTGAATGCCCCACCTGCAACCACGCATCCTCACATAGGGGGATGTATTCCCCTGAGCCCACTCACTCAGCTGTAATGGCAGGCTCCACTACCCCTGTAGTGGAATTGCCACCACCTAACAGAAGGAAATGCCTCCACCCCTGACCATCTTCCCTTCAGCTAGACTATCTCCAGCACTCAATACTGCTTGACCACCCTTCTAGACAATAACCAGACTCCGCCCCAACCATCCTACATGTGGCTTGAACACCTCCACAACACCACACTCACCTTAGCCACCTACCTTCCCTATAGCTGAACCATCACCCTACACCAAGACCAGCGCCCATGCACCAGAACAATCCCTGCAACTAAACCAACCCTACATACATCTAAACTGTCCCTGATTTTGCATCAAAATTTGCATTGTCCATCATAAAGGTTGTGTTTTTATGGTAGAGAACAGTGGGGGGTGGTTAAAATCATGAAATAATGTAAAACATTAAAGTTACATACTTATTCTTCTTCAGAAAATGCAGATGAACACAAATCCCCTTTTTCTATCAGCTTTCTGAGTGAATAGTGCCAATTTATAACATGTGTCCAAGATTTTGGGTCTTTTGTCCTGATTATTTTGAGTCTTGTCCCTGATTCATGAGGCAAGAAGTTAAGAGGTATGCAGCCCCAAGTCTAGCATCCTCCAGAAGACCACTTTCTGTAGTGGCATCCCTCACCAAACAATAGTCTGACTGTATCAATCCCCACTGCAGGAACCCCTTAGAAAAGCACCCCCTGCATCTTCCTCTACCCCCCAGTTGGGAGAGGGCCAAGGGCGTAAGATTCACATCATAGAACTGCTGCTATGGTGCTGCCCAAAGGTCCCACAGTATAACTTCTGTACAAAAAAGCGCTGCTCCTCTGGTCCACTCCCTCCCTCTCTTTCCCCAGCTCAGACTCATATACTCTGTTGGCAACCACGAACATGGAAGGTATTTTTTATATGTAATTTATTAGCTGCAGAAACTGTCAGATGTCAAGATCCAGAAGGGCCAACTGACATTCATGATTTAGGTGACATGCTCAGTCTATGCAGTGTTATAAATTAGTTAATAAACTGTCATGTTCATGGATGCAAGCCAAGCAGACCTAGTGAGTTGGGGACACAGATAAAGGGAGGGGAGGGGAGCTTTCCTTTTCTGCCAGAAGTTTTACTGTGGGACCCTGGACAGCACTGTAGCAGCAGTTCTCTGCTGTGGATTTTCTGCTTCCTGGCTTTTCCTTGACTTGTGGGGGGACAGCTGCAGGGGGTAGCTTGCCTGGTGAGGGCTCCTGCTGTGGGATGGGGATGGGATATATTATGTAGTAGTGTCCCCAAGAAGCACTGTCTAGGTGGGGCACCACAAAAAAAAAAAAAAAAAGGCCTGACGGGGCATGATTGGTACATGAGCTTGAGGACCCCCCCAAGGGCCCATTTAGTTAGCCCTGGTGAAAGACAGTGTAGTGGCCCCATGGTGCAATGAGAAGTGTCATTAGGGAAAAAACATTCTGCCTAGCCTATACCAGTTTTCAGTATGCCTTAGCAGTGCAGCCCCTCTCCGCTGCCCAGTAAATAACCCCTGCATGGCACCCCCAGTACAGCTGAGCCAGCCCAACTGCTCCAGTCAGCATCCCTGCAGCCAGAAGGAGCCCCACTCCAAATCCCCTCATTCCCCTGATTCCTGTCAGTTCCACTCCACAGCCCAAGCCAATCCGGATACATGTAACTGTTAATATGTTATGATCTAAACTGTACAGATCCCCTCACATGGCATCCAAGACAACTAGGCAAGGCACTGGCAGGCAAAGCCTCATTTTCTAAGCAAGACAGGTGTGGGTGGCAGGGTGAGAATGGAACAAGGACTCAGCTAGGCAGAATCAGAAGGAGAGGACATGAAAAAAATCCAAAAGGGAATGGAATGGGAGTGCAGGAGGGACACAGGTCAAGAGGAAAGAAAAGAAAAGAAAATGTAACAACATGGTGGACAGAAGGGATGGTGTGCCGTGGCCAGTGACATATCAGTCAGGCCAAGGCTGAGGCAACTGCTTCAAAATCTTCACTCCCATCCCAGTCCCAAGTCCAGTGCATGAAGTTCAAGTGAACTACACAGTTGCCGCCCACCCACCAGCAGAGCTGACTCTGAGACAGGCCTGCCCAGACCCAATAATTCAACGGCAAGGAAAACAGATCTTTGTCTTCTGACTTCCTGATTGAGACTATCAATCCCCCCGCGCCCCCCCCCACTGTGCTCTTACCACATAGATCCCATCTCATCATCTCACAATTTGGATTCGGAAATAACTTGGAATTATTCATCGCTTCGCTGGGTCTGCTCTTCTGCTAGTCTGCAGTGCCGTCACTTTTTACTACAGACACTCTGTCACTGATGAGTGACAACTACTAGTCTTGTCTACATAGACAACAAGAGACAGAATACTTAGTGTGGTGTGCATTCTGCTTATGCTTACATTACACAAGTGATGAAAAAAATATAAGACAAGGATCTCTTCTGTCTTCTCTGTCTCTCGTGACTCATCTCTCCCTCTGACTCTCTCACTTTTTTTTGGTTTCTGTAACTGTCTACTGCTCTACACTAGTATGCTCAGCAAAATTGCTCCACCTCTCCCTGTCTCCAACACAAACCGCCTCACTCAGTGCCAAATGCTCCACCCACCTTTATACTAATGGACAGCGCGCTGGCCCGCTCCACAGTTCCTCTTTCTCAGCATCACCACCGCACTGCACAACATGATTATTTTTTCTGCAGTAGACTGTGCAACCATGTGACCCTCCCCCTTGCTGGTCCTTGCTCTGCAGATGCACTCCTGCTGACAGATATTTGTAATTACAGAACCAAAATTTAAAAAAAATTTAAAGTGGCAGTGCAAGTCAATTAGAACATGAGCTCCAGTGGAAAATGCGCCTCAGAGGCTTGCGCCTGGGCAGGAGCACCACCTGCCCCACCTTCCTCACGGTACTGGTACCAGGGTACAGGTTATTTCCTTGTAGGGACAGGTGATTGGGAAAGGAGGGGTGTGGCACTATATGTGAAGGAAGGACTGAAGTGTAAGGCAGAAATGGGAGGAGGGTAGTACAGAGTCACTTTGGATAAATCCAGGATTCCAAGAATAGGATCTTAGAATGGGAGTGGTGTACAGGCCACCATTTCAGACGGAGGAGTTAGACAGGAACTAGCAGAACAGATCAGGAGGACCTGAGAGAAGGGTAGTGTGGTGATTGTGGGGTACTTCAACATGCCAGGAGTGGACTGGAGTACCCCAACAACCAGGAACAGAAGGGAGCAGGTACTGCTGGATGCCTTCCAGGACAGCTTCCTGCTGCAAATGGTCAGTGAACCAACCAGGTTAGGAAATACCCTTGACCTTGTGCTGGCAAATGGGGACTTTGTGAGAGAACTTACAGTGGAGGAACTGCTGTCAGGGAGTGACCACCACTCAGTATGGCTCACATTGGATATGGGCAAGGAAGGAGTGGAATCAGGCACAAGAGTGCTGGACTTTAGGAGGGCTGACTTTGGTAGGATGGGGGAAGTGGTAAAAGGGTACCTGGCCAGAATTCAATCTAGTATGAACACTAACCAGAGGTGGGAGCTCATAAAGCTGGGGATAGTGGAGGCAACCAAAACCTGCTGCAAGGCCCAGAGCAAGAAGGCTAGGGCTAAGAAACTGAGCTGATTGAGCAAGGAGGTCATGGAAAAGGTAAGGAGAAAAAGAGCTGCCTTTAGGAAGTACAAGAAAACATGGAGTGGGGAGGACAGGGAGAAGTACTTGACAGAATCGAAGGAGGTGACAAGGGCAGTAAGGGGAGCCAAAGCATCTACGGAACTCAGGCTGGCACAAGGCATTAAGAAGGGAGAGAAGGACTTCTTTAGGTACATCAGGGAGAAAAGGAGCTGTAAGGACCACATAGTAAGGATGAGGAAGGAGGGGGATTGGGTGGAAGCAGGGTGCGATAAGGCATAAGCACTAAATGAGTACTTCTGCTCAGTATTTACTGAAGAGAAGAGGGGGGTGACACCCAAGGGGGAGAAATGGCAGAAAAGGGGAAGGGGTGACAGATGGGGAAATCATGGAGGGCAGAGTTCGGGAGGGTTTGAAGGCACTGAGGGTGGACAAGGCGCCAGGCCCAGATGGCATCCACCCCAGGGTACTGAAGGAGCTGGCAGAGGTCCTTGCAGGACCTTTGGCAGACCTATTTAATGCCTCACTACATTCGGGGTGTGTACCTCAGGACTGGAGGATGGCTCATGTGGTGCCCCTCCACAAGAGTGGCCCCAAGGATGAACCGGAAACTACAGACCAGTGAGCCTCACATCCATCATGGGTAAGCTAATGGAGACTATCCTCAAGGAGAGGCTGGTGGCCCTCCTAGAGGCCAAAGGACTACAGGACAGCAGAAAGCATGGCTTCATATGGGGCAGATCCTGCCAAACCAACCTGGTGGAGTTCTATGACTGGGTAACTAGGCAACTGGACAGGGGCCATGCAGTGGATGTCCTGTATCTGGACTTCAGTAAGGCATTCAACTCAGTGCCACATGGAAGGCTGGGAAGTATGTTAGTAGGCACGGGGCAGGTGCAAAGCTGGTGAGATGGGCAGGAAACTGGCTTCAGGGAAGGCAACAGAGGGTGGTAGTGGGTGGGGAGCTCTCACACCCAAGGGTAGTGACCAGCGGTGTTCCACAGGGCTCAGTATTGGGACCAGTGTTGTTTGGAATATTCATTGCAGACATATCATGGGACATCAAGAGCAAGATCAGTCTGTTTGCTGATGATACCAAGGTAGGAGCAGTGGTGGATGACCTAGGGGGATGGCACGGGTTGCAGGATGATCTGGCAAAGCTTGAAACCTTGTCAGACACCTGACAACTGGGGTTTAATACCAAAAAGTGCAAGGTGCTGCATTTTGGGATGAAGAACCCAAGGAGGAGTTACCAGCTGGGGGGAGTGCAGCTAGCCCAGACAGAGGAGGAGAAGGATCTGGGGGTGCTCATTACAGGGTCAATGAACAACTCGACACAATGTAGGAAGGCAGATGCAAAGGTCAGCAAAATGCTGGGTTGTATTGCAAGGGGTATATCCTCAAGGAGGGAGGAGGTGATTCTGCTACTGTATAGGTCATTAGTTAGACCGCACCTGGAGTACTGCATGCAGTACTGGCATCTGTATCTGAAGAGGGACATTAAGTTACTGGAGGGGGTGCAGCACAGGGTGACAAAGATGATCAAGGGGCTGGGGGACTTATCATATGACAGGAGGTTGAGGAAGTTGAACATGTACTCACTGGAGGACAGGAGGGACAGGGGGACATGATTGAAACCTTTAAATACATGAAAGGAATAAACAAGACAGGTACAGAGGGGCTGTTCAAAGTAAGGGAGAGGAGGGACACCAGGGGCCATGATATGAGACTGGAGGGAAGAAGGTTCAGGAGGGAGCTGAGGAGACCGCGTTTTTACAGAGAGGGTGGTGGCTGTGTGGAATGCGTTACCTGCAGAAGTGGTATCCAGTAGAACAATGGACTGCTTCAAAAGGGGATGGGACAGGACAAGGGGGAGGGTTAATGAAGGGGAAGGGTGGAAGGGAGGGGCAGCTGCAGAATAAGGGGTGCTAGCTGCACATTCGAGCAGACTTGATAGACCTCTAGGCCTTTATCTGCTGGCAAATTTCGTATGTTCGTATGTTCGTAAAAGCAGGGACAAAACAAGTGAAACTAGAGGAAGCAAAAATTGGAGGGTAGGGCAGGGAAGAAATGTAAGATGTGGAATGAAGGAAAAGGGGGAAGTAAGCAGGAGGGGAAATATGGATGGGAGGAGGAGGAGGAGGGAGGAGATTAGGAACATCTGCAGGAATGGGAGAAGTCACATAGAAGGGAGTGAGGGAGGGAGGAGAGGGCATGGGGGAGGTGGCATGATGGATAGGAGGGGGAAGGGTGTTCTATAGTTTGGGGAAGTGGTGGGAGAAGGCTGCCTGACCAGCAGAGGTGGACCTGAAGGGGACAGCCAGGATACAAGAATCGAGGTTTCTGAGTGGGAGGGTGAGAGAAGAAGAGAACCAAACCAGAAATTAGCTAAGAAGCTGGTGCAGTGGGCACGGTGCCTGTCCTCGAGAGGGGAAAGAGAGATTTGTAGAGGACACAGTGGTGGTGCATGGAGGGCAGTCGAGGGCAAAGCAATAGAAAGAATAGAAAAGAGTGTCCAGTCTGGCTAGAGAAGTTTTGGGAGTGGCACTGTAGACTACATTACCATAGTCAAAAATTGGGAGGATCATTTTCTGGACAAGTGCGCAGCGGTCCGGCAATGGAATATATTCACAGTTCCTGTACTGGGCACTGAGTTTGGGGGTGCAGTTTTTGTGATGGCATCACAATGTCCAGAAAAGTTAAGGTGTTGGTCAAGCCAAACCCTAGATACCTAAAGGAGGTAGCACCTCGCGTAGTCCCATCCAGGGTGTGGAAGAAGGGCCGAGAGAGTCTCTGTCTTGTGCCAAAGGTCATGGAGATGGTCATTTAGCATTCAGGAACAGCTGATTTGAATGTAGCCAGAGCTGAACCTTGTCAAAGTCACATTGAAGTGTGGACGCCACATCAATACGGGAGAGACCAGAGGTATACAGGATGGTGTCATTCACATACTGTACATGTGAATAGAGGTGAAGGAGCAGACACAGGAAGATCATTAAGGAAGACAGAGCATAGAAGCAGATCAAGTACAGAGCTCTGCAGGACACCAGTGTTGTTATGGAGGGGTGGAGATAGGGAATCACCAATCCAAACAGATTGTGTCCTTCCCACAAGGTGGGAATGGAACCAGTTGGTGGCAGTAGCTAAGAACCCAGTGGCAGGGAGTTTAGCAAGAAGGAAGGGATGGGAGACAGTGTTGAAAGCCTTAGCTAGGTCATCAAAGATGGCAGAGGTGATGAAGCCCTGGTCCATGCCAGTGAGGATGGAGTCAGTGAGCCTATGGAGGGCGGTGGTAGTGGAGTGATGTTTCCGGAAACCGGACTGGAAAGGGCCAAAAAAAGAAGAGGAGAGTTGGGATAACACTATGTGTTGCTGGAGCCTGGCAAGGATGGGGAGAAGAGAGGTAGGTTGGTAACTGCCTGCGTTAGAGGGATCACCACCTTTTGGGAAGGGGATGACAGTGGGGTGCCTCCAGGTAGCTGGGACAGAGGCAAGAGAGAAGGAGAGGTTTAGGAGAGAGGGAAGAGAAGATAGTGAGGGCTCACAGGTAAAGGAGCTTGGAGTTTAATCCATCGGGCACTTACTCTTGGAAGGGTTTAGGGCAAAGAGCTTTGAGAGTGGCTGAGAGTGATACAGGGAGAAGGAGGGATGGAGGGGAGGCAATTAGTGAAGACTTGAGGGGAGGGGAAGGAATGAGAGATGGGAAGAAGCACAGGTGGTGAAGAATGAATTAAACTCCGCAGCCACAGAGAGGGTCAGACAGGGTGAAGTCACCCAGTCTGAAGACCATGATGGGGGCTGAGTCAGTGGGGAGAAAGGGGTGAACCACCTTCCAGAATTTGGGTGGTTGGTTTTATTTGTTTGGAAGGTGGTAGAAGTATTCAGCCATGGCGAGTCTAACAGTCCTACTCCTAGTGCAAACATTATGGAGTTAGTGGTACCTTTGGAAGACCGCAGGGGAGCCAGAGGTTTTGTGCACCTTCCACGCCTGGTCCCGAGGCATGTAGGCATGCCAACAGTCTGGCTGTGATCCAGGTGAGGTGGGATCCATGCACCGGTACGCCTAAGTGGGGCATAGTGATTCCAGATAGCAAGAATTTAGATTTGAAATAATCCAAGGCCAGGTCAATAGAGGTGGCAGAGGGGATAGGAGACCAATCTGTGATAGATGAACCCTCGAGTGGGGGGGCATGGTCCAAGGATTTGTGTGAATGGATCGGTAAAAGGTCTTGGTGGGGCTTTGGGATGGTGGATTTTGTGTACCGAATAGATCAAATGGTGATCGCTTAGGGTGTCTGGTAGGACTCCAGATGCAACAATTTGGTGTGGATAGGAGGTGAGTGCCCAGTCTATGAGGGTAATGTTGTGAGATTTGGTATTTAGTTGGGTGGGCTCACTTATTAACTGGGACAGGCTGAGGGATGCTACGTTGCTATGAGTTTTGGAGTGGGAAATGGAGAGCAAATTCAAGTTAATATCGCCTGGAATATGAAGTTCACCAGTGGAGGCATGTGACAGGAGGGTAGCCAGAAGGTCAGTGATAGATGAGGGGGAGAGACCAGGGCAACAGTAGATACCGGCAACAAACATGGGAAAGGAGAAGTGAGAGCTTAACCAGGAGTAGCTCATAAGCAGATGGGAGGGAGATAGCAAGTATAGGTGTGAACTGAATCAAAGAGGTGATATACATGGCCACACCATCTCCCCTGCTGGACCAATCCTGGTGGATAAGGAGTAACCAGGGATGGAAACGCTTCCATCTGGAACTTTATAATTGAGCTGTGACTTGGATAGGATTAGTATAGCAGGAATGAGGTTGGAGTAGGGTAATTCTGGGGAGGAGGCTCCTGATGTTTAAATGGGCAATCTTCAGGCCATGAGGGAGGTGAGAGGGGACAGGACCAGGGTTAGGTTGAATGTTACATGCCACCAGCAGCAATAGGACAATAAGGAGCTTGGTGGGGACTGTAGTTTGCTTCCAGAGCAGGGTGTGTGGTGGGGAACGGGGGTTGGATGGAAGGGGAGGGGAGGGACAGGAGCTTGGACATGAGCAGACTGGCATGGAATCAAAGGGGCAGGTAGGTAGGATAGATCTAAAGAATTTTAATCTGTATATTGAATACAAAAACTTTTGAATGATATCCCTGCTTTGGACATGAAGGACGCATACCTTCATATAAAGATCCAGAAATCCACAGACAATGCGTCCGCTTTATCCTGGAGAGCAAACATCAGCTCAAAGTATTACCCTTTGGCTTGTCTTCTGCACCACAGGTCTTTATCAAATGCTTGGTAGTAGTTGCAGTAGCCCCTTCGCAGGGAAGGCCTGTATATTTTCCCTTATCTGGATGACTGACTCCTGAAGGCCAGTTCCAGGGAAGCTCTGCTACATACCCTGTCTAGGAAATGTCAGTTGTTCAATGACTTAGGGGTCATAGTAAATATGCCAAAGTCTGTGTGGACTCCATGCTAAAGACTACAATACATAAGGGCAGTCTTGTACACTGGAAAGGGATGTGCATTTCTGCCATAGGACAGGGCAGGCACTTTGCTCACTCAGGCACACTTGGTATGCAGAAGTCACTATGTTTCTGCATGAACAGTGTTATGTCTCCTGGGACTCATGGCTACAGCCATAGTGACTGTGCCATTGGCACATCTTCATATGAAAATCTCTCAGTGGACGCTCAGGGTCCAGTGAGATCAGTTGATGGGTGAGCTGGACCAAACAGTACTCATTGTGTCTCCTTTTTGTAGAGTGTTATGGTGCATGGATCGTGACAACCTACTGAAGGTTATTCCATTCCTTACACCAACTCCTGTACAGATTCTCAGCATGGATGCCTTAGGCTCCAGCTGGGGTGCTTATCTAGGTCTTTACCAGACACAGGGGTCTTGGACCAAGGTGGAAGCCGAGCTTCATATAAATGTCCTGGTAATGTAGGCTGTCCTGTACGGTCTTCAGGCCTTTCAGAATCATCTCTGCCATGATCCTCTGCTAATCCAGATAGACAGTGACAGTGTAATGCATCACATCAACAACAAGCATTTGTCAATGCCGAATGTTGTCGCACTGGCATTGGCTGTGGTAGTTCCGTACGGAAACACATTTTGGGCAGGATGTGAAAAATGACAGCTGTACTGTTCATAAGGAGGTGTAAAAAAAAATGACAGTGTTGAAAATGTGGCATGTAAATATTGTAAATTTGGGAAGTTACAAGGGTGCGTGGAAAATGCGCAATGCACGCTTGTAACACAGTCATTTTATGACTTCGCACCAATGTTCAACAGAGCATTTTAGCACCTCTGCTCATGTACAGTGTCACTGTCATTTCTCAAACTGGCCCAAAAGTGATTCGCACAGCGACAGCTATTCTCGCGGACATGCGGAAACACATTTCGGGCAGAATATGTAAAATGACAGCTGTACTGTTCATCAAGAGGTGTGGAAAAATGTCAATGGTGAAAATCCAGTGTGAAAAGATTACAAATGCACGTTACGAGTGTGCGTGCAAGCTGCACAACAGACGCTCGTAACACAGTCATTTTAAGGAGTATCATCACCAAATTTTCAACAATGGCATTTAAGGACCTCTGCTCATGAACAGTGTCAATGTCAATTTTGTAATCTGCCCCAAACACTGATTTCCCACAGTGACCGCGTTATTGTACGCTGGAATTGCGGAAACACATTTTGTCCAGGATGTGAAAAATGACAGCTGTACTGTTCACAAGGAGGTGAAGAAAAATGACAATGTTGAAAATGTGGCATGAAAATATTGTGAATTCGAGAAGTTACGAGCCTGCATAGGAACTGCACAACGCATGCTCATAACACAGCCATTTTATGGAGTATCATCACCAAATTTTCAACATAGACATTTTAGGACCTCTGTTCATGAACAGTGTCACTGTCATTTCCATAATCTGGCTCAAACACTGATTTCTCACAGCGACTGCGCTATTGTGTGCCGGAAGTGTGGAAACACATTTCGGCCAGGATGTGAAAAATGACAGCTGCACTGTTCATAAGGAGGTGTAGAAAAATGACAATGTTGAAAATCTGGTGTGAAAATATTGCGAATTCACGAAGTTACGAGTGTGCATAGCAATGATGCAATGCACACTCGTAAAACAGCCATTTTTGGGATTTTTTCCAACAAATTTGCAACATAGGCTTTTTGAGAGCCCGCCTCATGAACACTGCCACTGTCCTTGCATTAATCGGCCCTGAAAGGTGATTGGGCACAGTGACTGCAAAATCATCTTTCAGAACCGATTAACGTCATAACAGTGACAGAATTCATGAGGAGGGGTCCCAAAAAACCCATGTTGAAAATTTGGTGCAAAAAGTCCAAAAAATGCCCGAGATATGCATCAAAGTTGAAAAACCCTATTTATTCCATTATACAGCTTACGGTATTTCCTCAGTTAGCGGTTGGCTTTGAAGAGTGCAGGCGTGTTCCCGGTCCACGAAGATCATGCCGAGCTCTGAAGTGAAGTATGGGGTGAGGCGGGTGTGGGAGGCAGGTTGCAAAGTGGGTGGGTGTGGGTGGTGGATAGGGAGACTACAAGGGATCGCTTTCTGTTTACAGGTTTTTGGGGATACAGTAGCCGACGGAGTTGGGCACCCCGCTGGCAAATAGGGAGCAGGGGACAGTAGCTGAGGGGATTGGGCACCCCTCCCAGAAGGAAATGAGGACATCATGCTGATGGGGAGAGAGCCCCATTGGCACATAAAGAAAGAAAAGAGAACAGATGCCAGCGAGGTTAGCACCCATCGAAAAGAATAATGAGGGGTGCATAGCGGCGGGATTACATACCTACACGAAACAAAAGGGGGGAACAGTATGCCAATGGAATGGCCTCTGTCAAAACATAGATAAGGCCCAGGTTAAGCTGACCGGGGTTAGCACCCGGAAACCGGCGTTAAGCGGCCACTGTGCGCCATGTTTATGCTGGCGAAGACGTAGGGAAGTCCGCTGCATGTGATGAGCTTTGCTCGCATTGCAGTGGACCTTTCCTTAGATGTGCTCGCCACATTATGTATGTATGGTGTGGCACGGCATGCTGGCTGATTGGGGAATGAGGGCGCACCTGACTGGTGCATTCCCTGCGATAAGCCCAACAGTAACCGTTCTCCAAATCTCCACTGCCGAAGAAGATGTTGGCTGCACGCACCAACATAAAAAAGGGGGCATCACCCCATGCCCGATGCAGGAAGCAATGAGAGTATGGTACTTTTCTTAGTTTTAACTTTACTTTGCCAGGGAGGAACTGTAGCTGAGAGATATTTGCAGTCAGTTATTACTAGACCTGTTACTTAGCCTTTGTGAAATCAGGGTCTGAAAGGAAGGAAGGAGGCAATCCCAGGGTGGAGGGTAGAAGAGTTGTAGGTGATTGTTTCTGAACAGCATAAGTTTGCTCCCACCCCTTCCCCTCACCCCACCCGCCCAAAGCGCATAACCCTTTGTAGCAGGGCTCTGACATCACTTCCCAAACTGCTAACAACATACACCTGTTCATATCCTTAAAGGCAGAGCACACTGAATAGGCGGATAGAGACACTCCAAGCTTGCACACACTAAAACAAGAACAAAGAAACAACAAAAAATCTGTAACTGGAAGGGACACAGACATGTGGGGAGTGGTGCAATGCACTGGCTGTGGAGCAGCAGTCTTCCGGGAGACATTCTGGAGACTGCGTTGCTGACCTACTTGCAGGCATCTCTCTGGTCTGAGGGAGGAGGTTGTTTGTCTCCATGCTGACCTGGCAAGGATTTGAAACCTGCTCCCCACCCAGGGACCACCCAGGCCACTGCCACTACTTCAGAGGTTGCCAAGAAAGAGGAGTGGTTGGACCATGTTGGGATCAGGAGGTGAGGTGGTGGAACAGAGGTGTATCCCTCAGTTGTGCCTCTCCACAATTCATTCACCACTCTGGCAAACCATGGTTCCTCTATGGAGGCACCTGCAGTGGAAACCAAGGAGGATGCTGGGAACCTCCACAATGGAGACCCACAGGAGGGTGGCCCAGGACCCCACAGGGGAAGGAAACAACTCCTGGTGGGAGACTCAGTTGTTGGGGGGGTAGAACTGGGGGAGGGAGGCAGGGGAAGAGGAGGTAAGTTGCCTGACTGGTGCCAAGGCTTGGAGGGACAGGAAACGAATCCTCAGGATCATAGGAGCAGCAGCAAGGGGGAAGGAGCTGGATGTCATTATCCACCTAGGGACGAATGACCTGACTGAGAATGGGATCAGAGCAGTGCAACAGGAGTTTGTAGAGTTGGGGAGGGGCCTTAGACAAGTAGCACACGTGGTAACTTTCTCAGAAGTGCTACCTATCTACGGCAAGGATGAGGCTAGGGTACTCCACACCATGGGATTCAATGATTGGTTGAAAAGCTGGTGCAGAGCTCAGGGATTTGGCTTCATTGCAGACTGGGGCTCCACCTGGAGGGATGCACGCATATACAAGTGCAATGGTCTGCATCTATCCAGGAGGGGAACCAGGATCCTAGGCGATAGGTTTAAATGCTTCTTTGGCAAGCATTTAAACCAGCTAAGGGGGAGGCACTGAAGAGGAGAAGGGAAATCCTAGCCCCCAAAAAATCAGGGTAATTAGTGAGGTAAACACCAAGATAGAGCATTTGATAGGGAGAAGGGCAGGGGTAAATGGAGAAAAAGACAAAGGCAGTAGGGACAGGGATGGGGCAAAAAGAAACAAAGCCATAAAAAAATGGAGGGTAATGAGTACCAATGCCCGTAGTCTAGGTAAAAAGCTCCCTGAAATGGTGGCCTTGATGGACGAGGGATGCCTGGATATTGTGGCAGTCACAGAAACATGGTACACAGAGAACCATGACTAGGATGTCAACATACCAGGGTACACAATCTATAGGAGGGACAGGGAGGAAAGAAGAGAGGAGGAGGAGGAGGAGGAGGAGCAGGAGGAGTAGCTCTCTATGTAAGGGAAGGGATCAAAGCAACAGAACTAAAGGGTAAACAGGGAGGAGAGGAGGCACTGTGGTCACCCTGAAATGGCTCCACAATCTGCACAGGGGTTGTATACAGACCCCCGTCTCAGGGGGAGGAAATGGACAAGAAAATGATAGAAGGCATCCTTGGGATGGCAGAGAAAGGGGAGATGTTGCTGATGGGGGACCTGAATATGCCAGATGTTGACTGGAGCACCTTTGCTGCAGCCACATCCAAGAGCAGGGCCATTCTCAATGCCCTACAGGGGGCATGCCTCAGACAGCTAGTTTTGGAACCACTCGGGAGAGAGCAATCTTAGACCTAGTATTCTCAAATGGGGATGGAGAGGATCTCTGATCTTGAAGTGGTAGCCATCTGGAACAAGACCACCAAACAGTGTGGTCCTACAATAAACTTAGCTGTAGAGTCAAGCCACACAAAAGTGAAGGTACTGGTCTTCAGGAGGGCTGATTTTGTTAAAATGGGAGAGTGCCTCAGAAAAGCACTAGCAAACAGGCAAGAAGGTGGGATGGAGCAACAATGGGGAAACATCAAAACTGCCATCACAGAGGCAACCAGTCTTTGTGTGAAGCAAATAAACAAATCAAAACGAAAGAAAAAAACACTATGGTTCTCAAAAGAAGTGGCGGGGAAGGTAAGGGAGAAAAGACAACATTCAGGAAGTATAAGGAAACACAGAAGGAGCAGGACAGAGAACTGTACCAATTAAAGCAGAAGGAAGCAGGTAAGGCGGTCAAAATAGCAAAGGCCCAAACTGAGGAAAAGATAGCCAACTCAGTTAAGAAGGGGGATAAAACCTTTTTATAGGTACATTGGGGAGCAAAGAAAGACTAAGGCAGAGATACTGAGGCTGAACAAAGAGGAAGGTGGTTGGGCAGAGAGCAACAGTGAAAAAGCAGGGATACTGAATGAATACTTCTGCTCAGTATTCACAATGGAAAAGCAGGGGGAAATTCCTAATCCGGTAACTAGAAGCACTCTGGATAGGGGGGGTTGATATTAGTCCTTTCACAGAAGAAAGGGTTCTGAAAGAACTCTTAAAACTGAAGGTGGATAAAGCAATGGGGCCTGATGGGATTCACCCCAGAATTCTAAAAGAACTAAGGGAAGAACTAGTAACACCACTGACTACCGTTTTTAATAAATCATGGGAGGATGGTATGGTACCTGAGGACTGGAGGAGGGGCGGATGTGATTGTCCTTCACAAAAGTGGGAGCAAGACAGAGGCAGGAAACTACAGACCTGTCAGTTTGACCTCAGTGGTAGGGAAAATGATGGAATCACTTCTGAAGGAAAGAATTGTTGAGTACCTAGAGGCCAGTGGGGCACAGGACCCAAGGCAGCATGGATTCACAGCAGGAAGGTCATGTCAGACAAATCTAATTGATTTGACTGGGTGACCAAAGCAGTAGACCAGGGAGGGGCTGTGGACATGGCCTACCTAGACTTTAGCAAGGCATTTGATACAGTCCCGCACAAAAGATTAATAAATTAGCCAGCCTGGGAGTGGGTCCCAGGGTGGTAGCCTGAGTAAAACACTGGTTGGACAACAGGACACAGTGGGTAATAGTAAATGTAGTCCACAGTGAAGAAAGGAGGGTTACTAGTGGGGTACCGCAGGGTTCAGTACTGGGACCGGTCCTTTTTAATGTCTTTATAAGTGACATTGCAGAGGGACTGGAAGGGAAAGTATGTCTCTTTGCAGATGACACAAAGATCTGCAACAGGTTGATACACAAGGTGGGGTGGAAAGGATGAAAAGGGATTTGGCAAGGTTGGAGGAATGATCAAATGTATGGCAGCTTAGAGTCAATGCAAAGAAGTGCAAATTAATGTACCTGGGAAACAAAAACCCAGGGGAAGAGTACACAATGGGGGGTGAGATACTGACAACAACAGAAATGGAAAGGAACCTGGGGGTAATCATATCAGATGACCTAAGGGTGGGCCAGCAATGTGAGAAGGCAGAAAGGAGGGCTGGGGGGATACTGGGATGCATAGAGAGAGGCATCACCAGTAAAAAACAGGAAGTTGTTGGTCCTCTGTACAGACAGTTGGTAAGACCACATCTGGAGTACTGTGTACAGTTCTGGAGACCCCATCTCCACAAAGACATAGACAGGGTGGAGGCTGTCCAGAGGAGGGCAACCAAAATGATGCAGTGTCTGCATCAGAAGACATAAGAAGAAAGACTAAAGGAACTAAAGATGTATAGCCTCGAGGAAAGGAGGGAGAGGGGAGACATGATAGAAACTTTCAAATACCTCAAGGGACTCAACAAAGTCCAAGAGGGTAGCATCTTTCAGAAAAAGAGATGTGCAAAAACAAGGGGGCACAATTTGAAGATAAGGGGGGACGGCTCAGAGGTAATGTGAGGAAGTATTTCTTCACAGAGAGGGTTGTGGATACATGGACCAGCCTTCCTGAGGAGGTCGTAGAGTCAAAAACAGTGGGGGAATTCAAGAATGCATGGGACAGACATAAGGCAATTCTAGTGGGGGGTAGGAGGAAGTAGGCTGTTGGTTAACTAGGATCTGCAGCTTATCCGTTAGGTAGGGAAATGGGCAGACTAGGTGGGCCAAACGGTCCTTATCTGCCATCAAGTTCTATGTTTCTGTGTTTCTACTGGGCTCTGTCTCACTGCCTTCAACTGTCAGCCCTGTTTCTCCCAGGTTTCCAAAAAGTCTTGGCAGCCAGGTTCAGCAGGTCCCAATTGATGGGTTATGAATAGGAACTGCTGACCTCCATAGTAAATGACTTCTTTCCATGATGGGGCATCCAGAGCTGGACCTTTTGCATCCCACACAATACAAAACTGCCACGTTCTGCTTGCTCGCCCAGAACTTGGACTTTTGGCAAGATGCATTGTCCTCTCCTGAAAGGATATGCCTATCCACATTTCCCCCATTCCTCTAATACAGAGGACTCTGTACAAGCTGCGGTTGTAGACTGCCACTCTCATCCTCATTGCTCCATTCTGGCCTTCCCAAATATAGTTTCCATTCCTTCAACATCTAGCAATGGAGTCTTCTGTCCCTCTACCTCTGTGTCAGGGTCTGTTGTCACAAGGCAAGGCATCCCTGGTCCATCAGGCTCTGAAGTCCCAGCACCTGCAGGCATGGCTCCTGAAAACATATCCAATGCATGTTTTGGGGTTTCCCCAAAGGTCGCTAATGTCCTGTTTGTGACAAGGAAGTCTTCTACTAGACATTCCCTGGAATGGAAATGCTTCACTGTGTGGTCTGTTTCTTGGAATATGGACCCTTTTAGATGTCCTTTAAATACTGTGTTGGAATACTTGCTTTCCCTGTCTGACTCTAGCCTGCAGTATTCCTCTATTAGGGTGCAACGGGCCGCTGTTGATGGTCGCTTTCTGTGTCTTTATTGATGGTCTTAATGTTGCCCAATTAGAGGTATCCCGTGCATTTCTGAGAGGTATTCTTCATATGAAACTTCCGATTCATAATACAGTCCTGTCTTGGGACTTGAACTTCATTCCTGAGAAATTTACATTGTCTCCTTTTGTGCCTGCAGCTAGTTGTGGTGTACATTCCCTCTCATGGAAAATTTTGTTTTTAGTTGCACTGACCTCTGCTGGGAGGATTTCCAGGCTTCAGGCTTTAATGTGTGAGCCTCTTTATCTGAGTTTTCATGAAGACAGAGTATCTTTGCATATGAATCCTAAGTTCTACCAAAGGTGGCATCAGAATTTACAGTGAACCAAATGATACACCTTCCTGTATATTATTCCGAGCATGCCAACCAGGGTGAGGAACTGCTCCATACTTTAGGTGTACGTGGAATATTGAGATATTACATTGATCACACTAAGGACTGCAGAAAGTTCTATCAGCTTTTTCTTTCATTCACCCCTAGGAAAGAGGGAGCTCATGTGTCTAAACAATGCCTGTCCAAAATGGCCGGCACATTGTATTTATATTTTGTTATAGGAAGTACGATAAGGAACTTTCTGGTATTATTTGTAGTCACTCTGCAAGGGTATGGCCCTTCTGTTGCTTATTTCAAAAATGTCCCTGCTGCTGACATAATGTGCTGCAGCCACATGGAGCACTGTTAACACTTTCACTAAATATTACAGTCTGGACATTGTCTCTCGTAGTCAGATATGCTGGTGTTGGGCTTGCTGTACTGCAAAGCCTTCTGGCCTGATCACATATCAGACTGTGCCATCCCCCCTGCTGCTTTGTATTGCTTGGGGGTTGTTCCAAAGGCTTGGCCTAATGGAGGAGATATCCTCAAGGAAGATAGGACAGTTGCATAAGAACGTGCCGTTAACAGTAGATCTTTGAGAGAATCTCCTCCATTAGGCCATCCCATGCCCTCTCTCCATCCCCCTTTTTGATTTTCAGTGAGTGTTATATCAGATGCTATGCGTAAAATCTTACTTCAGGCATCCAGCCTCAAGCCCCATGCCTTTCCTTGTATGCCAGGTGCTGGTCTCATCTCCTGGTTCCTCACAGTGGGGCCCTCGAGGCTAATTCTGGCATGGAACTAACGAATGACGGGTCCACCCATATTATACACGCATCAATGTATCATTGTGGGTGGCCCCCAGCTAGTAAAAAGTTTCAAAGTGGTTCTGACACTGACAGCTCATAGTTCCAAAGGTGTGGCCTAATGGAGGAGAGTCTCTCGAAGATCTACTGTTCACAGTAAGTTCTTACGTAACTTCTCTTCTTAAATCTTGGTTCAGTGGCTTGTCCATCTCACCCTGCACTCGCACCTTGCTGAACACCTTGTCTGCCACTAACCTCTCTGATGAGAGATGCTCAAACTCAGACAGTCTGCCAGGAGATCCTCATACTTGCAGTCCATATGGCACAGCTGGGCCTGGCAGGAGGTTAGGAACTTCTAGATGCTGAATGCTAGACCAGGAATGGCAGGGGTGATAGGAAAGGCTCCCCCATGAGGAATCTAATTCAAGAATATCCAGCAGCGTGTAGGTCTCCATCTTCTGGACCTCCTCCAACAGAGTGTCTAGGGCTATGAACATGTGTTCCATGAAGGTGGCAAAGGAAGACTGGTTCCCCACAGAGAATCTGCTGACTGGCTATCCTCCTGTCAATGAGACAGATGAAACATATAAATCCTACTCCTGCTAGAGGAGCATCAACTGCTGACACATGGTATAGACAATCCTCTCTTTTGGGCTAACCACCACCGACAGGAGATGAGGAAGTCCAAACTCAGGCATAGAGTCCTTGGTTGGAATGCCCACTACCAGCTCTGGAGGTGGGGGCTCCACTTATGTAGGTTGCTGTGGCATGGACGGCAAAGCCAGAGATGAAACTGCAGGATGCACATCTGGGTTTGAGACTTAAGAGAGGCAGTCAAGGCTGGCGTGGCTCCATTGGCACTGCTGGCTCCCCTCAACCCTGGGCAGATGCTCCATACGTCCACTGCTGCCAAGCTGCATTCTTCCACCTGCAGTGGGCTCAATGTTGGTGTTAGGAGCCAGATGATAAGAACGAGCTCAATGTTGACCCCTGATAGCAATGTTAGTGTTGATGTCAAGAACAGGATTGAGAGTGCGACTGAGCACTCACCCTGCTTGGATTGAGCTGTGGTCAGCACTGATGTCCAGAGGAGAGAGGAAGCCTCTCCCTCACCGGACTTGTGCTCCATGGGGTTGACCATCTGCTCAACTGACAACATATTCAGCTGCCCTGATGGGGGGGTTCTGTGGGCATATTGAAGGGCTCCACAGACATTTTATCCTCCCTTGAGGGAGAAACTGATTACATGGATGCTCCGACTGGCAAGAGCATGAATGGTGCCTTGACTGACAGCGATCCCACAGCTGGCATCAATTCTTCTTTTGCTTTTGGTGTTGAAGCGGAGACTCACCTTGACTACAGAGGAGAGGCAGAAAAAGGTTTTTAAAACTTTGAACTTCATGAGGAGTCAAAGATTCAACATGTACTCCCCCTTCACTGACAGATCATCCAAGACCAGGACATGCTGTCTGCACCCACAGCTGTGGCCAGCACTCTTATTTTGAATGGTATGCCCTGGAGTACTCACAGTCTGCATTCCTCAATCACTGTTGTATGTATAGCCTGACCAGGTGCACTGCATTGCACTGTGAACCAAGCCTGGACAGTACATGCAGACCTCATGTCCATCAGTCTCGGATACTGGGTACCTGCACAAAATGCACCTCTTAAACTCAGGCTTCTTTTTCCGTTCTGTGGCAAATTGCAATGATGGAGCCATAAGCTGAATGCAAGGGTTCTGAAATGAATAGAAAGCTGACGCAAACCTTTGACTTAAATTGATATAAAAGCCTGAACACCAGCAGAATCCTAACTTACTAGCAGGCACTGTGAAGGTGGAAACCTTTTCTTTTAGTGGAAGAAAATATTTGAGCAAAAGCGGTGGAGCTAAAGGGCACATGGTTGGGTGGTAGAGGAGTCATGCTTGAAAACTGTTCTGGTGACTGAACACGGTCAGTGAAAGACTGCCCAAGTGTGGATAGTGAATGGAATCTAGGTAGTTGTCATTTTGGTTTTGTTCAGAAAGGCATGGGCTGAATCACTGTTTTTCCCCAGAGTGTGTACTTCAGACTGTAGGACTGATAAGAGTGCCAGAGGATAAAAGCAAGGACTGGTAGGATATACAGAAGGCTCTGCCAGTAATTCCAGTGCATGGCCTGCTGAATGATATCCAAACCCACCTGTCTGATGTGATCTCCTGCCATTTGAGCAGGACATAGAGATCCTTCCCCAGCCTGAACCTCCAGTACCAGGGAACTGGGAGAGGAAAGGAGTCAGAAAGAGCATGAGGGGTGGCTGGAGAAACAATCTGTCCCTTACCTTGGAGGGCCTGGAAGGGGGCACCCAAGGACTGTTGCTTGGGTAGCTGACCTGCTCACACCATTAGAGTGTTTTTTTGGGGGGCCATATGAAATGAGCTGTCACTCCAGCTATGAGGAGGCAGGGGACCAAGGGACTTGAGGGAATGAGTGTGATCTTAGTTATCTGCAATTCCCTTGAGGTCAGTTCCAAATGGAGGCCAAATAGTTTGGAGCCATGGAATGGAGAAGCTTTGAAAGTTGCACATTAGTGGCAAATCCAGCAATATACACCAATGTGGATCGAGTAACATAGAAACATAGAAACATAGAATTTGACGGCAGATAAGGACCGCTTGGCCCACCCAGTCTGCCCATTTCCCTACCTAATGGATAAGCTGCAGATCCTAGTTAACCAGCAGCCTACTTCTTCCTCCATGCTTGAATTCCACCACTGTTTTTGACTCCACAACCTCGTCCAGAAGCATTCCATGCATCCACAACCCCTCTGTGAAAAATACTTCCTTAAATTACCTCTGAGCTCCCCTCTTCTATCTTCAAATTGTGCCCCTTGTTCTTGCACACCTCTTTTTGAAAGATGCTTCCTCTTGGACTTTGTTGATTCCTTTGAGGTACTTGAAAGTTTCTATCATGTCCCCCCTCCTCCTTTCCTCGAGGCTATACATATTAAGCTCCTTAAGTCTCTCTTCATATGTCCTCCGGTGCAGACCCTGCACCATTTTAGTTGCCCTCCTCTGGACAGCTTCCATCCTGTCTATGTCTTTGCAGAGATTGGGTCTCCAGAACTGCACACAGTACTCCAGATGGCGCCTCACCAGCTGTCTGTACAGAGGGATAATAACTTCCTGTTTTCTACTAGTGATGCCTCTCCCTATGCATCCCAGTATCCCCCAGCCCTCCTTGCTGCCCTCTCACATTGCTTGCCCACCTTTAGGTCATCTGATATGACTACCCCAGGTCCCTTTCCATTTTTGTTGTTGTTAGTATCTCACCCTCCATTGTGTACTCTTCCCTGGGTTTTTGTTTCCCAGGTGCATTACCCTGCACTTCTTAGCATTGAATCTAAGCTGCCATACATTTGACCATTCCTCTAACCTTGCCAAGTCCATTCTCATCCTTTCCACCCCACCTTGTGTATCAACTATGTTGCAGATCTTTGTGTCATCTGCAAAGAGACATACTTTTCCTTCCAGTCCCTCTGCAATGTCGCTTATAAAGACATTGAAGAGGACTTGTCCTAATACTGAACCCTGCGGTACCCCACTAGTAACCCCCCTTTCTTCAGAGTGGACTCCATTTACTATTACTCTCTGTGTCCTATTCTCCAGCCAATTCTTTACCCAGGCTGTCATCTTGGGACCCACTCCCAGGCTGGCTAACTTGTATATTAATCTTTTGTGTGGGACTGTGTCAAATGCCTTGCTAAAGTCTAGGTAGGCCATGTCCACAGCCCCTCCCTGGTCTACTACTTTGGTCACCCAGTCAAAGAAATCTATTAGATTCATCTGGCATGACCTTCCCACTGTGAATCCATGCTGCCTTGGGTCCTGTGCCCTCTGGCCTTTAGATACTGACAGTTCTTTCCTTCAGAAGTGATTCCATCATTTTCCTATCACTGAGGTTAAACTAACAAGTCTGTAGTTTCCTGCTTCTGCCTTGCTCCCACTTTTGTGAAGGGGAATCTCATCTGCCCTCCTCCAGTCCTTGGATACCACCCATCCTCCCATGATTTGTTAAAGAGGGTAATCAGTGGTGTCACTAGTTCTACCTCAGTTCTTTTAGAATTCTGGGATGAATCCCAGTAGGCCCCATTGCTTTGTCCACCTTCAGTTTTAAGAGTTCTTTCAGAACCCTTTCTTCTGTAAATGGGCTGGTATCAACTTCTGTATCCAGAGCATTTCTATTGTTTGTTTTAGATAGTAGAGGCACCACAGAGGCAGAAGCATTAGAGACATCCTAAGCTGAATGTTATAAATGCTTGCCACCATCCAAGCTGTGAGCAACACGTTGGTGGGCTTCTGGTTTGGAGGCATTAAGAGACATGTTATCCACCAAGGTGGATGTGGTCTTCCACAATTTGTTCAGATATTTAATCTTGTACACCTGATAGTTGGGAACACAGAGACCTAAAGCGGTACAGGCAAAGGTCCAGATTCTACCATAATAACCACAGAGTCCATTTCTGGCTGAGTGGTGTAGTAAGGCTTGGCGGAAGAAACACGATATTGCTTATCTGTGTTTCTGTGGATCACCTGTAGGATGCTGGGTCAATGGCAGGCTGCCATAGTAACATCCTGCAAAGCAGGATAGATTGGAGGGATGACAACAGAGGCAGCAGCAGGGACTTTCAAGAATTCATATAAATTATTTTTTATGGCATCCTCTTCCACAACAGAGAATTGGAGCTTCTCCTACATGAGATGTACTAGATTTTGGAATGAGGTATCCTCAGGAGGAGACCAAGGAGTATATACTACAGTATCTTCACTGCCAGAAGAAACAGTGGAATGGGAGTCAAACCCAGAGTGCACCGAGGCTTCATCATCTTCCTACCTTTCCTAATCCAGCTGGTCTGGACTGTGTTCATTTTCATCCTCCTCATTAGGTGGAAGAGCACACAGAGGAAGCACAGGTACCACATTTTGGAGTGCAGGTGGATATGAGGGAGACGTAGGGAAAAGAGGTCCATTGGGCCCAGACGGTATCAACAGCAGCATCGAGCAGAGATGCTATCGATGGCAATATTGTCCAATGGCAAGGCAGGCAGTAGTTTCTATGAGTTCAGAGGATGTAACTAATACAGCAGCATTACTGTTGATGACGCTTGCAACTGACAATGGTGGCAGTGTCAACTGGGTGATGCCCATCTACATCATATCTGCTCAAAACTACGGTATTCATGTAGCAACGAAGCCTGAGCCTGCACCAAACCTTGGTATCTTATCAACAATTGGACCAGCCAGGTTAATAACCAAAACTTACCCTCAGATGTCTTCAGTGGAGACTGCGATCTGGAGGGAGAAGCTTGGCGGTGATACTCCATAGATGAAGTATTTATTGATCTCTTTTCTTCAACAAATGATGCTGTTCTTGAGGAGGAGAGGTGTCACAAAACAGCGAGGAGTGTGTTGGGGTTCCAACTGAGCCTGTACTTACAACATCGACACTGACACCAATGATGGCACCGCTCTCAAAGGAGATGTCCCTGTCACTGCACATGACATTGAGAAGCCACTGCCCCATTAGAGCTGTCCATTGACCAAACTGCTCATCCAGAACATCCCTGCATGCAGAAAAGGCATCAGAAATGGAGGATCCACCCCCAGGACACAGAAAGATCCAGTGCATCATTCCCCTATCGATGGTGATGAAGGAGAATTCCACCGTAACACCATAATTCTCACACCCAGAGGATATGGCTGCCTCAGGGAAGAATGATGAGGAGCTGATCTGGATCTGTGCCATAGCTTCTCTTTTTTTCTTTTTGTGCAAGGACGAGGTAGAGGTCATATGGTCCTTGGAATGAGATGTCAAGTGTGAGTGGGTTGCAACCAATTTTTTTTATGACTAGAGGAGGACTGTCTATCTTCCCAGTTAAGAGGTTGCCTGGTACCAGAACACATACCCAGAGAGAAGTGGTGGTCAGACACAACCTTGTTGCCAGAGCAACTTGCCTTATCAGGAGCCCTACCTACCATAACGAGTTCTGCATGTCATTGAATGCTGTAGAGCTGTGAGAAAACTTGATATGGAAACTACCAAAACTTCCTATAAAATAAAAAGGTCAGTAAGGTGATATAAAACACCACAAATGATTGAAACAGTATTTGTACACAAACTGATGCTCTGGTCCCTGACAAGGAATGCACTGCACTTTGACAGCTGGAAAAAAGGAACTGAGTCAGTTGTGGCTGGGGCAGCTATGTACCCTGTGGGTGCAGGGACAATGTCATGTATCAGTGCTAGGCACTGGCACCACCATCTGCAAACATTCTGGTTCTCCTGGGGTTTTGTCACCTCTGGTTCTAAGACTGAAGAGTTGTATTATATGGAAAAGATTGAGTTTTGAAAGATCCTTAAGTTCTGTTGGTCCTCCAGTGAGGTGTGCTCTCAATGGTACGAAAATGGAACCATATTAAGTTGGGGCCACCACGCATCTTGTGTACCATCATGCACGTGGCGCCATGCTGAATACCGCTCATGTGCATAGTGCTTCCTGGCCTCAAAGGTTCCGATTCCAGTGGGGTCTTAGTGCCTCTGGCTCTGAGACCAAAGAGTGGCGATATATGGATAGGACTGCTCTTGAAAGATCACAGGTATCCAGGGTAGTAGAGTGCGTAAGGAATCCCTGTAATTATTGTGAGGTTGCACAGCGTAGTTATTTCATCTCTGCTTATGAAGCCAGGAAGCAAACATAATGGACCTAGAGAGTCCCTTCCGACTTTTAATTACTAGGTGACTTTATCATAGGATTAAATAGTGGGAGAGGATCAACTGAAGAGTGCAAGGGTACAGTTTCTGCGTAAATACACCTAGTAATAAATAACAAAGACTAGAAATACAGAAAATCTGTATAATATCAACTGAATTGTGTCTTAATATAGGGGACCAATTCACAGCTGCAAATGGACTACAGAAAAACATTGCAACAAGGATTTGTAGTGGTCCCTGGATTCGACCCCATGACCCAATCACAACAGGAGTGAGAGCCCTTCCCACACAGTCACTAATGCCACTATGATCATGTGGGGGGAAATATGCGGGGGTCACCATGCAGATTGCACGCAGTTCCCTTCAAGCATGGTTGCAACTTTAGCAACAACCCCACCTGTGGAACTATTGTAGGCAATTCTAAGAGATAAGGCAAAAGGAGTTTCAGCCCAAGTGCACAGATTCCAAAAGGAAAGTACAAAATGAGCAACAGAGACTCCATACACCAACTCCTGTAGGTGAACCTAGCACCTACGTCTGTTCAGGTCACTTGATAGGTTGGTATAAGGATAAACAGAGCATCAAAAACATGAAAGGCATCACTCACAAAAACGTAGCCACACACAGAAGGCTGAAAACAGACGTACATAAAAATAATCAAATCTTGCTGTGTACACAGAGCAAATAGCTTTAAAAAGTAATTATGGTACCTGGCAAAGTGTCTGTCTCTTTAAATCCAAAATAAATTAATACCCAAGCCACAAGGAAATAATTCTCCTCCAAATATCAGTTCTTGCAGTGCAGGCAGAGCAAAAAATGACATCTGGTATCTGTTGTTCTGAAAGATAATTATTGCCCCTGACACAAAATGTCTCTTTCCAAATACGTAAATGTCTAAGTCAACAAAGGAATAATTGTGATCACATCCAAATCAGAGGGGTTAGCACTGACTGAACTAATATAGCTATGATGTCGGTGTCCTGAAAATAGTTCATAAAGTGCTGTATAATAAACGTGCATGTTACAATCAAAGTGACAAATGATGTGAATTTAAAGTGCAAATGTGTGCAAAAAATATTTTCAGGGCTGGCAAGATGCACTGCAACCATATTCAAATTGCAAAAGTACAAAACTGAAACATGCCGTAGAAAGTCAGACAGTTTAAAACAATTTACATCATTAGAATATTTGAATTTGGGCTGGCAGTATAGCCTAGAAGTTAGAGTAACGAGCTGTGAACAAGCTTGGTACATCCAGCAGACCAGACCTGGGTTTGATTCTGACAACCTCCACTTGCATACTGTGTGATTCTGAGCAAGTCCTTAGCTGCCTAGTGCCCAAGGTCACCTCTGAAAACAGGCACTTGTGCCTAGTGGGCCTTATCCGGTTACCAAAGACTAAAAAAAAACAAAGAATATCACCAGAAAATGTGCTCAGTTGAAACAGATGGACTTCATTCACAGTTTTCGAGCTTAAAAAAATAAAAGCAGGACAGAATGTTTTGTGTAGAACCAGTCCAGGAGTCTTAGAACCAAACAGCGTCTTATGATGGGGGAAGGGGGGATTCTAAATGTAATGATGAGAGCCCTCAGCATGCCATGCAGGCTAGAGCTACAAATGATGGTAATTGCCAAAAAGTAAACTCGCAAGTGGGTCGGTCAATGCAGAAACCTGCTTAAATGGCTACAGAGGATAAACTTCCATTATTCTGGATGTACCAGACTAGATAGAAAGCACACCCCAAATAATGGCAAACAGCTAGGGTTAATTGATCCCTTGTTCAATACTACAAATTCAAACATCAATGGGTCTAATTCTGCGTGGTTCACAACAGCAGCTTAAAGCCAGCAAGTAGTATGCACCCACAGAGAACTTGTGCAATGGAATTCTCAGCAATTAACGAAAAAGGCAAAAGCCTACAAAGTCTTAATGCAAGGTTCCATACTTCATCAACAGTAAAACTGGAAAATAGACCCAGCACATGGGTAAAGAGCCATAAGTAGACTTGCAACACTGTTGCATTAAATTGGTGTAGAGACAGTTGGAAGAGGGATCTCCTTAAGTATGGAAATGACTTCACTTTGTCCTGTCAGACTGACATACTGTAAACAAATTCATCTGGGTAGAATGCCAGAGCCTGATCCTGAAGAAGGGCCACACCTGAAACGTCACCATGCCATTACATGCACGTCTTCATGGGCAGCACTCGGAAGCTATGGCACACGTCTCCTTAGTTTTGGTTACGGTTTCGCTATGAACCTTGATTGAATCTTTACATTTTCTGCTGGCTTTTGGCTCTGTCTTTGGTGTTCTACCTATTGCCTTGTCCGTTATTGCTGCTAATTCCATTGCAAGAGTTCTCTGTGAGTGCACACCCATTTGCAGACTTCAAGGCAAGCCATTGTTGTGAGCTGCACAAAATTAGACCTATTGGTGTTTTTCATTTAGAGTATTGAGTCTACCTATCCATTGAATCTAATCTAAAGGGATCAATTGACCCTAGCTGTTTTTAGGTGTGCTTTCTATATAGTCTGGTATATCCAGAATAAAGGAGGTATATCAACAGACACTGCCTCCCCCTTACTGATCACCGTTGGGACCATTTTGGAGCCCAACCAGGTCACAACATCTCTGAGCCCAGATGGACCAGGTAACTCTAGGAAGCCCTTTGGAAAGGGCTTGCAGTAAAGGGACCCTGCAGCTTCAGCCACGTAACAGAAGCTGCCAGCCAGCAATCCAGCTGCAATAGTCATGAGGGGGCTCAACAGACACTGCCTCCTCACCACTGATTGCTGTGGGACCAGTTGAACTTGCTCCATTTGGAGCCCAGCATGGCTGCATCACCTCCGAGCCCAAATGGACCAGTCAGAGGGTGGCAAAAGTAACTCCAGGAATCCCTTTGGAAAGGGCTTGCAGTAGAGGGACCCTGCAGCTTCAGCCACGCAGCAAACGCCACCAGCCAGCAATCCAGCTGCAGAATTGAGGGGGCCGCAGACCCCACTAATTGATATGGGACCAGTTGAACTTTCTCCGTTTGGATCCCAGCACAGTTGCACCATCTTTGAGCCCAAATAGATCAACTGAATGGTGTCTATGGGTATTTTACCAACTGCCCCCAAGCGGTCCTCTGCACTGCAGTGCTTGCACGAAGGATGAGCACAAAGGACATCAGGAGCCTGCCTGGGAGTCAGTCTACAGTCAGCTGTTGGCCTGCCATGCTGTTCTACTCCCAGCAGCTACCACCAGCCTCCACAACAGTGACTGAGTGACACCTCGCTCCTTTGGTTTTGCCTCTGTGGTGGGGTGATACACCAGATGCTCCCATTCACCCTACAGCAACTAAATCCTAAGGTGCGCAAAGAAAACAGTGAAGACAAAAAATGTGCTGCTCAGTGCATTTATTGTGCCAGCGGTTACCGGACAGAAGAACAAAGCCCCAGCCCTTTGATGCCCTGCATGTTCTCTGTCAGGGGGAGGGGTGACTCACACAAATCACCTCAAAATTATAAGAGCGCTAGACATACAGACACAACCAAGTATATAAAGTGAAGAAAATACAGAGCAATATTTATTTTATTATGTATTTTCTTCACTTCTATACTAATTTGTATTAACTTTCTGTAACACTCATAAATTTGAGGTGATTTGTGATGATCGCCTCCCGATGGAGACATGCAGGGGTTCAAGTGCTAGGGCTTTGTTCTTCTGTCCAGCAACTGCTTGCACACTAAATGCACTCAGCAGCACATTTTTGTCTTAAAAGTTTTCTTTGCACACCTTAGGATTTAGTTACTCTCTTGTTTTAAGTGCTGCATTCTCTCTGAGCGCCCTGCGGTTTTTGCTGCTCCCATTCACCCAGTCTGGGTGACCCTGAACTCTGCTTAGCTACAAGTAATAAAGATTTGACTACTCCTCAGTCTTATAGTACTGTTGTTCTACCACTGCCAGTGCATTTACTGTTGCAGTCTACCTGTTGAGGAATTGGTTTAGGTTTTTAACACAGTGCCAGAGATTTAGGCTTTAAATGTTCATGCGGGGGGCAGCACCCCCTACACCACCTACTGAAGGATTCTTAACTCCGGGGGGGGGGTGCATGTCGGGTGTGTGTGTGTGTGCAAAATCTGGATAAAAAATAAAATTGGGTCCAGACACGCAAAAATGTAGGCGTGCCCGGAACCGAACACGAACCCTCGCGGCTTTAGTCTGCCACCCACCCACCCACCATGCTGCGGGCCAGCTCGGCAGCTCCACACCAGCCATGCCAGGCTAACCCTCCCCTGCCTGACCCACCAGGGACCCAAGTCCACCCAGAACTTAGTCGCCCGGCATGGTGCGAGGTGTGCGCCCAGCGCCAACCTCAGCGCCAGCGGGCCAACGGCATTGCTTTTAACTAATTCTGTACCACCTGTGCACTCCCTTTGCTTCGTCCCCTGCCCCTCTCCTCCATCCTCTGCTGCTCCTCCACATTTCTAACTCAGGTGAGGGTTTCTACTTTGCTCCTGTCTCCTCTCATGAAATCCTCCTAGCCCTCAAATCACTTAACTCTACCAAGTCCAACCCTGATGGTCTGGACTCTAAACTTCTCTGCATCTCAGCAACTGCTATTGCCTCTCCACTCTCTCACCTTCTGAATCTCTCCATTTCCTTCAGAGCTAACTCTCAGGCCTGGAAGACTGCTATGGTTCTGCCTCGGCACAAAGGGGGAGACCCTTCCTAACTTGGCAACTACTGGCCTATCTCACTCCTTCCCTCCCTTGCAAAACTGCATGAGAGTATCGTCTACTCCAGGCTTACTGACTTTCTTTATTCCTCCAATCTCATCTCTCCCTTTCAGTCTGCCTATAGGAAACACCATTCCATGGTCTCCTTCCTGCTGTGCGTAACTGATGCCATCCTCACTGGGATGGATCGGGGACACATTACTGCGGCCATGCTTATTGATCAAGCAAAGCTTTTGACTCAGTATCCCACACTGTCCTCCTGGACAAGCTGGGAACCGTTGGCCTCTCAGCTTCTACTGTGGACTGGTTCCATTCCTACCTAATGGGCCATTAACAGTCAGTACAGGTGGGAGGCATCCTGTCTCCACCTCTCCTCATCCTAGCTGGGGTCCCACAGGGCTCCATACTGGGATCTATCCTTTTTTTCTATCTTCCTTAATGGTCTGCCCTCCACATGCATCTCTGCACATATCCATATGTATGCTGATGACACTGTCCTTTACACCTCTGGCCCCTCCTCCGTGGCCATGGAGGGAACATTCCAGCAGGAATTCTGGAACATTCTACGCTGGTTTCAGGCCAGCTAACTCCAGGCCAGCACCAAGAAAACAGTGTCCCAGACCTTCAGCACTAGACAGAAATTGTCCAGGCTATCACCCTCCCCTACCTTCTACTCATTGGATGGCACCCCACTTGACATAGTCCCTGCTTTTAAATACCTCGGTGTGTGTGGTTAGATAGTAATCTCAGCTCCTCTGCCCACGTTGATGCCATCCCCACCAAATTCCCTAATTTAGGTGTCTTGTATCACAATAAGGACTGCTTGTCTCTACAGGTCCACCGGCAGCTAGTCACCAAAATGGTCCTCCCGGTCTTTGACTGTGCAGACGTGGTCTATGGCACAGCCCCCTTTTCCTCCCTTGCCAGACTGGAAACACTCTGCAATGCTTTCTGCCGCTTCACTACAAACTCATCCCCTCCTACTCATCCCTTTCCATTCTCCATAGCCCCTCACATCGCCAATCCCATGGCACCTCGTTCATATCTAAATTCTGCTTTGGCTCCATCCCCTCCTGCCTCTCCTCACCCCTCTCTCCCATCTCCTCCTTCCCCCACTGTCTCTGATCTAGGAATCCTCATACTTTCTCTACTCTCCACCCTCGCATCTCTGCTGAGAAAGCTGCCTTTTCCTACCGCCTCCCATCCCTCTGGAACCTGCTGCCTTCTTCAGTCCACTTTACCTCCTCTGTCTCGGCCCTTGGACACCACTGAAGGTGCCTTCCCAGTCTTACTTGTCACTGTCAACACCCCCTAGTGACTCCACTTTCCACTCCCTTTACACCTCTAGCAATCTCCTCCCTGTACTTGGCTGTGTCAGAGGCAGGCTCTGCCGAGCTACAGCACTACAACTGCCACCTCTAGCACTATGTACTTTACCCAATTCTAATTAGCTTATAGTGCATGTATTAAGCCTTGTCATGACAATATTGGTAATTGTTGCCTGTTGGATGCCTTGCAGTTAACGCTGTCTCTGAACTGCTCAATGATATATCATTCATTTTATTGTTTATGTTTGTACTCTTCTCACTTCTCCCCCCTGGGCCGCACCTGGAATCTAGCCTCAGCTCAGTGAGCCTTCCCCAGTTACTAGTTTTCAATAAATAATAAATTATCCCCTCTGTTTGTAGCCATTTAAGCAGGTTTCTGAGTTAGCACGACCCACTTGCGAGTTTATTTTGTTGGCAATTACCATCATTTGTAGCTCTAACCTGCACGGCATGCTGGGGGCTCTCATCATTACATTTCGAAATCCACCCCCCCCCCCATGATAAGACGCTGTTTGGTTCTAAGACTCCTGGACTGGTTCTACACAAAACATTCTGTCCTGCTTTTATTTTTTTAAGCTCTATAACTGTGAAATAAGTCCATCTGTTTCAACTGAGCACGTTTTTGGGTGATATTCTAGTGATGTAAATTGTTTCAAACTGTCTGACTTTCTTTGGCATGTTTCAGTTTTGCACTTTTGCAGTTTGAATATAGTTGCAGCGTATCTTGCCAGCCCTGAAAACATTTTTTGCACACATTTGCACTTTAAATTCACATCATTTGCAACTTTGATTGTAACACGCACATTTAGTATGTAACCCCTAGATGGCGCTATCCCAGGGGCTACTACCCCTGCCTGATTTGCCATTAACAGGTTGAGGGGCCTGGATCCAATGGCGGGTGCCTCCACCCAGAGGTCAGGGTTTGCAATAGTTAAACTAACTTGGTCACAGCCCTCTGGGACACTGCAACCCCCCTTTCTTCCCACTAGTGGCCCACACAATATATCAGAATTACCTTCACAGTATACACTTACCCCCAGGACTGGTTCCGGCACTGGGACCTCCTGTGAAATGAGATACAGTGCAACAATCACAGTACAGTACTTTAACATAGACAAATACCTCAGGCAGTATAACTTTGCTGAAACAAGCAGCTCTGATTTATTTAGGGGATATAACAAGGACAGGGAAATCAGGTTAATTAGCTTATCACTCTAATCATCTACCTATGGCTCTGTGCACAGGCCTATTCCTATCAGTTACTGTCCCTGTGCCCAAGCCCTAGTGGCTAGTCCAAACCGTGGCAGCTGGTAGGGGCCCTTTCACACAGAGAAAAGGAAAATTAAACAGTCAGCAGTACAGTAATTCCATTTGGATTTAATGTGGCAATTCAACAGGGAGCGACCCTGAATTAGTACTCACGACCTCCAAATAAGATAGGGTCCTTCAATATCAGCAGGGCTACTTTTGAGCTCAAGAGACTCTTACACATTTATATGGTAAAAAAAAAAAGTACTATACCAGGCAGGCTGCTTCTCTATCCCGATCGCAATTACTGCACAATACCGGAGACACACAGCAGATTCAGTTCCTGACAGACCCAGTGCAATTCAACAATTTCTCCAGTCTTCTACAGGGCGAGCCTGGTTTCTACTCTTCAGCGATCCTTGATTCTTTTCACAGGACGGATTCAGTCCTAACAAGCAGTTACACAAGCTGCAGACCGGAACTCTGGGCCTTACACACGTTTTTTGACTGAAACTGTGCACTGAAGGAGCACAGGGTTTCTTCCTTCTTCACTCCAGAGCTAAAACTGAAACTCCAACAGACAAAACCGGGCACTTCCTTTGAGTTCCTCCCAGTTCTTGACTGGATTGGCTGTCACTCACAATAGACTGCTGCTGTTGGTCCAAAAAGGCACAGAAGTCTAAACTACATCTCCCAGAGTCACTGTCTAATACAATCCTCTTGTGGCTGGCTCAGATTATGAGTCCAAGATCTGATTCGTCCAAGGCACCATTTTAGAGCTAGCTTACCCCACACTGATTGGTCCAGTTCAGCAGTTCAAAACCAGAATGGGGAACTAGGCAGACACAGTTCTGACTGCAAAGAAAGCAGGTTAGACAAACTGTAATTTCATTATTACTGTAAATGATTTCTGGCAAACAGTTACATCTTTCAGATAGGTTCCCTTTGCACTCC
Organism: Neoceratodus forsteri; assembly: GCA_016271365.2. NCBI lineage: Eukaryota > Metazoa > Chordata > Ceratodontiformes > Ceratodontidae > Neoceratodus > Neoceratodus forsteri. The sequence goes on along the minus strand of JADMNL010000024.1, from coordinate 70,417,661 downwards.
TAGTGACTGCAAAAATGGAGTGAATTGGCAGCAGTTCGAGTGGTACTCAAACAGAGAAGCACACAGTCCCCCCATACAAACTAATTATGTCTGCAAGCAGACAGCTCTTAAAGAGACAGTACCAGAGGCTCTAAAAACACTCACTGATAAATGGCTTAGACGCCAAACACCATTCAGGCTTGGAGCATTCAAGCAAGCTCCTGGAAGTCTTTTGGGAACCCCCATTTGCAGGGGGGTTACAAGTATATAGCACTTTATGAACTATTTTCAGGACACCGACATCATAGCTATATTAGTTCAGTCAGTGCTAACCCCTCTGATTTGGATGTGATCACAATTATTCCTTTGTTGACTTGACATTTATGCATTTGGAGAGACAGACATTTTGTGTCAGGGGCAATAATTACCTTTCAGAACAACAGATACCAGATGCCAGATGCCATTTTTTGCTTTGCCTGCACTGCAAGAACTGATATTTGGAGGCAAATTATTTCCTTGTGGCTTGGGCATTAATTTATTTAGGATTTAAAGAGACAGACACTTTGCCAGGTGCCATAATTACTTTTTAAAGAATCAGATATCAGCTGCTATTTGCTCTGTCTGTATTGCCAGATTTGATTATTTTTTATGTATTAGTAAGAGTCTGAGCTGTTTTCGGCCTTTTGATATAAATGAAATCTGAGTGTGGCTAAGTTTTTGTGAGTACTGCCTTTCATGTTTTTCATGCTGTATTTATCCTTACACTAACCTATCAAGTGACCTGAACACACTTCAGTGCTAGGTTTACCTACAGGAGTTGGAGTGTGGAGTGTGGAGTCTCCTGTTTTGCTCAGTTCCAAGAGGTATTGCTAGAGGGGGACTGCGCTGCCGTAGGGTGGAGACTGGCATGGGACCAAGCAAAGAGGAGATGCACGTGGGGGGAATAGGATTAAGGGATTGCTATGAGGCTGAGGTTAGGAAGGGAAAGCCACTGGACCACCACAAAAAAGCAGAGGAAAAATCTTCAGCGAAAGTCCCCAAGTGGGCCTGAAGCATTACCATTAGGGCAAGAAGAACACTGGCAGCACGTGCAGCAATGTGTGTGTGCATGGCATTGTGCCATGCACAGACACCAGTGATTGTGTGAATGCAAGAATTAGTGTGTTCAAATCCAGTGTGCGGATATTAACATCTAGAATGTCTTATCTGCATTCTAACTTAGTCACTCAGGGAGGATTCTCAAGTCAGCCCCTTGTGGTTAGATGCAACTTGCCAAGGGGGGTGCAAAATCAGGAGGCTGGCTGTTTGCACCCCAATTTATGGTTTCTTATGCTATGACTGGGAATAGGGCCCTGGGTTTTTCTAAGTTTTCCCAAAGCTGACAAACTTATCTTAAAGAAAACCTTGGGACGTGGAAGGTCTTCCAAGATCTGCAGTCACACCTCCCTATCCTGCTGTATTCAGCACAGCAGTAGGGACTTGTAATAGAGCACATTTGCTGAAAGCTACCCCCCTGAAAATATGTTTTAGGATGCTTTTTAATTTTTTGACAGAACTATACCCCTGTCCTTTCTTTAGGTTCTTTCTTTTACTTTGTGTGTATACTTGTGATTGTCAGATGTGTGAAACCATCTTATCCCAAAATTCTGGACATTTTAAACTTCAGTGTCTAATAAATACTCATAAAAACTCATAGGGCTGGATTTTCCAAAGGACTGGACATGGACACAAACACGTGCGTCTGCATCTGCAGCCACCTGATTGCATCCGAACAACCCTACTGCTGTTTTCAAATGAGGTGTCTGTTTGCAACAAAATGTCACAATTTACGATCAAACAAAAACTGACCCAAAAGCGATGGATGGATTTTTCTTTTGAAAATGGCGACGGGCATGTCTCGAATGGATCCTTTGGAAAATCCTACCCTTATTCACAGTTTTTGTTAGTCCAGCAGGTGACTAAAATGTAAAGCATTTGTCCAATGACCCCAAACTTCTACATCCTTTCTAGTATATCTTAAGTTGGAATCCAGAACACTCCTTCCCCCCCCAAAGTGCTTCCCAGAAAGGGTTGGCATATTGAAACTATTTCTTCTTTTACTATTTCTTTAGTTCTTACCTTAGTTAAAAGAAGTAGTAGTTAGCTGACATATCTCAGCTTAAATATGCGCAAGCCAGTCACCCGGGTAGGCACCATGCCCATGGTCATCCCATTGGTCATATCCTGCACTGTCCTTGATTTTCTCAAATGCTAAACTTGCCATATTCGGCATGTGAACAGGTAAAAGCATTCCCATGGTTTCTGTGGCCATCTGTTAGAGTTCATAAGCTCAACTATGATACAGATTGTGCAGTTTTTTATTAGTACATTTTTGAATACTATATTTAACACAAGATTGCCCGACTTGGATGCAACATCCTGTTTATGGTGGGGTCCTGCTTCTACTATATTTTACAGCCCAGAAGGATGAAGCAAACAGTTATATCAGTGTGGATCAGTTAAAAATGTTAGTTGATGCTTTAATTATTTTTGAGACAGACTACTGAAGTGTTCTTATTTCAGGTCTTCCAAAAGCAAAACTTGGTAAACTGCAGTAGGCTTTAAATGCAGCGGCCAGGTTGGTTTTGAACTCTTCTGTTCAAGATCATGTGACTCCAGTTCTTAGAAACCTTCAATGGTTGCCAGTCAATTTCAGAACTGATTTTAAGATTCTTCTGTTGAGCAGTAAATGTCTTCATGAGCGAAGCCCCAGCTATCTCTTGGATCTGTTGTTAATGGATTATGGTCCACTTAGACCCTTGAGATCTGCAAAATCAAGCAGTTATGGATTTATTTATTGAAATATTTCGCCAGGAAGGCACACTGAGCAACAAGTTGCTCATCTCCCGGTGCGACCCTGGGGGGTAGGGGAACATGGAGAGTGCGAACAGAGATATAGTACAATAACATAATATAGCATAAAATTATAAAATTACATACAAATGCATACAATACAAGTGAGTAGCATGCTAGTCATTTCCCAAATACTGTTCACCAGCTGTAGGGGGCAGGGCATTTGCTATTGGGGTACCATTCTTATGGAATGCCCATTCTTATATCCTTATGTTAATTGATTCCCTAGATTCATTTAAAGGGACACTGCCAACCTTAGGCCTCAAAGTGTCCCTAGTTTAAAAAACACATGCTATGACTATTCACATTCTGTAGAGGCTGTGATGTAGTTGGAAGTCTAATTCTGATTCCTTTTGTCTCTTAAAAAGTGAAAAACAGACTGCCCACCATACTGGTGTTACCATCATACAAAAACACATTTGGTTACAGTCATTCCTTGTCAACTCCCACTGCACCATTCCTGGACTTGGGACCCCCCCCCCGACACAGTCTAGTCAGTCATTATGCAATGGGAGGAGAGGAGAATATTGCATTATGAGTGACTGCACTGTGTGGGGGTGTTCCTAATGTTCAGGATGAATGCAATAAGAGTAGATCAATGATTTAAAACAAATTGGTTACGTATAATTAGGCCATTAACAAGCACTTCAGTTCTACGAAGAAAGGAGGCAGCAATAACCAGCAATATCAATGAATTCTAGAGAAGGTATGCAATTATAAAATGTGGGTCTTTAACTAGAAATAATATGATGCAAAAAAGATTGACTATGTCCCTTTAAGTCTACTTTGAAAACATTCATGTTTGCACAAGTGCTTAGAGCATGTGAAATGGATGCATTTAAACACTCTGTTGAACTGTATTAAAATTTTATTAATACTGTTTTCATTTTTTTAAATCTTTTTCTACTGACTGATTATTTGAAATATCATGTACTTGTATTATGAGTTTTATGCTGTTCAGTGCTCAGAGGTAGATGAGTGCTATTCAAATAAAGCTGGATCGGACTGTAGCACATGGAGGTCAAGTGAATTGTTCAAGGTCACCCAGTCAGACAGTGGCTGTGGAGGGACTCAAACTTGAGATCTCCTGGTTCACAGCTCTGTGCTCTAACCACAGGGCCCTGCTTTATCCTGGTAGATATTGATAATGTAACCCGCTTGCAAATGGGGGTTCCTAGAAATGCCAGTCTGGGTTTACCTTAGCCCGTTTTGTTCTGTCCTTCTCCCGCTGTCTCTCATGCTTCTGCTGACTCGGCCTCTAATTTTTCTGGCTTCCCAGGTCCTGTTTGCCCTCGTGTGTGCCCCAGCTTGCAGTCAAATGAAAATCCAGCCCCTCGGGGCTTAAACTACTGACAGCGGGCTCCCGCTGCCAAGCTGCCTCAGGAGTAGAGGTCACATTGGCAGCGCAAAGAGTAGACCACTTGTTTGCAGTGTCACTTGGGGACTGTGCCGTGGTCCTGGGATCCCTTCCACCTATTTGGAACCTGGTGACCATGGACAGCCTGCTGGGGGACCGCTCAGATGGGAATTAAAGGAATTCTGACTGGGGCTCATTTGAGTATGCCTGTGCAGGGCCCCAGTCATCTGAATAATGCATAACAGTGTGTCTGGCTGCCTCCAGGGTAGCTATGTTCAGCTCCAGCTGAAAAGTAAAGAATTAAAATGTTTTACATAATGGAACTGTTGCTGCTTGTTGGGAATATACTGTGCATGTGGGGAAAAGTGTTTAAAGTTAAAATGAATACTGTTTCCCTGGCAATTCCAGTATCTGGGACTCTGTGTGTCAGCCTGTCAGATGCTGCAAGGGGAGCTTGCATAAGTGCAGTAGTGACAGGAAAAGTAAAAGAGGCATGTTTTTCATCTATGCAGTGACTGCAAGTTCAGCCTTTAAGCTATAGAACTGTGGGGCATTTGAGGCAAATAATTACTTCTTTCTGGCTGCACCAGGACATTATTCAGGACTGTATCTAATCTGCTATAAGGGACAGTGGGTTAAGCAGCCATTGCCAGCAGTACAGCCAATTGGAATTGCAGCAATAGATAGCCAGGACTTGTGAGACATTCACTGCATCTCATGGGTAAGCACCCAAGTGCTTATGGGGGCTTACAGGGACATTATTTTAGGCGCAAATTCCACAACCCAACTGTGCCGTGAGTGTTCTGATTGACAGGTCCTTCAGCAACTTGGAGACATGTCACCCCATTCCTGCTACCAATCAGGAGTCGAGCTAGGAGCTCTATAAAGAGACAATGTTGCCAGTTTGTCTGGCGATTCAGAGATGCAGAGCTGAGAGAGAGAGAGAGCAACAGAGCAGGCTACAGCCTGCTGGGAGCCCCCCATGGGGAGGGGCTCAGGCTCCAGCCATGCCATCAGGCCTGGGCCACTTAATTCAAGTCCTTTCAGTCTTCAGAGGGCATTTGTTATTTTCTTCAGTTAACAGTTAACTAGTTACAGTAATTGTACTTTCTGCAACAGCTAGTCTGGAGGTTGCCAGTACTGTCCTCCAGAGGCCAGCCTTCCCTCACATGTCGGGGAAAGATGTGGACTGAAGAATCAGATGTCCAGCAGTGGTGAGAGCGCTGACCAAACCAGATGACATCATGCAGTGGTGAGAGCGCTGACCGAGTACCTCAGCGGTGAGAGAGCTGAAGAAGTCTTCAGGATGCCTTTGATTGCGGATGAGACCCGTGGAGGACCTGAGTGAGTATCCTCATACCCCCTGGTGTGAGGGAGAAGCTAAGCAACTAATCTTGGGGGCTCCATTGCCCCATTAAGAAATGTGTGCTGTTAAGTGTGAAGTATTGAAGTCATCAGTCTGGGCTACTAACCCCATAAGAGACTGCCTAGTTCGAGTAATGGATGCATCTTGTCTGTGGCCCAAATGGCTAAGTTGCAGGTGCAGCAAGATGCTGGGCTTAGTGAATCATATAAATGTGTAGCTGTGGGTTAGAGTCCTGCCATCGTGGAGCTGTCTGCCAAGACACACCTACCACTTCATGAGACAGAAGGCCCTAGAGCATATTAATGTCTAAGATACCTTAAAGAGAATGTACCTGTGTCTGCACAGAATTTTGTCTAAGAGCGCTTGGTATAAGTGTTAAATGGCTAGATGTGCTGGATAGGACTCCGCTTGTGGATAATGTTCTTGGTATATAGAATGTACTGGATGTGACTGCCTATGACTAAAGTATGGGATGCTTGGTAAAAGTGTTGTTGCCAACTTACTCTGGATGGATGCCTTTCAGTATATAAAGTACTGGATGTGACCATGTTAAAACTGCGTTTAGGATGCTTGACAGAAGCATCACTCTCATTGCATTGGATGGGACTTTCAAATATTGTGCTGAATGTTCTGGATTTAAGATCCACATAGTTTGTTCTGGAATGTTCAGAAGTCTGCGAGTGCAGGGCAATCCCTGATTTGTCTGCAAGTGCAGGGCAATCCCTGCTTTGTCTGCTAAAGTGCGGGGCAATCCCTGCTGTGGTTGTAAATAGTAATTTGCTGCTTTATAAAAATCTGGTTCCAAGTTGCCCCCACCCTCAAATTAATAGCCGGCCACCTCGACCAGCTGCAACTCCATCAGGCCTGCAACATCTTGGACTGTGGTATCTGTTTAACCAGTATGGTGTGAGATTGCAGGGTTTCTGCTGTATCTGGGACTGGTACCAGTGTGGGTATTAATAATTATGTTTAACATCTGATTTATCAGCAGCTAGACAGCCAGAGCTCTGGATGTCTTAAGTCAAATAGTAAAATGTGATTTATGTCTGCCTTTAATCTGTAGCCACCCAGCTGGAGGGTTTACCAGCAAAAATCTAAATGATCTCTGTACATGTGTAAATATGGTAAGATAACCTCTACTCCTCCTGTTCCCCTTTCCTAGCTCCTTTATTCCCCCCAAAATAAATTTCTTGTTGTTGTTGTTTGAAATCCTGTGTGAGCATATCATTAGAGAGAGCCTTTAATTCAAAATGCGGAAATGTGGGGAGCTGTGTCTTGGGGCATGTCTGGGGAAGGTAACTGGTCACCATGGGTGGTGTAGCAGCTCAGGGGGCTACACCCAGCACCATCTCACCCACGTAAAGCACCCTGAGTGGAGCCACTGCGCAAAGGTTTTAAAAAATGTTATAAGTTAGCGAACCCAACCCCCTTAGCCTATGCCCAGGGTAGTAGGCAGGGGTGTAACACTGGGGGGTGGCGTCACCCAGGGGTTACAATAATAACTGTGATACTGCTTTTTAAAAACAGCAGCATTTGTTAGTGGAAAAAAAAAATAACCCTATAGTTTTTTTTGTAATAATATAATTTTGGCAAAAAAATAATATCCAGTTTCCTTTTCGCTGTATTTCACTTCTTAACTGAGATACGGGGTTTTAAAGTTTTTAAAAGTAACTGCTTACTGGACATACCAACAATGAATGAAATAAAATATTTTGGTATAGAAACATAGACTTTGACAGCAAATAAGAAACACTTATGTAACCCCCCTGCAAATGGGGGTTCCCAAAAGACTTCCAGGAGATTGCTTGAATGCTCCAAGCCTGAATGGTGTTTGGCGTTTAAGCCACTTATCAGTGAGTGTTTTTAGAGCCTCTGGTACTGTCTCTTTAAGAGCTGTCTGCTTGCAGACATAATTAGTTTATATGGGGACTGTGTGCTTCTCTGTTTGAGTACCACTCAAACTGCTGCCAATTCACTCCATTTTGCAGTCACTAGGAGTGCAAAGGGAACCTATCTGAAAGATGTAACTGTTTGCCAGAAATCATTTACATGTAACCCCCCTGCAAATGGGGGTTCCCAAAAGACTTCCAGGAGCTTGCTTGAATGCTCCAAGCCTGAATGGTGTTTGGCATTTAAGCCATTTATCAGTGAGTGTTTTTAGAACCTCTGGTACTGTCTCTTTAAGAGCTGTCTGCTTGCAGACATAATTAGTTTATATGGGGGGGGACTGTGTGCTTCTCTGAGTACCACTCGAGCTTCTGTCAATTCACTTAATTTTTGCAGTCACTAGGAGTGCAAAGGGAACCTATCTGAAAGATGTAACTGTTTGCCAGAAATTATTTAAGTAATAATGAAATTACAGTTTGTCTAACCTGCTTTCTTTGCAGTCAGAACTGTGTCTGCTAGTTCCCATTCTAGTTTTGAACTGCTGAACTGGACCAATCAGTGTGGGGTAAGCTAGCTCTAAAATGGTGCCTTGGACGAATCAGAACTTGGACTCATAATCTGAGCCAGCCACAAGAGGATTGTATGGGCAGTGTCTCTGGGAGATGAGTTTAGACTTCAGTGCCTTTTGGACCAACAGCAGCAGTCTATTGTGAGTGACAGCCAATCCAGTCAAGAACTGGGAGGAACTCAAAGGAAGTGCCCGGTTTTGTCGGTTGGAGTTTCAGTTGAGCTTTGGCAGTGAAGAAGGAAGGAGCCCTGTGCTTTTTCAGTGTGCAGTTTTAGTCAAAAACGTGTGTAAGGCCCAGAGTTCCGGTCTGCAGCTTGTGTAACAGCTTGTTAGGACTGAATCTGCCCTGTGAAAAGAATCAAAGGATCTCTGAAGAGTAGAAACCAGGCTCACCCTGTAGAAGACTGGAGGAATTGCTGAAAATTACACTCGGTCTGTCAGGAACTGAATCTGCTGTGTGTTCTCCCGGTATTGTGCAGTAATTGCGATCGGATACAGATGCAGCCTGCCTGGTATAGTGCTTTCTTTTATATGGATGTGTGAAGAGGTTTGTGTACCTCAAGTGAGCCCTGCTGACATTGAAGGACCCTATCTTATTTGGAGGTCGTGGAGTACTAATTCAGGGTCGCTCCTGTTGAATTGCTACATTAAATCCAAATGGAATTACTGTACTGCTGACTGTTTAATTCTCCTTTTCTCTGTGTGAAAGGGCCCTACCAGCTGCCACGGTTTGGACTAGCCACTAGGGCTTGGGTACCCAGGACAGTAACTGATAGGGATAGGCCTGTGCACAGAGCCATAGGTAGATTATTAGAGTGATAAGCTAATTAACCTGATTTCCCGTCCTTGTTATATCCCCCTAAATAAATCAGAGCTGCTTGTTTCAGCAAAGTTATACTGCCTGAGGTATTTGTCTATGTTAAAGTACTGTACTGTGATTGTTGCACTGTATCTCATTTCTACAGGAGGTCCCAGTGCCGGAACCAGACCTGGGGGTAAGTGTATACTGTGAAGGTAATTCTGATATATTGTGTGGCCACTAGTGGGAAGAAAGGGGTTGCAGTGTCCCAGAGGGCTGTGACCAAGTTAGTTTAACTATTGCAAACCCTGACCTCTGGGTGGAGGCACCCGCCATTGGATCCAGGCCCTCAACCTGTTAGTGGCAAATCAGGCAGGGGTAGTAGCCCCTGGGATAGCGCCATCTAGGGTTACATCTTGGAGGCTCACCGCTGGGATTGTGTGTCCTCTAGTGGCCATATTTACGAACCACTGTTAAGAAAAAATGGGTACCCGACAGAAGTGGCTGTGCACCGCTGGTGAGTGGTGTACTGGGGAGGAGATCGACCCCAAAATGCTATGCTTATCCTGGACATCCCCTGGGTATCAATAACGACACTGTGCAGGGAGTACTTTCCAAGGTGGAAGGTTTACAAAACCCTGTGGTGGTGGGTCGGCATGCTAATCTGCTCACCCACACTTTCCTGGCCCTAGTAGAGTTTAAGGATCCCATAGATAGCTCCAAAGTGCCACAGACCATTACCCCAGAGGGAGCCCTCACTGCTTGGAGAGTGATAACTAAGGACAGTAAAGACCCGGGGAATCAGCCCCACCACTATCTGAAACTTTGAGGAGAAATTTGCTGAATGGTTGCTGGGAGGGGAAAACTGTGGAGGACTTGAAGAAACTATTCTTGCCACCTGGGGTGTTCCTCCCCAACACCCTCTCCTGCTCCAGTGCCCGTAATGGTGGCTGAACCAATGCAGACTCCTATTTCTTCACCTGCCATTAGTCACGACTCTTACCAAGGTTGAGGATCTCTCTGCACCTCCCACTCCCCCAAGGGGAGGATGACTGGGAGACCTGGATAGACTATGTTGCCCCCAAGTGCTAGAATGGCAATGCTCGAAGGCTAGGTGCCGAAAGAGGGTTAGTGAGAGCCTCCGAGGTCCTGCCCTGGCTACCATCCGTGCTAAACGGGCCAGTAACCCTGAAGCGACTGCACAGGCCTATCTTGAGGCCTTGGAGAATGTGATGGGAGCCCAGATTCTGATGAGGACCTATGGTGGAGAGTAAGAAATGCACAACAGTACCAAGGGAGTTGTTGTCTGTGTATGTCTCTGGCTGGAAAAATTGTTGCAAGAATGCCTCAGAAAGGGTAGTTTGCCAGCGATTGAACTGGACCGAACCAGACTGGACAGAACCTTAAGTCTGCCCCTTCTCAGAACTGCTGTTGCTTCAGTTACCGCCTGGCAACTCGACTGGAATCCCCACCCTCCATGATGAGTTAATGAGAGAAATTGAGGAGTTGAGAAAATGCGACCTCGGGAGGGACCTGCACCAACAGCTGTGGCTACTACTCGAGTGACTGAGGGTGACCCATCAAGTGAAGTTCAGGGCAGAGGTTGACAGTCAATGAGTGCTCTGACAAGGAAAAGATATGCCACAATGGGCGTAACTGTTGAGAGATCCGAATTCAAAACAGTCCTTTATGAAGGCCACGCCTGCAAGTACGAGGCCTTGACCTATATCCGACTGCATCTGCTATGGGGGGGGGTACCCACCCATGTATCTCCTGCTGATAACAGCTCCAAACTCAATTCCTTGACCATAGTGAGAAACTGACGAGATGTCTCCAAATGCTTATCACCAGAGACAGAGATGGCACCCAGGTTTCCAGTTAGTAATACCCCGCCTCTGGCTCCCAGTGTGGCGCCTCGGCCAGCTCAAACTCCAGAAAGTATGTTTTGCTATAATTGTGGGAGAGATGGGCACATGAAAAGGGAATGCCAGTCCCCAAAAGACACTGACAAAGTTGCATATAGGCTACAAGGAGAGCTTCGGAGAACAAATCAGTGGTTAAGAGGTGCACCATGATCCCAGTGAGGGCACCAAAATGCTAATTCACGCCCTTTGTGGCAAGGTCAGTTGCCCAGGCCCCCACTACCACCTCCAGACTGGTCCAGAATAGTGGGTCCTCCATGGAGACCACTGTAAAGGTGAATGGAGTGTCTACAAGAGCTGTATTAGACAGTGGCTCCCAAGTGACAATTATGTTCCAGGATTGGTATCAGAAGCATTTGTCAGACGACCTTACAACCATTAGAAGGACTGCATGTATGGGGGTTAAGGAGAAGGCCTACCCCTATTCCGGTATATCCGAATTTGGCTGTCTTTCCCCACCTCTGTGGCTGGAGTGGCGAACAAGTAGAGACCCTAGCCTTAGTGTGTCCCCCACTGGACTGTATGATGGTGTCCCTTTGTTGATTGGAACAAATGCTCATATGTTCGGAAGGCTGGCACAGTTGTGTTATGAAAACAGGGGTCAAAGACTAGTAGAGCTTTAAGAGTTCGGCTTTAATTAAGAAGGCCTATGAGGCACAGAGATGCTGAAAAAACAGAACCAGAGGAACCGGTCGGAATTGTATGGAAGAAGGATCCTGAGTCTCTCATCCTGGCGCCAATGCCCAGTGTACCTTACAGGAGAGGTCCGTATCAGAAAGGATGTTAAGAATAAAATATTAATGTTGGATGCACCAGGCGATGGAAAATTGCCAGAGGGACTGCTGGTCAAGCTTAGTATTTTGCCCGCTAGAGCCCATGCTTATGCCAGAAGGGTAATGGTCCAAGTTCATAATGTGTCTGAAAGAGACATTCGAGTAAACAGAGGTTGCATCCTGGCTAATGTGCATTGTGCAGACACTGCAGTGCTACCCAGCAGCAAGAGTTCAAGAAGAATGACAGAGTAACGCCTGACTTGTTTGATTTTCGCGACTCCCCTGCCAGCTGAATGGAAAGTGAGGATCAGTGAGAAGCTTGCCCAGAGAGACCAGGTGTTTCTTTAAAGGAATGGGATGTAGGATGCGGCAAGGAGCTGAGCACAATATCCGCTGCATGACGAAAGACCATTTCGTGAGAGGTCTCGACTCCTGGCACCTGCTGACATAGATGATGTGAGACGGCATCTGCAAGAGATGTTAGCTGCTGGTGTAATACAAGAATCCAGAAGCCCTTATGCTTCCCCATTGTGGTAGTGAGGAAAAGAATGGAACAGTAATGATGTGTGGATTATCGCACCTTAAACCGGCGGACTATCCCTGATCAGTACACAATGCCCCGCATTCAGGATGCTTTGGACTGCCTAAACGGGAGCAAGTGGTTCTCTGTGCTGGATCTCCGCAGTGGGTACTACCAGATCCCGATGGCCCCAGAGGACTCGTGAGAAGACGGCCTTTATCTGTCCGCTGGCTTTATGAATTCATGAGGATGCCTCAAGGATTTCAGGTGCCCCAGCCACTTTTCAACGATTGATGGGCGTGCAGTGGGGACATGAACTTACTAGAGTGCCTGGTATACCTAGATGATGTTATTGTGTTTGGCAGCTCACTGAGGAACATGAGAGCAGATTATTTAAGGTATTGGACCGACTGGAGGACTTTGGCCTTAAACTGTCCATTGATAAGTGTCAATTTTTTCAAACATCAGTAAAGTATGTGGGACACATAGTATCCACCGAGGGAATAGAGACCGACCCAAGTAAAGTTGAGGCCTTGACCACCTGGCCACAGCCCAAAAATCTAAAAGAACTGCAAAGATTCCTGGGATTCTGTGGTTATTATCGGCGCTCATCAAGGACTATTCAAGAGTGATCCGCCTCTTACTTAACCTTACTCAAGGGTATCCCCAACCCACAAAAATACTAAAAGTCAGGCCCTCAAGACTGAAAGACTGTATTTTCATCCTGAGTGAAGTATTTGGGGCCCGCTGGACTCCTGATTGTGAGACTGCTTTTCATGAGATCATATATCAACTTACCCATGCTCCAGTGCTGGCCTATGCCGATCCAAGAAAACCTTACGTCCTGCACACTGATGCTAGCTTGCAAGGGTTGGGGCTGTGTTGTACCAAGAGCACGAGAATGGCCTGAGACCAGTGGCCTTTGCCAGTAGAAGCCTGACCCCATCCGAAAAGAACTATCCTGTACATAAGTTAGAGTTCCTAGCTTTGAAGTGGGCTATTGTTGACCAATTCCATGAGTACTTGTATGGGGCTAAAATACTAGTAAAACTGACAATAATCCTTTGACCTATGTGCAGACCTCAGCTAAGTTGGATGCCACTGGCCATAGGTGGCTTTCTGCATTATCTACATATGACTATGCTCTCAATACCGAGCAGGTCTGAACCACATAGATGCTGATGCTCTCTCCCGGAGGCCTGTTCCTCAGAATGATTGGGTCCGATTGGCAGAACCTGACATTCGGCACTCTGCCGGAAGTTTGACAGGGAGGAACAAATGTCCACGGACGCAGTGGACTGCATGGTGGATTGCTTGGGACCTCTGAGAATTGCATACCTGCTGCTTATTGCCACTTTTCTGCAATAGACATTGGGCACTGCCTCAGCTGGACAATGACAGTATTCAGTGGGCTCAACTCAGCGATCCCATGATCAAAGCAGCTTTAGAAGCCCTATGCAGGAAAAGATGTGTCCAAATTACTCCACTGATTTGAGAACTGCACTGTTATACAAAGAAGGTCCTAAGTTGAAACTGATCAATAAACTGTTATACAGAGAAACAGTAGACAGAGGGGACAAGTAGACAAACAACAACTAGTGCTGCCCACTGCCTTCGAGACTCAGTACTGAGGTCCTTGCACAACCACATGGGCACCTTGGTATAGACAGAACACTTGACTTGGTGAGATCCAGATTCTATTGGCCTAAGATGGGGCTGATGTGGAGCAACACATTCGAACTTGTAGTCGCTGCTACAGAGGAAAGCTTTGCTCCAGAGGGCTGCCCCTTGTTAACATCACCACCAGTGCACCCATGGAGCTGGTCTGTATTGATTTTCTGAGTTTGGAGTCAGATCAAAGAAATATCAGTAATGTGCTGGTGGTCACTGACCATTTCACGAGATATGCCCAAGCTTTCCCACCAAAGACCAGAAAGCATCCACTGTGGCCAAAGTACTTGTAGAAAACTTTTTTTTCACTATGGGGCTCCACAAAGAATCCATTCTGATCAAGGGGAGACTTGAGAGTCGCCTGATCAAAGAGATGCTTTCTGTGGGGAGTGCGAAAGTCCAGAACCACTCCTACCACCCCAGAGGGGACCCACAGCCTGAACGTTTCAACCGCACTTTGCTAGATATGCTAGGCACCCTGCACCCAAAGGACAAGCCTAGATGGAGCCAACAAATTAGCACCCTGGTACATGCTTATAACTGCACCAAAAGTGATGCCACTGGATTCTCCCCACCGCCTGATGTTTGGAAGAGAAGCTCGACTACCAGTAGATGTGTGTTTTGGGGTCTCCTGATGGGGTTCAAGCTGACAACTATTTACAGTATGTGCAAAGTTAAAGGCCCAGCTAACTCATGCATACCAACTGGCTCAAACCATGGCTGCCAAAAGAAATCTGGCCAACAAAGAAAGGTATGATAAAAAGGTGAAAGCACAGGAACTCCAGGAGGGAGATCGGTATTGCTAAGAAATCTGGGACTGCATGGCAAGCACAAGATTGCTGACAGATGGCACCATCTCCTCACATTGTAGTGGGCAAACTAGATGATCTGCCAGTGTACAAAGTAAGGCCTGAGAATAATTCAAAAGATGTAAAAACAATGCATAGAAATCATTTACTGCCCATTGACAAATCTTAATTGAGTCTGAGCCCCAGAAGATGCCCCTCTGACCAGTGACTAGAGCTGCTGCTAAGAAAAGATCAAGAAAGTCTGCACCTACAGAAGCAAAGTTAAAGTGTTCCCTCCACAAGTCCCAGTTGAGCATGACTGTCAGTCCATATCGGAAGAAAGTGAGAGTGACTTTGAATACTATCCTTCTTACGAACTGAGTCAATTGTTTCGGGGCAATCCCCTAGTCAATACTGGAGATGAAGCTGGGCCTTCTGGACTGTCTAAGCCCCCAGCTTCATCCCTGGAGCCAATGCTCCCAGAAAGTGAAGTGCAAAGCATCAGATCAGATGAAATGGAATCATTGTGCATGGTTGAACTGTTTGAGCTTCAGGGAGGAAAATGATAGATTGGGTCAGACTGGTGATACACCAGAACAAGAAGAGTATTTTGAGTGCCCTGACAGTCCACTGCCAGTGTCCAAAGCTTCCATGCGAGCCAAATGTTGTGGACTCAGAAACTGTAACTCCTGGAGCTGAAAGTGCCCCAAGTTCTAGCCTCTCTACCCCCATGGAGACTCCTGACAAGTGAGGACAATGCTGAAAATGAGGCTCAGAGTGCAGAGACTATAACAGTTCCCCTAGAAAGACTGGTCGAGCTGTAAAGCCTGTGGTGCACCTCAGTTATGATTCACTTGGGAGGCCTGTGGATTTGCCTCTCAATGTTGTCCATAAAGGAGTGTATGTGTCCCCGAGCTCATTGCCCAAACTGAGCATCAGTGCTAACTCCAAGTTACTTGTGTTGCCTTTCATATGGTGCCCTTGCCCCATCCAGCCCCAAGGTAACTGATAGGGAAGGGCCCCTCTCTTCAGGTTTCATGTACAAGAGGTAATAACTTGAGTTATGGTACAATGTGTATGTAATACTGTGTAAAGAGGACGTACTGCAATGTTTCAGAAATGTGTTCTTGGTAAAATGATATATTGACTGATGATTACATGTGCGAGCCTAATGCAAATGTATATGGTTGCAGTTGAAACTTATGGGGGTACTTGCTTGACGCGGACGTCAAGCTTTCCCAGGCCAGGAAGGGTGTAACCCCCCTGCAAATGTGGGTTCCCAAAAGACTTCCAGGAGCTTGCTTGAATGCTCCAAGCCTGAATGGTGTTTGGCATTTAAGCCATTTATCAGTGAGTGTTTTAGAACCTCTGGTACTGTCTTTAAGAGCTGTCTGCTTGCAGACATAATTAGTTTGTATGGGGGACTGTGTGCTTTTCTTGAGTACCACTCAAGCTGCTGCCAATTCACTTATTTTTGCAGTCACTAGGAGTGCAAAGGGAACCTATCTGAAAGATGTAACTGTTTGCCAGAAATTATTTAGAGTAATAATGAAATTACAGTTTGTCTAACCTGCTTTCTTTGCAGTCAGAACTGTGTCTGCTAGTTCCCCATTCTAGTTTTGAACTGCTGAACTGGACCAATCAGTGTGGGGTGCTAGCTCTAAATGGTGCCTTGGACGAATCAGAACTTGGACTCATAATCTGAGCCAGCCACAAGAGGATTGTATGGGCAGTGACTCTGGGAGATGTAGTTTAGACTTCAGTGCCTTTTGGACCAACAGCAGCAGTCTATTGTGAGTGACAGCCAATCCAGTCAAGAACTGGGAGGAACTCAAAGGAAGTGCCGGTTTTGTCGGTTGGAGTTTCAGTTGAGCTTTGGCAGTGAAGAAGGAAGGAGCCCTGTGCTTTTCAGTGTGCAGTTTTAGTCAAAAACGTGTAAGGCCCAGAGTTCCGTCTGCAGCTTGTGTAACAGCTTGTTAGGACTGAATCCGTCCTGTGAAAAGAATCAAAGGATCTCTGAAGAGTAGAAACCAGGCTCACCCTGTAGAAGACTGGAGAATTGCTGAAAATTGCACTCGGTCTGTCAGGAACTGAATCTGCTGTGTGTTCTCCGGTATTGTGCAGTAATTGCGATCGGGATACAGATGCAGCCTGCCTGGTATAGTGCTTTCTTTTATATGGATGTGTGAAGAGGTTTGTGTACCTCAAGTGAGCCCTGCTGACATTGAAGGACCCTATCTTATTTGGAGGTCGTGAGTACTAATTCAGGGTCGCTCCTGTTGAATTGCCACATTAAATCCAAATGGAATTACTGTACTGCTGACTGTTTAATTCTCCTTTCTCTGTGTGAAAGGGCCCTACCAGCTGCCACGGTTTGGACTAGCCACTAGGGCTTGGGTACCCAGGGACAGTAACTGATAGGGATAGGCCTGTGCACAGAGCCAAGGTAGATTATTAGAGTGATAAGCTAATTAACCTGATTTCCCTGTCCTTGTTATATCCCCTAAATAAATCAGAGCTGCTTGTTTCAGCAAAGTTATACTGCCTGAGGTATTTGTCTATGTTAAAGTACTGTACTGTGATTGTTGCACTGTATCTCATTTCACAGGAGGTCCCAGTGCCGAACCAGACCTGGGGGTAAGTGTATACTGTGAAGGTAATTCTGATATATTGTGTGGGCCACTAGTGGGAAGAAAGGGGGGTTGCAGTGTCCCAGAGGGCTGTGACCAAGTTAGTTTAACTATTGCAAACCCTGACCTCTGGGTGGAGGCACCCGCCATTGGATCCAGGCCCCTCAACCTGTTAGTGGCAAATCAGGCAGGGGTAGTAGCCCCTGGGATAGCGCCATCTAGGGGTTACATACAGTAATAATGAAATTACAGTTTGTCTAACCTGCTTTCTTTGCAGTCAGAACTGTGTCTGCCTAGTTCCCCATTCTGGTTTTGAACTGCTGAACTGGACCAATCAGTATGGGATAAGCTAGCTCTAAAATGGTGCCTTGGACGAATCAGAGCTTGGACTCATAATCTGAGCCAGCCACAAGAGGATTGTATGGGCAGTGACTCTGGGAGATGTAGTTTAGACTTCGGCGCCTTTTTGGACCAACAGCAGCAGTCTATTGTGAGTGACAGCCAATCCAGTCAAGAACTGGGAGGAACTCAAAGGAAGTGCCCGGTTTTGTCTGTTAGAGTTTCAGTTTAGCTCTGGAGTGAAGAGGAAAGAAACCCTGTGCTCCTTCAGTGCACAGTTTCAGTCAAAAACCGTGTGTAAGGCCCAGAGTTCCGGTCTGCAGCTTGTGTAACTGCTTGTTAGGACTGAACTGGCCCTGTGAAAAGAATCAAAGGATCTCTGAAGAGTAGAAACCAGGCTCACCCTGTAGAAGACTGGAGAAATTGTTGAATTGCACTCGGTCTGTCAGGAACTGAATCTGCTGTGTGTTCTCCCGGTATTGTGCAGCAATTGCGATCAGGATAGAGAAGCAGCCTGCCTGGTATAGTACTTTTTTTTACCATATAAATGTGTGAAGAGTCTCTTGGAGCTCAAGAGTAGCCCTGCTGATATTGAAGGACCCTATCTTATTTGGAGGTCGGAGTACTAATTCAGGGTCGCCCCTGTTGAATTGCCACATTAAATCCAAATGGAATTACTGTACTGCTGACTGTTTAAGCTAATTTTCTTTCACTGTGTGAAAGGGCCCTACCAGCTGCCACGGTTTGACTAGCCACTAGGCTTGGGTACCTAGGGACAGTAACTGATAGGGATAGGCCTGTGCACAGAGCCATAGGTAGATGATTAGAGTGATAAGCTAATTAACCTGATTTCCTGTCCTTGTTATATCCCCTAAATAAATCAGAGCTGCTTGTTTCAGCAAAGTTATACTGCCTGAGGTATTTGTCTATGTTAAAGTACTGTACTGTGATTGTTGCACTGTATCTCATTTCACAGGAGGTCCCAGTGCCGGAACCAGACCTGGGGGTAAGTGTATACTGTGAAGGTAATTCTGATATATTGTGTGGGCCACTAGTGGGAAGAAAGGGGGGTTGCAGTGTCCCAGAGGGCTGTGACCAAGTTAGTTTAACTATTGCAAACCCTGACCTCTGGGTGGAGGCACCCGCCATTGGATCCAGGCCCCTCAACCTGTTAGTGGCAAATCAGGCAGGGGTAGTAGCCCCTGGGATAGCGCCATCTAGGGGTTACACTTAGCATTGGCTTACCCAGTCTGCCTATTTTTTCCATACTTCCATTACGTGGAACAAATCTGGTAGATTTCTTTTGACTGGGGGACCAAAGAGTTAGAGCAGCTTGGAGCAGTGGCCCTTGATTTCAACAAGACTTTCAACACTGTTCCACACAGGAGACTGCTAAGCAAACCGAGTAACTTGGGGGTGGGCAACACGTGTGTGAACTGTACTGGCTGCCTACTCAGTGGCAGATCACCTTCAAGGCCGGTTTACTGACCTACAAGGTCCTACATTGTCAGGGTCCTGGCTACCTGCAAGAGCTCCCGGTTCCTTATTGCCCTCTCCGACCCCTCTGTTCAGCTGATGAGGGATTGCTAAGTTTCCCAGGGTTCAGTTGAATACATCTGGTGCAAGAGCTTTTAGTTATGCAGAACTGACCCTGTGGAATTCTCTACCTTGTTGGATTAGAGAGTGCCCGACCCTGGAGAGCTTCAAGACGGCTATAGCAGTAACAGATAACTGTGTTGTGTTTTTATGTTTGCTTGCACGCATGTGCAAGAAACATAGTGCCATCATCGGAGATTTCGGAGGTGTGTCACCTCCTCCTCCAATTCAGTCAGTGTGCTGGCAGGCGCGGCCCCTGTAAGCCAATGCATTTTGAGCTGTCTGCACACGCTCAAAATGCAGTGGCATAGTTGAAAGGGAGCTACACTTGAGTGAGCAGGATAAGATATCGCCTTCCTGCGCAGCAGCTTCCCCCACACACACGCCACACGCCCACGCAGGCGTGCATGCCCCCGCCCGGACGTACATGTATAGCCGCACGGGGTGCCCAATCCCCGCCGGCTGTGCTGCGTCTCCCGCCTCCCCCAAAGACTTCTCCCAAATGCCAAGCTGGTGCCCACCCCAGCGTGGCAACTAATCATAAGCCGACGGGGTGCCCAACCCGCCGACTGCACTGTCCCCCCCCAGTAGTGAGTGCCACGCGAGAGCCCACCCAGTGTGGCAATGTATTCTGAGGCCGATGGGGTGCCCAATCCTCCGCCAGCTGAATGCCCCCAACGTCTCTTGTGCCACGCTAGAGACCACCCCAGCGTGGCAAACGTCCGACGTCATCCGTTTTCTTTTTGTACCTGTAAAGAAAAAGCGTCCCACGGCGAGTCTCCCGCCCCCACAACCCGCACCCACCCACTGCGCACCCAGCATCCCCACACCCCTCACCCCATACTTACCTCCGGACCCTCGGGCGTGACGATCTTCGGTGGACCGGGAACACGCCTGCACTCTTCAAAGGCACCGTAACTGAGGAAATGCCGTAAGCTGTATAATGGGCTAGATGGGGGTTCAACTTTGTTGCATATCTCAGGCATTTTTTATTTTGCACAAATTTTCAACATGAGTTTTGGGACCCTCTCATGATTGATGTCCTGTCATGGCGTTCGTGGCCCAAAGGGTGATTTCCTCGCAGTGACTGTGCAGTGACTGTGAAATCACCCTTCGGCCTGAATAATGCCATGACAGTGACATCAATCATGAGAAGGGTCTCAAATACCCATGTTGAAAATTTGGTGCCAAAATTCCAAAATGACTGTTTTATAGCATGCATTGCGCAGTCTCATTACAGGCTCGTAAGTTCATTAATTTTCAATATTTTCACTCCAGATTTTCAACATTGCCATTTTACCATACCTTCTTATGAGCAGTATAGCTGTCATTTTCACATCTCACCCAAAATGTGTTTCCGCCCATGTAGTGCACAATGGCGCAGTCGGTGTGCTGAAATCAATGCTAGGACAAATTAAGAAAATCACAGTGACACTGTTCATGAGCAGATGTCTTAAAATGGCTATGTTGAAAATTTGGTGAAAAAGTCCTAAAATGACTGTTTTACTGAAGCGGGTATTCGCGCAGTTCCCACGCACGCCGTAAGGTCGTGAACTTTCAATATTTTCACTCCAGATTTTCAAAATTGCCATTTACCACACCTTCTTATTATGGTAATGCAGCTGCCATTTTACGCATCTCACCCAAAAGCGTGTTTCGCCCGTATAGCGCTGGCAAAGGGCAGTTGGTGCTGAGATCAATGTACAGGACAAATTAAGAAAATCACAGTGACACTGTTCATGAGGTGAGGTGTTAAAATGGCTATGTTGAAAATTTGGTGAAAAATTCTAAAAATGACTGTTTTACGAGCGTTAGCGTTGCACAGTTCCCGCATACGCCGTTAGTTCGCAAATTTTCAATATTTTCACCCAGATTTTCAACATTGCCATTGTACCACACCTTCTTATGAGCAGTACAGCTGCCATTTTTCACATCTCACCCAAAAGCGTGTTCCTCCATGTAAGCACAATGCCAATCGGGTAAAGGAAATCAATGTACAGGACAAATTAAGAAAATCACAGTGACACTGTTCATGAGCAGAGGTGTTAAAATGGCTATGTTGAAAATTTGGTAAAAAATTCTAAAATGACTTTTCACGGTATCGTTGCACAGTTCTTATGCATGCTCGTAAGTTTGCAAATTTAATATTTTCACTCAGATTTTCAACATGTCCATTTTATTAAACTTCCTTATGAACAGTACAGCTGCAATTTTTTCATGATACCATGTGTTTTGCAGACATGTAGCGCATAATGGTGCTGTTGGTGTGCAAAAGTAATGTTTAGGATAGATTAAGAAAATCACAGTTACACTGTTCATGAGCAGAGGTCTTAAAATGGCTATGTTGAAAATTTGGTGACAAAAGTCCATAAAATGACTGTGTTATGAGTGAGCATTGCGCAGTTTCCACGCACCCTCGTTAGTTCATGACTGTAATATTTTCAGTCCAGATTTTCACCAGTGGCATTTTTCCACACTTCCTTATGAACAGTACAGCTGCCATTTTTCACAACATGGCCGAAGTATGTTTTCACACTTTCAGTGCTGAGATGCGTGGTCGCTGTGGGAAATCATTGTTCGGCACAGATAAAGAAAATCACAGTGACACTGTTCATGATCGGAGGCACCAAAATGCCTGAGTTGACAATCTGCTGTAAGAAACCCCAACCTAATTATATTATGGGTGCGCTGTACAGTTTCTATGCACGCCGTGACGTCACCATTTTTAAAATATTTTTACTACACATTTGCAACATAGCCATTTTTACACCTCCCCATGAAAGAGTACAGCTGTCATTTTTTACATCCTGTTCAGAATATTTTTGCACCTGTGCTAAATGCCAGAGTCACTGTGCACAAGCAGCTTGCTAACAAACTGATATTCCCCTGTTCATGAGGTGGGGTCACAAAACAAACATGTTGAAAATTTGGAGTGAAAATACCAACGAATGCCTGAGGTATTAGGCTTTTCAACTATAACGCCCAACCCTATAGAGAATGACAGGAATCAGGGGTGTGACTTGGGATTCTTGCCTGTGATGCTCATACCATTCCACACCCTGCAGTCACTGAGAGGCATCGAAGTATGCCTTGGACTCTTCGGCCCCAAAGTTCACCCCATTCTCCTATATTGCACTCATCTCACCATATTTCCTAATGAAACAAGGTGCGCATAAGGGCCAAAGACCACAAGGAACACCGTGGCACTTGTCAGTGTCTGCAGGGTGGGGTGTGGTGAAATGGCGTGGCCGTTATGCCTGACGACCCAAACACACACCCCAATGCCTGTCACTCTCTGCAGGGTGGTGGTGGGGTTGGCTTCAGTTCAATACTTCACTGCCATTCCTATTACGCAGCTCTGTAACTTCTACACTACCACTGCCAATGCCAGCAAGCAAACATTTGGCATTGACAAATGCTTGTTTATACTACAACCACTGTGTTCTGCTACAACGGCCTTAAAAACGTATTTATTTAGCCATGCTTTTGGAGATTAGTGTATTTGAATCTGTATTTTTTTATTGATTTAGCGCACATTTTATTGTTTTATGTATGTCTTTTAACTCTGTACAGCTCTTTGATATTTGTTTTGAATTGAGCTTTATAAATAAATTTTATTATTATTATTATAAGGTGGTAACCTGCGTAAGAAACTGGTTAGGGGATAGGAGACAGAGGGTGGTGGCAAGTGGAGTATGCTCTGAGGAAGGAAGGGTAACTAGTGGGGTACCTCAGGGTTCAGGGCTGGGATTGGTCCTCTTTAATGTCTTTATTAGTGACACAGTAGAGGGGCTGGAATGGAAGGTCTGCCTCTTTGCAGGTGACACAGAGATCTGCAGTAGGCTAGACACTTTGGGGGGAGTGGGGTGGTGGTGGAAAGGATGGGCAGGGTTCTGAAAAAACTGGAGGAGTGGTCAAGGGTATGGGGGCTGAGTTTTGATGCAGAAAAGTGGAAAATAATGCACTTAGACCATGGAAATCCAGGGCGGAGTACAGAATGGGTGGAGTGATACAATGACCAAGCAGGAAAGAGACCTGGGGTAATCATATCAGGTGGCCTAAAGGTGGCCAAGCAATGTGACAAGTCAGTCAGGAGGGCTAGTGGGATGCTGGAGTGCATAGGAAGGGATATCGACAGCAGGAAAAAGGAGATGGTGTTGCCCCTATATAGCAAGACTCCCTTTGAGTACTGTGTCCAGTTCTGGAGAACGCATCTCGGGAAGGACATAGACAGAGTGAAGGTGGTCCAGAGGAGGGCTACTACAATAGTGCAGGGTCTACATCACATGCCCTATGAAGAGAGGCTAAAGGAACTCAATATGTACACCCTGGAGGAAAGGAGAGAGAGAGAGAGAGAGAGAAAAGACATGAGATAGTTCAAATACCTTCAGTGTTAATAAAGGCACAGGAGGAGTATTTTCAGAAAGAAAGGTGCTCTAGAACAAGGGGACATGCTAGGAAGCTGGAGGGGGGAGGTTCTTGAGCACCTTTTTTCTGAAAAATGCTACCTTCCTGTACCTTATTTACCCCAGCGAGGTATTTAAAAGTCTCTATCATATCTCCCCTCTCCCTCCTCTCTCTCTGGGTATACATACTGAGGTCCTTTAGTCTCTATTAGTAGGGCTTTTGATGCAGACCCTGCACCATTTTAGTTGCCCTCCTCTGGACCACCTCTGCTCTAAGCCTTTTTGGAGATGTGGTCTTCAGAACTGGACACAGCACTCTAGGTGGGGTCTTACCAGCGATCCTACAGAGGCAATACCACTTTCTGCTTGTGATACCCCTCCTTGTGCACCCCAGCATCCCACTAGCCCTCTCAACTGCCTTGTCATGCTGTCTGTCCACCTTCAGGTCATCAGATAAGATTACCCCCAAGTCTCTTTCCTGCTTGGTAGTCGCCAGTACCACTCCACCCATTTTGTATTCTGCCCCAGGTTTCTGTGCCTTAAGTGCATTACTTTTCACTTTTTCACGTTGAAACCCAGCAGCCATACCCTTGAACACTCCCCTAATTTTCTCAGGTTTCTGCTCATCCTTTTCTCACCCCCCCCCCCGAGTGTCCATCCTTTTGCAGATTTTGTTACCTCAACTCAGGGGGCCTTAATTGGCTGAACTCTCATAGCTCAGTTAGTTAAGAGCTAAAGCACGGATTGCTGAGGTCCTGGGTTCAAATCCCAGGGAGAGTCAAATTTTTCCTTTCATTTCTACAATTGAATTTCTAAATTTGCCTTGCAGTGGCCTATACTGCACTTGGAGTGATAGAGGAGGAGTTATTTGAGTCTGTAAAAAGACTTCCTGGTTGCTCATTGCAACACCAGAAAGGAATATATGTGTGATTCACGTGGAAAAACTCATGGACCTTAATTGGCTCATGGCTCAGTTGGTTAAGAGCTAAAGCACGGATTGCTGAAGTCCTGGGTTCAAATCCCAGTGAGAGTCACACTTTTTCTTTCATTTCTATAATTGGATCCAGAGCAATCCAGTGTCTCATTAAACACACCCCAGGTTTCACTGTGGGAGGACCTCATATTACAAATTCTTCCCCTCAGAAGAATGACACTGCTTCTGCAAGACCGAGAGGATATCTTTGAAAGGGTATGAAGGTCTTATATGGACTCTCTTTCACCCCAGTGTGTGATCCTGCTTTGAACTGACATAGGTTATGGTATACTCCCTGGTGGGCAGTTGGTCACCCATCCTGGGCTTGCTCACTGGCCTTTCTTTTTGTTTTTTTTTCTTATTTTTTGCTCCAGCCTTCCCATTTTATCCTCGGGTTTCGTCCGCTCACTGTCCCCATGCCCAGGCTTACCCCCTGGGTGAAGCCACCAAGGGGCTTCACTCCGTGTGGACATGGGCAGCCCCGGATTGCCCTAGGGTCGGGGCCATGACAGCGATACTCCCCTGGCGGGCATTAGTAGCAGTGGGCGGCGGAATGGAATGAGCTGTCATGCTGGGAGCTGGCATTTTTTTTTTCCCTGGGGGCGTGGATATGCAATGACATCCAGCGTTCGTCCCGTCTCCTGAACATTCAGGCGCCGGTCGCTGTGGTACCCTGGCGCCAGACACACTTCCCTCCCTGCCACGGGAGAAGGAGGAGCAGTCTTCAGGATGATCCACCCTTTTCCGCTCCCGGCCCTCCGATGCCTTGGGTCCATTCCTGAACGCAGGTTGCCGGTGTCGCAAGCGGAAATCCAACCGCTGCGCTGACAGGCCGGCTACTCACTGGCCTTTCTGCCAGTTCATTATTTAGTGGTCTTTCTCACAATGGGCATCAGTTTATACAAGGTAATGCAGTATTATATCGTGATGTTAAGATACAAAATGATATGCCCAATGTCCCACAGTGTTTTTTTGGGCAAAATTTAGCCCATTCATATTTGTCTACATCTACATATGTTTGTCTATACTTTTGT
Source organism: Neoceratodus forsteri (assembly GCA_016271365.2). Lineage (NCBI taxonomy): Eukaryota > Metazoa > Chordata > Ceratodontiformes > Ceratodontidae > Neoceratodus > Neoceratodus forsteri. Next base: position 70,392,161 of record JADMNL010000024.1, on the reverse strand, counting down.
TACTTATTGGAGCAATGTGAGACTATATCCATTATAAATGCTATTAGCTGGGCCGGCCTGGTAATGCTGAGGGTTGAGGCACTGGGCGCCACACCTTGCACCACGCCAGCAACCCGTGTTATGGAACGAGCAAGGGCCACCAGAGGTCGGCAGGGGTGAAGAAGGATTGAGCATCTTTGCACAGCTCTCCTTCTAGGGGAGGGGAGACCAGCAGTCAGTGCTTGCCTGGCCCCTAGTGGTGGCTGAGGGATGATGCACTGAAGCTATATGTGGCTCAGCAAGCACGGGCAGATGCTTGATGTGGCACACACAGGAGCATGTGTTTTGCTATCAGTGGCGCCATTGCTGCTTCACTTCTGAAAGGGAAAAATGAGGAAATCGCTCATGGTGGATGAAGGAGGAGTTCGCAGGCTCTGTCACTGACCAGCTATGGCGCTGGCACATTGGATCCATTCTCGGTGGGGATTGGCCCCCCCACCGACCCCACTGGGGGGACCAAGCTCTGGAAGTAACAGCCGGTGCCGGATGGTGGACGTTGAGGTGACAGGGCTGGGACTCCCCCAGAATGTGAGGGCCATGGGGCAGGAGTATAAATACTAATAAATGCTATTAATTTGCTGGAACTATGGGCAGGGTACATCTGAACTGCCCTTTGTCTGGACGTTGTTCTGATATCTTTGTTGTCTTTACAGCAAAATCAATAAAGATACTTTAAAAAAATAGTGTTTCCCTTTAAAAGAGAATTACAGTTAAAATGTAAGATTTATAAAACAGGTAATTTGATACCTTTTATTGGACCAACAGAGATTTACAGAATATCTTTAACTTTCGAACTTACATAGTTTTTCCTTAGAAGGAAATAACAGTTTTCTTAAAATGTAAGACATTTTCCCTGTACAGTATGTTAATACTGCGGCGCAATTCTGCTTGTTGTTCCATCTTTACTGCCCTCATGGTATAGTATCTTCAGTGGATGTTCCTGATTTATGCACTGAGGGTAAATAACGTTTTAGAACAGTATGATGTAGTTTACGTCCCTCTCAATCACAGAGTTCTGTAGCAGAACACAGATATGTTCTGAGAATTGTCATGAGTCAGAGCGTAAAGAGTTGCTGGCAGTATTACTTCCCTTTTTTTTTTTTTTTTATTCTCATGTTTATTCCTCCTCTCCGCCCCTCAGCTCTGGTCTCCTCGGGAGACACCAAGGAGTCATCCCTCTGTGGTTCGCCCTGCCTGCACAGTCCTCTGTCGCCCATGTAGTCTCAGTTTACCCCTGGGTGGGGACGAGGTTGGCTTCTAACACCCCGTGCAATCAGTAGCGTCGGTCGGGAGGGTGCCAGGGTGGGTGGCCACAGATTGAGGGCAAGCTCCAGTGCCCAATCTCTGCCGGAGCTGAAGGGTGTTTTTCCCTATTTCTTGGGGAGTGGCTGGTGCCCTGACGTCAAGGCATGTTACTGACGTCTGCCACTCCCCCGTTCCTTCTCTGCGTCATCAGCATTTGCTGCATCTCTGGCCTCTGCCAGAGGGCAACCGAGCACCGACTCGGGACCCCTGTCCCTCCTGGGAGTGGAGAGCTGTCCTCCGGACGCTCAATCCTCTCCCTCCCCTGCTGACCCTCAGCAACCCGGGCTCGTTCCCGAACCCAGGTCGCCGGCTTGGCGCAAGGTGTGGCATCCAGTGCCTCAACCCTCAGCACTCAGGCCAGTATTACTTCCTTGAGGTAAGCAAATCATGACACAGAGCTGCCTGCCCGAGGACCTAAATCAGCCACAATCAGAATATTTTAATACAAGAATCGGTAGTTATTTGTCTTACTTTATGTATGATCTGACTTCCAGGGGTACCTACCCATCCTGGACTATGGCAATGTGGTGTATGATGCTGCCTCTGATACCAGTCTGCAGAGTCCATACTACCATCAACAAAGCCTGCTGCTTTGTATTAGGTGCAGACCGCCTTATGCATATGTGTGACTTATACATTGGAACAAATTGGCTTCCCCTCATGGAATAAATCAAGCTCCACTCCTGCCTGCTAGGAAAGAAGGCCCTCCTAGAACTTGCACCTCCTTCTCTTCAAGCTTTATTCTGTCCAGCCCCTGCAGAACAAGCCACAAGAAGTGTTGCAAAACACACCCTAGCAGTGCCTTTCAGAAGAACTGCCTTGGGGAGGCAAGCCTTCGCAGTAAGGCCCCCATCTGGATAAATGGGATCCCCCATGCCACTACAAGCCTTACCTGACTAGGGCAATTCAAATCCAAAATTCAGAAATGCATCCCTGCTCCAGAACAGTGTTACTGTCGCACCAACCTAGGCTGAAATTAGCCTCCACGTGCATCTTGTGACTTCCTGATTCACTTGCACTAGCTAGTAGGTCCTAGAATCTCACTCCCTCCTCTCTCCCCCACCGTTCCGCCTATCTACACATGTACCCGACTTACTAACTCCAAACAAGCCATACCACCTCCACCTCCATAACAGCTACCCACTTCTGAACCTACTGCTAATCACCTACTGTTTTTCCCTCCTCACCCTCTTAGCCTGTAGCCTACTCCCACCTAACGGCTTTTTGACTCCAACGATAGATCCTTTAACTGTCCCCACCAGGAACTAACTATGCTACACAGCTGCTGTCTGGGGTACCCATAGCTTGCATTTTAGTATGACTTTCGCACTTTGATAACCTTTGTTGACATGTGACTACCTCCGTCTTTGCTGTAACTAAACAAGGGCTTAGACTGTTTCTGTATACCCAATCATATCATTTGTAATTTGCAACACATAATTTGAACTAAGTCCCCTACTTGATGTGTATTTGACAATGCCTAGTATGCTGCTGCTGTTTTCTCCTCAATGTATGTACCTGTTTGTTCACCCTCCGTATGTTTGATGAGGATCCTTTGTAAAAGAGCTTTTAGCTCTAAGGTTGTAATTCTGATTTCTCAATAAATAAATAAAAATCACCAAGCACTCAGCACAGCAAGGCCCCAAAAAACTGTGTTCTGATGGCACAAAGTAGGGAAGGGGCTACAGGGCTAATAACATGCCTATAGTGTGACTGGAGGCAGCTCTCTAACCTTTAGATATTATTTTACATTGCTGGCAATTGTACATGTGAGGAGGGATATGACAGATAGGGTAATAGGGCAGACTAGACTAGATGGACCATCTGTCTTTTTCTGACATCACCATTTATGTTTCTATGATATAAGCCTGTATATACCCCTTAAAGAGCCACAGCCTCTGGGGAAAACTTTGGAAAACATAATATTTAGACATAATTAAGAAGTTTCATATATCTTCTATAGATTTATCCTCACCCTTATTTATTACTGAGGAAATATGCACAAAAAAGGATCTTCATCCCCAGAGTTCATTTACCTCTATGGCTTATTCCTAACTTGAAGCCATAATCCTCTGTTGTGGCTTCACAGTCTGTTGGTAAGGGGATACCAGTAATGTCACAAGTAAAGTATTATGCCATCAGTTTGGGAATAAGCAAGAGGAGTTAATAAACTCTCAACAAACAAAGATCCAGTTTTCATGCAAATGGCATCATTAATAGATGAGGAAGGGAATACAGAGCTAATCTGTAATATAAGATGAACTGTGTCTAAATGTTTTTTTTTTTAAAGTTCTCCGGAAGGCATCAGCAACTCCTTAACATGTACAGTTGCCAGCAAAGTAAAATAAAACTAACACTGTCCCCCCTCCCCAGTCACACTACAGACCTTTCATTAGTCCTGCAGCCTCTGCCCTATTTTGGGTCATCAAAACATGGTTTATAGGGTGGGGTTATGGCGGGCAGTCTACGATTTTTGGTAGTCAGAGCATACATAAAATAAGCTAAATAACTAGGGTTTCCTTTTTTTAAAAAATTCTAACTGTGACTGGCTGATCGTGGTCTTCAGGCAGGCAACTCCTTCTCAGGAGCTGCCTGCCCAAAGGGTGTCAGCTGCTGTCTAAAAATGGCATAAGCATCACTATTCACTTCCTTACTACCAGGGTGTCAATCAAAAGCCCCAACCAAGTTTAATGAAAGGTTAAGTAAAGACGGAACAGTCCTAAATGTGAATAAGTACATCCCTATGACAGAGTAAGTCTGCCCTGTAAAGATTCATGTGGAGACCTCATCTGTTATATTGTGCAAAGTTCTGTAGCCCACTTCTGAAGTAGGACAGAGGAAGGCCACAAAGAAGATTCAAGGGCAGCAGAGGAAGATGTATAATGAAACGCTGGAGAGTTTCATTACGTATAAACTGGAGCCTGGGAGGGAGAGGTGGAGGTGGGACATGATCTGAGGACATGCTAGAGACCTCAAAGTACCTAAGGGGTATCGCTAAAGTGGATAGCAGTGCCCTGTTCACAAGAAGAGAGGGCAAAGTAACATGATGCCATTGATCTAAACTTGTTGGGGTGAGGGAGGGGGAAGCTTGAAGAGGGAAGTAAGGAAATTCTTTACAGAATGGGTTCTGGAGATAAGTGTTGCCAGGCGAAGTGATCGATATGGAGATCATGCAGACATCATTGCTGGCTTCAAACACAGGTGAGATAGGCACGGGGGACTAGTGTAAACTAGTGGAGGGAGGGAGGGATGGTGGGCACTAGAGGGAAGGGAATGAGTGGACCAGAGAGGATGATGTTGAAGTACAGTCAGGACTATCAATTGACTAGCTGTGGCCCAATATTAAGCTGGATGTGGATGCAGGTAGGTACAGGGCAGGTGCTAGGGGCCAGTGGGTCATCTTTCACCATCAATATGAATGTTTCCTTGTTAGAGTATTTGGAACAAAATTTTTACAGAAAACACAGGCAAGCAAGTTCAAGGTGGTTTATCATGTAAGATATCTATCAGAGTCCAGTGCCCACCACCAAATAGATGCTCAGACGAGCTGGGGGGGGGGGTGCATTGGACTGTGATACATATTTAAGTAATATGCCATGACAGGGCGTGCATTATAGGATTATAGTGCATGCCCCAGGGGTGTAATAAGGCATGAGGCTGAAGGCCGAGTGTCTTTATATCACTGGGAAGTGCATTAAAATCCTATGTTGCGCATCTTGGAGGGGGTTACTACACTTACAAAATGACTCTAAGTAGGTTTTTTGGGAGAGAAAAATGAGATTCGTCACCTCACTATGTGTTTATAGAGATATAATGCACGGTAAGGTGACGTCTGTCGGCCAATTACATTTCTAGATTTTTTCCTTGCCATTGTATAATTTCCTGTAGGCCACAAACCAGGAGCATACCCCTAGAAAATGCAGGAATTTATTAGAAATGTGATTTAAATTTAGATAGATAGATAGATACTTTATTTCCATAGCGCCCCTTTCTAGGGACTCGGGGCGCTTCACATTTAAAACACAATACAACAATTTTAACATATTCATAAAATACAACCTTAAAACAAGCAACAATATCCAGCATAATAATTATAAAACTATCTATCAAATCAATTAAAATCCAGTTTGGTGAGTAAGCAGGGTAGGGCTTGCATAGAATTCTTGTAATAAACAAGTCTGATCAGGCCCATCTGGTAGCTGCGAGGGACTGGTTCTAAATCATAGAAACATAGAATCTGTCAGCAGATAAGGACCATACGGCCCACCTAGTCTGCCCATTTCCCTACTCACTGATGCAGCCCCAGATCCTATTTGATCTGTGGCTGTCCTGATTTGCACATCTCCAAGGTACCCTGATGTCTATCCCATGCACTCTTGAACCCCATATTGTTTTCACACCCACCACTTCTGCTGGAAGGCTGTTCCGTGGCTCCACCACCCTTTCAGTGAAAAAGTACTTCCTAACATTACCCCTGAGCCTTCCACCCTTGAGCATCATATCATGCCCCCTTGTTCTTGTGCAGATGTTTCTCTGAAATATGCTTTCCACCTGCACCCTGTTTATTCCCCTGTGGTACTTGAAAGTCTCTATCATATCTCCCCTCTCCCCTCTTTCCTCCAGTAAATAGATATTAAGGTCCTTAAGTCTTTTCTCATTGCAGCATGATTTAGTTGTAGCCAGTTGTATGTGAGCCCCCTCCCTGAGCTATGCTCTGTGAAGGTTGGACAGGCTTTCCGCACCAGAACACAATGATGTGCTCTTAGGCATGGAAGTGGGTGGGGTCAGTATGTAAATGGTAAGCTGCACTATTCACATTGTCTATGACCACCAGTGAAGCACTCACGTAATACCTATTGCTTATGGAATTTCTTTCCTAGGCAGTAAGGGTGTCATAATGGTGTACTTGCCATGCAGGGATGTTGGGTGATGGAGTTCCACAAGGGACCACTGTAGAGAAAGTGGATGCTCAAAGGGTAACAGGTCTGGGTGGGATACACTGAATTGCCAGGGAATGTTTTTGCTGTGGTTTGGGTTTGGGCCCACTGGACTACCAGGGACAGTGTGGAGGGACGGACTCACAGACATCGCAGTTGGCCCAAAAGTAGGCCAATGGTATGGTCAGTGGGTTGGGGGAATGACATGTTCATTTCTCCACGGCATTGCAACATGGGCAGACATGCATGCACCAGTAATGTGCCCCAATACTGCTCACAAACCCAATCTGCATACAGTACCCACTGGAATGCTCATATGAATTCAAGATTTCTGCCATAGGCTCTCCGCCTCTTGCCAGCAACAACCTAATATTCTCAGAATACCAGTTTTATGGGTCACTATCATGTGACCCATAAAACTGGAGCAAAGAATTGGGCCCATCATTTTTGTAATTGCATGTTTTTTTTCATTCACTTTTCACAGGTCTCATTTGTTCACTTGGAAATGTATGGTACACTGGCAACACTTTTACATGGCACCTCCCCTCTCACACACATAAAGCTTGGCCAGGAGAACCCATCAAAAGATGTTTAGCAATAACTTCCCAGCCCACTGTTTTTTAATTTAATGTATATTGCCATCTCCCAACACATTCCCTTCTGATATGGTTCCCTCGTCATGGATACCCTGCAGCACCCAGTAAGCTGCAGTGCTCCGGAGCCTCCTCGGTGCACCTTGTCAGTATGGTCACCAGTCCATACTTGCTCAGGCTGCTTAGTATTGTGTGTCCTCTATTCTATACCTCTCACTTGGAAGGTATTTTGCGAGAAACACTCTGTTTGCATCCCCAAGATCTGAATACCCACTGCACTGCTGTTATTTCTGAATATAAAATGGGTAAGAAAAAACAAATCTTGTGATTGGTCGCATGTGAGCACATGACAGTTTGTTTCAGCACAGCAGAACTGGTCAGAAACACTTGACTTTCTGAACCTTATTGCTCAGTTTGTAAAATAAAAATCAGTGGTACCAATGTATAATCACAGTAAGATTCTCCAGGGTGTGCGTAACTGTGGAACAGCAGCACTTCTTGGGTTCGTGAGATACTCAGTATTGCCTTGTACTTCATTTCCCAAGGCATGTCCTTATCTTGTATTATAAAAAGGGTCTCAGAAATGCTGCAATCTGATTGGCTGTTAGGATTCCAACAGCCTTACATTAATCCCTGTTACACTATCATGTACAGCCTGTTCACAATGGTGCAGGAATTCTTCCTGTTAGCATTCCGTCCTCTAGCTCTGCTGAATGACTGGAATGATGCATTCTGATTCTGAACCTGCATTCTTAAACTGTTGATGGAAGAACTATTTCATTAAAAATGTTCCTCTCAATGAGGAAAACATTCAAAAAGTACACTTTTAACACTTTTCCTTTGTAACAATTTTTATAATAGCAATAAGGCACTCCCAGGAGTTAGAGCAACAGTCAATCACCCCTAGGGGTAATATGGCATTTGGCTCTGCCTCGTGCCACATTACACCCCTAGGAGGTGATTAACAGACTGTTAATCTAACCCCTGGTCATGCCTTATTGTTTAAATTACACAGACCCTGCCATGCCTTATTGATTAATTCTTAAATGGGTAAAAGAAATCAAGACCTGTTTTTGGTCAGATGGGATCACATGACTGTGTTGTTATTCCAGTACAACAGCACAGGTCATAAATACTTAACATTCTGAACCTCATTATTCAGTTTTTTTTTAAATGAAAGTTAGAGAAACCATTTTCTAATTGCAATAAGGCCCTCCAGGGTGTACGTGGTTGTGATTTAACGGCACTTCTTGGGTGCATAAGACACTTGGCGTTGTCTTGCGCCACATTTCCAGGAGTGCTCTTATCCCACAATAACGCAACCCTTTCATGTCTTATTGCTTAAATATAAAATCGGATAAGGCCGGTGACCTGAGTTCCAGAGTGAGCTTGGGTTGCTGTGACACAAGGCAGGCCAGTGCCGTGAAAGCTGCCATGCAGCAGTGTGCCCATTTGAGTAGGGTTGGTGGATGTTTTGGGCACAGCAGAAACCTCTGCAAGGGAGCCTGGGCTTGCCACAAGGCTGCAGCATGCGTATGAAGCCAACAATGGCATTGCTCACGCCAAAGGTGGATGGAAAAATAAAGGGGAGAAAACGGGGAAGTAACACCCCTAGTCATTGGAATGATGGTGAATCTGCCTGAACAGAGAATTTCCCTGCTAGCAGGGTATATCCCTGGAATGATGGCAGGGGGAGAGGGATAAAAAAATTATGAAAAAATATGTATAAAATTGGACTACGGTGGAGTATTCGTAAACTTACTTTTTTCTATAGAAAATGATACATTTATAAAGTAAATGGTTTTAACTTGACCAAAAGACTGGAGAAAAACTTCTGGGAAACTACTCTCTTCAGATGGAGAAACAACTCTAACGTTTAGCCGGTAGGGGAGCATGACCACTGTGCCCAGTTTGAATAGGGTTGTAAATTCTGTCATTAGCATTTAGTTCCTGTGTACGGGGCACCACTCACTGAGGGGATGATGCAGTTTTGTACAGGCGGTATCGTTGGATTTCAGTTCTTAGAAAAGTCCCGCACAACAATTGCTGGACTCTGATCACATAAACATGATTTATTCCTCTACAACCTGTACTTCAGTACCTCTTTTGATTGTTTTTTATTTTAATTTCTTAGTATACAGTATATTCATTACCTAAGCATAATCGTACACTCCAGGGTTTGTTGGTTGGGTTTGAAATTATAGCTGGTTTTAGGCAACAGTGAACCCAGCGTTTACTGCCCCCCCTTTGCTCATGGGGGCCCCCGCCCGGAGTTACATTTTGCTTATGTGTTTTTAATTGCCGTGTTTAAAATAAAATGGCAGTAGAGCACATCACTAGGCTCTGTGGCTCTTCTAATGTGATAAATTACTCGCCAAGTGGGACCCAGCCAATCAGAAGCAGAAGAATAGTCATGGACTGGATGGGCAGAGGGATCCCAAGGACTTACATTGCAAACCCCCGCCCCGAAAAAAAAGTAACTGGCTGTATTTTTAAATAAAATGTTGTGCATGTAGGACAGAGTATAAGACAACAGTATGGTGAATTGGGTAAGGACCCCATGATTTATCTCGCTGGGGGCACCCATAACTAACGCTGGCCCTGTTAATTGTAATAGGTCATGCCCTAGGTAGCTGAAGGAACTCGGTTATGCCTCATGCTACACAACCCATTGGGGACATGAGTTACAGTATTTACACAGCAATCCACACTCTGTCATGTGTTATTACTTGCATAACAAAGTACTACACCCTCACATATTGTAAATGCTCTCTATTTTCTTGTCACCAATCAGCTCCATTTCTTTAGCAGTTGGGGGCATATAGACGTTTGTTTTTTATGTTTGCCTGCACGCATGTGAAAGAAACATATTGGGGCAGTTTGCTGCAGTAATGAGTTGTGGAGGTGTGGCAGTGTTGTTGCCAATGTAGGCAGCCCATTTTGGGGCTGGTCTGTGTGACACCAATAGAGGATCATGCGGTTCATGGCAGCAGTAGTGTAGCTTGCCACCAGCTTGAAACAAACAGGCTGCTGCAGTCAGGGAGCACCCCATCATCAACAATCAGCTGTTTTTGCGGGGCGGTCCATGACTGCAGCAGCCAATTACAGTTGCATTGTCCTGTGTCCCCTTTCAATAAACCAATAAACATGATGGTGGCTTCTCCATCGGCCTCTCACAGTCCCCATGAAGCCAACAGACAGCCGCTGCCTCTCACAGTCCCTGTTAAAGCTGACGGGGGTGCCCAGTCCCCCTGTCAGCATGCCCCCTCCCCAGTTCATTTGCCAGTGGGGTAGCCCAATCCCCATCAGCATGATGCCCCCCCATTTGTTCTGTGCCGAGGGGCTACCAAACCCCCTCAGCTCATGTGCTTCCCCCAAGCACACTGTATGGCAGACAGGGGTGCCCAATCCCCATCAGCTCCAGTCCCCCTCAACAAATACCCAGGTGGCACACTGGGAGCCCACCCCAGCGTGCCAAAAGCTTCCTGTGTTGTCTTTTTCAAAAAAAATCCTGTTAAAAGAAAATGGTCCTCGCTGAGTCCCTTGCCCTCCCCCAACCCGCACTGACCCTCTGCGCACCCCACCTTCCCACACCCTCACCCCATACTTACCTCTGAATCCGGCGCGACGATCTTCAGTGGACCGGGAACATGTCTGCACTCTTCAAAGCTGACTGCAAACTGAAGACATGCCGGTAAGCTGTATAATGGTACTAATGTTTATTTTTCAACCTATGTGGATATCTCAGCCATTTTTTCGACTTTTGGCACCAAATTTTCAACATGGGGTTCTTGGGACCCCTCCTCATGAATTTAGTCACTGCCATGGCGTTATTTGGTCCCAAAAGGTGATGTCATGGTCACTGCACGGAATCACCTTCCGAGACCGAGTAACAAAACGACAGTGTCACTGTTCATGAGGTGGGCTCTCAAAAAAGGCTATGTTGCAAATTTGGTGAAAAAATTCCAAAAGATGACTGTGTTACAAGCATGCGTTGCGCAGTTTCCACGCACACTCATAACTTTGCGAATTTGTAATATTTTCACTTCAGATTTTCAACATTGGTATTTTTTCACACCTCTTTATGAACAGTACAGCTGTCATTTTTCAAATCCTGGCCAAAATGTGTTTTCGCACTTTTGGCGCAGAATCGCGCGGTCACTGTGGGAAATCAGTGTTCGGGACAGATTAAGAAAATCACAGTGATACTGTTCATGAGCAGAGGTCTTAAAATCCCTATGTTGAAAATTTGGTGACAAAAGTCCACAAAATGACTGTGTTATGCACGTGCGTTGCACAGTTTCCATGCACCCTCGTAACTTTGCAAATTTGTAATATTTTCACTCCAAATTTCAGCATTAGCATTTTTTCACACCTCCTTATGAACAGTGCAGCTGTCATTTTACACATCCTGGCCAAAATGTGTTTTCGCACTTCCAGCGCAGAATAGCACGGTCACTGTGGGAAATCAGTGGTCAGGACAGATTAAGAAAATCACAGTGACTGTGTTCATGAGCAGAGGTAACAAAATGTCAGTGTTGACAATTTGGTGAACTAATTCCACTAAATGACTGTGTTACGAGCATGAGTTGCACAGTTTCCACATACACTTGGAAGTTCGAGCATTTTTAATATTTTCACTCCAGATTTTCAACATTGCCATCTCTTCACACCTCCCTATGAGTGGTATAGCTGTCATTCTTCACATCCTGCACGATCTGTGTTTTCGCATATCTGGTGCAGAATGGCATGGTTACTGTGGGAAATCAAAGTTTGGGACACATTAACAAAATCCCAGTGCCACTGTTCATGAACAGAGGTCCCAAATGCTTTCATGAGGTGGGGGTCACAAAAAGGCCATTCTGAAAATTTGTAGTGCAAATACCAACAAACACCTGGGGCGTTAGGGTTTCTAACCATAATGTCCCACCCTGTACAGACTGACAGGCATCAGGGGTGTGCCTTTGGATTGCCGGCTGTAATGCTCATGCCATTCCCCCACCACACCCTGAAGCCAGTGACAGGCATTGAGGTGTGCCTTGGACTCTTTTCCCCCAGACTTCACCCCATTCTCCTATACTGCACCTATTTTAGCATATGTCCTTATGAAATGGGGTGACTATGAAGCTGAACACCTCAACACTTGTTGGTGTCTACAGGATAGGGTGAGGTGAAATGCCATGAGCATTATGGACGACGACCCAAAGGCACACCCCAATGCCTGTCCATCTCTGCAGGGTGGAAGTGGGGTTGGCATGAGTTCAGTACTTCACTACCATTCCTATTCTGCATCTGTCTAAGTCCTGCATGTCCAATGCTAATATCAGCAAGCAAACGTTCGGCATTGACAAATGCTTGTGTTTACTTCTGCTGTTAGCGGTAGTCCTTTGTAACTATCCCGGGTAACTTCATTTTCTGATTGCTGAAATCTCAGCTGTTCCTGGGAGCTGCATTAACAGTAAGAAGATGATGTGTCAACACCCATTAGACTCTATGGAATGCCTGTCCGCTGATGTAGAACAGCTGATGTAGAATAACAAAACAAATAGGAGGAGAGGTGTAAAATACCTCCCCATTTACCTTTAATTACTTTCAGAAAATTCTGAGGATTGGTACATGAGGATATTTTCTTGGATATCACTTTCGTTTTTATGTACTTCTTGAGAGTTTTTAATGTTATTTAGACTTGCTGGAGAGAGCTACATAGTGGAAATGGGCTCAGTGACATCATCTTCTCACTGTTCATGCAGCTATTTGGAACAGACTAAGATTCCAAGAATCATAAAATGAAGACACCCAGGATAGTTAGAGAGGACTGTTAGTAACAGAGAAAACAAGCTCTGGCAGAGCCACTACGACTGTGAATGCATTAACTAGATAAGGGTGTTTCATGGGCTTAAACATAAACATGTATTTATTTAAAAAATATCAGATTTGCAAACCTTTGTGTCAGAGACTCAGTTGCACAGGCACCTCGTTGAAACTAATACAGAGACAGCACAGTTAATAAGTCAAAAAACAATGGCTCGGAGAGCAGACTGTTATAACAGTCATTCACTGGAGATGCATGGGTAGCAGTAGATAAACAGATTACATAGTTTAGGCACACAGACACCACATCGAGACCACCAAAGCAGTTCAAACAATATACTATAGCCTAAAGCAAATAGACATCAGGAGTCAAAGAGAAGCCCAGAGTGTTCACATGAAGGCTGTTGCATATATACTAACTGAATCAAAATACAGCACAGTGAGAAAGGCATATTTAAGCAAAAAGCACAACATGGTGTGTGTCAGGGGGATTAATGTCACTCCTGGGGTGGGTTAACATGAGGCAAAGCCGAATGCTTCCACCACCCCAGGAGTGACAATATTACAAGATAACACACACCCTGGAGTGCCTTATTGCAATTATACAATGGCTTGTTGTTCTATACAGAATAAAAAATACATTTTAAAGATGTTTTTCTTAGTGTGGAAAAATATTTCTTAAGAGAAAATGCAAGGAATGATCCAAATCCAAAGCTATGGTGATGTTATTGTGTAATAACATCACTGTTTCAGTGAGTCAGCAGCCAGCTTCTTACATTTTTCCTTGCCATTGTATAATTAAAAATAATGCCACCATCTGTATTACAGTTACCTATATGTTTTGCATTTTATTCTATGCACTGTTATAGCAATCAACTCAACAGAACCAGGCCATCATATACATGAAGGTACTGTACCCTAACTGAAAACAGTGCTGAGACAACTGTATGTTGTGACAAGGTAGAAGATAAACACAATGTTGAGACAAGTTTTTGAAGACATTTGATGCGTTTCATTGTTTTTTTTTAGAAACGGATATACAGTTCACACACAAAATTCATATAATATAAAAGTGCATATGCCCAAATGTCAATGTAAATTCGACACATTTCATTACAAGCTGTTCTGTTGAAGGAAGATATTACTATATAATGCCTAAAAATGGGTATCAGGCAAATGTAAACTGGGGTAGGTGTGTTATTGAGGGTATTGCATAGTTTATCTTGTATTGCTGCTCCACTGGATCAGCAATATTTGCACAAGCTGTGCCCAGTCCAGATTTTACAGCTCTGGCCTGGGTCTGGTGATGTGGGTTTCACCCGTACCCCACTGCATGTGGCTTAGTGGTATACTGTACAGATGGCTACAAAGTCTAAGCCATTGAAGGTTGAAGTTTCAGAAAACCATTATGCTAAAAATATCAAGACTCATTCCTTCCCTCACTCCCCAGTCACAATTAATCCTCTACCAAAGTCATGCTTAATACTGGTGCCTCTACATCCACACCACTAAGCGTTTAATGCCAACATGCTTCTTCTGCTGCTGTGACCAATTCAATGTGTGATCTGCTCAACCCTGGCTTTATAAATTTGTTTAATTATTTTTAGAGGGGCTCCTGGTTGTGACCAATATCAAACAAACAACTGAAGTCCAGTGTGCCCCCCCAAACTGCCCAAACAGGCCTGTAATGGAGGATTTTTCCATCTTTCATGTCCCAAATAGGGGCTCTTAGTTATCAAATTTTGGTCAAAATGTGAACATGCCAAACCACGCGCCAAAGTGGCCCCAATCGGTTTGGTCCTGCACTTTAAATAATGTAAAAAGTACCTTGCTGATCTGAGTTAGAGTCCAGCTGTTTCATTCTCTGTTTGCAAAGACAATACTCCAGCTTCCTTGTCTCACATTTATAAAGTGCAGTCTGCTAGGTGTGGCTGGGAGCAAATCACTAGGAAAGTGATCACAGCTTTCCCCTAATCATAAACCAATTCAATGTGTGATCTGCTCAACCCTGGCTTTATAAATGTATTTAATTATTTTTAGAGGGGCTCCTGGTTGTGACCAATATCAGACAAACAACTGAAGTCCAGTGTGCCCCCCCCACCCAGAACTGCCTGCCTGAGAATGAAGTTGGTATATTATTTGGAAAAATGCAAGGCTGGGTCTTATTATGCAGTGTCCAGCAAAGAAGGTGTTGTCAAATGGCTTAATGAGGTGCTGTGAGGTGCCTATGGGAACTTGTCATGTAGAAAGTTCCAGGGACACAGTCATAAAAACTGGAATTACAGGTTCCAAGGAGTAATTACTTGGGAGGAATGTTAGAAAGTCAACTCCACTATAAACTGAGCTAGGAAAAAAGTAAATAGGACAAGAAAAAAACAGAATTGTGTTTCTAAAATGAGTTGCTAATTGCAACTGGTATTTTTAACATGTGCAAGTCAACTCCGCTTCTCAAACTGAAAAAGAAAAATACACTTCATCACAGACTGTATTTACCAAGTACTGTGCCCATTTTAGTATATAAATGTTTAAGAAATACCTGAAAGCTGTCTATTTTCCATAGAAGGTGAATTCTTAGTAGTTTCAGACACTTGGTCTTTCCCTTTGAGACACCCGGTGACTCTGATAATTATTTGTTCCTAGGGTTTTTAAGTCAGTTTGAAGGCGTTAAGTATTTTATGTTCTCATACTCCTTAAAAAAATGCAGGGATTCCATAGACTTCTTGTGTTCCTAGGTCCAGCTCCCAAACTAGTGAATCGTATTTCAACATAATAGATCCACCTCATGCCCCACCCACATGAATAAAAAAGGTGGGCTGGATCTTTAGAGTTTGGGTGGAAAGGGTTGATCTTACTTCCTAAAAACAATGCTGCCTCCCATTACTCAGGTTCCAGTTCTTGTACCACCCATTTAAGAAAGAAAGTAGTACCCTGTAACCATTGAGTAACATGAAAGCGTATTTATTTGAGGACGGAAAAAATTACTTTGAGGAGGGTAAGGCGGAGGAGACTATTTACACCTTCAGTCAGTTCCACGGACAGAAAACATGACATCACTCCTTTTATACATGCAAATCTCCTGTAGGCTCCGCCCACAGTCGTAAAAAGGAAACCAAAACTTTCCATCCCCAGCTTCTATAGAAATGGAGTTAAGCGGAGACAAGTGAACAGATAAAAGTCACACTATGTGAGGGTGTGATGCTCCAGTAAGAGCTGGCATGGCGTAGTAAAGTAACCATCTTCCCTCCTTTCTGAAGGAGCTGATTCCCTAACCTGTTTTGAGCAAACCATGAATGTATTTTATTTTAACTTTTATTGCATTTTTGACAAGTGAAATACAAGCTTTTGCATCTGAGAATTTACATCAATTTACATCAATACATGCATTTCAAAGGAAAACATTATATAATGGTAGGATCCTTTAAAAATCTCAGTTTGTGTTACAGCATAGGAGGGTAATGTCTGACTAAGAACAACAATGCTCTACATTTAAGGATTACCATATCTTCCATAAAGAAGAACTTATATAGCATAAGTTGTAAAAGACAAATTCTTCTAAGCTTCCCAGCCAGTGGGATTAATGTTCCCTTTAATGCAAAGATGTATTATAGGCCGAGGAAGCACTCCCGACCAATCAGAGCACTCTTTTCCTCTGTGAATGAGACACTCTTAGTCTGTAAAGAATGTCTCATGTACAGCTGCCCTAGATATGGACATTTTGCTGAATGTTTTTGAAAATGTTAACATTATTGATCGATCTCAATCAACGATATATTAATACCACTGCTGAGACTACTCATACTGTTGTAAGAGTGGTCTCACTTACATCCTTAGGGTATCAGAACTGCTCACCTTCGATTCGCAGTTCTCACACCCCAAGAATGTGCGTGAGACCACTCTCACAACTGTAAAAGTGGTCCCAGTAGTGGTATTAATGTACAAATGTGTGGGATATCAAAAGACATCTAAAACATTTTTTTATAAAGACCACACAGTGCTGGCCTGTTGACACAGTGGCAGCACTACCACTCATGACGCTGGTGACTGGACTTCCAGAATGAGCCTTGGTCACTGGGGCCGGCCAGGAGCAGGAGGATCGAACATCTCAGAGTACGCCCTTCTCCCCTGATGAGAGAGGGCTCTGTCCTCAGCCACATTACTGACACTTGGGTGACCACAGGTGGTAGTGCAGCTGCAGGACCAAGGGGAGGGTGGGGACGTTGCTGATGTCAGCGTGCAGACATGTGCACAGCATGTGTAGCTATGCCTTGACATCTGAGCATGTGATATTCCCAGTGGATGGGAGAGAAAAGGAGAAATGGCCCCAGCATCCCCACAGTGAAGAACCCCGGTGTATCCAGACCCACCTCCCCAGTGTGGCATCACCTGACACAACAAGATGTTTGGGAGTACATCCCTCGCCCCAGCCCCACCTGGGCGGTACAACTAAGGTTCAATGGAGGCAGATGGCCATGCCTTGGGGAGGCAGGTGGATCGTGGGGGTGTCTGGAGGTCCTGAAGAAAGGGGGGGGGGTGCTGGAGAGACAGGTGCATCAATGGAAAGTTACACCAAAAATAAAACACAGTAACTGAGGCAGACAACTGCTGAAATAAATGATTATTTTTTAATGAAGAATTATATCAAAATACAGTAGTTAACACAACCCTCTTAAATCAAACTGAAAGAGCTAGTATACAAACAATACTTTTAACTTGGTTTAATTTAGATAAAAACTTGAAGTTGTATACGTTTTAGTTGCAAAAGAGCTATTACATTGGTATTAAAACCCATCCACCCTAATACAAGTATTATTTTGTGTTTCTATGTAGTGCTCTATCATTAATAAAACAATAATGAAGAAATAGCTGGAGGTAGGCTGTTAAACCAATGGGTTAGCTAATGGACAACCGCAAGAAAATTTTGGTATTGTACAGCTCAACCTCTATTTCTTATGCAGCAAAGCAGCAATTCTCAAATGAGATATGAGTTGTCAGGTGGATCATTCTCTGGCCGAGGACATATTGACTGCCCAAAGCTTCTGAGAACTAGCAAAGTCGGGGTCTTAATAGTTGAAAGACCGGCTGTATGAAGATTTCTGACTAGTAGAAGCAGCAGGAAGATACAGCAACCCAGTTTTATTGTCTTTAATGCAGCGTTCCATGGCCTCTTTATAGTTGATCTTTTCTTTTGATATAGGATCAGTGATATCTTTCACATAGTTGCCTTCCTCCTGAATTAATCTGGCTGTTTCACTGTCAACCATGCCTACCTTAACTGCATCACTGATATCAACACGGCCAGCTTTATTGGGATCTACTAGCCCCCCTGTCAAATACTGGGCCTGCAGGTAATGGAGGGCATTGTCACGTGGCATCCACCCCTTTTGAACAGCCTCACCTACTGAGAGTCTTTGCTTGGTTACAGGATCTTCAACACCAGTAAAAGCCTTCTGAGCATTTATGAGCCTCTTCATGAGTGTGTTGTCGACTAGCCCTCTTTCCGAAGCTTTATGGACAGAGTATCTTTCTCTGGTTGAAATGTCTACAATGCCACCAGTGGCAGCCTGGGCCTCTAGCAGCTTCTGGGCAGTTACTGGGTCAATCAGCTTTTTAAGTAAGGCACTTCGCACAGAGCACTTGGCATTAGTTGAGTTGTCTTGCACGCCAGCTACTGGATAGGTATCCTCATGGGGGGCAAAGGAAGGGCTCTGAGAAAAGAAACTTTGCTTTCTCTGTTGTGTTGGTGATGGCAATGGTGACTTAGAGAGGCCCGACCCAATTGACAAGGATGAAGGCTTGGTTTCCCCGGCCACCAGGAGAGCAAATTCAGATATTGGAATCTTCCAATTTTTATACAACTGATATTCTTCTTTGGTAACCCTTCTGTCTCTCAGTGCAGTGTCAATAGAGTATTGCTTGCCACTCTTCTTGTCTCGAAGGACTGTTGTTTCACCATCTGGCCCAAGAGTAGTCATCTCCTCCCAGTCACACTCCAGTTCTTGTAACTGGGTATACTGGTTTCTGTCTATTAAGCCTCGCCTGTAGGCCTCATAAGGTGACATATCTTTGCCAGTATCTGGATCTAGGATAGTAATTCTAGTAGAAAGGTTTGTTTCTCTCATCTGCAGCTCATTTTGACTTCCCTCTTCTTTGTTACATGCCAGTTGAAGTTCCCGTGCAGTGTTCTCCTTTCGATAGATTATATCTTTTTCTTTAAGAATGTCTGATTCCAGAAGAGAAATCTCTGTCTCAAGCTGTTGTCTCCTCTGCCTGTCCATTTCAGTTTTCTCATTCCGAAGCTTGGATTCCTCCATAAACTGAAGAGTCTTGTGTTGTCTCTCTCTCTCCAGATCTTTAAGTTCTCTTTCTATATTAGACTTTTCCCGCAGGACTGTTTCCTTTCCCCTCTGGAGATCTGAATCCTCCCGTCTGCAGTTTCTAAGTGAGCTTTCAGCCCTGCTGATTCTTTCACTAAGTCGCCGGATTTCTTGCTCAGCATCATGTGTGCCCATTTTCTCTTTATTTAAGAGGTCTCGAACCTGTGCACGCTCACTTGCTAATGCCCTGTCCTTCTCCACTCTGATAACTTCCTTATAAATTGTCTTCTCCTGGGACTTTTCTCTCTCAAGTACATCAATCTTGATCTGTAGGTTCCTGCATTCCCTCTCCAGATCCAAGATTTTGGTTTTCTCATTGTTGTAATCTACACGCAAGGTGTCTGTCATCTTCTCAAGCACTGGATCTCTTTCTACCTTGACCACGTCCTCCCTGACTATCTGTTCCTCTACTGGAGCAGGGCTTTCCTCTAGTTCCTTGATCCTTGTCTTGATTAACCTTAGCTCCTGTTCTACTGCAAGCTTCTTGTTTCTTTCCTGCTGGAGGTCAAGGCTATTCTCCTTGTCTTCAACCAAAACCGGAAGCTGCTGCACCTCACGTTCCAGATTGCGCCTTTTTTTCACTTCCTCATCCAAACTCTTATTTAGTCTGTTGTGTTCTGCCAGCAGATTTGGATCTTTCTGCAGACGTACAACTTCCTGAACGACAACCTTTTCTTCAGGCTTTTTCCTTTCAAGTACTAAATACTTGCTTTGCAGATTAAAGACTATTTCCTCTGCTTCTCTTCGTCTCTGTGACTCCTCACGTACCTCTTTACGGAGGCGTTCACATTCTTTTTCCAACACTGGGTCATTTTCATACTTAACCAGTTCCTTAGTGACCAGTTTTGTTTCAACTTTGGACTTCTCTCTCTTCCATTCATCTCTTTCATTGCGTAACTTCAGCACTTGGTCTTGGGATCGATTCCAGGCATCTGTTAGCTGTGCTTGCTGGGATTTCAGTCTCTCAATTTCTCTAAGGATCTCTGGACTTTTCTCAAGTTTTACCACCTCCTGGGTGACTTCTTTTTGCTCTATCCTTGGCTTTTGAGACCTAAGGTCTTGTAGTTCCTTCCTTATTCTCTCAGTTTCTTGCTCAAGAGATGATTTTTTGTCAGAAGACAGCTTCAGTTCCCTTCTCAGATTAGTTATCTCCTTTTCTGTTTCTGGGTCTACACGGAAAATTTCATTGACAACTTCCTTAATTTCCACCCTTGGTTTCTGATTTTCTATGACATTGTATCTGGCTCTTAAATCAGTTATCTCTCTTGTAAGCAAGCTGCTTTTGTGTCTTTCTTCTTCTAGGAGGGATCTCAGTTTGGTAGACTCTTGTAGAAGCTGTGGGTCATGCTCCACTTTTTTGACCTCTTTAACAATAACCTTTGGCTCTGCTAGGCTTATCTGTCTTTCCGCCTCCATAATCTTGTTCCTCAGTGTGAGTACAGTATCTTCCAGAGTTCTTCTCCTCCTTGTTTCCTCATCAATTTGGGACTGTAGGGTCCTGACAGAGTGTAGCATCTGTGGGTCTTTCTCTACCTTCACTACCTCTTTCACAACAACTTTCTCCTTGATGTTTGGTCTTTTTTGTTCGAGAATGGTGATCTCTGTTTTGAGACGCTCAATATCTTTGATAGTGACTGAGTTCTCTCCTTTGAATCTACTGATTTCTGTTCTCAGGTTGGCAGCTTCTTTGTCCAGCAGTGGGTCCTTCTCAATCTGAGTGACCTCCTTGGTGAGAAGTTGCGGCTTGTTAGTCTTCTTCTCGTTCTCAAGCAGGAGGATTTTCTTATTCAATGCTTCAATATCTCGCTGGGTGCTGCTTTTTTTCTGCTGTTCATTTTCAATTTTATATTTAAGGGAAGACATTTCACTCTCTGTCTTTGGATCCCTGTAGTACTGGACAACTTCTTTCTCCTCTATTCTTTCAATTGGTCTTTGGTTCTTGAGAATCAGCAGTCTTCGTCTGTGCTCCTCCAGTGTCATCTGAACATCAGTAATCTTCTTTTTCTCTTCGTCCAGCTGATCTTTGAGGATCTCAGCCTCTCTTGAGTTATTTAGTGTGTTCTCTGCATGGACATTCCTCTGCACAACAACGTTATCCACGTGATCTTCTTGCTTTAAATCAGAAAAAAGTGAAAAGTACATGATTATTCAGTGCAACAGATGTC
Organism: Neoceratodus forsteri; assembly: GCA_016271365.2. Classification (NCBI taxonomy): domain Eukaryota; kingdom Metazoa; phylum Chordata; order Ceratodontiformes; family Ceratodontidae; genus Neoceratodus; species Neoceratodus forsteri. The sequence goes on along the minus strand of JADMNL010000024.1, from coordinate 70,370,937 downwards.
AAAACTGTATTATTGTGTGAACAAGAGATAGCACAGTATTTGGGGGGATGGAACAGCCATATCTCTGTCAGGAGGACGTTTGGAAGCAACCATGTGTTTGATTTGGGAAGTTTGGGAGAAACCCTGACTCTGCTGGGGAGAGGAGCAATCTTGAGTCTATCTGGGTGGAGGGGGAGGAGCCACAGGTCTGGTATGGGGGCTTGGGAGAAAAAATGGGTTGAGAGGTGGTGGGAGCAACCATGTGTCTGTCAAGGAAGGGGGAGGTTGTTTGCGGCACCCATGGATCAGTCTGGGGGTGTGGGAGTAACCATGGCTCTGTCGGGAGGTGTGGCTAGGCAGCAACCATGGGTCTGTCACTCCCTAGTCCTAGTCCAGTGATGTGCAGATGTGTCTTGAGATGATGTATTCTCTTTCTGGTGTATCTGAGGTGGGAGGCTTGTGACTTGGATGGAATGAGGTAGGGGATGACAAAAATGACTGTAATACATCACAGAGTGCTGGCAGAAGGATGCTCAGCTCCGTTTGGATGGTGAGTTGTGACTCCCACTGATCTACTGCCACTGAGTGGGGAAGGGAGGCCACAGGTGATGGTGAAGTCAGGGGGAGCAAGTGTGAGGGGAGGATACAGATGGCAGTGTGAGTGGTATGCTGGCAGTGAGGACATCTTAATAGGCAGGGAATTCATGGAAGAAAGCTAGAAAAGGGAAGTCATTTGAATGGCATATAATGGCTAACCTAGCCCTTGCATCAGTCAATGGCCTTATCTCTCTACCCTTGGGACTGGCCTCAGACACATTTTCCCAACCCCCAATGCTGGCGACTGGATTGTGGGACTTGCCTACCTACAGTATTTATTATTTTTCCAAGTCGAAGTCGTTGAGCAGGAAAGGTACACAGAACTGGAGCTCATGTCAGGTTTGAGCACAGAGGGGGTAGGTGAGTTTATAAAAATGACTGAGTACATCAAACAATAACTAGGTACAGTGCAAACAAGAAGAATGTAAATTACACATAGAGAAATGGAAACTGATGTTATAAAATTGGGCACTGGCCCATCTAGTCTGCTCGTTCCTACCTATAATATGATGCAAATGCCCTAATGATCACTCACTCCCCCCATTTCATCCCCTCTTCTATCCTCACCAGCCCCATATGTCTGTCCCACCCTCTCATGAATCCCTCCACAGATTTGGTGCAGACCATCCCCTCTGGGAGCCTGTTCCACGTATCCACCACTCTCTCTTTAAAGAAATACTTATTGCCATCCTTCCTGAATCTCCCTACCATTAGCTGCTGTGATTTTCCCCTTGTGTCTGTGTTTACACTTATTGTGCACAGTTCCTGGGAGTCTACCTTGTTTATCCCATGAAGAAACTTTGTAAGTTTAGCTAGCCCGGTGGCTCTCAGGGTTAAGGCACTGGATGCCACACCTCACACCATGCCAGTGACCCATGTTCGAAGGCAAGCTCAGGCAGTCATGGGTTGGCCGGGGGGGAGCTGGGAGATGATTGTCGTGGCCACTGGGCTGCTCTCATTTCCAGGATTGGGGAGGCTAGTTTCCTCACTTTCGGATGACACCCGGTGGAGGCTGGATGTCAGACCAAGGGAGGTCCGAAGGATGGACGAATGTCGGGAGGGTGGAAGGAATGTGTGGCTTCCAGGAGTGTATGAGTGCCTCCATGTATGTGTGCTCATCTGTGCACCGCTGTTCTGGGTGGGACAGGAGAGAAACAGAAAATCCTGTGTCTCCCCGTGGTCGATTGTGACAGCCCCTGATGCCCTCGAATCCCGCTCCTCATTGATCCCCGAGAGGGGGAGAGGATGATGGGATTGGGGCAGGAGGGGGGCTCGATGGCAGGTGGAGGTGGCCACAGAGAGTAAATGACATATAGAGAAAAATAAACTTGAAAGTTTCAGTCATCTCCCCCCCCCCCCAAATAAGCTTCAATGTATACATGTTGAGGTCTTTGAGCCTCTCCAGTTAGGACTTCTCTTGCCTCCCCTGCATCACTTTTGTTGCCTTGCTCTGCAGCTCCTTGACCTTATCCCTTTCTAGTTTCGAGTGCAGACTCCGGAGCTGCACACAGTACTCCAGATGCGACCACACCAGGGGTCTATACAGGGGTAGGATCACCTGCACCTTTTTGCTGTTGATCTCTCTTCCTATCTACCCCAGCATCCTATTTCCACTGCTCTGTTGCACTGTGCTAACTGGTTTAAAGAACATTATTCTGGTGCAATCCACAAGCCCCCACACCCCAGTTTTCTCACCCACAAAGGACTTTACCAGTCCTTATTTCACAGTTTTGGTCTGCATACTTTTACTAGGGGAAGGGATCATAAATCCTCGTATTTAGGAGCTGGTCACCAGATCCCTACCCCTTCCTGGTACAGCTCCGCCCCTGTGCCACCCCTGCACTCTGACACTCTGTGATGTAATAGCTTGTAGAGCATGGGGGCCTGCTCTGTTGATAGAAATGGGAGGATGGTTTCCAGGGCTTTTTTTAATACTGTAGTGGTCCAGTGGGTTTCAATCAATGCTTCCGCTCAAATCTGTGAATGAGCTTAGTACATCCAGCAAACCTGGGTGTGATTCCCACAACCTTCTCCTGCATACTGTGTAGCTCTGAGCAAGTTACTTAACCATCTCAGTGCTCCCGGATTGCCACTGAAAACAGGCAGTTGTGCCTTATGGGCCTTACCTGGTTACCAGAGAATAATAATAAAAAAAACCTGAAAACCACATTTCCATTGCTAATTACAGAACGCTCCCTGTGCTCTACAAACTATTACATCATGGAATGGAGTGTGGGGGGGTCTCATGGGGGCAGAGTTGTAGCCAAAAGTGCACCAGGAAGAGGAAGGGATCTAACCACCAGCTCCTTAATACAAGGATTCATGCTCCCTTCCCCTAGGAAAAGTATGCAGACCAAAACTGTGAAACAATCCTTTGTACGTAAGCAATCTGTATATGTGTGTGTGTGTGCATGCTGGGGCGAGGGATCATTTAAAAAAAAAAAGGTCATTTATTGCTCTTTAAGTTGTCTGCAATTAAAATCCCCAAATCCTTTTTCTCTGTCATTTTTTTTGTAACACTACATCTTCCATTCTTTATTTTGTCATCAGGTTCCAATCCTGATCAGGAAAATTGCAGAGTCGGTGACACTTCATGTTAGCCTGGGTGCTTGGTAAACAACCAAAAATGGTAACACAGAAAATGAAAATGACGTACTCATTCTTGGTCTTGTAGCAATACCTTCACCATTGACTCACACAAATGGGTTCTGAGCCGGAGACGCTAGGACCCTGGGGGGAGCCAGAACTTTTCAGGAGGGCTGGCACTGAAGTAAGCTGCATGCATGCGTGGCACTGCAAGAATGGCTCGCACTGTATGGCTTACCTCAGCATCAGCCCTCAACCACCTCAGTACCTTTTTTACTGAGGCAGTGCAGCATAACCTAACTAGTACTTTATGCACTAAACCTATGGGCATAAGATAGCCCTGATGACCCATGTAAGAAGGGTCAACAAACCAGTAACACAGTGTCTTCACAGTCCAAACCAAGAACAAGGGGTGAAGACCAACAGCTGACTAGAATGAGCCCAGGAGATGTCAGGTGGGCATGTGAATCAGTGGTGAAGATGTTCTTATAAGAACAAGAATTATGGTGAGTACATCATTTTCATATTTTCCAGGAATCAGTCTTCATCATTGATTCACACTAATGGGTCAGATTACCAGACTCAGACAAAATCCCCCATATAAGGGTAGTAGGAGCTGAGGGCTCACTCAGGACAGAAGTTCATTCAGGATAGTCCTGTCAAAGGAGACATGCTGCTTGGCATGAACGCCCAAGAAATAGCACTTAACAAAAGTGTGCATTGTGCTCCAAGTTGCAGCTCTGTAAGTATCACCGATTGGTTCAGAGCGAATCTCTGCTAGGGACATGGAAACTGCACTAGTGGTGTGGGCATGTACCTGACCTTCCAGCTTGATTTACGCCATGGCATATCAATGGCATGGACAGCTCACAGTCCAGGCAGAAATGCACTTGATTATAACAGGATGTTCCTTCTGACTGGGATCGAAGGAGACAAAGAGCTGTTTGGATTGCCTGAAGTCCTTTTCTGTCCAGGTAAACATGAGGACCCAACCTCAAGAGGATGGAGAGTGCATTCTCCCTCATTCTGGAAATTGGCAAAGTAGGCAGGACAGCTGGCTGGTTCAGATGGAACTCCGAAACCGCCTTGGGAAGGAACTTAGGATATGTGCAGTGACCACTCACCAGTCATCTGTGAATGGTCAAACAAATTCCTCAAGCCCCCTCCCAAAATCATCTCCAGCAGGGTCCTCCCTTGTGGACAGCTTACCCACTTCAAACACCACCTGAAACTGCAAGACTGGCTGCCTATTTACAAGGTGACGGATGTCAACCTGGCTCTTGACTACTTCATTTCTACCTTCAACAGGGATTGTGACCTCTTTGCCTCTGTTAAAAAATGTAAAGCTAAAACTCTCTGTAATCTCTGGATCACTGTGGGACTTCTTTCTCAGCTGAAATTGAGGGACCATCTCTGGGCGGTAGCTAAAGCTACCGGCAACCAATCTGACACTCAAAAATACAAACAAGCCCTTAATGCCTGCACAAAAGCCATCCGCCTTATGAAAAATTCCTATTATAAAGATGTTCTCATCAACACCTAGGGAAACGGACAAGCTTTCTGGGAGAATATCAAGGAAATTATGGGGAAGCAGCCAAAAACCTCTCTGGCTATGCTAATAGTTGATGGATCAACTACCCTTGACCCAGAGGTCATTGCAAACACCTTTTACACGGCGTTTACAGACCTCAGTGCTGTCCTCCCTCCTGATTATTTCAGAGAAAGTGCCACCTCCTCAAGCCCCCCTCATGCCCAGTCAAATCACCCCTTAGTCTACTTTAGGGAGGTCAGGTTGAATGAAGCACACCGCTATATTGCCGCTGCTATCTCTAAATCCAGAACTAGTGGCAACACCTTGGACCTAAAGCTACTGTCACTTACCCTTGATGGCGTTCTTCGTCCCTTAACAAAAATTCTGAACCTCTCTCTCTCATCAGTGGTCAATTCCCAAATAGATGGAAAACTGCAGTCGTGACCCCTGTCCACAAAAGTGGTGACAAGACCAGTCACTCAAACTATCGCCTTATCTCAATACTACCCCCGCTCTCTAAGGCACTCGAGTGCATTGTGGCAGACCAACTCACCGACCAGCTGGATAAATAGAGGCAGTATAGCGCAGTGGTCTAAGGCTCTGAGCTGCAAATCTGGTGACATCCAGCAGACCAGATATGGGTTTGAATCCCACAGCTTCCACTTGCATACTGTGTGACCCTGAGCAAGTCACTTAACCTCCTTGTGCTCCCAGGTCGCTCCTGTAAAAAAGCTTTCAGCTTAGTGTGCTATACCTGGTTAAACAACTAAAATAAATTAAAGAAAAAAAAAACAATATACTATGTACCCAACAACACAGCTTCCGGAAAGGACACAGTACCACCACAGCCCTCCTTGAGTTCAATAGAGCAGTACATAGCTCCCTTGACAACGGCCTGCTCACTAGGGCTGTCTTTATTGACCTCTCCAAGGCATTTGATACTGTCCACCATGGGCTGCTTATTGACCAATTACTGAACGCCGGTCTATCACCTGACTCTGCACTATGGTTTAACAGCTACCTAGAACACCGGAGGAAAAGAGTAAAATTTGCCAACGCTCTTTTTGATACCCTGCCTGTTCGCTCTGGTGTCCCGCAGGGGTCCATATTGGGCCCCCTCCTGTTCAGCCTCTTCTTAAACTCCCTACCTCAATCCTGCTCTGAACACCTCATACTGTATGCAGATGATGCAGTAGTTTTTTTCCCTCACACAAAGACCATACATTACAACGCAGTCTCCAGCTTGGTTTCAGCACTGTTGAGTCATGGTTCCACAATCATAAACTAGTACTAAATCACAAGAAAACTAAATCTATGCTTTTTTGCAGCTCTCACAATCTGCACAAACAACACCATATGGCTATCTCCACGGCACAGGGAAATATCCTTGAACAAGTTCAGTCCTTCAAATATCTAGGGATACTGCTTGACCCTAATCTTTCCTATGGGGCTCATATTGACAATGTGGCCAGAGCTGCAAATACACGTCTTGGTCTACTTTACAAACAGAGACAATATCTTTCCCTGGATGCACTAAAGATTGCCGTACAGAGCTCTGTGGTCTCGGCCATCGACTGTGGACTCATAATTTACAGTTCTTCCACAACGACAACCCTTAGACGTATATCAATTGCCCTAAATAAGGCCTGTTGGCTTATTACTGGTGCCCACCGTCTCACCTACACTTGTGACCTGTATACTTAACCGGTTGGCTCCCACTATCAAATCGCATCAAGTATCTCACCTGTACTATGGCGAAGAAAATTTACCTTGGACTGCCACCCCCAGGTGTCTTAGCCCTGTTACACTGAAACTCCAATTGTCGGAGCTCAAGGAGATCCAACAGGCAGCTCCTGAAAATCTCCCGCTGTTGCACTACCCAGGGTCAATGCTCTTTTGCCTACAAAGCCCCACTTTGGCTAAATGGCCTCAGCCCCACCATCTCCTCAGCCAAAACATTTGGGTTGTTCAAAACCAGTCACTGGCACCATCTCATTGCCGCCAGTTTCACCTAAACTCAGGATCACTATCTCTGCCAGCTATTTGTGGCCCCTCACCTCTCACCAGTCATACCAGCCACACCTTGCATCTGTGTGCCCCGTTGCACTTTTCCTTACCTTCATATCCCTCACCACCACCACATCTCCAACCTGCTCTTCCCCCTATCTGTCCTATCCCCTCACCTCCCCTCCTTCACCCCCCCCCAAAAAAAATAAAACTGCACTTCTCAACAAATTCTCTGTCTTGACAAATGCCACTGGCTGCTTTGTCTTTTCCCAGCCACCTTCCCCCCCGCCCCCTTATGCTTATTCCCAATGTCTTGGTATGCATACTGTCTGTAATCACCACATTATTGTTGTTCTTTAAAATGTTGCCTCCTCATTTGTATCTTCTGACGTGGAACCTTTGTAAAAGAGCATTGACTCAAAGGTAATTGTAATCCCAGACCTTAATAAATAAATAAATAAACAAATGTACAGAGCACTACCTTGCCCTTGTGGAAAACATTGGATCTGTAACCAAAGCATGAATTCGGATGAGCATGCCATGTACAAGCAGCCACAAGCTTCCTGATGGGAGGCCTTCTGTGTAAAATGTCCTTAAGAAACCTCTAGAAGAGTGGGAACTGAGCTAAGTAGAGGGTACTGATGGGCTAGTGGTATGCAGAAATAGCACACAAATTACCTTAACTGTGGAATACTGTAGGCCAGCACCAGAAAGGTCCAGCAAATACTCCAGAATCTTATCAGGTGGGCACCGCAAGGGGTCCATGTGGGTTTTGGAGCACCAGATGGGAAATCTTTTCCACTTTGCTGTTTAAGCCTTCCTAGTGGAAGGTTTACGGGCAGCCAAAATTATTTTAGAGACCCTCTAAGATACCTTGTACCTGTTCACTTCTATCTCATCAGGAGCCATGCCTGAAGGTGACGGGAGTGCAGGTTAGGATGGACCAGGTGACTCTGAGTCAGTAAGTCCATCCTGAGTGGGAGCATCCTCGGTGTACTGAATGATAGTCTGTTCAACAAAGGAAACCATATCTGTCTAGGCCAACAGGGGGTTATCAGAATCATCTTGCCCTCACGTGCCTCTAGTTTGAACAGTACCTTCTATACTAGAGGGATTGGAGAAAATGCATACAGAAAAAGATTTTGCAATTGCAGTCTGAATGCATCCTGACAGAAAACACCATGTTCTGAATTTCTGGAGCAGAACTGAGGCAGTTTGGCATTGAGTGGGGACACAAAAAGGTCCACATCTGGAGTGTCCCACTTGTAGAATAGTGATCTCACAATATCTGAAACTAGTGACCACTTGTGAGGAATGGCCTCTGTTTGACTAAGCTTATCTGCCAGAAAGTTTTGCACTCCTTGCAGGTATACTGCTTGGAGCAGGATCCCCTGCTCCAGGCACCATTCCCACAGTCTCATTGTTTCGCCGTAGAGTGGGTAAGAGTATGCTCCTCCTTGCCTTATTGATGCAATACATCTGGAGGAGGACTGTTTTGTGGCTGGCAAGATTCACTAGGGCTCACAGGCCATACAACACTGCTCTCATTTCTAACACATTGATGTGGAGATGAGTCTCTGAGGGGTCCCAGACACCTTGTGTTTGAAGGCCCTGACAGTGGGAACCCAACCCCAACAGGGAGGCATCCTTGGCAAGAGTTACCTGAGGTTCCACTTAGGAGAAGGGAAAGCCCTGGAGGAGACTGTCCTCTACTGATCACCATGTGAGTGACCGAACTAGGGGCTTGGTCACCTGAACTGGGTAGCTCTGAGGATGTGATACAGAGCATCCATCGAGTCATTTTCATATGCCATCATCCCAGGGACATTGTGAACACTGAGGAGGCTATCAGACCCATGTGTTGCGTAGAGTGAGCCTGCACAGATTTGCACTCCATTATGTAGTGTGCCATCTGCAGGATCACCTGCCTTCTGCTCTCTAGAAGGAAGGCTGGGTTTTGGTCATATCCAGAAAAGCTCCCATGAAAAGAAGCTCCTGATTAGGTTGGAGTTGAGATGGCGACTCTAAGTTCAGCAAAACCCTCATAGAGGAAAGGAGCTAGGAGGCTGTGGCCACTGCTTCTTCCATCTCTTGCTTGGATGAACTGGCTATCAGTCAGTCATCCAGATAAGGGCAAACCTGGAGTCCTAGTTTTCTCAGATGCACCGTGAGTGTGGCAGAGCACTTTGTAAAGACTCAAGGCACCGAGGATAGCCCAAAGGGCAGGACTCTGAACTGATAATGTTGCCCCAGCACAACGAATTAAAGATATCTGTAGTGGCTGGGGTGTACTAGAATGTGCTGGTATGCATCCTGCATATCCAGGGAGGCTAACCAATCCTGAGGCTTCAGGAAGGGAAGCAGAGGTTCCAGAGAAACCATATTGAATTTCTCTTGATCCGTGAACTTGTTTAGATTTATGAGGTTGAGAATGCACCCCCGATTTCTTTGGAACAAAGAAGTAGTGGGAGTAGAAGCCTGTGTCTCATTCTGACTCTGGCACTACCTCCACTGCCCTGTTCCTCAGATGGCCCACAATCTCCTGTGCCAGAAACTCTGACATATGAGCAAGAGAGAGAGAGAGAGAGAGAGAGAGACACTGTCCCTCTCAGATGATCCTGAGGACCCACTTTTCTGCTGTGATGGATGCCCACTGATGGTAAAACTGGGTCAGGCAGCCCCTACTGCAGAGAGAGATCTTCAGGTAGCTGAGGGCAGGATTGGGGCAGAGCTTCAGAGGTGGCACTGGGTGCTCGATGGGTTTACTTACTACAGTGCCAACAGGTATCCTGCTGACCATAATTGGTGACAACATAATGCCGACTAGCGATGCTTGGCCCAGGCATTGTGTTGCCTGACCCCTGAAAAGGCCAAATGCAGCACCCCAAAATATTATTATAAACACTTCCACAGTGGAGGTTCATTAGGGACGGGGTGCAACCATCATTGGACGCTCTCCCTGTAGGGTGCAGTGACAACCAGTTTGCCACTGTGACAGGTGAACTGGTTGCATCACCCTGATTATGATGCCCTGATTCAATTGCACTGTTGACTGGATACCTCTTCAGTGTCTGTGCCTTCAGCTGCATCTTCTTTTGAGGCTGGGAGGCTGAGATTTGTTTTGGGCTCCCCTACCTTTTCTTCAAAAGGATGTCCTGTTCTGAAAGAAACCTTGTCCTTTCCCACTGTTAGGGTTAGCAGGAACTGATCTGGAAATCTTCAGGGTCATTCTTCTTTTCTGAGTCACCTCAAGAGACTTCACTGCTTGCTGTGCAAACAGGTAAGTGCCATCGAAGGGAACATTCATTACCTGTTGTTGGACACCTTGAGAGAAACCAGAAGTGCAAAGCTAGGAGTTCCTTCTAATGCAAATGCCTGCTACAGCAGAGCGAGAGGCACTGCTGAAGCTGGAGCTTGTGCCAGAGAACAGACAACACCAGGAGGAAGGAGCTACTGGTATAACTAAAACTTCTCTAGTTGGACTAAGAACTAGAACTCTTGTACTGGGACCTTCAATTTAGGGTAAAAAAAAAAAGAGTTAGTGTGTTTGTCAGAGGTAGTTGAAGTAAATTGTTATCTGGTATCTGTGTTATCTGTGTACTTATCTAGGTGCTTGTCACAGGTGTCAGAAGGAAATTGTTATCTGTGAAATTAACTAAGTGTAGAAAGATTTTCAAAGTAGGGGGAGTGGCTTAGCTAGAAGGAGCCAGGTTAAAACCAGATTTAAGCACTGCCCTAGATAGCTTGTGCCAGAGAACAGAGAGAACATCAGAAGGAAGGAGCTACTGGTATAACTAAAACTTCTCTACTGGGACTATATTGCCCTCTTTCCCTCCCCTCCACCCCCCCCCCCCACCAGCCTAAACCAGTTCTACTTTTATAGGCATAGGATTTAACTGACAACAGGAACTTCCTGTTTGGGAGCAGGAAGTGAGTGATCACAGAGCCTCCAAAGACTCACCATCCTGGAAGGGCAAGAGTAGCTCTCTGTCCCCCTCTAGCTGCTAGAGGTCTGACTCTGAGCAAGTAAGGAGACTACTGAGAAATATAGGAACTTCTTGCCTCAGAACAGGAAGATCAGGAGCTAAAAGGGCACAGAGGCAGTAAGTAAGTAGGGGAAGAAAAAAAAGAAAATAAACAAACAGAGGAAAGAGTACGTATTCCAAACAACAGTTAGGGGGCCAGAAAAAAGACATGATGGGAGTGCTGCAGTGCAGTGGCTGTGGAGCAGCAGTCTTCCGGGAGATGTTCTGGAGGATGCAGTGTTGTCCCATCTGCAGGTACCTCTCTGGGCTGAGGGAGGAGGTTGCTCATCTCCAGGCTGAGTTGGCCAGGATTTGTGGGACCTCCTCTCCCGCCCAGGGACCACCAGGGTCACTGCCACTGCCTCAGAGGTTGCCAAGAAAGAGGAGCGGTTGGACCACAGTGGGCTCAGGGAGGGTGAGGGTGGTGGAACAGAGGCGCATCCCTCCAGTTGTACCTCTTCACAATTTCTATGCCATTCTGGAAAAGTGTGGTTCCTCTATGGAGGCACCCACAGTGGAGACCAAGGAGGATGCTGGGAACCTCCACAAAGGAGACCCGCAGAAGGGTGGCATGGGACCTCACAGGGGAAGGAAACAACTCCTGGTGGGGGACTCCATTGTTAAGAAGGTAGAACTGGTGGAGGAAGGGGAGAGGGAGGTAAGGTGCTTGCCTGTGCCATGGCTTGGAGGGACAGGGTCACAGGAACAGCTGCACAGGGGAGGGAGCTGGATGTCATTATCCACCTAGAGACAAATGACCTGGCTAAGAAAGGGATCAGAGCAGTGCAAGAAGTGTTTGTGGAGATGGGAAGGGGCCTTAGACAAATAGCACACACCGTAACCTTCTCGGAGGTGCTGCCTGTCTATGACATGGATGAGGCTAGGGTGCTCCACACCATGGGATTCAATCAGTGGTTGAAAACTGGTGTAGAACTCAGGATTTGGCTTCATTGGGGACTGGGGTCCACCTGGAGGATGCAGGCCTATACTGGCGTGATGGTCTGCATCTGTCCAGGAGGGGAACCAGGATCCTAGGTGATAGGTTTAAATACTTAATTGGCAAGCATTTAAACTAGCCAAGGGGGGCGGCACTAGAAAGGAGCAGGGAAATCCTAGCCCCCCCAAAAAATCATGGTACTAAGTGAGGTAGACACCAACATAGAAATGTCAATAGGGAGAAGTGCAGGGGTAAATGGAGAAAGTGACAAATGCAATAAGGACAGGGATGGGGCAAAAAGGGGTAAGGCTATCAAGAAATGGAGGGTAATGAGTACCAACACCCATAGTCTGGGCAACAATCTCCCTGAACTGGGGGCCTTGATGGAAGAGGGATGCCTGGATATTGTAGCAGTCACAGAAACATGGTACACAGAGAACCATGACTGGGATGTTAGCATACCAGGGTACACAACCTACAGGAGAGACAGGAAGGACAGAAGGGGGGGAGTAGCTGTCTATGTAAGGGAAGGGATAAAAGCAACTGAACAAAAGAGTAAACAGGGAGGAGAGGAGGCACTGTGGGTCACCTTAGAGACTGGAAATGGCACCACAATCTGCACAGAGGTTGTATACAGACCCCCATGTCAGGGGGAGGGAATGGACAAGGATATGATAGAAGGCATACTTAGGATGGCAGAGAAAGGGGAGATACTGTTGATGGGGGACCTTAATATGCCAGATGGTAACTGGAGCACCTTTGCTGCAGCCACATCCAAAAGCAGGGCCATTCTTGATGCCCTTCAGGTGGCATGCCTCAGACAGCTAGTTTTGGAACCTACTCATGAGGGAACAATCTTAGGCCTCGTACTCTCAAATGGGGACAGTGAGAGGATCTCAGATCTAGAAGTGGGTAGCCATTTGGGAACAAGTGACCACCAAACAGTGTGGTTGATAATAAACTCAGCTACAGAGACAAGCCATACAAAAGTGAGGGTTCTGGACTTCAGGAGAGCTGACTTTGGCAAGATGAGAGAGTGCCTTAGAAAAGCACTAGCAAACAGGCTAGAAGGAGGGGTGGAACAACAATGGGGAAATATCAAAACTGCCATCACAGAGGCAACAAGCCTTTGTGTGAAGCAAATAAACAAATCAAAATGAAAGAAAAAGCCACTATGGTTCTCAAAAGAAGTGGCGGTGAAGGTGAGGGAGAAAAAGATAGCATTTAGGAAGTATAAGGAAACACAGAAGAAGCAGGACAGAGAACTGTACCAGTTAAGGCAGAAGGAAGCAGGGAGGGTAGTCAGAATAGCAAAGGCGCAAACTGAGGAAAAGATAGCCAACTCGGGTAAGAAGTGAGCTAAAAACCTTTATAGGTATATCAGGGAGCGTAGAAAGACAAAGGGAGGGATAGTGAGGCTGAATAGAATGGATGGTGGGTGGGCAGAGAGTGACAGTGAAAAAGCAGGGATACTGAATGAATACTTCTGTTCAGTATTCACAAAAGAGGAAGTGGGGGAGGTGCCTAATCCAATTAACAGAAGCACTCTGGAGAGGGGGGTCGATCCCAGTCCTTTCACAGAAGAAAGGGTTCTGAAAGAACTCCTAAAACTGAAGGTGGACAAAGCAATGGGGCCAGATGGAATTCACCCCAGAATTCTAAAAGAATTAAGCAGAGAACTGGTGACACCACTGACTACTCTTTTTAACAAATCATGGGAGGATGGTGTGGTACCTGAGGACTGTAAGAAGGCTGATGTGATTCCCCTTCACAAAAGTGGGAGCAAGACAGAGACAGGAAACTACAGACCTGTCAGTTTGACCTCTGTGGTAGGGAAAGTGATGGAATCACTTCTGAATGAAAGAATTGTTGAGTACCTAGAGGCCAGTGGGGCACAGGACCCAAGGCAGCATGGGTTCACAGTGGGAAGGTCATGTCAGATGAATCTAATTGATTTCTTTGACTGGGTGACCAAAGTAGTAGACCAGGGAGGGGCTGTGGACATGGCCTACCTAGACTTTAGCAAGGCATTTGACACAGTCCCACACAAAAGATTAATAGTCAAATTAACTAGCCTAGGGGTGGGTCCCAGGGTGGTAGCCTGGGTAAAACATTGGCTGAACAACAGAACTCAGAAGGTAATTGTAAATGGAGTCCACTCTAAAGAAATAGAGGTTACTAGTGGGGTACCGCAGGGTTCAGTATTGGGTCCAGTCCTTTTTAATGTCTTTATAGGTGACATTGCAGAGGGACTGGAAGGAAAAGTATGCCTTTTTGCAGATGACACAAAGATCTGCAACAGGGTTGATACACAAGGAGGCGTGGAAAGGATAAGAAGGGACTTGGCAAGGTTGGAGGAATGGTCAGAAGTATGGCAGCTTGGATTCAGTGCAAAGAAGTGCAAAGTAATGCACCTGGGAAGCGAAAACCCAGGGGAAGATTACACAATGGGGGGGAGGTAGTAACAACAACAAAAATGGAAAGGGACCTGGGGGTAATCATATCAGACGACCTTAACGTTGGCAAACAATGTGAGAAGGCAGTAGGGAGGGCTGGGGGGATACTGGGATGTATAGGGAGAGGCATCACCAGCAGAAAACAGGAAGTTGTTATCCCCCTGTACAGACAGTTGGTGAGACCCCATCCGGAGTACTGCGTCCAGTTCTGGAGATCCCATCTCCGCAAGGACGTAAATAGGATGGAGGCAGTTCAGAGGAGGACAACTAAAATGGTGCAGGGTCTGCAAGAGAAGCCATACGAGGAGAGGCTAAAGGAGCTTAATATGTATACCCTTGAGGAAAGGAGGGAGAGGGGGGACATGATAGAAATGTTTAAGTACCTCAGTGGAATCAACAAAGTCCAAGAGGGTAGCATATTTTAGAAAAAGAGATGTGCAAGAACAAGGGACACAATTTGAAGTTAGAGGGGATGGCTCTGGGCAATGTAAGGAAGTATTTTTCACAGAGAGTGGTGGATGCATGGAACAGCCTTCCTGAGGAGGTTGTGGGATCTAAAACTATGGGAGAATTCAAGAATGCATGGGACATACATAAGGCAATTTTTGTGGGGGTAGGAAGAAATAGGCTGTTGGTTAAATAGGATCTGCAGCTTATCCTCTAGATAGGGAAATGTGCAGACTAGGTGGGCCAAGCAGCCCTTATCTGCCATCAAAGTCTATGTTTCTGTGTTTCTAAGGCATCTATAGTTGCTTTGAGCTAATGACTGTTAGACTCAGTACCATGGGTAGCAGTCTGCTGGATCTTCTGCTTAGTCTCAGAGTCTGGCAAGAACTCTGTTCCACAAGGCATACTTGTACTTGGAAAAGTCTCCATGGTAGCTAGCAGTCTGCATGCCAAGGGTGGCAGCTATGAAAGCTGACTTACCCCTAGTGTCAGTCTTGCATGACTCAGTGTTAATTGGGTCTGCAGTGACCTCCTGGCGAAAAATGGCTTTGTCATTCTCATCAAGTACAACAATGGTATCAGTTGTTGGCTGAGAAACATACACTGGTCTGTCCTTAGGGCAGAGACTTTTCTGTCTGTCTACAGACAGAAATGACAGATACAGGCCTATTCCAGACTGCATCCAACAAGGTCACAATTGCTGGAGGAACAGGAGGAACCAAACTGACCAGCATGGTAGAAACGTTTAACCATTGCAGATGGAGACATTTTCCTGGGTCATTTGCTGAAGGCTCAAAATCAAGTGAGAACACATATTCTTCAGCAAAGCCTGGAATGACAAATCCTCCTGAGAAATAGGAGAAAGGCTGGGATCCAAAGAATCCAGGCTTTAGAAAGAGTCTTTGTCACCACTCTCAGAAATTATGAGTTTAGGATCAGACTCGTCCCCCTCTCCAGTTCTCCCACAGAGGAAGAGACATAAAGGGGAGTGGAATGCAAGTCCCCCAATCCAGAACAAGGCCTTGCCAACACAGGTGATGCTGGCCCCATTCTACAAGGTGCCTGTGTGAAGGGTGGCACTGTGACCAGGACTGAATCCGGTGCTGAGAGGCTACCCAGCACTGACCACATCAACAATGATCCAACTGGCTCCAGAGTGACCAGCAAAAGTACCATGGGAGGTTCCAGTGCAGTGACATGAAGTCAAACTCTGTACCTAGTTTGAAGATCCTGACTACAGCTCCAGTTCCACTGACTCCGAAGGGCCAGGGCCTAGCTCCGCAGGCAGGGGCAAATGAGCCAGATCCTACACCCACTGCACCATAAGAGCTGCCCATTGGTGGAACTTCCTGACTAAGAGACAGAGAGGGACTCCTGGGCCGAGACCTCAACCCTCCCATGAGCAGAGGCCCCCAGTGATAACAACGGCACTGGTGAAGGCCTGTGGTTCCGTGCGATTGAAGATCTTGTTGCAGACCTTGCAGACCTTGCAGAGGGTGGTCTTGAGTGGTACTGCTTCTTCTCTTTCCTATGTGAAGAGGAAGAACTCGAGGCCGTGCCATGACCCTCACCGGGATTGGGAATGAGACCACTTCTTTTTGTGCTTCTGGGAGGACTGTCTTTCCCCTCGGGCACAGAACCATCCATAGTCAGAACCCGGACATGGCCCTGCTGCCAAAGCAGCTTGCTGAGAAGGCTCCCTACCATCGTCTTGCATGGCCATCGACCGTTGACTCAGCAGGGCTGTGAGAGACTGAGATTAAATATTTTTGTAAAATCACTAAACTGACACACACAAAAAAACCCTCTAACTTTAAACATTAAAAACTGAGAAGAACTGAACACTGTTGTCATGCAGATGTGAAGTTCTGACTCCCAGAGGGTGAGCGTTGTCATCACTGAAGTGCACTTGATAATGGGGAAAAAATAAACCGAGGCATTTGAGAGCTGATGCTGAGGTAAGCCATGCAGCGTGAGCCAATCTTACGGTGCCGTGCGTGCAGCCTACCTCGGCTGGCTCCCGCAGGGTCCTAGTGCTTCTGGTTTAGAACACATTAGTATGAATCAATGGTGAAGACTGATTCCTGGAAGCTCCAGCACTCCAGTCTGTTTAGAAATTAAAAGGTTTTGATATTGCTACGTTTTACAAAATAGTGCATCCATAAATCCTGTGCATCCTGCCTCCACCACAATGTGCCCCTCATTCTTTCCTGTCCAACTCTAAATTGGAGGGGTTGCCCCCCTCCACTTATAGGACTTTGCACTATTTTCTGGGGTGGCACCTTTTCCCCTCCTCCCTAGGATTCCCTCCCTCTTTTTCGCACTACTGGCATGGGTTACACAAATCCTGACAATTATACTACATATTCAGTGTCAGTGGCTCAGTAGGTAGCACACTCGCCTCTGAGGCCGGGAGATCAGAGGGCTGTGGGTTCAGTTCCCACATCTGGCACTTGGGTTAATATCCCAGTACTGACACTGCAGTGCAGCATGAGAGGGGTACTGCACTGTTGAGGTGCTGTCTTTCGGATGAGATGTTAAACCGAGGTCCCATCTGCCTGGATTGGTGGTAGTTCAGGTGGATGTTAAAGATCCCATGGCACTTCTCGAAAAGAGTAGGGGAATTTCCCTGGTGTCCTGGCCAAATTTCCCTCATTCACTAAATAAAAAATACCACCAACAGCTTAATCTGGTTCAAGGTCAGTTGGCATTCATCTGTATTCCCCCCCCTCCCCTGGGTTGTGCCTGAAAATAGTCAGGAATTGTCTAGTGCACTTACCTGGTCAACAAAAGCTAAATAAATAAATATTGACTTGGGCCACTCTCCCCTCCCCCCTGCTTTTCTTCGGTTTTCAACGCTATAGCTCCTCCATGGTCCCAACCCCTCCGCATTCTGGATGGTGTCCTGCTCCCTCTCATGACTACCTGTATAACACCTTTTATCTTTTACCCTTCCCCCACTCCCCATCTCCCTTCTTTTCATGAAAATGACAAAGCCTCCTCCTGGCTGCATTACTTCTTGCTAACGATGTGACTTCAGCACACAGCACTTGCTATGTACTTGATCTCAGATTGGTATACCTAATTATCAATTGTTAAACCAATACACAATTTTTACACTTATACTTGATCTTAGCCCATAATTGTAAATAGTTGTATTATATGCTGTTATATCACTTCTGCTGTTTTTTTTTTAAGTTGTTTAACCAGGAGTAGCAAACTAAGCTGAAAGCTTTTTTACAGGAGTGACCTGGGAGCACAGGGAAGTTAAGTGACTTGCTCAGGGTCACACAGTATGCAAGTGGAAGCTGTGGGATTCAAACCCAGGTCTGGTCTGTTGGATGTCACCAGATTTGCAGCTCAGAGCCTTAAACCACTGCACCATGCTGCATCCCTTCTTCATCAGTGCTTGTGTACCCATAATCTGTAAACTACTTTCTGTTTTTTGTCCTCTTGTCATGACATGGAACCTTTGAAAAAGAGCATTTTGCTCAAAGGTGATTTCCGAATGATGAAATAAATAAGTAGAATAAATAGCAGTTACAAAAATGTGCAAATACCACAAAACATGTGCAGTAGAGAGAAATAAAATGGATTCACCTCAGACCAAGCCCACATAACCCCAGCACTTCAAGGGCGTACTCTCTTTCTCAGGGGGCACAATCCAGTCCTGACCATCCCGTGCACAACTTTGCACTTTCTGGAACTGAACTTTAGTTGCTAGACCCTTGACCATTTCTTCAGTCTCATCGGAACTTCCCTCAGTATCTTGTCCCTTCATCACTGTCTCTGCAGTCTACCACAGATTTTTGTATTCTCTGTAAATAGCCACACCTTCCCTTTGATCTCTTCCCCAAGGTTGCAAATAAAGATATTGAAAAGTACATGGCCTAAGACTGATCCCGGGGGAACTGTGCTGTGGGTGTACTGTGTAGAACTACTGTCTATCTGGGGTAAGTTGTGAGGCCAGGTGGAGTAGTGGTTGAAAAAGAATGCTGAGGCAGGAGGCAGGCAGGGGGAAGGTGGTGTGCCGTAGGGGATATGGTAGAAGCAATTTAGGAGGCAGGGGTTTGCAGAGTGAGTAGGAGGCTAGGTTTTCTGATGGCTGAGGTGCAAATGTTAAGGAAGGAATTGAGATTATTGACAAGAAGACAGGAGGGCTGGGCCGGGCCTAGGGAAGGAACATGGAGTAGAGGGTGGGTGGTCCAGATGCACTGGGACCCACTTCCCCAGAGAGGAAACTTAGGGAGACAGGATGGAGGACTGTGGGGAGGAACAGAGGGGTTCAGCAGTGAGGGTGTGTGTACCAGTAAGAAATAGTTTCCAACCACTGAGATCTGTGGGGGGCACCCTAGGTGGGACACAGATGATGAGGGGGCAGCTAGTTAGTAGAAGGGGTTCAGGAGAGGCAGCAGTAGTACAGGACGGGAATGGGGCAAGGTAAGGGCAACAGGGGGAGGAAGGGGCACCCTTGTGGATGTAGAGAGGAAACTGAGGCAGAGAGTCAGGGAACATAGGGTTCCACTCGAGTAGGGGAGGCAGGGAGAGTAGATGAGAAGCGGAGAGGGGATTTTAGGCAGACAATGGTTGAGGGGAGGGAGGGAAGGGGGAGGGTATATGTAAAAGGGGAGCAGTAGGAGGGCAGCAGTAAAAGGGGGAGGCAGTAGGACAGGTTGTGCCGAAAAGGGTAGCTCCACCAGGTGGAGGAGTGGGGGAAGGAAAGGGTAGCAGTAGAGTCATAGTACTAGGGGATTCTGCAGTGAAGGGTGTTAAGTGGGCTGGGGATGGGGGAACAGCAATGTAGGAGAGTGATGTGCCTCCTGGGAATGATATGAGATCTCATAGTCTTGAAGGTAAGCCCAGTCACAAAAGGGGAAAGGAGGGAAGCCACATGTGGTAGTTCACCTAAGTACAAATGAGACAGAAATAGAGTGTTTTTTTTACCTAGCTGGTTGCATGGTAGAGACAGTGCAGGAGAGGTTCAGAGTGGTGGGGCAGGTGAAGCTGCAATGTTGATTGTTCAAGTTTTTCCACTTTTCACTAATTAATTTCACTTGGTGGGTAATATATAAAAGTCATTTAAGGGTTTGGGTAGCCACGTCTCTGAAGAAGAGGTGGTTTTATCTTGAAGCGCTGGGGCTCATCAGGTGGTGGTTTTCACAGTATCTTGTGCATCTATTTATTGTTTTTTTCACAGTAAATGTATTTAAAACAAAAAAAACAGGCTTCTGTTACAGCAGGAGTGATTGCCTCATGTTTGCCTTTAGTGGGGCAGGTTTGTAGGGGGAGGCTAGGTCAGTAGCCTTCTCCAAAGTTCTGCCAGTGCCTAGAGCCAGCACTGCCAAGAAATACAGAATACAGGAGTTTAACAGATGGCTGAGGGAATGGTGTAGGGAAGAGGGATTTGGATACATCGGAAACTAGGGGGAGACCTGGAAAGATAAAACCCTACGTGCACCTGATAGGCTGTACCTAAGCAAGATGGAAACAGGCTGCTTAGGGACAGGTTTGGGAATATATAAGCAAGAGCTTAAATTTAAATGGGGGAAAAGCAAGGGTTGCAGCACCCTGAGGGTTCTGCGATTGAGGGGCAACAGGCCCTAGGTAGAAAAAAACATAGACTTTGTCAGAAAGGGGAGAGAATAGGGTGAATAGAAGAGGACGTGGGTGGGACTTTTAGGAGGAAGGGAAGTTAATCACCACATCAGGTAAAAAGCTTGGGGTGGTCAAATCTCGGGTGGCGCTTGAGGGCTGAGGCGCTGACTCACACCGTGGGCATGCAGGTGACCCGGTCTCGGAACAGACTCGGGTGCCGGGGGTCGGCAGGAGTAGGGTTGAGGTCTGAGCACCCGTGTGGTGTTGTCCTCCCTGGACCAAGGAGATGGGATGACCTGTCGTGCCAGTGACCTCTGGTGGAGATCAAGGGGTACTGCAGCAAGCAGGGCCGGCACGTAGTAGCATGGCTGATGCAGGCAGGGTTGCCATGTGCCAATTGCATCGGGGCATGCGCACGCATGGGGAGGGGGCACAGAAAATGGAAAAACCCAGTCCTGGGGTAGGCGACGGCACCAGTCCCCATGCCCGCAGCCAGGTCCGACTCTGCCGGCCTTCATCGATCTCCCGCCCGGGGCCCACATCCGAGCTGGTGTCTAAACTCAAGAGCGCCTACAGAGGGGCGGCCCAATTCCTGAGGGGTTAAGCTGGGGTGCCAGCTGTGAGGTGGGGCCGGGGAGAGGAAGGTTCGGATGGGGAGGACTTCAGGCTGGGCAGGAACAGGTTGGATGCCTGAGAGATGGCTCTCAGGACCACGACCGGAGGAAAGAAAGTTAAAAAAAAAGCTTGGGGGCGTCAGTAAAGGGAGGAGTGGAGGGAACAGGAAGGGGCTGAGGAGAGCAAACACAAGTGAAAGGACTAAGTAAAGAAGAGGAAGGTTGGCAAGCAGCCAAACAGGTGATAAGGGAGGCACTTGGTCAAAAAGGAGGGAGAGGAGTCAGGAGTGGTGGAGGGAGGTGTCCATCAAAGCTAGAAGTCTCGGGAATAATATGGCTGACCTACAGACCATGACGGCAGAGGGAAAGGTAGATCTGGTGGCAGTCATCAAGACTTAGGCTACCCCAAGTGATTGGGACCATTCTATACCAGAGTATTCCCATTATAGACAGGACAGGGAGAAAGGGAAGCGGGTAACACTGTACATCAGGGAAGGCACAAGTGCCACTATGGAGGAAATGGGGGAAAAGGAGACACTTTGGGTACAGATTCAAACAGCAGCAGGAAGGAAACTGAGTCTGGGTGTGGTGTTTAGTTCAGTTCAGTTTTATTTGGGACCAGGAAAAAAACTCCATTGAGCAAGCTCATTTGCAAGGAGGTCCTGGGAGGACTATACAGTACAAAGATAGACATGAATAACAATACATAAAAATAAATATACACTGATTAAATTGAGAGACAACAATATACAATGCAAGGGGGAAAAAAGAAAAATATACACTAGACAAGAGGGGCAGTAAGACAATATGACCAGGTATATTGGCCACCCAGGATGAGGACATGGATAGGGTGTTGGATACCATGATCAGGATGTTGACTGAAGAGGGCAAAGTGGTGGCAATGGGGGACTTCAGTTTGCCTAAGGTGAACTGGAAAGTCCAGTCTACCGCCTGTGCCAGGAACCTGTTGATTCTGGACACAGTCCAGGACAGGTTCCTGGCTCAGTGAGTGACTGAACCAACATGAGAGGGAGCCATCCTTGGGCTGGCATTAAGTAACGGGAATCACATCTGGGACATCGGAACCCTTGGATGCAGTGATCACATACAGTGTGGTTCAGAGTTGACAAGGGAAGGAATCACCAAGCACAAAGACAAAGGTGCTAGACTTCAGGAGGGCTGGCTATGTTAAGGTGGATGAGACATTGAGAAGACACCAAGCAAGCTTTAAGGATGGCATGAGTGTGGATCAAAAATGAATAGTTCAGGGAAGAGATAGCGACAGCTACTAACACCTGCCTTAAGCAGAAGGAGAAGAACTCCAAAGCCAGGAGACCAGGTTGTTTCGGTAGGGAGATGAGCCAGGCAGTAAGGGATAAGAGGGCTGTAGATAGGAAGTACAGGAAATCCTGAAAGGATGAGGATGAGTGTCTTCTTGGAGAAAGCTAGGGAGGCCAGAAGGATAGGCAGGCCAAGGCTTGGAAGGAGCTGAAAACTATAGAGGGGACTAAGAAGAGAGAGAAAAAATCTTCTTCAGGTATAGCAGTGAAAAGAGAGACACCAAGTTGGGCATGGTGAAGCCAAAAAGGAGGAGGGTGGAGGAAAGCAGTAAAGAGAAAGCAGAGGTGTTGAACCAATACTTCTGCTTTGTCTTTACAAAAGAAAAGGATGACTAGTGCCAAAAGGGAGGATGGAGAGGTGGGGGGAGGCATGGCTGAGGACAGGATAACAGAAGACATAGTTAGGAAAGGGGTCATGTCCCTGAAGGTAAATAAGTCCCTGGGCCTAACTGGCATGCACCCAGTAGTGTTGATGAAACTGGCAGTGGAACTGGGGGATCCACTGGCAGATCTGTTCAACAGTTCTTTAGATCCATGGAGTTGTACCGCAGGAGTGGAGAACTGCACATTTGGTACCACTGCACAAGAGTTGACCTAGGGATGACCCTGGGAACTACAGGCCATCAATTTGACCTCCACTGTGGGTAAACTGATGAAGACCATTCTAAAGGAAAGACAAGTGGAGTTCCTTGAAGCCAATGGGCTACAGAAAGACAGACAGCATGGGCTCATGTTAGGGAGGTCCTGTCAAACCTACCTGATCAACTTCTTTGACTGAGCATCAAAGGCAGTGGACAAAGGTCAGGTGGTTGACATTCAATATTTGGATTTCAGCAGGCCTTTGACTCTGTGCCCTACAAGAGGTCGATCAGGAAGTTGGAGGACCTAGGAGCTGGAAGCAAATTTAACCAGGTGGGTGGTAAATTGGCTCAGTGGTAGGGCACAGAGGGTGGTGGTGGGGACTCTTAGGTATAAGGGGAAATTACAGGAGGTGTCCCGCAGGGATCATTGCTTGGCCCAGTGCTGTTCAGTGTTCAGTGTGTTCATTAACGACATTGGAGAAGGTGTTAAAGGAAAGAGCTGCCTCTTTGCAGATGATACCAAGCTCTGTGGGAGGGTGGACACAAATGAAGGGGTGCAGGACCTGAAGGAAGATCTTGTGAAGCTGGAGAGATGGCCAGGTATCTGACAGCAGGGGTACAATGCTATGAAGTTCACGGTCATGCACGTAAGAAGTAAGAACCTAAGGGCCAAGTACAGTCTAGGTGGGTCAAGATTACTGAATCAGAGGACGAAAAGGACTTTGGAATAGCCATCACCAATAAGGGAACCTGGACTAATGACCTCTTGTTGAAATTTAGTATAGTAAGCAAGTGATACATGCAATCAATGATTTCATAACAACATGTTAAATATGCTTCACTAGATTCATTTTATATAAAAAAAAATGTTTTATGTCGTAATACATTTCTCCAACTGACTGCACCCAATTCATCTTAGAATTTATCATCTTCCCCAGTGAGAATATGCCTCAGGTGGAAGTTTACTTATCTTCCCTTTCCAAATTCATACATACATATGAACATACGAATCTGCCAGCAGAAACAGGCCTCATGGTCTATCAAGTCTGCTTGAGTGCGCAACTGACACACCTAGACTGCAGCTGCCCCACCCCTTCTCACCTTCGGGAAGTTCAAGAAAGAACACTCTTTGCACTTACAATTTGGACAACTTGAACAAAAAAAAAAAACAAAGGGAGAAAAAGACTATATCAGATGTTGGTATTAGTATAAGCAGTTAGCATATGGAGAGTGGATTAACATGCCAGAAAGGGGGCTAATTCCAACTGGTCATTCAGACCCAGACCACTGCATGCCCCTAAACTGTTTATCCAGCTCTAGCATAATCCTAGACGTTTCCAACAAATCAGTGTCAGGTTTTAGATGAGTCACCCTAAAAGAAAAAGAATGAGTGGGGGAAACCACATAAGGGTGGTCAGGAATGGGATGGTGGATTAAGTGCTATTATACAATGGCAAGAAAATTTCCTGGACTCTGATTGGTCAGTCTTGGGCTGGACCCGTGATGTTATCCCAGTACAACATCATGGGTCTAGTCTCAGCCTCACTGTGAACCTGGAGATGAGCTATATGATGAGCTAGATGAGCTCTTTTGTTGCATCTCCTCTTAAGAAACAAAAATATTTTTCCACACTAATAAAAACATTCTTTAAAATAATTTTTTTATTTTATATATAACAACGAGCCATTGTATAATAGCAATAATGCTCTCCAGGGTGTGTGTTGTTTGGGATAACGTCACGCCTCAGTTGTTGGACGCACTCGGCCTCTGGCCTCGTGCCCAACCACGTGAGGCATGACGTTATCCCAGCACGACACACACCCTGTCGGGCATTATTGCTTAAGCAATGCACATTACAAATGCAACCGATAATGCTGAACATATGCTGGCATTCATTGGCCTTGAACAGGTAAATATGGGGATATGGGGAGGTAACAGAGAACTGGCACTTGCAAAAACGCAAAACAGACTGGATATACAGTTAAGGGGCCTGCAGTTGTCTGGGTTTGAATGACCAGCTGGAATTAGCCCCCTTTCTGGCATGTTAATCCACTCTCTATATGCTAACTGCTTATATCAGTACCAACATCTGTCATAGTCTTTTTCTGTGTTTTGTTTTTCAAGTTGTCTAGATTGTAAGTGTAAAGAATGTTCTTTCTTAAATTTGAAATATATTTTTTTAGACTGGCATCTGCCGGCAATATCATTTGTTGTCCAGTTCTCCATTGCACTTGTGTTGTACAAATTTGACTGACTGTATAACGTTCCTTTTATTGTATCTTGCACTTATACTGGCACTGTATCTACACATGCCTTTTGTTATGTCCCTGCATAGTGTAACCCCTAGATGGCGCTATCCCAGGGGCTACTACCCCTGCCTGATTTGCCACTAACAGGTTGAGGGGCCTGGATCCAATGGCGGGTGCCTCCACCCAGAGGTCAGGGTTTGCAATAGTTAAACTAACTTGGTCACAGCCCTCTGGGACACTGCAACCTTTCTTCCCACTAGTGGCCCACACAATATATCAGAATTACCTTCACAGTATACACTTACTCCCAGGTCTGGTTCCGGCACTGGGACCTCCTGTGAAATGAGATACAGTGCAACAATCACAGTACAGTACTTTAACATAGACAAATACCTCAGGCAGTATAACTTTGCTGAAACAAGCAGCTCTGATTTATTTAGGGGATATAACAAGGACGGGAAATCAGGTTAATTAGCTTATCACTCTAATAATCTACCCATGGCTCTGTGCACAGGCCTATCCCTATCAGTTACTGTCCCTGGGTACCCAAGCAAGCCCTAGTGGCTAGTCCAAACCGTGGCAGCTGGTAGGGGCCCTTTCACACAGAGAAAAGGAGAATTAAACAGTCAGCAGTACAGTAATTCCATTTGGATTTAATGTGGCAATTCAACAGGAGCAACCCTGAATTAGTACTCACGACCTCCAATAAGATAGGGTCCTTCAATGTCAGCAGGGCTCACTTGAGGTACACAAACCTCTTCACACATCCATATAAAAGAAAGTACTATACCAGGCAGGCTGCATCTGTATCCCGATCGCAATTACTGCACAATACCCGGAGAACACATGCAGATTCAGTTCCTGACAGACCGAAATGTAATTTTTCAGCAATTCTTCCAGTCTTCTACAGGGTGAGCCTGGTTTCTACTCTTCAGAGATCCTTGATTCTTTTCACAGGACGGATTCAGTCCTAACAAGCTGTTACACAAGCTGCAGACCGGAACTCTGGGCCTTACACGCTTTTGACTAAAACTGCACACTAAAAACACAGGGCTCCTTCCTTCTTCACTGCCCAAAGCTCAACTGAACTCCAACCGACAAAAACGGGCACTTCCTTTGAGTTCCTCCCAGTTCTGACTGGATTGGCTGTCACACAATAGACTGCTGCTGTTGGTCCAAAAAGGCACTGAAGTCTAAACTTCATCTCCCAGAGTCACTGCCCATACAATCCTCTTGTGGCTGGCTCAGATTATGAGTCCAAGTTCTGATTCGTCCAAGGCACCATTTAGAGCTAGCTTACCCCACATTGATTGGTCCAGTTCAGCAGTTCAAAACTAGAATGGGAACTAGCAGACACAGTTCTGACTGCAAAGAAAGCAGGTTAGACAAACTGTAATTTCATTATTACTCTAAATAATTTCTGGTAAACAGTTACATCTTTCAGATAGGTTCCCTTTGCACTCCTAGTGACTGCAAAAATTAAGTGAATTGGCAGCAGCTCGAGTGGTACTCAGAGAAGCACACAGTCCCCCCATACAACTAATTATATCTGCAAGCAGACAGCTCTTAAAGAGACAGTACCAGAGGCTCTAAAACACTCACACTGATAAATGGCTTAAATGCCAAACACCATTCAGGCTGGACATTCAAGCAAGCTCCTGAAGCCTTTAAACCTTCATTTGCAGGAGGTTACACCTCTTCCTAGCCTGGGAAAGCTTGACGTCGTCAAGCACAAGTTCCATAAGTTTCAACTGCAACCATATACATTTGCATTAAGCTCGCATATGTAATCATCAGTCAATATATCATTTACCAAGAACACATTTCTGAAACATTGCAGTACGTCACTCTTTACAGTATTACATACATTGTACCATAACTCAAGTTATTACCTCTTGTACATGAAACCTGAAGAGAGGGGGCCTTCCTATCAGTTACCTTGGGCTGGATGGGGAAGGGCACCATACTGAGAGGGCAACACAAGTAATCTGAGTTAGCACTGATGCTCAGTTTGGGCAGTGAGCTCTGGGACACATACACTCCTTTATGGACAACATTGAGAGGCAACCACAGGCTCCCAAGGAATCATAACTGAGGGTACACAGGCTTTGACAGCTCTATCAGTCTTTCTAGGGGAACTGTTACAGTCTCCTGCACTCTGAGCCTCATTTTCAGCATTGTCCACACTTGTCAGGGAGTCTCCATGGGGGTAGAGAGGCTAGAACTTGGGGCACTTTCAGCTCCAGGAGTTACAGTTCTGAGTCCACAACATTTGGCTCAGCAGTGGAGAGCTTTGGGACACTGGCAGTGGACTCGTCAGGGCACTCAAATACTCTTCTTGTTCGGTGTATCACCAGTCTGCTCCAATCTATCATTTTCCTCCCTGAAAGCTCAAACAGTTCAACCATGCACAATGATTCCATTTCATCTGATCTGATGCTTTGCACTTCACTTTCTGGGAGCATTGGCTCCAGGGATGAAGCTGGGGCTTAAACAGTCAGAAGGCCCAGCTTGTCTCCAGTATTGACTAGGGATTGCCCGAAACAATTGACTCAGTTAAGTAAGAAGGATAGTATTCAAAGTCACCTCACTTTCTTCCGATATGGACTGACAGTCATGCTCAACTGGGACTTGTGGAGGACACTTTAACTTTGCTTCTGTAGGTGCAGACTTTCTTGATCTTTTCTTCAGCAGCTCTAGTCACTGGTCCAGAGGGGCATCTTCTAGGGGCTCAGACTCAATTAAGATTTGTCCAATGGGCATAAATGATTTCTATGCATTGTTTTACACATCTGAATTATTCTCAGGCCTTACTTTGTACACTGGCAGATCATCTAGTTTGCCCACTACAATGTGAGGGAGATGGTGCCATCTGTCAACAATCTTGTGCTTGCTATGCAATCCCAGATTTCTTAGCAATACCGATCTCCCTCCCGAGTTCCTGTGCTTTCTCACTTTATCATACCTTTCTTTGTTGGCCAGATTTCTTTTGGCAGCCATGGTTTTGAGCTTTTTAGTACGCATGAGTTAGCTGGGCCTTTAACTTTGCACATACTGTAAATAGTTGTCAGCCTGAACCTCATCAGGAGAGACCCCAAACACACATCTACTGGTAGTCGAGCTTCTCTTCCAAACATCAGAAGTGAGGGGAGAATCCAGTGGCATCACTTTTGGTGAGTTATAAGCATGTACCAGGGTGCTAATTTGTTGGTTCCATCTAGGCTTGTTCTTTGGGCAGTGGCGCCAGTACATCTAGCAGTGCGGTTGAAACGTTCAGGCTGTGGGTCCCCTTGGGGTGGTAAGGAGTGGTTCTTGACTTCTGCGACTCCCCACAGAGAAAGCATCTCTTTGATCAGACGACTCTGTGTCTCTCCCTTGATCAGAATGGATTCTTTGTGGAGCCCCATCAGTGAACAAAAAGTTTCTACAAGTACTTTGGGCCACAGTGGATGCTTTCTGGTCTTTGGTGGGGAGCTTGCATATCTCGTGAAATGGTCAGTGACCACCAGCACATTACTGATATTTCTTTGATCTGACTCCAAACTTAGAAAATCAATACAGACCAGCTCCATGGGTGCACTGGTGGTGATGTTACATAGGGGCAGCCCTCTGGGGCAAAGCTTTCCTCTGTAAGCAGCGACTACAAGTTCGAATGTGTTGCTCCACATCAGCCCCCATCTTAGGCCAATAGAGTCTGGATCTCACCAAGTCAAGTGTTCTGTCTATACCAAGGTGCCCCATGTGGTTGTTCAAGGACCTCAGTACTGGTCTCGAAAAGGCAGTGGCAGCACTAGTTGTTGTTTGTCTACTTGTCCCCTCTGTCTACTGTTTCTCTGTATAAACAGTTTATTGATCAGTTTCAACTTAGGACCTTCTTTGTATAACAGTGCAGTTCTCAAATCAGTGGGCGAATTTGGACACATCTTTCCTGCATAGAGGGGCTTCAAAGCTGCTTTTGATCATGGGATCACTGGATTGAGCCCACGAATACTGTCATTGTCCAGCTGAGGCAGTGCACCAATGTCTATTGCAGAAAAGTGGCAATAAGCAGCAGGTATGCAATTTCAGAGGCCCTAAGCAATCCAATTATGCAGTCCACTGGCTCCTGTGGACATTGTTTCCTCCCTGTCAAACTTCGGCAGAGTGCCCAATGTCAGGTTCTGCTAACTGGACCCAATCATTCTTGGGAACAGGCCTCGGGAGAGAGCATCAGCATCTATGTGGTTCAGACCTGCCTGCATTCGAGAGCATAGTCATATGTAGATAATGCGAGAAAGCCACCCTGGCCAGTGGCATCCAACTTAGCTGAGGTCTGCACATAGGTCAAAGGATTATTGTCAGTTTTACTAGTATTTAGCCCCATACAAGTACTCATGGAGTTGTCAGCAATACCCTTCAGCTAATTCTGTCGTGGGATGGTTCTTCGGATGGGGTCAGGCTTTACTGCAGGCCACGGTCTCAGGCCATTCCTGTTTTGGTACTGCATAGCCCCAAGCTGTGTCAATTATTGCGTGCTAAGGTTTTCTTGGATCGGCATAGGCGTACTGGAGCATGTGTTGATATAGACCTGTGAAAAGTAGTCTCCTTAACAGGTCAGCTGGCCAAATACTTCTTTCGATGAAATACTCTTTCAGTCTGAGGGCGCTGACTTTTGGTATTTTTTTGGTTGTGACCCTGAGTAAGGTTATAAAGTGGATCACTCTTGAATAGTCCTGATAAAGCAAATATACAGAATCAGGAATCTTTGCAGCTTTTTTAGATTTTGGGCTGTGGCCAGTGGTCAAGGCCTCAGCTACTTGGTGGTCTCTATTCCTCGTTGATTCTGTGTCCCATACTTTATTGATGTTTGTAAAAATTGATACTTATCAATGGACAGTTTTGTCATCTCCAGTGGTTCAGCATAAATAGTCTGCTCTGTGTTCCTCCAGTGAGCTGCAAACACAATAACATCATCTAGGTATACCAGGCACTTAGTAGTTCATGTCCCTGCATCCATCAATCGTTGAAAGTGGTTGGGGCTGAATCTTTGAGGTATCCTCATGAATTCCTAGGTTGCGGATAGATAGGCTGTCTTTTCTTGTTTCTTGGGCTGTCGATCGATGGTACCCACTGCGGAGATTGAGCACAGAGAACCCTTCTGTCGTTTAGGTGGTCAAAGCATCCTGAATGGGGCATTGTGCTGATCAGGAGGTCCGCTGTTTAAGGTGCGATAATCCACACATCCTACTGTTCTATCTTTTTCCTCCCTACTACAATGGGGAAGTATAAGGCTTCGGATCTTGTATTACGCCACAGCTAATATCTCTTGCAGATGTTGTCTCACATCATCTAGTCAGCAGGTGCCCGTCGCGAGACCTCTTTCAGTGGTTCCGTCATGCGGTGGATATTGTGCTCAGCTCCTTACATGCATCCTCCATCCCATTCCTTTAAAAACACTGTTCTCTGGGCAAGCTTCACTGATCTTCCTTTCCATTCAGCTGGCAGCGGGGTCTAAATCAACAAGTTGTCGTTATTCTGTCATTCTTCCTGAACTTGCTGCTGTGTAGCACTGCGGTGTCTGCACATTGCATAGCCGGATGACCTCTGTTTGTTCTGTTCTCTTTCAGACTGTTAGAACTTGGACCATTACCCTCTGCATAAGCTTGGGTCTAGCGGCAAAATACTAGGCTACTAGCAGTCCCTCTGATTTTTCCATCGCCAGACATCAACATTAATATTTTTTCTTGACATCCTTTCATACGGATCTCTCCTGTAAGGTATACTGGGCATTTGGCGCCAGATCAGAGACTCAGGATCCTTCTTCCATACAATTCCGACTGCTCCTTCTGGTTCTGTTTTTTCAGCATCTCTCTCTGTCCATAGGCCTTCTTAATTGAAAGCCGAACTCTTTAAAGCTCTACTAGTTCTTGGCCCTTGTTTTTCATAACACAACTGTGCCAGCCTTCCTAACATATGAGCATTTGTTCCAATCAACTAAAGGGACACCGTCATACAGTCAGTGGGGGGACACACTAAGGTAGGTTTCTACTTGTTCGCTATCCAGCCACGGAGGTGGGGAAAGATGTTTGGTCGGATATATCGGAATAGGGGTAGGCCTTCTCTTTAACCCCTATACATGCAGTCTCTTTTTTAATGGTTGTAAGGGTAATGCCTGATAAATGCTTGATAATTAACCTTTTGGAAATATACTGTCAGCTTGGGAGCCACTACCTTAATATAGTTTTGTAGACATCTAGTTCACTTTTTACAGTGGTTTCTGATGGAGGGACCTACTATTCTGGACCAGTCTGGAGAGGCGGTGGGGGGGCCTGGGCAACTGACCTGCCACAAAGGACGGAATTAGCATTTTGGTGCCTCACTGGGATCATGTCGTGCACCTCTTAATCCACTGATTTCTCCGAAGCTCTCCTTTGTAGCCTATATGCAACTTTGTCAGTGTCTTTTGGGGACTGGGTATTCCTTTTCATGTGCCCATCTTTTCCCACAATTATAGTAAAACATACTTTCTTGAGTTTGAGCTGGCTGAGGGTGTCACACTGGGAGCTAGGGCGGGGTATTATTAATTGAAACCTTGGTGCCATCTCTGTCTGCGCGTGATAAGTATTTGAGACATCTCGTCAGTTTTCCACTTCCATGGTCAAGGAATCGAGTTCGGAGCTGTTATCAGCAGGAGATACATGGGTGTTCCCTACCCTATAGCAGATGCAGTCGGATATAGGTCAGGGGCCCGTACTTGCAGGCGTGGCCTTCATAAAGGGACTGTTTTGAATTCCGGATCTCTCTCTCAACAGTTCGCTTCATTGTGACATATCTTTTCCTTTGTCAGAGCACTCATGTGACTGCCAGCCTCTGCCCTGGAACTTCACTTGATGGGTCACCTCAGTCACTCGGGTCGTAGCCGCAGCTATTGGTGTAGGTCCTCCCGAGGTCAGTTTTTTCTCAACTTCCTCGGAATTTCTCTCATTAACTCATCACTAGGAGGTGGGGATTCCAGTCGATCTGCCAGGTGTAACTGAAGCAACAGCAGTTCTTGAGAAGGGGGCAGACTTTAAGGATTCTGTCCAGCCTGGTTCGTCCAGTCTCAATCGCTGGCAACCATACCTTTTTCTGAGGTATTCTTTGCAACAATTTTTCCAGCCGAGATACATACACAGACAACAACTCTTTGGTACTGTTTGTGCATCTCTTACTCTCCACCATAGGTCCCTCATCAGAGTCTGGGCTCCCATACACATTCTCCAAGGCCTCAAGATAGGCCTGTGCAGTCGCTTCAGGGTTACTGGGCCCGCTTTCGCACGGATGGTAGCCAGGGCAGGACCTCGGGGCCTCACTAACCCTCTTCGCTTTTCACCTTCCGAGCATTGCCATTCTAGCACTTGGGGCAACATAGTCTATCCAGGTCTCCCAGTCATCTCCCCTTGGGGTGGGGAGGTGCCAGAGAAGATCCTCAACCTTCGTAAGAGTCGTGACTAATGGCAGGTGCAGAAATAGGAGTCTGCATTGGTTCAGCCACCATTACGGGCACTGGAGCAGGAGAGGGTGTTGGGGAGGAACACTCCCAGTGGCAAGAATAGTTTCTTCAAGTCCTCCAGTTTTGCCTCTCCCAGCAACCATTCAGCAAATTTCTCCTCAAAGTTTCAGATAGTGGTGGGGGCTGGATCTCTCGGTCTTTACTGTCCTTAGTTATCACTCTCCAAGCAGTGAGGGCTCCCTCTGTGGAGTAATGGTCTGTGGCACTTTGGAGCTATCTATGGGATCCTTAAACTCTACTAGGGGCAGGGAAAGTGTGGGTGAGCAGATTAGCATGCCGACCTCACCACCACAGGGTTTTGTAAACCTTCCACCTTGAAAGTACTCCCTGCACAGTGTCCGTTGATTGATACCCAGGGATGTCCAGGATAAGCATAGCATTTTGGGGTCGATCTCCTCCCCAGTACACCTCCACCAGCCGGTGCACAGCCACTTCTGTCGGGTACCCATTTTTTCTTAACAGTGGTTCGTAATATGGCCACTAGGGACACACAATCCCGGTGAGCCTCAAGATGTAACCCCTAGATGGCGCTATCCCAGGGGCTACTACCCTGCCTGATTTGCCACTAACAGGTTGAGGGGCCTGGATCCAATGGCGTGGTGCCTCCACCCAGAGAGGTCAGGGGTTTGCAATAGTTAAACTAACTTGGTCACAGCCTCTGGGACAATGGTAACCCCTTTCTTCCCACTCAAGTGGCCCACATAATATATCAGAATTACCTTCACAGTATATACACTTACCTCCCAGGTCTGGTTCCGCACTGGGACCTCCTGTGAATGAGATACAGTGCAACAATCACAGTACAGTACTTTAACATAGACAAATACCTCAGGCAGTATAACTTTGCTGAAACAAGCAGCTCTGATTTATTTAGGGATATAACAAGGACGGGAAATCAGGTTAATTAGCTTACTCTATTAATTCATTTATGGCTCTGTGCACAGGCCTATCCCTATCAGGTTACTGTCCCTTGGCACCCAAGCCCCAGTGGCTAGTCCAAACTGTGGCAGCTGGTAGGGGCCCTTTCACACAGAGAAAAGGAGAATTAAACAGTCAGCAGTACAGTAATTCCATTTGATTTAATGTGGCAATTCAACAGGGAGCAACCCTGAATTAGTACTCACGACCTCCAAATAAGATAGGGTCCTTCAATGTCAGCAGGGCTCACTTGAGGTACACAAACCTCTTACACATCCATATAAAAAGAAAGTACTATACCAGGCAGGCTGCATCTGTATCCCGATCGCACTACTGCACATACCGGGAGAACACACAGCAGATTCAGTTCCTGACAGACCGAGTGCAATTTTCAGCAATTCTTCCAGTCTTCTACAGGGTGAGCCTGGTTTCTACTCTTCAGAGATCCTTTGATTCTTTTCACAGGACAGTTCAGTCCTAACAAGCTGTTACACAAGCTGCAGACCGGAACTCTGGAGCCCACACACGTTTTTGACTAAAACTGCACACTAAAAAGCACAGGGCTCTTCCTTCTTCACTGCCAAAGCTCAACTGAACTCCAACCGACAAAACTGGCACTTCCTTTGAGTTCCTCCCAGTTCTTGACTGGATTGGCTGTCACTCACACACAGACTGCTGCTGTTGGTCCAAAAGGCACTGGAAGTCTAAACTATATCTCCCAGAGTCACTGCCCATACAATCCTCTTGTGGCTGGCTCAGATTATGAGTCCAAGTTCTGATTCGTCCAAGGCACCATTTTAGAGCTAGCTTACCCCACACTGATTGGTCCAGTTCAGCAGTTCAAAACTAGAATGGAGAACTAGCAGACACAGTTCTGACTGCAAAGAAAGCAGGTTAGACAAACTGTAATTTCATTATTACTCTAAATAATTTCTGGTAAACAGTTACATCTTTCAGATAGGTTTCCTTTGCACTCCTAGTGACTGCAAAAATTAAGTGAATTGGCAGCAGCTCGAGTGGTACTCAGAGAACAGTCCCCCTCATACAAACTAATATGTCTGCAAGCAGACAGCTCTTAAAGAGACAGTACAGAGGCTCAAAACACTCACTGATAAATGGCTTAAATGCCAAACACCATTCAGGCTTGGAGCATTCAAGCAAGCTCCTGGAAGTCTTTTGGGAACCCCCATTTGCAGGGGGGTTACAATAGTATCTGTTGCTGTTCATTGTGTGTACTCTTCTTTTGTACGACAAACCCCAGGTCCACCTCGAAAATGAGCTTGCTCAATGGTGCCCGCCTGGTTAAATAAAGATTTTGATTGATTGATTGATTGAAAAGGGAGGATAAATAAACTTTCACAGGAGGCATCTTCCTACTGGGAAAGATGATAAATCCGAAGATGAATTGGGTGCAGTCAGTTGGAGAAATGTATTACGACATAAAGCATTTTTTTAATAAAAATAAATCTTGTGCACCGTATTTAACGTGTCATTATGAAATCATTGACTGCATGTATTGCTTCTTGGACTAAATTTCAATATTTAAAGAGGCCATTAGTCCAGATTTTCTTGGACAGGGTTTTTGGTATAAGTTTTAGTTTGGGGGTCCTGGACTTTCTGGAAAAAAAATGTGGATCCTCAGGTAAAGTTTGGGGTTCCCCTTCAATTTTTTGGGGGGTCCCCATTAAAATGAATACAAACTAGCCCAGACCCTCCTTTCCTGTTGTCCTTGAACTGGCATTTTTCAACCCTCCTCCTCCTCCCATAATGTCCTTCCCAAACTACCGGTTTATATACCCCCCCCCATTTCCATTCTCAATGTCATGTCCTGCACCTGCTGCTTAAAGAAACCACATGCTATGAAATTGGCTGTTGCTGCAGCTCTCTATATGCATTGTTGGGAGGAGGGACATGTCTGAGCACCACAGCACTGATTCATAGAACTGAAATCAGAGCAAGAGCAGAAGAGAGGGGGCATGAAGTATGTAATTTGCATACTACGCCCCTCTCTTGCCTGCCTGATTCAGCTCTGGAATCACTGCTGTGGAGCTCTGATATACCCTTCCTCCCAACACTACACACAGAGAGCTACTGAAATGGTCGATTTTATAGCATGCCGTTTCTTAAAGCAGCAGGCGTGGGACTCCTGGGGCCTTTAGTCTGAGTGCCTCTGGGACTTGCTGCCAAAATTTTGGAGCATCCCAACAGCCAAAATGTGCTTAAAGGATGCAGGTACCCGTGTTACTGAGAGCCCTGCTCAGAGGTAGTATTGGTATGTGCCCAGTAATGAGTAAAATGTTTTGTTACAGTTGCTAGCAGGCACTTTGTACATTCTGGCATATAATAAGTGCTTTTATTAGGGTTTTGGGAGTGTGGGTCATACTGTTATTTCTGCGTGTCAGGGATTTTCAGATTTTGTAACAATTCTGCATACTTGCCTTAATGAAGTTTGTATAAGTAATATTGCACATTGTCACTTCAAGAACACAGCTTTGGCTGCTATACAAGGGACCATATCCTGGAGGGCACTATCCTTTGAAAAAGCCTAGTGAATAGGTGAAACGTCAGGATTTTGGTTCTCCTACAAACTGTGGTGTTGTTTTGCACTTTCTCATAGCTGGTAAAACAATGTCTCTCAAGCAAAACCTTATGTGTAGGGACCCTCATTTGTACTGGTGGTAAGCGCCATGATTTTCTTCTATGCCTGGGCAGTTTTTAGTTAGAGGCACCAAGATCTCTCAGCAACTTTACATTTCTCTTGGCATTCTGTAAGAGTTTGCTTAATGGTTGGAGACTCTCATGTGCAATACAACTGAATTTTAACTATATAAACTTTAATTTAAAAAAGGAAACGTGCTTCATGTCCCTCTATGGTTAGAGTCACTGGTGATATCTCACCCCTGGTCATGCCTTAATTCTTTAAATAATGTGCTGTGACATCTTAGGAATAGCAGTGGGGGTAGTAGCTGGGAGAGTGGGGGCTCAAAGTTGCAAGAGAAATAATGGGGAAACTAAAGAAAGAAACAGTGAGGAGGATGCAGAAAGGACTCATTGCAGGAGCAGGAAAGAGAAAAGAAAGCAGGTTGGAGAGGGTTACAAGTGAGCTGGTGTCTGCACATCACGTTTGGGGTCAGGCCAGGCTGAGACAAGCTGCTGCATGGCAAGGCATTTAGGCACAGAAGACCGGCACTGGGCTCCGTTACCACAGCGACCCCTGAGGCTGGCCATTGAGCTTGCTGCTGCTGTGGTAAGACACTGTGCATTACGAGGGTGACATAGGTATTGGCCCACACCTAGGGAGGGTCAAGGAGAAAAACGCGGCCGCCATCTATATGATGGCCAGAATTCCCTCGGCCTGACCAGGGTATAGCCCTATGAACAGGGTATATCCTTGCATGTTGGGACAGCAGCAGGGATATAAAATATATATAGAGAAAAAAGTGAGCAGATGGGAGGAAGAGGAGGAACAGAGAGCTGGTTAGAGGTTGTTCCAAAAGTGAAGAAGGTGGAAGATGAAGGCAGCTTGCCCAGCAGAGTTTTTACAATGAGGGACGAATAATAATGAGGCGAGAGGGAGGAGCAAGGGGAGTAAGAAGACAGGGGGTGAAGAGAGAAGAGACAGCAGAGAGTTTAGCAGGGAGATTCAGTATTTGGAGAGGAGAGTGGCACCCTGGGAGAGACACCAAGATTCAAGGAGGGGGCTGGAGTACAAGCAGTAGTGGTGAGTGCGGGGACAACAGTCAACAGCAGAGGGGCTCCTGATGGCTCACTGACAATGCGTTACATCGCTGTGCAAGCAGCCTGGGGTGGGAAATGGACTCGGGATCTACATCAGAAAGAGGACATGGAGGGGGGCAGCTGCCGCACAGCAGTAGGCTTCACCTGGGGGGGGGTAACACAGTGATAAAGGCAGAATTGGCCAGAGTAAATTACTTTTAGAGCAAAATACACAAACCACAGAAGCTGGGGGCTAACAGAACCTTAGAGAAAGGATTACTCCCTCCTCACCACTAGTGGACTGTGCA
Source organism: Neoceratodus forsteri (assembly GCA_016271365.2). Taxonomy (NCBI): domain Eukaryota; kingdom Metazoa; phylum Chordata; order Ceratodontiformes; family Ceratodontidae; genus Neoceratodus; species Neoceratodus forsteri. The sequence continues at coordinate 70,333,519 of JADMNL010000024.1, read as the reverse complement.
AACCAAAAGCAGCCCACCTTAGTGTACAGTATGGCAGCCCTCCATACCCCCCATATCACACGACTCCATTATGCACCCCCGGAATCCAAAATCCTAACAATCATAGCAGATGGGAAGCCCTTCTTGCATACAGTCAAATTCAGATTTCGGAATCCGATTTTAATCTGATTTGACAGTTTTTAGGATTTAGGATTTTTGGTCTAAATCCTAAATCCTAAAAACTGATCGAGATCCAATGAATCTGATTCTGATAACCAGATTCTGAGCAATCCTACTGTGCAAACTATCAAGCCTTAGGCCCTGTTCACACTACAGCATAGTTTTTGGAAATGTTTTCAAAAATGGATTTACACTTACTGTGCTATAACGTTCGCACTGCTAGATCTGTTTCCATGCTGGACACCTTAAAATGTTTTTTAGCATCCACATTGTTTCCTGGGATCCATGTCAAGTGCAGCATGGTTCAGCAGCATGTTTGCAAGCTGCTTACCATGATGTACTGCACTGTCTCGACATATCCCACAAATCAAACATGTATCAAGGCTGTGGAGCATTTGCACTTTAAGTAAATTAGTTTCAGGTGGCTAAGCATTTTCAGAAACCGTATTCAAACCTAGGTCACATCAGAGTTTGAACATGGTTCTTTAAAATGCATTCTGAGGCCGGTCCACCGTGCAGCTGTTGGATTTATCACTATGACGCCAGCCACCCGGTTCGGAACGAGCATGGGTCGCTGAGGCTGCCGGGAGAGAAGGATTGAGCTGGTCCCATGGACAGTTCTCCTTCTCCGGGGGGAGGGTAGGGGACTGGTCCAGTCCTGCTGGCTCCTAGCGGAGGCTGGGAGTATCACAGGATGCACGGTCCAAATGCTAACTGAGGGAGGAGCGGATGTCAGCGTATGCTGTGACGTCACTACGCTGCCCCCAACAGAAAAGGGAAAAATTGCTCGTTGGCCGCCAGATGATGGCTCTCTGTTCCCTGAGCCTCCAGTGCCTTCCCAGGGCCTTCTGCTCCTCAGCAGCATCCCTGGGCCCTAGTAGTGTGTGCTGGGGCCATCCCTCTCCTCGGTGCCTTCCCTCAGAGGAGGGGACCTGCCCGAAGGGTTACACTGGATATCCGGGATTGGCTGCCATATGGAGGATCAGAGGAGGGCTGGGTAAGGACAGCGGGCTGGAGGAGCCTGTGGAGCCCTAAGGAGGGGGACCAGTGAGCACGGGGGGGCGGGGAAAAAAAAAATGTAATCCGAAGTGTGATAGGTGCGAACACTAACCAAGCTAGCATGCATGTAAAATGGTTCTTTAGCCTTGTACCATTTTAAACAGCTCAGTGTGAACAGGGTCTTATTCAAGGGGCTACCTCAGAGACTTGTTCCGTCAGTTCCCATGCAATTACCTTTTCCATAACATTCTTTGCAAATTCAAGTTGATTCAGTTGCTGTTGACTTGCTGCAGCCGACTCGGTGTACCGCTTCATGAGGTCTTTTTCCTAAAGCCACAAAGAACAGTATAAGAGTTGGGATGGGGGGTGTCAATATATGAAGCACTGTTATTATTAAGACTAGAACACGCTAAAAAATAATTTGAATTTATAAATCATCTTACATACACAAAGCCTGCTGAAGGGCTCTACAAACAGTTAGACCCTGGCTGTGCAGAGGCTTATAGGCAGCAAATGGAGCAGTTTCTATGAACCCGACATCTTGCACTGGCCTGTAGATAACTGCATAGAGCTAGTTTTACTGAGAAAGGAAATGTTGGCTACAAGACAGGCGGTAACTCCCCAACTCTTTCAAAAAGTGCTGTGTGACCTGTAACTTACCATTGGGCAGAAGGGACGCCATTTCAACGTCTCACCCCTGGTTCTGTTAATAATGTATAGAGATCTTTTACTTCCACATGGACAACAAGGAGAGACAAGCCAAGGAGCCTCAGGGGCTCTGGCTGGATCATCATCTTAACTTCTCCTGTTGCATAGGTGCTAGCCACAAAAAATGTCTCCTGAAGCTTGGCATATGGAACAACGCTTGCATCCATCCCCCACCACACATTCAAAACGCGAGAATATTTTGAAACTTGTTCTCCTGGCATTTGACTATGGGGATGTTGTTTATAGTGCAATCCCAGTATCCACCTTGGCCATACTTGACCCCCATTTCAGTTCTTTCTATAGCCAGGTTTGCTTTTGACTTCCCTCCTAGTGCTCATCACTGCTCCTTATGCTCTCTCCTCTCTCTCTCTGTCTCTCTCACTCTCTCTCATTTCTCTCCCTGAAGGGTCGACACCTCTCTCACTGCTAAATACTGGTTTGCCTCTATCACCTGTTACTTCAGCTCTCTCTTTACCTGCCCCATTCCGTCCTTCTCCTCCTTTATAGATGTTGATTCTCACTGCTTCTCCCTCCCCTGACTCAAGACCACTGCTGGGCAGCAGGCTGCTTTCTCCCAAAGACTTCCCCATCTCTGGTTTAGCCTTCACCTCTGCCTTCCCACCATCACAGTCCTTTCTGTCCTGAAACTCCTAATCTGACCACTTTGTCAATGTCTGCTCTTCTACCTCACCTCCCTACCCCTCCTGCTCAGTTTTTTCCCCACCTCTGCCCAAGTACCTCCCTTATAACTATTTCCCCTCCCTTTTCTGTTGCCATCGATTTTCAATCATGTGTACCTGTAATGGTTTGCTGATGGGTACTGCTGCTAAGCTCCTCTGCATTTATGATTGTATTATAATGGCATGCCAGCATAACTAATGTTAAGACTCAGTAGTTATTTTAATATTATCGTTTATAGGCCCTTGTAGCTTATCTGTCTTTAGACCTAGACAGTAGTCAGTTTGCAGGCACAACCTTTGTAGCATGCCGTGAGAACCTCCCAACGTTGGTAATATCTGATGACATTTGATGCAGCAGTTTCTGAGATACATAATGCATATTTCTTATATTTTTTTAAGATGCTTGTTTTGCAAAATGTCAGACATTGGAAGCCATTCATCAAAATTGTATCAGGTTGGCAAAAGTATTGCGTCTATTGTAACTGCTGAACATAGGTTTTATACATATTAAGATCCTAAGATCAGGAGACCTGTTGGCTGTACTTACAGGTTCCAGACCCTAACGTAGGAGCATCGAGTTATTAAACATAGCTCAGAAATGGCACAAATGGGGGATTGGATAGAACGCTCAATGTATAAAATGTGCAAAAAGGGGTATTAGAAGGTGTGTTCATATGTCACAGATGTGTATATTCTCAAACACTGGAAAGAAAAATTGCTTGTTTGAAGAAAGTAACGCTATTAACAGAAATGAGGGAAGACAGAAAAAGTTGTTCAAACCACAAGAGCTCTGTTGAAAGAGGAGGGATTGGATTGATAATGAACTGGAAAAGGACCATATCAAACAAAAAAAAACACTTATCCAGGGATAAAAGAAAGCAGAGATCAAGGGAGGATCATTTTGAGTTACGCAGCACTGAACTGTATGATCGCTTTAAAGTGAGAGGTTACAGGGAAGATGCTATTTTAGAAGCATGAGAATTATCCAGAAGCAGGGATAAGGTTACATTGTTGCAGGGTTGAGAGAGACTGACCCAGGATGCATGGCCACACTTTAATTTTGTTACTACTGCACTTATTGCAGGCAGAGTGCAGGCATTACAAATGTTATCAACAAAATGTGGTCTATCCTTAAGTCCAACCCCATTCTTAAGAACTATGTACAGGAGCCACCAAGGACTGTGTATAGAAGGGGAAGGAACTTGGCAGATGCTTTAGTACATAGTCTGCAACCAAAACAAAGGGCCACTGCTGCTACTACCATTACTACCTGGCTACCAAACCTACCAAATGGCAGCTTTCAACGAGGCCATAGTAAGTTTTGTCCCAGTGTCTTAAAGTCTCCAATTTCACCACAGCTAGTGCCAGAAAAACTTTTGCTATAAGATCATTTATAAACTGTGACACCTGTAATGTAGTAAATCTAGCCATTTGCTCCTTTGGAGCCTTTTATGTAGGCAAGACTTTATGTCCTTTTAAGGTATGTGTCGGTGAGCACTTATGTTCAGTGGAACAATGCCCTGTCTAGCCATGTGAATTCACAGAGAAACAACAGTGCCCATGTATTTAAATTCTGTGGATTAGAAAGGTTGAGGTTAGGGAAAAGAGGCAGGGATTTAGATGGTCTCACACTCAAGTGGGAAGACATGTGGACTGTCCAGTTAGGGGTGTTACATGCCCCAAGATTAAATAAAATAATTTAGTATGACCCCTTGTTGAAAGCTAGCTGACTGTGAAGCTGATTGTGTTACTTTCTGATATGTTGTGTTCATATTAATCTGTTTTCTCTCTTTCTGTTTTTCTTTTAAGCTACTGATTAGTGGAGAATCATCAAGTTTATTTGGGAAGGGTCTGGATGCAGAACATACAGTATTTATTTAGGACATATGAATTTAGTACTTAATATTTATTTGTTTTATTTTTTATTTTTATTTGTTTTATTAAAGTCTAGGAATTACAATACCTTTGAGCCATGGCACTTTTACAAAGGTTCCACGTCAGGGGAGTACAAACATGTTAAACAAAGCATGCAACATTTAAAAAACAGGCATAAAGTAATATTCAAACAGTTCAGGTATGGCATCATAGTAATAATATACATGAGTAACACATATAGGGCCATTGCAAAAATTTAGAGGGAATCAAGGGTGAAGGGAGAGAGGAGAAAGGAGTGGCAGACGAAAAGAGACTAGAGCAGCTCACGGCTTTGTCAAGAGACCAGGGAGGGGAGGTTGAGCACAATGTGGAGGGGGGATTTAATGGAAGCAGTCACAAGAGCTGGAGGCTGTGAGATGAAGATGGAGTCTAGATTTGAATAATCCCAAAGAGGTGGAGGCGGTGATGTGAGTGCTGAGGACGTTAAACCAGCTGGGAGCACGGTGTGCAAAGGATATTTGGCCCAGAGTGGTGCGGCACTGGGGGACCTGTAGAAGCTGACATTCAGACCTTCTAGTATTTCGAAGGTTAGTGTTAGGGTGCAGGAGGTCTTGGATACAAGGTGGAGTAAGGCCCAAGGTAGTTTTTTTCGCCATCAGGCAGGTAAGGCACTTTATGCGATTGGCAAGTTATAACCATCCCGTCTGAGTGTAGAGCTCACATGTATGAGTGCGTCAGGCTCCAGTGAGCAGCCGACAGGCCTTGTTAAGGGAGGTCGTTATACGCCTGAGGGTGGTAGTTGAGGCAGAGCCATAGATAATTAGGTCATAGTCTATGACAGAGATGACAGAGCTTTGGATAGCAATCTTCAGTGCTGCTTGGGTAAGGTGCTGTCTGTTTCAGTAGAGAATTCCAATACGTTGGTTCACAATTCTCGCAACACTATCAATGTGGGCCCCAAAAGACAGGCAAGGGTCGAGAGACATTCCAAGGTATTTAAATGATACTTGTTCGAGGGTATTTCCTGCGTTTGTATTGATAGCAAGTCGATATTGCCTATGCTTGTTTTGCGAGCTGGAGAAGAGCATAGATTTAGTTTTTTTGTGGTTAAGAACCAGTTTATGTTTTGCTAACCAGTTCTCGACAGTGGTGAAAGCAAGCTGTAGGTGTCAGGTGTGGGGTTATGTCCTTATGGGTGGTGAGAAGCATGGCATCGCCGCATAGATGATAATTTGTGCTGGCAAGATTGAGGAAGGGAATTCAGAAATATGCTGAAGAGAAGTGGGCCCAGTATGGATCCCTGAGGGATGCCTGAGCGGACGGGATTGGAGTCGGAGAGAACTCCTGAGATTTTTACTCTTTGTGAGCGCCGGTCCAGGTAACTATTGAACCAAGCAGTGGAGTCCTGTGAGAGCCCGATATTCAGCAGCTGTTTGACAAGCAGGCAATGGTGAACAGTATCAAATGTCTTTGTCAGGTCGATGAAAACAGCTCCAGTTAGGTATCCTTTGTCCACTGAGTTGTGAATGACTCCAGTGAATTCCAGGAGGGCGGTTGATGTGCTGTGCCCTTGCCTGAACCTGTGTTGCGGTGCACAGAATATGTTATACTTGCCCAGGTAGTCTGTGAGTTGGTCAGCAACAATGCGCTTAAGGGCCTTGGAGAGGGGGTGTAGTATCGATATCGGCCGGTAGTTCCCCTGTAAAGACTTGTCACCGCTTTTAAAGACCGGAGTGACAATTGCAGATTTCCATTTGCTTGGGAATTGACTAAGGCTGAGGGAGAGATTGAAAATTCTGGTGAACGGGTGCAGTACCTCTTCAAGGGTGAGGGATAGCAGCTTAAGGTCCAGTAAGTCGCCACTGGCTCTGGACTTGGAGATAGCCTTTGTTATATATTTGCGGACTTCATGTGCCTTAACTTTTTTGAAATGGAAAGGCAGCTGATTTGAGGCAGTAGGCAGGGAAGTTGGATCCGGGGAGTCAGTTTCTGAAAAAAAGTCTGGGGGGAGGACCCCACTGAGGTCGGTGAAGGCTGCATTGAAGGTATTGGCAATGACCATTGGGTTAAGGGTGGTGGCTCCGTTGGCAGTCAGTAGGGTTGGGGAGGATTTGGACTGTTTCCCAGTGACTGCCCTGATATTATCCCAGAAAGCTCTCCCATCACCCCAAGTGTTGGTAAGGGTTTCCTTGAAGTAGGTACTCTTTGTCATTCGTATTTGTTTAGTACAGTTGTTGTGAGACTGTTTGTATTTTTGAACGTCCGGTTGGGCGCCTGTGGCCCTAGCTATTGCCCAGAGGTGGTCCCTTGATTTTAGCTAAGCCAGTAGCTCAGTAGTGAGCCAGGGATTAGAGAGTACTTTGACTTTATGCTTTTTTACTGGGGTGTAGGAGTCCCAGGCAGCGTTGAAAGTGGTGATGAAGTAATCAAGATCTGAGTCAATGTCCAGTGAATTGTATATTGGTGACCAGTCTTGCCGACTGAGGCAGGACTTGAGGTGGGTCAATTAACCACACGGTAGGACTCTGCTTGAGATGGTTTTTGGAGGTGGCTTGTGAAACTTATTTGACCAGGTGCAGATGACAGGGGAATGGTCACTGAAGGAGTCCAGAAGGACAGAGGTGTTTTTGATACAGGTTGGGTGGTTAGCAAGGACCCAGTCTAGGAGAGTGCTGGTGCCAGATTTGTAGTTCTTCCTTGTGGGGGAGTCGACCATCAGCGTTAGGTTAGCTGACAAGATAGCATCCTTGTGGGTTCCTACGTCAGGCGCAAGCCAATTGATATTAAAATTGCCAAGGAGGAGGATCTCAGTGCCAGGAGGTTGGGATCTTACAAATTCAAGAACAGCATGGAGACCAGTCCCTGGGTCTTCTGGTGGGATGTAGACTGAGACTACAGTGAGCACTTTATTTTGGGCACCAAGGAGTAGTTTGACAGGTAGGAACTGCACAGAGGTGTTGGAGGAGGTATTTATTGAGTGACCCCCATTTCTTCATATACAGCTTTCTGCCAAGTGTATGGTCATTTTACTGCGTTTTTAATGTTACTTGCTACTACTGGTGTTTTGCTATCACTTTGCACTACTGTCACTTTAAATTTCTGGCTGTTTATGGAGTCATGTCAGCAGCTCACAGACCCAACTCTGACAGAGCCATGGAGTGAAACCAGTTAGGGGTTCTGGTAGTTTAGCATTCCGACCTTGCTGCTGCTGCCATTAGTGTGCGTGCTTTATTTCAATATTACACGTTATTGTATGCACTTTAGATCTTTATTTTGCACAAATAAATGCTAATACTACTGTAACTGATGCCAGCCTTTCTTGGTGTCACATAGTTTAAGTCAGCAGGAGCCATAGGCTCAAAGGGAGCCTCCATCAGCTGGGCAAGATATATATTCAGGTCCCATGGAGGGACTGGGCCCCTTACTGGGGGATACAGGTGACTGAGGCCTTTAAAGAACCTTTTCAAAACTGATTGTGAGGCCAATGACTTGCCTTTGTCTGCTAATGTGTAGGTGGCAGATGTACCTTCAGGGCTGAGGGTCTGAGACCTGAGGACTGTAAGTGTACTAGGTAGCCCAGAACCATAGGCAGCCCTGCCTGCATTGGGATTATCTTCCCGGGGGCACGCCAGTATGAGAATTTCCTCCACTTAGAGGAATATGCTTTGCTTATTGCTGGTTTTCTGGAAACTTTCAGCACTTTCAGCACCTCCTCTGACAAGTTTTAGATTAGAGAAGTCTAGCTCCTCAAGAGCCATACCCTCAGGCACAATGCTCTGATGTCTGGGAATGTTTCTCTGCCCTGAGATTGAGTCAGTAGGTTGTATCCCAGTGGCAGATTGATAGGAGTCCTGCTGGACGGGGTGAGGGGCACTTAATACCAAGCCTATCTGGTCCAGTCCAGGACTATAAGGATCATGGCATCTGGGGAGGACCTTAGGCTAATTAGGGCCAGCAGCGTCACTATATGTAGGTAAATAGGGCAGACTGGATGGGCCTGGAGGCCCTCGTCTGTCATCAACTTCTATGTTTCTATGCTGCTGGCTCTCTCCTAAGCTTTATGAGCAGTCTCTGTATGAGTGGGAATGGTGGGAAGGCATACAGGAACCTCATTGTCCAATCCAGAACTAAGGCATCCTCTGGGACTGTGCCCGTTGCTGGAGGCCTGTAACAAAACTGTGGGAGCTGATTGTTTTCCCAAAAGGTAGACATGTCTGTTTCCTGAGTGCCCATGTTCTGAAGGCTGAGGCTAGCACCTGCTGGTTCAGGGCCCACTTGTGGTTTCCCTGGATGATTCTGCTGAGGGGCACCTGCTATAACATTGTCCATTCCTGGCAGATCTACAGCATGAATCCTTGCATCTAGGGAGTAAGCTATATCTCAGATCCTTATGGCTTCTGTGCACAGTTTTGATGGTCTTGTTCATTCCTCCCTGCTTGTTTATGTAACAAATTGTTGTGATGTTGTCTGTTCAGATCTGAACAGACTGGTCTTATATCTAGGAGGAGAAAGACTGCATTGCCAGGAATATTGCTCCATGCTCTAGGAGGTTGATGTGTTCCTGAGCCTCCTGTGGGCTCCAGATGCCTTACTGTGGGTTTCCCAGGAGGATGTCCCACCCTAGTAGTGATGCATCTGTTGTGAGAACACTTGTTGGGGATTGCGGGAGGAAGGGAATGCCCTCTCTGAGGTTGCTTTCCTCTTTCCATGACTTTAGTGCACTCAAAAAGGTATTTGTGACTGGTACTAGCATGGACGGTGGGTCCCACCATTGAGATCAGTGGTCCTTCAGGTGGTACTGAATGTCCCTCATCTGGAATCTGGCCCTTGGCACCATTGCTGTGGATGATGCCATGTAGCTCAGTAACTGCAGGAAGTCCCTTGCGGGCCTTGACTGGCCCTGTGTTAAGGATTTTGCAGTGGCAGTCATTATCAAAAAGTTTATTGTATAACAAGTTATGTTGTTACAATATAAAAACATCATATGCTGCATAGAAATCATCCACCATCTTAAATACATACATAAAAAAAGAAAAAGCATAAATATTTATGTTTACATATTGCACTGTATCCATAACACTTTGTTCTTCTTCCATAGTTTCTATTGCCCTAAATCACTTTTATTTTATTCGCCATTCCTCATTTCAATTTGTTCTGGCCTGTGGCCGTCTATGAATGATTTCTTTCCCTACTTTATCTTTATACATCTTTAGTCATCTTTTTCTTTCATATGTAACCTTTGTTGATCTATAATCTTAGAAAAATGATATTACTAATTCTAAAACTCTTGTTGACTTTGTATTTAAGAAGTTTTCTGTCAGAACCGCCTTCCTGAGGAGGTCGTTGGGTCTAAAACAGCGGGGGAATTCAAACATGCATGGGACAGACATAAGGCAATTATAGTGGGGGGCTGCAGGAAGTAAGCTGTTGGTTAACTAGAATCTGCAGCTTATCCAGTAGATAGGAAAATGGGCAGACTGGGTGGGCCAAGTGGTCCTTATCTGCCGTCAAAGTCTAGGTTTCTATGTTAACTTGGGGATTTCCATTCATTTGTCCCAGAGTAGGCCCCAATATTTTTACTCTATCCTTATGGTAGGGGGGCATACTATCAGTAAATTAACTATATTATCCCTGTCTATATTGCACCTACATTTTCCATTGGAATTTGTCTTATTATATTATTTAACCTCTCACTGTTGTGGTATTTTAATCTGAATCTTATGAATAAATTTCTTCTGATCGGGTTTTTAATCTTACTTAAATATTTCTCTTGTCTAAATATTTGTTTATACGTCGTTAACCATTTACTAATTTTATATTCAGCACACCTTTCCAAATCTTTTGTTGGAATATGTGTCTAATCCTTGTCCTGATTTCTTTTCTGGTTTCTTCCTGTGGTTTTCTATATATATCTGCTAAGTAGGATATCAGTCCATATGGTTTGATCAATTTTTCTATTATTTCCATGAATGGGAACCTATATTTTTGATCATAATAAGCTATGGCCTCATCTAGGCATTGTCTTGGTAATCTGGAATTTGTCATCATATAGACCTTGAAAAAATGTAAGAGTATACTTTTTTGTAATAAACACTCAATTGGGACTTGACCCAGCTCTGCTCTTATAAGAGCTACAGGTGCTCCCGGTGGTAGATCCATGATTTTTCTATAAAAAGCATTTATGGTCTTTTCTATTTTGCCATTTACTTTCATTCCCCATATTTCTGCTCCATAGAGTATCTGGGATCTTACCTTGGCATTTATTAACTTTATTGCTCCTTTCACTGAACTGCCTCCATGTTTATAGAAGAAGTTGGTCAATACTGGCAGGAATATTTTGGTTTTTATTTCCACTTCGTTGATTTGTTTATTCCACCCCAGGTTTTCGTTCCTATTTATACCTAAATACTTAAAATCTTTGACTTGTTCTAATGTGTAACTATCATAGTGTATATTATATGTTTCCCCTTCTTATTGCCAATCACCATCGTATTGGTCTTCTCCACATTTATTTTTAATTGGGCTTTATTGCATTCTGATTGAAAGGTTTGAAATAATCTTTTTGCTCCTAAATTACTTGTTGAAATTGAAACTATGTCATCTGTGAATGCCAAATATGTGTAATTTTGATTTCCATTTTTGGGCATGTGAAATTCTGGATTATGCATCTTAACTAAGATTCTATTCAAAATTAAATTGAATAGAATTGGGGACAATACACACCCTTGCTTTACCCCTTTATTCCCTTCAAATTCTTCTGTATAATCTCCTCCTGTATTATATCTTATCTTGATTAGATTATTAGTATATGTTTTTATTATATTTAATATTGTTGTTTCCAGTCCCAGTTCTTCTAAGCATGCCCACATTAAGTTTCTATTTATATTATTATTTTTTTTTTCTTTTTAATTATTTTACCAGGTGAGACACACTAAGCTGAAAGCTTGTTTGCAGGTGCAACCTGGGAGCACAAGGAAGTTAAGTGACTTGCTCAGGGTCACACAGTATGCACCTAGGGGGCTGTGGGATTCAAACCCAGGTTTCCAGATTTGCAGCTTAGAGCCTTAACCCACTGCGCCATACTGCCTCCTATTATCAAATGCCATCTTTAAATCTATATAGATGCAGAATGACTTCAGATTTTTAATGGTGGTATATTTGTAAACTAAATGGCTTAATATGTTACATTGATCTATTGTTGAGTGTTTTTCTATAAATCTTGCTTGGGCTTCTCCAATTAAATTATTTTCCTTATCCATATTAACAATCTGCCATTTAGAATTTTTGTCAATACCTTCTGAGTGTTGTCCAATAAACTTATAGGTCTATAACAAGCCGAGTCTTTTTTCTCACCTTTCTTGTAGATGGGAACTATGATTGAACTAGTCCATGATTTTGGGATTTCACCTGTTATTCCTATGTGACTGAACAATTTTCCCAAAACTGGTGCCCATAGTTCTACATAGTTTATGATGACAACTTTTGGTATTCCATTGGGGCTTTATGTCTCTTAAACTTTTTGATTGCATTCAATATTTCCCTTTCTTCTATGTTCAATTCCAGTGGAATCCAATCTCTAGTCATCTTTTTTGTGATTTAATAAAATCCTGATCATGAAAGATACCCTTAAAATGTTGAATCCATTCTTGTGGTTCTATAAATGCCTCAATTTCTCTCCTTTTTTCTCCTAAATCTTTTGCTACTATTGTCCAAAATTGCCTTGTATCTTTATGCTGTACTGCATCTTCTAGTGTGTCCATAATTTCTGTCTATGCCTTTCCTTGTTTTCTTGATTATATTATTAAACTCCTTTCTGATTTTATTTATTTTTTTTATTTTCCCTTGGTTCCTTTTTTGTTCTCCGTGTCTGGATGTTCAATTTCCTTTTAGCCTCTGCACATTCCTGTTTAAACCATGCTGCCCCATGTTTATTGGTATAAATATTATCTCTTTCTGTACTAGGTTGTATAGACTATTTACTATCCTTTCATAATTTAACATACAGTCCTTTTCTTCTGTGTCCAGGAACTTATTCATTTCATAAATTATTCCTCTTGTTTCCGTTGTTGCTCTAAAGTTGTTTTTTTTTGTTCATTTCTTTCCAACATACCCCCTTTCTCGTTTGCACCATTTTTGGACCTTTTTCTTCCTGTTTGTTTGTTGTTTTATCTTTTTGTTGTCCTATATTTATTAATAATTCCAATGAAAAATGTTCACTTTTCCCTCTTCCTTCTATTTTCAAGTCTGTAAAATCCTTAATTACATTTGGGTTTATCCAAATCATGTCAATTTTTGAGGCACTTCTGGTATTCATGCAGGTACAATTCCCCTCACAATCAGATATTGATCTCCCATTAACCAACAAGAAATTTCTTTTTCTGAACATATTATATATGTTTACCCCATTTCATTCAACTTATTGTCTTTGGTATTTCTGGTATGTCTTAATCTCTTATTATTATAAATTATTATAATTTCTGTGGCATCATTAGTAATTGTTGTTAAATTGCCAATTCTAGCATTATAGTCCACTGGAACTATTATTTTGGTCAATGGGTTATCTATTTCTTTGTCATTTCCTGTTTTTTTATTACTATTATTATTGTCAAACTCTTTATTCTTTCTTGTTTTGTTATCATTCTTACTTATTTCTCTATCCCTTGTTTCAATTTTGTTTTTGTTTATTGCTTTTCTTGCTCTTATCTTTATTCCCTTTCCCTTTTTCCCCTTTTCTAAATGTATTTGTTCATTCTCTAATGCTCTATTATTTCATCTCTGTTATCCTTCTGGGGTGTCAAATCCTGCTTCTCTTCTGTCTTTTTTTTCTTTGGACTAGTCTCTCTCTCTCCTTCTTTCCTTTCATAACTTGTTCATAGCATGTCTGTCTCATATTTGATTTATATGTATCTCTTCTATTTTTTCTTTTTTCCCTTCTTTTTCCTAATTTTTTCTTCTTCCTCTCCTTTCTGCCACAAATCTTTATGTCTTTGTTTTAATTCCTCCCATATACTGTTATCTCTTACTCCTGGTGTTGGTAACATTATTAACTCCATGGATAGGTTCTGACTCAGGGTCTCCTGTTCTGTATTACTGTCTACTCTTTCCATCTGCTCCTGGCTCCATGTCAGAAGTTGCAGATCTTCTATAGCCTTTTTGTTTTTTATCATTATTCACTTTGTGAATTTCATGTCTTGAACTAACTTTACCAATTGTCCATATATCAAAATATTTGCCAAATACTGGTCTTTTAATGAAATGGCTAAGTCTTTAGTTATTCCCTCGATGTCTGGGGTATAAATTTCCTCCTGACTCACAAATAACGTGTCTTCATCTTCTTCTCTACTTTCTCCTTTGATGAAGAATTTGTATAACTCTTGCATAACCTTGTTTTACTTTCCTTCCTCCTTTTGTTTACTCTCTATTAATTTTAATCCTTTAGTAATTTGACATAACTGGCTTCCTACTACACACATTTTTTGTGGGATTCTTGCTTTTCCCTCCTTTCATGATTTTCAACTTGTTCCATATACTATGTTTCTTTTTCTACCTTATCATTATCATTTCCCTTCTGTAATATTCTTCCCTCTATCCTCTCCTTCATAAATGTGTCACTATTTATCTTGGCAGTGGATGTCTGTAATAAATTTTCTACTTCATCCTCTAACCATCCTCCTTGTATTACTTCTGTTTGATTTTTTTATTTCAGACAAAAAGTAGTTATCTTCAATTGATGAACACTACTTCCCCCTCCCCCTTCATTTGTCATTTTTTCCCTTTTTTTGGCTCCCTTATGTTCCTTCATTTCTCCTTCACTCTTGTTTTTCTGTCTTTACCTGCCTGTTTTCTTTGCTCTTTCCCTTTTTTCCCCTAGATGATTTTTTTTTTGAATTACTCCTTGTTTTCATTGGCATTTTCTGTCTTTTTTACTCTTTTATGCTTTAAATTTTTAAATGTGTCACTCCCAAATACTCTTATAACAATTATAACACTTCACTATCAATCTTTTCCCAATCTCCTTTAAAGTTTGACATTCAAATGTTGAAGATATTTTTCTTGCAATTATAATGTTATTCTACCACACTTATGCGCAGAACAATGAAAAACAATGTAAGAATGAAGAAGAAATGAGAAAATAAAATAAACTTTTCTCTTCAAATTTCTTGCTTAAAAAGGGCTATGATACTATATCACTATAACACTATACTATAGTGCACAAAGGTACAAATATATGTTCTATCTTAATAATGCTATTTAAGTAATACTGTTTAAAACTTATTTAAAACTAGATTCTTAGGCTACTTGAACTTCAAATTCTTCTCTTCCAGACAACTTGGGTACTTGAAGCCTCATGTCATTATTAATGCTTTATAGTTAATGCATTGAAAATCATCTTCACAGTTTGTGATATACTGTTCACAATTCATAATTCACTGATCCTTCCCTTGTTTTGATCCATTCTGCTCCAGTACCACAATTCCTCTTTTCAGAGGTTTCTCACTCTGGTTTGTCTAGTTCACCTTTTTGATTACAGTCCCTTTTTAATATTATTACTTGTCTCCTTGGTAGGCCTAAAGTTCTCTGATCCCAAATTGAGGCCTTCCACACCTTCAATATTTTTTGGGTGACTGCAGAATTGATAATAGTGGCAGTCTTGTGCAGTTCTCTGGTCCATACTTGCCCTCTGGATATTGATTTGGTACCAAGCCAGGCCGAATACAAGCATTTTACTGTGGGCCACTCGAATGCTCATTATTGCACTCGCACTAGTGTTGGTGCTTCAGCTTCAGTTCCTATCCAGAAAGCATCTAAACACTTAATCGTACCCAGTTTTGCTAGTTCTGTAAAAGAGTGGCCTCTTAATCATCAAACTAAATGTTTACAGGTACCAAAACTGCTAGTGAAATCTCTCTGCACGAGTCTCCAATACGTCTCTCTGTGGGAAAAGATGGCGAATCTGCAGTGGCAGTCAGGTTTGATGCCCTTTCTTTTGGGAGGAAAGCCTTCCTCTGCATGGTATCCAGTTCTGAACCTATAAAGTCCAATACCTAAACTGGTTCTGTTCAGGACTTTTGGAAATTTATCAGGAATTCCAGTTTTTCTGTGGTATTCTTTACCTTTTGAAAACAGCCCCTTGCCTCAGTTTTCCTGGAGACCAGCCAGTTGTCTAGGTAAGGAAAAAAAAAACTCATCTTCTCAGGTGTTCTGCCAGCATGGCTAGGCACTTTGTGAAGTCTCTTGTTGCTGAAATGAGGCCAAAGGGGAGGGCTATAAACTGCTACTGACAGTTTCCCATCCTGAACCTGAGGTATTTTCTGTGGGTGTGTCTGACTGGAATGTGAAAATAGGCATCTTTCAGATCCAGTGAACCCAGCCAGTCTCCTGGTTGTAAGGCTGGTATCACTGTGTCCAGTGTGACCATCTTGAACCTTTCCTGTTTATGTTGTGTTGCACGTGTGCAAGCAATATCTTTTTTTCTTTCAATCCTTTCTTTATACTGCCCGGGGCCACCGGATCCTCGGTCTGGTCATTGACCCCTGGACCCCCACCTCCATACTGGCTGCAGCTCCCCGACACCCCCGGCTTTCCCACTCGGGGTGGAGTTGTGGCACCTGAGCTCAGTGCTGCAAACGTGGGACCAGAATCGGAAGCCGGCCTGGAGGCTAATTAGGGCCAGGGCCGGGCATCATGCATGGTGGCTGCAAGCAAGGTTTTTCCTTGTTTTGAACCCCAGGGGCAGGGACGTGCAATGACATCTTGTGCCCACCCCGCCCCTCGCAATTCTTTTAATGCCAGCACTTGTGATTCCTCCTGGCCTCCGCCAGGAGTCCTCATGCACTGGGCAGTCTCCCTAGCCCTACCCTTGGAGAAGGAGAGCAGCCCTAGGGGCACTCAATCCTTCTCTCCTGGCTGGCCCTCCAGCTCCCCGGGTCCATTCCCTAACCCAGGTTGCTGGTGTCACAAGCGGAAATCCAATGGCTGTGCTGGTGGGCTGGCCACACGAGCAACATCTTGTGGTAGTAGCAGAAATGCAGAGGTGTGTCAGTGTTAGTGGATGCAGGGCACGCTTTACTAGGTGTGCCCCTCATTCTCCAGTTTGCCAGCATGCTAGTGCTGACACAAGAATTATGTAAAGTGCCACCAACTTGAAAGAAATGTGCCGCTGCAATCAGAGACAAGCTCGTCATGTAATGGCACAGATGACATGCCCCCCCCGTACATGCCTTTCCTGGTGAAACATTTCAATAAACATGGCAGCAGCTCCTGCCACTGCTACACAATCCCCCAAAGAAAGCTGACTTCGGGGGTGCAATCCCCGTGTCGGCATGTCCGCCACCTCCCACACATTGTGTAGCACAATGGGAGCCAACCCCAGTGTGCCGCTGCTCACAGAAAGCTGACCGCATCGGCATGTTCCTGCCCCCGCCCCACCCCCATTGTGTGGCACACTGGGAGCCCACTGCAGTGTGGCCAACATCATGCCCCCCTGAAAGTCATGAGGCACACTGGGAGCCCACCCCAGTGTGCCCAACATTTGTTTTATTTCACCTATAAAGAAAGAAAACGGTCCCGCGAGGTCCATTTTTTTTTGTACCTGAAAAAAGGAAACGGTCCCTCGTTGTCCGTGGCGCCCCTTCCCTGAACCGCACCAACCATCTGTGCACCCCATCTCCCCACACACCCCTCACCCTGTACTTACCTCTGGAGGTCCAGTGCTGTGATCTTCAGTATAGTGGGAACATGTCTGGACTCTTCAAAGCCAAACTGCAAAATGAAGAAATGCCTTTAAGCTGTATAATGGCATAAATGGGGGGGTTCAACTTAGGTGGATAGCTCAACCATTCTTTTGAATTTTGGCTCCAGCCTTGAACATGGTTTCAGAGTTCACCATGATCACATGCACTGTCATCCGCGTCCGGGTCCTCAAAGGTCATTTCACAGTCACTGCATGGAATCACCTTTCGACTGATTAATGAAATGACAGTGCCACTGTTCATGAGGTGGGGTCCCAAAAAGCCTATGTTGCAAATCTGGTGAAAAAACTCCAAAAAATGACTGTTACAAGCATGCAATGCGCAGTTTCTGCACATACTTGTAACTTCGACAATTTTTAATATTTTCACTCCAGATTTTCAACATTACCATTTTTTCACACCTCCTTATGAACAGTATAGCTGTCATTTTTCACATCCTGCCCAAAATGTGTTTTCGCACATGTGGCGCACAATGGCGCGGTCGCTGTGGGAAATCAATGTTTGGGACAGATTAACAAAATCATAGTGACACTGTTCATGAGCAGAGGTCCCAAAATGCCTATGTTGAAAATCTGGTTAAAAATATCCCCAAAATAATTATGTTATGGTGTGCATTGCACAGTCTCCACACATGCTTGTGACTTCGCCAATTTTTAATATTTTCACTCCAGACTTTCAACATTGCTATTTTTTACACCTCCTCAAGAACAGTACAGCTTTCATTTTTCACATCCTTTCCAAAATGTGTTATCGCATCTGTGGCGCCAAATGGTGCGGTCGCTGTGCAAAATCACCTTTTGGCTAACAAACTAATAGTGCTGCTGTTCATGAGGTGGGGTCACAAAAAGCCCATGTTGAAAATTTGGAGTGTAAATACCAACAAACACCCAGGGTGCTAGGGTTTCCAACTGTAACGCTCCACCCTGTAGAGACTGACAGGCATCAGGAATGTGACTTGGGATTGTCGGCTGTAATGCTGACGCCATTCCACCCCCACCTTGCAGCCAGTGACAGGCATCGAGGTGTGCCTTGGACCCTTCAGCCCCAAAGTTCACCCCATTCTCCTATACTGCACCCATCTCAGTGTATTTCCTTATGGAATGGGGTGATAAGGCCTGAAGGCACAACGCGACACTTGGTGCCTGCAGGGTAGGGTGAGGTGCAATGGCGTGAGTGTTATGGCTGATGAACCAAAGGCACACCCCAATGCCTGTCATTCTCTGCAGGGTGGGGGTGAGGTCGGCGTCAGTTCAGTACTTCACTGCCATTCCTATTATGCATCTCTCTAACTCCTACACTACCAATGCCAATGCCAGAAAGACAACATTCAGCACTGACAAATGCTTGTTGATATATCTTTTCAGATATCTTATTTATAAAATAGGTAGTCACTCCCCATTTTTCTTGTGGGTTAGGAAGTATCTTGAGAACAGACCCTTTCCCCACTGTGAGGCAGGAACCTTGTCTACTGTTTTGCCTCTGGCAGTTTCTTTACTTGCATTTCTAGCAGAACTCTTTCTGTTGGAGAATTAGCTGGGAAATATTTTGGTTTCTGCAATCTTGGAAACCTACTGAACTGCAGAGACAATCCCTGACCCACTACTGCCAGGACCCACTTGCCTGAGGTAATTTGTACCCATTCCTGGAAGTAGTGGGTCAGCCTTCCCCTCACTGGTAATGGTTAGGCTTCCTGGGCAGAGTTGTCAGAGGTTTTGTTTTGGCTGTGGCATGGGGGCTGGTGCTGCAGCAACACGTCTGGAGCCCCTCCTGTCTCTACCTCTGTAGCAACCTCTTAGGGGTTGATATTCACTGGGGGTGTAGGGTCTTGGATAGTAGCCTCTACCCCCTGCTTCCCTCCATAGGTCTGTAGGAAGTGGAGGCCTTTTCTTTTTTGGTGTTATTTTTGTAAATGGTCTTGTATTTCTCCATGTTTTTCATGTCTGCTTCTGTTTTGTCACCATATAAGGAATTTCCCTCAAATTAAAATCCATGGCCTTAGTCTGGGTGTCCTGGGAAAGGATGGTAGCCGTTAGTGAGGCAAATCCCCTCAATGCCACTGCATGGTCTAAGACCTGAGTAGCTGGGGCATTGGTGTCCACAGCCATGTGGAACTGGTATGTAGTGGCTTCCACGGCTGACTTTACTGTTGCAGCCAGGTCCTGTGCTACCTCACTGTCAGCCTTATCACTCAGTGACAGCACGGCATTCCACAGTGCTTTCTGCTACTGCACTGTATATGCCAAATAGGCTGCCTGCCTGATGAGCAGGGAAGCTGTTGTATACACTTTTTTGGCTATAGTATCCGGCTTCCTGGAATCCTTCACTGGAAGCTATGTGGAGAAGGGCACCTTAGTCTTCTCACAAACAGCTGCTTGGACCACTCCTTCATGATCAGGATGGGCATACAGGTATTCCACCCCCTGTCTGTCTACCTGATATTTCTTTTCAACTTTTTTATTGATGCCAGCAGCTGGGTTAGGTGCTGACGTGATTTTTGAGGTAGCTTTTTGGAGTGATCTGTGTATTGGGACTAGCAGTCTTCCTGTAGGAACTAGCCCCATCATATCCATTAACTCTGCTTCCTCCTCATACTCCTCTGTTTCCTGGCAGGGGATTCTGAGGGTGCTCACTGTCTGTCCGATGAAAGAAGAGTGCGAGGTATAATCCTCCTTAGGTCTAGGAGAGGAGCCAAACTCTTAGGTTAACCTTCATCCTCCTCCTCCTCCTCCTCATAGTATATATCTTCCTCCTCCTCCTCTACAGGTAGGTGATCCAGAGCCTGAGCCTGGGGAAGAAGGAAGGCATATTGAGAAAGTTTCCCATAGCCTGGAAAACCTGCCATGCTTTGGCCATGTTCTCTGTTGAGGCCATTTGTCTGAGATCCGCTGCCTGCTCCTTTACCTTTGCAGCAGGAATGGCATTGGCATGTTTTCCTTTATGCTTTTTCTGGTTCCAGAACCTGCTCTGAGGCTGTTTTATTTGTATTTTTGCCATCACTGGACTCAGGGCTCCCCTTTTGGACAATCTGATATCTGTACCATCTTTACCGAGCCTGTCAGATGGCTGAGCAACTTTATCTTTTTGATATTTCCCCTGTGACAGGGATGACTGCTGTTTATGAGGAGATAGACCCTCTGATGCATGCTTTCCGCTATCATTAGGAACTCCTTCAGAGTCTTTATTGTGTTTTGGTGACACACAGGCAGACCGAGCAGCCATAAAATCTCCTTTTTTAGCCCTTTTTTTTTGGGGGGGGGTAGAACAAAACTTCTGTACAAATCTCACAACTGAGAAAATCTTTCTGACCCAGGCACCTTAAACAAAGCTTGTGGCAGTCTGCCTTTGCCAAGAGCAATTTGTACAATTTTTAAAGCCTGTTGATCCTGTTCATTTGTTAGGTCTATCAGTCATACTAAATGCTGTAGACCTTGCCAAAAATAATTATCAGATGGCCGAACTGCTGGCGCAGCAATAGTGCTTCCACTTGCAATGCCAATGACCCAGGTTCAGGAACAAGCGTAGGTCATCGGGAGGCCAGCTGGGGGAAGATGGCTGAGTGTCCCATGGATGCTCACCTCCTTGGGGGGAGGGAGTGGGAGGGCGTATGGTCTCTGCTGCAATACCGCCACCTGGGTGACCTCTGGTGATGGTGCAGCAGAAGCCATTGCGGAAGGGTGATGTCGGCAGCATGATGTGTGTGCATCAGCAAGGTCTTCCCGATGCCTGGGGGTGGGACCAGGAAATGTGAAAAACAACCCAACGGATGCAGGATGCCATCTGCCACCCATTGTGGGCCCCACACCACCAACTTGGAGCCTCTCTTCTCATAACCGAAGCTCAGCTCTGTCCAGGGGAAACATGAGCTGCGCCTCCCCCCCGGGCAGCCCTTCCCATGGGGGTTATCCATGGGGGACCAGCAAGGTGGGTTGGGCAGTCGGGTAGGGGAGAAAAAGCACAGTGAATAAAAATAAATAACAGGTTGAAAAACCTTTGCTACAACAATAAGTCGGTTCCAATATTAGTTGAAAATATAATAAACTTTTTCCCACTCAGGGGAACCACTAGAAAAATAAAGCGGTTTGCAAATTAAAATACAATTGCAGTTTGTTTCCTAAAAACTGGAACAGAATGTAAAATGTATTAAAAAACACTTTAGAATTAAAGCCTTTTTTTCACACTTTTTATCTTATTACCCCCAGTTCTCTACAGTCACCACAAAGGGCTGCACATTCAAGTGTGGGGGTGGTACCAATGTGCCCCTTGTGGGCAAAAACATTTTGGTTGAAGTATAATAGGTTGCATTAGACTAATTTTGCTTAGCTGTAGGTTGGCATCATCTGTTCCTACTTATGCAAGAATCCTTTGTAGCTGACATCAGATCAGTAGGCAGCAGTGAGAGATTCAATGTTTTTGTTTTTTTAAGTTCAGTAAGGGAAGTTGGGGGAAGTGGGAAACTTTGTACACATTCCAAACTTTGCAACAACTTCACCAGCAAAGTTTTTAATTTGCTGCATCTCTAGTTGTGAGGCACTAGGTCGCAGGCTGCATGCTTTTGTTTTTCCATATTGCTTGTTACTGCTGGCAGGCAGGCTATGCCCCCTTCCCCCTGAGGGCTCGGTTGTTCTTCCACGGCTCTGCTTCCTGACTCCAGGCTCCCGCAGTATTTCCCCATGGATTTTACCTCCACAGCAGGGTCGGAGGAGGAGATCCGTCCTCCCCCCGAAGCACAATTCAGATTCCAGGGTGGCAGAGCCAGGTGCGGTGCCATGGCATCATGAAGTCTGCCAGCTCCTTTTCTGTTTTCTCCCCATACACCCCCCCCACAGCATGAACGAGCATGCGTGGAGGCATGCACACACCATGTCTCTGCGCTTCTGCGTCTCCTAGCCTCCAGCGCTGCCTCTGGCCTCCACTAGGGGGCAGCCGAGGAGTGGGACAACAACCCTCCCCTCCCGGTAACCAGTGAAGTGGGCGCATGAGGAAGGGCGCCGTCTGTTCCGGTGACTCCTTCCCTGTGCAATCCACTCAGTGATGGAAAGGTGGGGCAACCGAATGAGGGGGTGGGCGAACTAGGCATCAGGATGTCACTATATGTATGTGGGGGGAGGTGGGAGCGAGCACAGCGAGTGTGGGCTGGGAGGGGCTGGAGAGGCTGTAGGGGTGGTGCTGCAGTTGCTGGCCGAGCTGTATCATGGATTGGCTAGTGGCTGGGGTGGCTGAGGTACTGGGTTCAGGTCCGGGCACTGGTGTGATTTTTTTTATTGTGTCCAGCCCAAACCTTTTTTTTTACTGCTTTCACCCCTCCGACATGCACCCCCCTGGAGTTGAGAATCCTTAAGAGGGCGTGTGGGGGACAGAGCCTCACGAGCGTGGGGCACAGCCCCCTACACACAGAAAGCGGTAAAAATCTGTCCTGGCACCATTGTTCTGGTATGCCAGGGTTGTCAGAGTGCCGAAAATGTGTTTGGCACTCTGACTGAGTGATAACAGTGATCGCCTTTAGGCATTCGCCGTTATCACATAGACCCTCCCCTCCCCAGGAGAGATCAATCCACTCCCTCCCCTCCCCTGCCGACCCCCGGTGACCCAAGGTCGCTCCCAACCCCAGGTTGCCTGCTTGGCGTGAGGTGTCGCACCCAGTGCCTCAGCCCTCAGTGCCACCAGGCTGGCATAGGCTGAGTGCTTTTTAACCACCAGGGAATTGCAGTGAGCTAGCAAATCTACACCCTGGAGTGTATTACTAGACTTATAGTATAAGGTGTGCTTTTTTAAAATATGTAACAATTAGAACAAATGCATTTACATATTTAAAAATAGAAATATTTGGATCAAATGTTGCTAAAGTAATTGTACCACCTGTTGGATCTTTATGTTGTTTTTTTTTTCTCTTCGTTTTTGCCTTTGCTAAACTACCCTCAAGAGGCTTCCATAGTTGTAATATTCTAGTTACCTTTATAATTCAATTTTTTACTGTCTTCCTGGGTAGAAATAAAAGTGACTGTGTGACTGTTTTGGCATCATGGAGCGGCAGTGCTGTTTATTTACTAGTTTTTTTGTTCTGCCTGAGGTTGTTTGGGGGGGGGAGGGTTATGAAGCAGCTTCATCTGTTTTCAGTAGGTACTTGTAGCACAGAGTCTTTTTAAAATTTAAGAGGTTGCAGTGTTTTTAAGAGTTGTAGTTGTGAGAGAGGAACAAGATGTGTAGCAACTAACTCAAGAAAGGAATACAGACAGCCGAGTATAAAAGTGTTTAGAAAGAGAGAGACGTCATGAGCTGTAGTGTGTGACCGGTTGAGATTGTTCGGAGCACAGTGAGCAAAGAAACAAATTTACGAGTCTTTGGACAAATGAGGTCATAAGTCATTGGGTGGTCTAAACTGTTTGGAAAGGGAGCAGCACAATGGAAAATTTCTTCCCACAAGTGCTGAAATAACATGGGATATTTGGTGTTGTTTGCCATGAAAAAATGGATTTAGGACCATCTCATGAATAAGCTGCATACAGCAAGACATTGAGTAGGCTGAATATTTCAGTAATAAGAGACTGATACACTGAGAAGGAGTCCTGTCCTGTTTCATGTCTGGTGACTTGTAGCCCTTACCTGGCTTTGGATGTTGTCCTGAAGGGGTGTGGTACGTAGCTTCTTAGCTGATGAGACACTCAGGGTGGGATCCAGGGAAGAGCGATACTTGTCATTGTTTATGTCGTAGTCCTTGAGGGGAGAAAGATATTTTAAAAAAAGCACTTAGTTCTGTCATTTATAAATCTTTTACAGTTTTTCTATTGTTGAATTCAGTTCAGTTAGACTAACGTACAGCATTTCATTTAGAAACTTTTTCCTCCTTGTATGGCTCTGAGGGATAGAAGCAGTGGGTGGCCAGGTCCTGCTCGGGGTCATACAGTGAGTCAATGATCAAAGCTGAGATTTATATTAGAAGTCCCTGGCTCCTTCAAGCAAGATAGGTATATTAGGCAGCTTTACAGAGTTCATGAGACAAGCCCGTAGCTCTTGACTGTCCCTGATTTTCAGAGATGTTGATCCCTGACTTTTCCTTAAAGCAGCAGTACAACGAAAAAAAGTTATTCCAAAAAGCACATTTTCTGCTGTGGGTATGAAAAATATTGGCAGAACTGTTGATTTGAATTTTCTAGATGCTTCCTATGCTGTGTACTGTACATTTGCATTTTTGTCTGGATTCTTATCCTCCTCAGGTCCTCAATATTATTTCTAAGCAAAAATGAGGCGGCCATTTTTTTTCTTGAGAAATAATTGGTTTAAAATGTTCATAAAATTCTTAAATGATAATGGAAACTGAAAATTTTACCACCAAAATAAACTGGAAGACAACTGCCATCGATTAGGAAGAAAAAAAGGTGGGGTCAAATTTTAGCCCAATGTTGTTGCACTGCTGCTTTAAATGTTTGTTCTGTCCCTCCTAAATTTAGGATTTGGAGTATAAAATAATGTCAGAGATAAGAGTTACACTCTAGCTCTCCTATAGAAAGTGCATTTTTTTACATTAAGCCACTGATTGGAACTGATTTTTATTATTGTTATTTGGTCACCCAATGGATGCAAACAAAACTACTCTTCTACTACAAGCGCTTAAGAGGGACATATTAATACTCTATAGGTTGCGAGAGAGCTGCAAGTGTTTTAATATTTAAAGCAAATTTAAAAACAGATGCTCTCAACGTGCCCATTTTCTAGAGCAGCTGTGCTTGAAACGTTGTCCTCTGAATAAGTCTCACATGCAGATTAATGGAGTGTTGCGATTGCTCAGTAGTGCTTTCTTGATCTACAGAATTGTAGAAATATGCCCAGATTTGCACACAGAAAGCAGTAGAATAAATCTGGTAACTTAAGACAGGGCTGTAGACAAAACCCACTGCAGCATAGCTGACATGAATGAGGTAGTAGTGAGCAGCTTGCTGTTATAGTGGTGCAACCTAGACATGTGCCACAACACTGTGTAAAACACCCCCCATCAATATGTCTGGGACATCTGTGCCCAGGACCATGTCTTTAAAACCCATGCCAGCCATTGTGTGCATGGACAACTAAAGATGAGAGGCCATCTTTCCAAAGGACAACGCAGGACAGGCGTTGTCAAATCTATGTTTGGCACAGCTGCACCAAATACCTTTGCCACATCTGTGCCCGATTTTGGTAGGTCAGGTGCAGTCATGACAGATTACCCGATTTATGGCAGCTTGTGCCAAACATTTGGTCCAAGCCCCGTAAAAAGAGTACCCAGGACTGATGCAAGCAAGACCAGAAAAGTCTGGTCTAACATGTGGCACGTGGCGCACGGGATGGAAAATCCTGATTGCCAGCCGGAAGAATGACACAAGCCCCATGCACCATTTGTTTGGCGCATCCACAGCTTGCGCCATATGGGAGGTTTTGAAAATCTGGCCCAACGTCTACTGTCATGTTAAGGCAGCCTGCAGCCATACCAACCTGAAGCCTGCTCTGTTGGGTCTAAGAAGGGTCTAAGAAGGGTCACTCTTAATCAGTAGTGGGATGGAAGACCTCCAATGGACAGCAGGTGCCACAGGAAGTGGTGTTGGTAGCTCTGAAGGTGGAACTCACCCCTTGATTAAAAGCAATCATGCTGAGGGCACAGCATGATGTTAGGGGGACACTGAATTTCAAATGAGACATCAAATTGAGGTTCCGTCTGCCTCTTCTCGTGGTTGCTCAGGTGGACCTTACAGATTCTTTGTCAATTCTCAAATAAAATAGAGTAGGCGAATTCCCCAGTCTCCTGGACAAATGTCCCTCACTCAGTAAAACCACCAACAGCTTAACCTGGTTTAATATCAGTCAGCCTTAATCTGTATTTTTGTCTTCCCAGGATGAGGCTGAAAAAAGGAAGAATTTCCTAGCCGTACTTTCCCAGTCATCAAAAACGTAATATATTATAAATATGAAATAGTGAATAATATATGGATAAGTGTGTCTGACCAGATTTTTATATGCACCCAAGGTGTAGGATGCTACATAAACCCTCAGGGCAAAGCTCGAGGGGTTTATAAAAGCATCTCACATTTGGGTGTGTATACAGTTCTGGTTAGACACGCCTACCTATGTTTTTTTGGGTTTTGTTATAATTACTGTCCAGCATTTGTAATAAGGGAGTATTTTAGAGATAGAGACACAGAGGCAATTCAGTTATATAAATGCATAGTGGAACTCATAGTACAGTTATGTAAATTTTAACTCATTTGTTTTTAAACTTCAAATATTCAGCTGGGACTTCCAGTGCAGCTTCTGGCCATATGGCAGCATAGCCCACAAGCTCCTCACCTGCCCACCATGTTTATTGCAAAAAAGCTGCTTCTTTCTACACTCTGGCATTTATTTCTTTGCTGGAAATACATGGCTACTGCTAAAAACAAAGACGGGAGTAACACATTCGCGGTTATCAGACCAGAAACAGAGATTTCAGACGCTGACCTTTCTGACTCCAGGGCCTCCGAACATTCCACCAAGATGGCGTGCTCCATACTGCTTAAGACAAGCAAAACCAAAGCCAAAAAGACCACCAAAATGAACAGTAAGTTGGACAAGATTCTGTCAGAACTGCAGGAATTTAAATTGGATTTCAACTCATTCAGACAAATGCAAGAGTCTTTTCAGGCTGAACTGGTGGAACTTCACTCTGAAGTTACCTTGCTGGATCAACGAGCCTAGGAGCAGGCTTCTGTTACCTCCCAGTTACAAAATACCTGCAATCAAGTAGTCCAGCTTTGTCATCTAACAGTAGAGTACCAAGAGAATGTGGAAAATCGCAATCGATGCAATAATCTTTGCCTATATGGGGTTCCAGAGGATAGCGAAGGTACGAATCTTCAATCATTTACAGAATCCCTTCTTCAGGAGGCTCTCAAACTAGGCCCTGACTTCAACTTGGAAATCGAGTGGATCCATAGGGTGCTGGGACCGAAGCCTGCTTAGCCGACTGCACACCCTAGATCTATCATCATTAGATTTCTGCGATTTCAGACGAAGGAGTCGGTGCTGAGACAGGCTTGGGCTCAGTCTAAGATATGTTTTGGGAACAATCGCATCTTTTTGGACAATGACTATGCCCTGGCCACGATGCAGAGGAGGAGGTTGTATATTCCTTTTTTCTCGTGGCTACATCAACAAAACCTTAAATTTAGAATCCTGTACCCAAGCAAATTAACAGTAGAATTCCCAACAGGACAGTCGACTTATGAAAGTGTGGAGAAAGTCTGAGTGGACTTCAAGAAAAGGGGCTTTACGCTCCCTACATCACTGCGACTACCTCAGAGGTAAAAAAAAAAAAAAAAGGAGAAATCCACAGGAAATTAACTGTCCTTTTAAAAGTACTTGAAGCAGCCTCTCCCGATGTAAAAACAGTGCAAACAATCTCTGAGTCAGAATGGGGTTGGGGGGTGCTGAACAAATATTGCTGCAGGCGATTGTTTCTGATGTTCACATTATTTTCCTTTTATTATAAATTTGGCAAATGTCTCAACTTTTCACCTATAGAGAAGGCTTTTTCAAGAGATGCCTTCTCTAAACAAATAAATAAACATACAAAAGTTAAAAATACTGCCCACAGTCAACAAATGAATGTAAAAAATTCGTCAGCTATCCGGCCCTCGCTGCAATACCCAGGACAAAAACACCTGTGACGATTGTTCAGGGATATAGGGCTCGTTGATACATGACGGCAGCTCCACCCAACCAAACAAAAATTCACATACTACTCCAATGCCTACAAACATTATTCTAGGCTTGATTATATCTGTATAGGGAAAGAGCATATTGAACAGATTCGAGGAAGGATAACCTGAACATTTGTCTGTCGGACCACGCACCCATCACCCTCGATCTACATATAGAAAAAGAAGATAAGAAAACTCAGTGGAGATTTAATCCCTCCCTACTGAGGGACGGGGAGTTTAGGGACCTCTTAGAGAGGTGCATCCTGGAAATCATACAGGATAATCAGTCCCTACAGGTGTCACCCCAATTGCTCTGGGATACGATTAAGGTAGTACTTCAAGGATACATTATCTCCTACGTGGCCCATAAAAAGAGACAAACAGAATCCCGGCTTAAAGATTTACAGGAGAAGCTTACATTTTTCCAGGAAGCACATATGCAGGGGGACATGGAGGTGACCTCCTTACTGTCTCAGACCCGGGCAAAGATCCAAAATCTCTTAACGGCCAAGACTGAACAAGCTCCTGCCTGGCTGAGGCAAAGATATTATGAGGGAGGAGCTCATGCCTCTAAGATTCTGGCATTCTGCCTCCGCCACCAGCTTCAACAGTACACAATTACTAAAGTAAAAGACCGGGTTTCTGGTCAGACCTGTTATTCGACTCAACATATTTTAAATGCGTTTCAGAAATACTATCAATCTGTATACTCAGCTCTGGCAAAACTGGACCCTCACAAAACCATTACTTTCCTCTCTCAGATTAACCTTCCTGAATTCTCAACCTCTCAACAATCACAATTGTTGGCCCCCTTTTCGGAGTTAGAATTACAAGCAGCTGTTAAGAACCTTAAGAACTGGAAAAGCCCAGGCCCAGATGGCTTCAGCCCCAAATTTTATAAGGGGACTCAGGAGTTGGTTTGGAACCCCCTACTACAAGCCTTACAAAATGGCCACAAATCCTCTTCATTTCCTACATCTTGACAACAGGTGGTAATCTCTGTGATCTTAAAGCCCCCAAAACCCCATGTCAATGTGATTCATATTGCCCAATTTCTGTACTTAATCAGGATTATAAACTCTATACAAGTATCATAGCTCACAGGTTAGATAACATTCCCCTGACTCTGATCCATCCAGACCAAGCAGGCTTTATTAAAGGTAGGCAAACCACAGCCAATATCAGATGTACGCTATACCTTATTGATCATGCCCGCTCTACAAAATCACCCCTAATCATACTAAGGTTAGATGCCCAGAAAGCTTTCGATGTGGTATCTTGGACTTTTCTCCTGGCCATACTATAAAAATTTAACTTTCCTGGTAGTTTCACGGATATTATCAGAGGGATGTATACTAACTTGGAGGCTGCAGTGAAACCGAACAGATCACACTCGGACCGATTCCCATTACATTGTGGCACTAGGCAGGGCTGCCTCCTATCCCCATACTTATTTGCCATCTTTGTTGGATCTATAGCACAGCTTCTCTGACAAACAACCCACTTACATGGCTATCAGGTCCTGGATTCTCATCACAAGATCGCCTATCACGCAGATGATCTTCTACTGTACATCACTCACCCAGAAGAATCCTTACAAACTTTATCCTTCCTCATGGCTGAAATCGAACCTCTAACAGGATATACTATAAATCAGAGCAAATCGGCGGCTCTGGTCATCCAGCCCCCCCCTTTTCCCCAGACCGCGAAGAATGTTTTAACTACAACTGGAAGAAACCATGCATAACACACCTGGGCATCAAAATACCATGAGCAACTCCTAATATGTACACACTAAACTATACATCGGTGCTCTCTCAGATCAGTTCAGATTTGAAGAGATGGACCTCTCTACCACTTTCATTAATCTCACAAGTTCAATCTACACAAATTAACTATCTCCCAAAACTGCTTAATTTAATGCAAAACATACCAATTCCTCCCTCAACAAAAGACTTGCAATTGTGGGAGAGCTCCATTAGAAAATTCCTGTGGGCGGGCAATAAGCCACGGTTGCATTAAAGAAACTTCAGCTTTCTAAGGAGAGATGTGGCCTGGTGCTGCCCAATCTCTATACATATTGGGTGGCAGCTTTGCTCACACATTTAACCACTTGGTTGGCGCCATAGTCTCTGGCACTTTCCTGGCTCTCCATAGAGAGAGAGCTATGTCAAACAGCCCCCTGGACTCTGACTTAATTTTCCAACCAGACAACTTACTCAAACCCACCCGAGGATCCAGGAACACTAGATTATTGTTGAGATGCTGGATGATATTTCTCTCCTTACCTGAAAATAAATTTCTAGCTGCCTGAATGGGGATTCCGGCCAGGGACTGGACATGGAACAAGGCCCGAACAGATAACACATTTACGAAATGGGCACGGGTAGGCCTGAGGCACACCCACCATTTCTTTGAAAATGGAATATTTAAAACATTTGACCAACTCAGACAGGAGTTCCTTTTAAATCGAAGTGACTTCTTTTGATATCTTCAGATACGTCACCTTGTAAACTCTAGGATAAGCTTGGATGTAACTGCTCAGATAATTCCCCCTGTATATCCCCTTCTAACCCAACTGGCTGGGGGTGTGGATCACAGCCACTTAATTTCTAGAGTTTATAAAGCTTTGCAAAGTTCCCCAGCACAGCTGATGGAACTTGTGCAATTCCACTGGGAAGCAGAACTCCAGGTGGAGTTGTCTCAGGTGGACTGGCTCTGGATCTGGAGAAGGCAGCACAAAACAACAAACTCATATATTTGGTGGGAATTTTCATGGAAAGTAGTCTCCTGGTACTTTTGTACCCCACAGGTCGCAGCCAAATTCTCTACCATGGGAAGTTTTCT
This sequence comes from Neoceratodus forsteri, assembly GCA_016271365.2. Lineage (NCBI taxonomy): Eukaryota > Metazoa > Chordata > Ceratodontiformes > Ceratodontidae > Neoceratodus > Neoceratodus forsteri. The sequence continues at coordinate 70,302,796 of JADMNL010000024.1, read as the reverse complement.
CCTGTTGGAGACTATGCAGCTGTGAAGTGGCTACGCATTCACATGTATTCTGGTTCTTCCCAGTGTTGTCCCTTTACTGGAAAGAAATAGGTATGTGGGTCCTGAGCCTCTTCCCCACATTGCAGGTTTTTTCCCCAGAAATAGGGATTCTGCTGCATTATCTTCAACAATTTAAACGAGAGTATCAAGTATATTTGCTCAATATTTTACTAGGGCTGCTAAAAAGTGCATTACCAGGCTGTGGTTGCATCCGGAATCGTCTAGTATTTCCTCTTGGAAGGACACAATACATGATATAAATTAGAATACATGACAGCAAGACTACAAAACAGAGTCCCAGAGCTGTCGAATTGATGGACCAAATGGTTTCTAAGTATCGCACAATCTAGACCAGACTTAGTCCTTTGAAGAACTAAAACAAATATTCCTAGTCCTCCTTTGAATCGCTGGTTGGGCTGGTCGGCCCTATGTTCCCCTTCGCGTGGGGTAGATGACACCGGTTGGGATCAGGACAGAGTTGATTAGACTATCTATTCTTTTGATGATGGTGCCCCCTGAGTGTGTGAACCCCTTCCCCTCTGAAAAGGTCGTTGGGTTCGAGAGTCTCCACTAAAAAGAAAGAAAGATCACATCAAGAGTAAAAACTAATTTGTTCCTGCTAAAATCAATTTGAAAATAGATACATAACCCCTGTAAGAGTAGACCTAGTATGCATAATTATAGTAACATGGTTATAGAACTGTGATGTCTCACTCCCCATCCCATTTTATGTTGTCTTGCGCGTGCGCAAGAAACACGATGTGGTAACTTTGGAATAGCAGGTTTTGGAGGCGCAGTCGTGTTGTGGCCAGTGGCGCCACTGCTTTTTGGGGCTGGGCTCCATGGCACAAATTAGATTGCACACTGTCTATGATAGCAGTGCAAAAGGGTGCCATCAACTTGAAACATTTTAGCCACTGCAATAAGGAAGCGCCCCCTCATTGCAGGGTGTGCTTTGCCTGGTGTAACATTTCAATAAAACATGAAGGAGCCATCTGCCTCTTACAGTCCCCATAACAGCCGACGTTGGGGGTGCCCAGTCCCCTGTCAGCATGTCCCCTTGCCAGTTCATTTGCCAATGGGGTAGCCCAATCCCCGTCGGCATAACGTCCCCCCCACCAATTTGTTGTTTGCTGAGGGGTGCCCAATCCCCCTCAGCTCATGCTGCCCCCCCCAGCATACTGTACAGCCGACGGGGGTGTCCAATCCTCGCCGGCTCCAGCTCCCCCCAAGAAACACCCAGGTGTGCTGGCATGCTGGGAGCCTACACTAGCATTCTCAAAGCATCCCCCATTGCTTTTTTTTCCTAACCTGTAAAAACAGAAAATGGTCCCTCGTGGTCTCTCATGCCCCCTCCCCAACCCGTGGCCACCCTCTGCACAACCCACTTCCCCACCCCATACTTACCTTTGGAGCCTGGCGCGATGATCTTCGGTGGACTGGGAACACGTCTGCGCTCTTCAAAGCCGACCGCGAACTGAAGAAATGTCGGTACGCTGTATAATGGCATAAATAAGGTTTTTTCAACATAGGTGGATATCTTGGCCATTTTTGGGAATTTTTTCACCAAATTTCAGTATGGAGTTCTTGGGACCCCAGCTCATGAACTCAGTCACTGTCATTTTGTTATTTGGTACCGAAAGGTGATTTTGCGGTCACTGCGTGGAACCACCTTCCGGGACTGATTAATGAAATGACAGTGTCACAGTTCATGAGGTAGGCTCCCAAAAACCCTATGTTGAACATTTGCTGAAAAAATTCCTAAAAATGATTGTGTTAGGAACATGCGTTGCGCAGTTTCTATGCACGCTCATAACGGTGAGAATTTTTAATATTTTTACTCCAGATTTTCAACATTGCCATTTTACCATACCACCTTATAAACAGTACAGCTGTCATTTTTCACATCTTGCCCCCCGAAATGTGTTTTTGCACATGGGATGCACAATGGCATGGTTGGTGTGTGAAATCAATGTTCTGGACAGATTAAGAAAATCACAGTGACACTGTTCATGAGTGGAGGTCCCAAAATGCCTATGTTGAAAATTTGGTGACAAAATTCCACAAAGTGACGATTTTATGAGTGTGCATTGCATAGTTTCCACGCACACTCGTAAGTTCTAGAATTGTTAATATTTTCACTCCAGATTTTCAACATTGCCAATTTTGCACACCTCCTTAAGAACAGTACAGTTGTAATTTCTCACATCCTGTCCGAAATGTGGTTTTGCACATTGCACAATGGTGCGGTTGCTGTGGAAAATCAATGTTCGGGACAGATTAAGAAAATCACTGTGACAGTGTTCATGAGTGGACGGTCCCAAAATGCCTATGTAGAAAATTTAATGAGAAAATTCCACAGAATGACTGTGTTACGAGCATGCATTGCGCAGTTTCCACGGACGCTTGGAACTTAAGAGAATTTTTAATATTTTCACTCCAAATTTTCCACATTGCCATTTTTGCACACCTCCTTAAGAACAGCACAGTTGTAATTTCTCACATCCTGCCCGAAATGTGGTTTTGCAGTACTGCCGCATAATCACGCAATCACTGTGGGACATCAACGTTCAGGACAGATAAAATCACAGTGCAACTGTTCATGAGCAGAGGTCCCAAACTCTTTCATGAGGTGGGGTGAGAAAAAGCCCATGTTGAAAATTTGGAGTGCAAATACCAACAAACGCCAGAGGCGTTAGGGTTTCTAGCCATGACGTCCCACCCTGTAGAGACTGACTGGCACCGGGGGTGTGACTATAGATTGTCGGTTCTAATGCTCACGCCATTCCACCCCCACCCCCACCCTGCAGCCACTGACAGGCATCGAAGTATGCCTTGCACTCTTCGGCCCCAAAGTTCACCCCATTCTCCTATACTGCACCCATCTCAATGTATTTCCATATGGAATGGGGTGAGCGTAAGGCCCGAGGACCCCAAGGCAGAATGCGATACTTGTCGGACTCAGCAGGGTGAGGTGAAATGGCATGAATGTTGTGGCCGACACCCAAAGGCACACCTCAGTGCCTGTCAGTCTCTTCAGGGTGGTGTGGGGTTGGCGTCACTTCAATACTTCACTGCCATTCCTATTATGCATCTCTCTAACTCCTGCACTACCAGTGCCAATGTCAGCAAGACAATATTCAGCATTGACAAATGCTTGTTATATAGTATTTTTATATGTCAATTCTATGTATATAAAACATAACTCTTGTAATATCTTATACAGACAGATGCTACTGAATATTGTAAAGATGCTCTATAAGTCCTTTTATTTAAAACTGAAATAAAGAGTTAAAAAAAAAAGTTACTTTTCTGCGACGGACACTTAAGCAATAAGGCATGAACAGGGGTTAGAGTGGCAGTCTGTTAATCACCCACTAGGGGTGTAATGTGGCACAAGGTGCTGCCGAGTGCCATATTGCCCCTAGGGGTGATTAACTGACAATTAATCTAACTCCTAGGAGTGCCTTATTGCTATTATAAAAAATATTATTCCAAAAGAAAAGTGTTAAATGTGTGCTGTTTGAATGTTTTCCTCATTAAGATTTCTAATATTTTTTTTTTTTTTTTTATAAAATAGTTTTTCCACGAACAGTTTAAGAATGCTGGTTCAGAATCAGAATGATGGAGTGGCATAGGATGGAATGCCAGTAGGAAGAATCCATGTGCCATGGTGATCAGGCTATACATGACAGTGCAACAGGGGATTAATGTAAGGCTGTTGGAATCCTTACAGCCAATCAGATTGCAGTATTTCTGAGACCCTTTTTTATAATAATTGTTTGAAATGAGAGGCAGTTGTGCTACTGGGTCTCGTAGCTGCAGAAGTATGAGTTTGCTTGACACTTGCGGTTACACATGACCAGTTGTAAACAACAATTACAGCATGGTTATTTAGCTATCAATAATGCTGGCCAGTAGTTATAACTAGCCACAGCAGCTTCTTATAAAAGATGTTCTGTGCAAAGCGGACATCAAAAATATGATAACCAAAACTGATGCAAACCGTACATTGAGGGTGGACTGGAGATCATGTGACAGGTTCGCAACAGTGTCCTTCTCATATTCCTTCCTTTTAATCTCATTCATCACTCCCTGTAGGGGGAAAATAAAATAGACATCAGAAAATGAAAGCAGAGGTCTGGCCCGTCTTGGGAACTCAGCCAGAGGGAGAGGGCTGGTATTCACAGATGGACAGTCCCGTTTTTTGAGGCTACAGTATTAACGAATGGAAGCTAGAAGTGCCTCTTCTCCAAGGGGGGGGGCGTTATTACATCTGATTTTACTTTAAATTCCCTTATCATTGTCTAATCTCTGATACAGTACATAGATACACAGATGCTGACAGCAGAAAAAGGCACTTTGGCCCATATAATCTGCGTAATAGAAATAAATAGTCAGTCAGTGGTAGTCACTTGGCTCAGTTCACTTTTGCAAGCCCCCTCTGTATTTAATGCTTCCGGGCCACTGCACACAACACTAATCAGTGGTAGTAACAGTGCTATGTACATCTGTACAATGTTTCTCATTGCAGTACCCTTCTGATCCTGACTCTGGCTCCTGTGGAATCAGGCAGGCCATGTGCACTGAGATCTCTCCCCCACCCCCAGCCTGCTGTATTTCACTGAAAACAGATTAGTTTGTTGTTTGGTGGGGCGGGGATCAGTTCTCTCACCTTCTGTGACTGCAGTTTGTAGTTCACTTGGCTCAGGCCATCACTGGATTTGACTTGGTTATTGGGCAGGCTGTTCATCCAAGCACTGAGATCCTGACTGGATGATTTGAACCGCTGATAGGCAATGTCAGCATCCTGAAGTTTCTTTTCCCTGTTCAAAAAAATACATAGTTTCTAGTGAAATCATGCTACTCCTTGTCCCTGAATCCTCTGTTTAAACACTGCTGCAACACATGGGGCACATCACTAGCCTAACACTGCACTGGTTAACCACACTGACCTGCATGCTTCTGTCTACGTTGAAGCAGCACAGCTGGGTAAAACAAATCTGACCTTATTTTTTCTCAGTCTTGTGTTTCTCTCCTTATTCATTGCAGCTTGTCCCTTACTATTGACTCCCCAGCCCCAAAACCTACCTTCCGTGGGACTTACTCTGCCACTTGCGATGGACCATCTGTGGTGGGTGGGTGCCACAGTCCATAGTGCAGTGCCTTCAAGGGTGCCAGTGCCTGCTTGCCGAGGGTATTTACAGTCTATTTTCTCTCAGAGGGTTGCGGGCATACAAAAATGCACGTGCATGTACAGAGTGTACTATAGGTGTCTAGCGCTGTCCCTCCTCCAGTGAGTACCTCCGCTTAGCTTCCACTTGGCTTCAGCCAGGTGAGAGACATACAGTGGTGCACAATGACCCCCACCACCACACTGGAAGGGAGGAGAGCCGTCCTTAGGATGCTCAATCCTTATTCCCCCGCTGGCCCTCAGCAATCCAAGCTCATTCCAAAACCCAGGTTCCCAGTGTAGCGAGCAGACCTGCCGACTGCCCTAAACTTGGCCACTTTAAAAATGGGCTTTGATCTCTTCTTGCCAGCAAATCTGACTGCCAGTGTTTCTGTTAACCCATGGCCTCTGACAGCCATTCTTGCACCCATCAAACACTACCCTGTCTCACTCCCATCCTCCTGTTCCACAACTGCCCACCTCCTATCACCTACTACCTCCCCTTGACAAAGCCTCACCTTGGCTGCTAAAACTGCATTTCTGCAGAATGGGAGGGAGCACCCTGTCTGAACTGTAATATGATTGTTAAACACTGTACCGCACTTGATTAGTGCTGCATTAATATGTTTCTCCGCAAGTGTGGTCCTGTTTCCCTTCACCTGTACCCTGCTTAATGTTGTAACTGCACACTAATACTACTTGTTAGTTGATGTTCTTTCTGTTCTGCAGTGTTTCATCACCTGTAACTGTCTTGTATTCCTTGTTGACTTGGAGCCTTTGTAAACGAGGCCCCGGCTCAAAGGTATTAATCTGAATTTGAAATAAATAAAAAATTAAAAAAGTGCTACCGGACCAGCTGACACTATGTTTTATTAACTGAAAAAATTCCAGACATCTTCCAGTTTTCATTTCCTTGAAAAATGTTCCAGTTCTGCCAGAATTTGAATAGCTAGTGGAACCAAAACAGAGAGACAGGAACATGATACAGATTTGAAGAAGTACTGTAGTTAGTTGTAACCTGTTATTTCTGAAGTATTTTTCTTTTTCCTTTTGCTCACTAGAAAGTTTAGTATGTGATAAAATTGTGTTGGCTGTGCGGAATAGCTCTCAGCCTGGCAGCTGACATGTCTATCTCTTGTCCCCCCATTACATCATCAGCACTGTGATCTCACCGACAGTGACACCACAGGTGGCTGACCTGGCAGTTGGGGGGAGTAGAGATAGATATGTCAGCTGTCAGGCAGAGTGCTGTGCCACACATCACACCTACTAACATCAGGTAAACAAACTTCTAATTAAACAATGGGGAAGTAAAAAGTACCTCAGATATAAAAGGTAGTGTTTGGCTGCTTTTAAAAACTAGTATCAGTTTAGGCAAAACACTAGCTCTTTAATTGCTTTTACAAAATGTTTAAATGAGGTTTTTGTGCATGAAGCAGAGATGGTTGCTTCCCCTTGGCTTAGAAATAGAATTGTGGTCCTGACAATAGCTTGGATCAAGAAAATAACAATTATATATAATGCACAGCAGAGGAAGCACCAAGAAAATCAGATTTAACGTGCATGCTAGTTATCTGAACTATAGCTGGCAATTAGCTCTTTGGAAAAACATTTTTCACTGAACAGCTGCTTTAGGGACTAGGTGGAAGGAAGCGTAGCTTTTCATCATCACCTTAGGTTCAGCTGTTCTGCGACAGCACCGTAGCGGTCATTAAGGCGTCGAACCTCAGCTTCTTGTTTGGGCAGGTCTGGGCAAAACTCTTGGAAGTTGGTCTGAAGAGCACTGCAGCACTGCTCCGTTTCCCCGAAGTTTTGGTTCAGCTGCTGCAAGTTATCCTCCTTGCCAGCGAGGTCACGCTTCATTTTCTATAAAGAACCAACAGGGTTAATACAGACCCGATCTACTTTGCACATTGTATTTTTTTTTGTTTGTTTTTTTTTGCTTCACTTTGATTTTTCCCATTATGTTCCATAATCTGATTTTCCTCATTCTGTTCCAATCCTCCCCCACCCTGAGACATCTACCCAGTGCTGAAAACAGTACACACATATTGGTGGGACTTCAGTCCACCTGATGCTTCCAGGTTAAGCTTTTAACTAACACTGCATTCCACACACATCATAGCATGTTCTCACAGGCAGGCAGGCAGTTGGGTTGGGAGAGCAGTTGGTCAGCTTTACGGGGTTTGTGACTTGGTCAGTTTCTAGAGGGTGCTCTCGGAGGTTGGTGGATACCAGTTTGTAGGAGGTTCATGGCCCTTGGTATGGATTTAAGTACCCTCAGGGTTGACATGTTTTTTTCAGAGAAGCAACCGATCACAGGAACCGGTGGAGGATACAGTCTCATTACTTCAATGAGCACCACATGTCCACACTGGAGAATGGACAGTAGTGGGGAAGGTGGGCGGGCAAGGGGATGAAGAGGAACTAGCATGGGTGGGACCAGACTCCAGTGGGAAAACCAAGAATCAGTTTGGGCCATTGGCACAACTGGTTCAGGATGACTGCTCCAGTAAGAAGGCAGAAGTTGTTACCTCAGAGTCAGTGTTGGAATTACACTTTATGAGCTCTGGGAGCTAGGGCAGCCAATAAGTGCCCTGTCTTAAAAGTGAGCCTCCCTTCCCAGTCTAAGTCAATAGCAGTGATGCATGAACTACCACGGCACACTTCAGAGCTAGGGGAGCTGAGCCCTAGCAAGCCCCACTGTGATTCCAACACTACTCGGAGGGTGTGGCTTTGTGCAGCAAGGATGTGCCAGAGGGACAGGGAGCAGACAGTGCATCTTAGTCATAGGGGATTCCAGAGTTAGAGGCATTGAGAAGCTGGTGTGCAGTTCAAACCAGGAGCAGAGATTAATTCTGTGTCTCACAGTAGTTACTGCAGAAAGGGTAATTTCCTGTTGGAGAGCCTGATTTAATTGTGTATGTGTGTGTGGGGGGGTCAACTGTGATACACTTAGGTATCAATAACTTGGCAAATTGCAGAGGTAAAGGGCAACTTTAGTGAATTAGGTAGTAAGTTGTGATCTGTTGCATATATGGTAGCCTTCTCAGAGGTGCTGCCATGCCAGGTGCAGGACACTGCAGAAGGGAGAAAATATTAGACCTCAATACATGGCTAAAGAGCTGATGTGATGAGGACAGGTTCGACTATCTGGGGAGCCTTTCAGGATAATAGCAAGCTACTGGCAAAGGAGAGCCTGCATCTGAACAGGGGTGGGGTAGGGGACCAGTGCAGTAGGGCAAACCCTAGAAGTAGCAGTTAGCAAGTTGAGTCTGTCTCAGAGTTTGGGGAGGGGGTGTTGAGTCACAGTACCTCATTGTGGTAGATAACAAGGGGGAAAGATGTAGAATATGTGTAATCTATAGGCCATCAAGCATGGGACAGACACAGATGAGGAACTGGAATAGGAAGTTAGGAAAGCAGCATGTCTGGGAAAAACCTTTCTCATGGGACACTTCAGTGTCCTAGATATAGACTGGGATGCTCCTGTGGCAGTGAGCAAAACAGTCAGATGTTTATAAAAGTTACGTAGGACGGCTTTCTCACTTAATGGATGATGGAGGCAACCAAGGGAAGCAGCTCTGAGTCCGGTAACGCACAACAAGGATGCAGTGTGAGACCGGAGCATTGATCCAGAATTTGGCAATTGAAATTCAATGCCGAACTATGTCAAGTGATTCACACTGGTAACAAAAAGTCTGCAGACAGAATATTGCATCAGTTAGGCCAACATGGAACTCTTGAGAGGAGAAAGGGACCTGGGGATGATCATTTGCAGTAGTCTGAATTCCCAATGCAATACAGCATACGGGAAGCCAAGCTGAATGTAGGGATGCATTAGGCAGGGTTTCACTAATTGCAGGAGGGAGGTCAGATTGCCATTGTACAGGTCATTTGTTTAACCGTACCAGAAGTATTGTGTAACATTTTGGAGCCCACATCTAAGGAAGGACAGGAGGAGGCTAGAGACACTAGTCACTGGAGAGCAACAAAAATAATCCAGGGGCAGCAAGGTAGGTCTTATGGGGAGAGACTGGAGATTCTCAAAATGTACTCTCTGGAGGACATGAGGGAAGGAGGGGACATGATAGAAACAAACATGCATACAGACATACATACAGAAATGCATACATACATACTGTACATACATAGATGCATACATAGAGATACATACATACAGAAATACATACATAGATACAGATATATATATATATATATTACATAAAGAGATACATACATACATAGATATACATATACATAGATAGAAGATACAGAGATACATACAATGATAGATACAGAGATACATACATACAAACATACATAGATTTATACATGCAGTATACATGCATAGATACATACATACATACCAGGATATAATAGATTGGATAGCACAGAGTTGTGTTCCAGTTAAGGAACAGTACAACCACCAAGATGCACAAACTCAAACTTGAAGGGGATAAATTTCAAAAAGGACATCAGAATGTACTTTACTCAGGGAACAGGTTGTGGATGGGTGGAGTAGTCTTCCCAGCAATGTGATAAATGCTGATACTATATCAGGGAGCACAATGGGATTATCTTCAAGGGGATTATTAGGAACAAGTGTGAGAGAGGGGCTCTGTAATGGCAGAATAATTTCAATGTAGGACGACAGGGCAGACTCGACAGACTCAAACTTTTCTGTCCTCCGTTATCTATGTCATCTGTGTTTCCCTTTCTTTGATGTCAGTGGTGTGGTACAGTTTACTGTACTTCGACACTTCAGCATTTGTATTTTTGATTTCTCCTTCCACAAGTGGGGGGGGGGGGCACTGTGAGCAGTATCCATCTAAATCCTCGTGTTTATTTTTTATTTGTAATTTTTAACTGGGAAAGGCACACTAAACTGCGATAGCTTTTTTCCTCAGGTGTGTCCTGGGGGTAGGCTACATGGACCTGTTTTATTGATGAGGGATTTTGGCCAGGACACCCAGGAAACTCCCCTACTCATCATCGATAAGTACATTGGGGTCTTTTACTTCCACCTCAACAGTGACCAGAGATAGGGAGAAGGGACCCTGTTTAACATCTCATCAGAAGGACGGTATCACAGTAGTGTAGCACCCCCCTTGTACTGCACGACAATGTTGGTTATGGGCAAGGCCACTGATTTACAGTGATTAAAATAATAAAATTCCATTTTCAAGACTTGATTGTTAGTGTAATTGCCAGATTTTACCGGGATTCTGCTGTCATACTTTTACCATGTGTATAAATGATCAGATTAGAAGAAGGCTTAATATACAGAGCATTAAGTGAAGCAAACTTGAAAAAGTGCAGTAGGCAATTATAAAAAAAATGATAAATTCTGTAGATTTACAGATCAGGAATAAACTGCCAAAGTCTGTGAAATTTTTTGGTTTTATCAGTGTGCAGGCAGTCCAAATTCCATAATTTATCAGGTTTTCTGATAAAAACTGAAAGACAGTAGTCTTGCTATCAGAGTGCTATCATAGGTGCCTTGTGTAGAGCTAGAACCCATGACCTTCTGATCTTCCTGCTCCAGAAGTAAGTGTGCTACCTACTGAGCCGTTGACACTGACATATGTCATGTGGCCAGCAGCTCTAGGATTCCATGTACTGTATAGCTTTTGGGTGAAGCTGCTTGTAGGCAGAGCACAAGAGCCAGTTCGGTACTGTCTCAGTGAGGGTACCCATGGATCTGTGACACGATGATGAAGGTCTGCTTCCACCACACGTGCTACCTGCACTGTAACCAGCAGGGTCTTCACGCTGTACAAGTGTAATGAGGCAGTGTATCACCAGTTTATGTTCTCCATGGTTGAAAATATTGGCTGTTGTCCTTGGTCAGGTCAAAGGGTATGAGTCTGGGCCAAGGGGCAGAGATGACTTTATAATAACTACCATAATCTAAATTTTTGAGTATGAGTTACTGTTTACACAGTCAACAGTCAGAGCCCAGAATGTACTCAGGTATATGAGGCTGCCCTCCTTGGACAGGCCAAGAAAGTCTTGCTGTTGACAGTGTACACTATAGATTTACTCCTTGGTTGGTTCTGTCCACCCCCCTCACCTGGATCTCCTTTACTCGATCCTGCAGAGCATTGGCAGATGATGGGATCGAATTCTCCTGGGCTAATTCATTCTCAAAGGAAGTGATGATGCTGTCAGTCCTCTTGATCTGATTCTCCAAGCTCAAGGCAGCCTTCGCTCTAGAGAATAGTGGAAATGGACATAATAAAATGTACAACAGAGGTAAGACATCAAAACTGATACCAGACACAAAGAATCCTAACTGCCAGGAGTGCCAGCACTGTAATTTTGTCAACAGCAACTCCATGATGAAACCAGTGCCAAAGCCTACTATCAGACCACTTCTGTGCTGGTGAAGACATGTCAGCCTGCCTTACGCAACAATGTGCATACTGCTACCCATGATGCATTGCACTGGCTTTGGGGCTTTAGAGTGCAGGCATGTGTTTGGGAGAGAGACACAAAAGCCAAACAATTTGGACGTTATGTTCTCTCCAAGCATCTTTTATGGATCCTACATACTCCTCTTAATATTATGTCGGGTCACTAAGGATTCCTGCTTCAGATTATAACATTAGGCAAGCCACCACCACCTCCATAAGGACAGGTACACCCCTCTTAATATGTGACTGGGAATCCTCTCTCCATGTGGGACAGACCACCCCTCCCCCATATGGGACAGGTAGCTACCTCTCTCTATATGGAATGGTCATCTTGTCTCCATATGTGACATACAAGGCCCTGTCTATATGAGACTGACAGCTCTCCCTGTCCATATGGCCTAGGCATCCCCACTCTGTATGGGACAAACAGCCCCTCCATATGGGATAGACCACCCCTCTACCTGAGACAGGCAGCCCCCTTTCCATATGGGACAGACCCCCCTCCATATGGTACAGACAGCCCCTCTCCATAAAGAACAATCAATTCCCTGTCCAGACGGGACAGACAGACCCTCTCATTACATGGGGCAGGCAGCACTCTCCCCATATGGTACAGGTGGCCCCTTCTTCCTATGATATGGACAGCCCACTCTCCATATGGGATAGACAGACACCTTCCTATATGGGACTTGCAACCCCTGCCCATATGGGACAGACATCACCCTCTCCATATGGGGTAGGCAGCCACCAATGCATATTGGACAGTTGGCCTCCTCTCCATATGGAACAAGCAGCCCCTCCTCCATGTGGGCTAGACAATCCCTTTTTCATATGGCACAGACGTCACTCTCTTCATAAGAGATGGGCAGTCCCCTCTCCATGTGGGACAGACAGCCTTCTCTCCATATATGACAGACAACACCCTCTCCATAAGGGTGGGCAATCACTGCCCCATATGGAGCAGACAGTACCCACTTCAGAGGGTACAGGCAGCTCCTCTCTCCATAAGAGAGGGACAGTCCCCTCTCCATATGAGACAGACAGCCCCCTCTCCATATGAGACAGACAGCCCCCTCTCCATATGAGACAGACAGCCCCCTCTCCATATGAGACAGACAGTCCCCTCTCCATATGAGACAGACAGCCCCCCTCTCCATATGAGATGAACAGCCCTCTCCATATGAGACAGACAGTCCCCTCTCCATATGAGACAGATGAGACAGACAGTCCCCTCTCCATATGAGACAGACAGCCCCCTCTCCATATGAGACAGACAGCCCTCTCTCCATATGAGACAGACAGCCCCCTCTCCATATGAGACAGACAGTCCCCTCTCCATATGAGACAGACAGTCCCCTTTAAATATGAGACAGACAGTCCCCTCTCCATATGAGACAGACAGCCCCCTCTCCATATGAGACAGACAGTCCCCCTCTCCATATGAGATGAACAGCCCCCTCTCCATATCAGACAGACAGCCCCCTCTCCATATGAGACAGACAGTCCCCTCTCCATATGAGGCAGACAGCCCCTCTCCATATAAGACAGACAGCCCCTCTCCATAAGGAGACAGTCTCTCCATATGAGACAGACAGCCCTCTCCATATGAGACAGACAGCCCCCTCTCCATATGAGATGAACAGCCCTACCCCATATGGCACAGACAGCCTCCTCTCTATCTTGGGCAGGCTGAGGGGACTATCTCTGCATATGAAGTGAAGCTGTCTGTCTCATGTGGAGGGGATGCGGTCCATCTCATATGGAGAAGGGGCTGCCTGTCCCATATGGGGTAAGGGCTTGCTAGTCTAGATGGAGAGGGGACATCTGTTACATAGGAAGGCGAGCAGTCAGTCTCATATGAAGAAGAGGTTGTCTATCTTGGCTGAAATTCTCATGGTAGAGCTTCGACAGTGAATTGACATTGTTAAACTTATTTGTCATGTTTTTAGTGCAGTTGTAAGCTGAAATGTGTTCCCCTCTTCATATGTGATAGGCAGCCCACACCTTATATTGGACAGATAGCCTCTCTCCTATGGGACAGAAGGCCCCCTCACCATATGGGACAGACAGGCCCCTTTCAGTATGGGACAGCCAGTTAATAAATAAATATCCCCAACTTTCAAACGTAAAGAATGCATCCTATTTCTTCTGACGCAAGGCAGCAGTCACACACTGTAGATTGGCTCCACTTACTTTTCCTGATAAAGTTTCGACAGTGAGCTGACATCATTGTACTTATTCTTCATGTCGCTCAGCGCAGGCGGGAGCTGGGCTGCGGCAGTGCCAGTGGGCTTCTTGGACAGAAAGTTCTCGCACTCCCTCTGTACAGCATCCTTCTCTGAACCGATGATTTGCAGCTGCCTGGCAGTGTCCTGCAAGGAGGCCAGAGGTTAATTAAAGCAAACAGGCAATTCCCTAACAACTGCAGTGATGTTGAAGATTAGAAAGAATGCTGTCGTGGCCTAACCCCATGTCTATGGTGGAGACATTAACTCTTGGGGGCCCAGACTACAGCGTTGGCACATTACAGAAAGTATGCATGGTGGGCTGGTTTCAATGGACAGGGCACAAATAGCCTCACCTATTCATGTTTTCTCATTCTCCTGCATTGTGGTATTTATTTATTTATTTATTTGTAATGTTTCACCAGGAACGGCACACTGAGATGTGGCAGCTCATTTTCTGGCCCGTCCTGTGGCGGAGTGGGTTACAGGGACCTGTGTTATGGATGTGAGGAATTTTGGCCAGGACACCGGGAGGAATCCTGTACTCTTAGGGTAAGTGTCATGGGGCTCTCTGAAGGGGGAGAGTCAGCACCAAGAGCCCCACACCTAAGTGTGGGACTGGTTCCAATTTGCTCTTAGTGTGCAAAAATATGTTTGCTACTTACGGTTTACTACAGTGTAGTAGATTGTATTAGGTTGATTCCGCTGACTCCCACGCTGATGTTTGTTGTAACCAGAAATCCCAGCATCCCTACAACAGTGGGAGATTCACTAGCCTACGTCATGAAAGGATCAGCGTGCTCCAGGAAAGTTGCGCTGGTGCCGTCCCTAGACTGCTAAATCCAACCGCAGCTAAGCACAACAAATGGGTGGGCAGAGCTAAAGAAAAAAAATGCTTCCGCAATTAAATAAATGTGTAGTGAAGCTTACTTATGATGCTCAAGTTCAGAATGCGGAAGCCAAATGCCAAAACTGGGGCATTTGGCTTCAGCGGCCTGAACTTGAGCATCATGAATAAACTTCACCTGACATTTATTTAACTGAGTGAGCGATTTTTTTCTTCAGAGTGTTGCCTGTTTGTTCTAAGATTCAGTAGTCTGCAATGCATGTGACAGTGTTTACAAGCTCTGATCTTTTGATTGCTGGTCCTGCTGTCCTTTTAGAGCTAGGTACAGTCATAGAGGGCTGTACTTAGCTCTGGGGAGAACAGCAGGACCGGCAAACCTCTGATCTGAGCTTATAAAATCTCTAACATGCACTGCAGGCTATTGCATGTCCCACTGCTGCAGCTCAGCTCTGACATCAGCTGCAGGGGCTAGGATTTCTAGTTACAGCAAATGTCGGCTTGAGAGTCAGCAGAATCAGCCAGATAACAAATATTAAACTGCAGTGAACAGTAGGTACAGACTTTTTTTTTTTTTTTACACAAAGTGCAAATTGGGACCAGCCCCACAGTTGGGTGTGGGGTCATTAGTGCTGACTGTTCACCTTTGATTTCCAGCTGGACAGTCACCAGAGATGGAGAGAAGAGACCCTTGTTGAATTTCACATCTGATGGATGGCACCTCAACAATGCAGCACCCTCTGTGCTCTACAGTGTCAGCACTGAGTATTTATCCCAAGTTTTTTTAATGTGTTATTTATTTAGTGTACAGGTTTTGGCCAGGAAAGCCACACTAAGCCATGGCTTGTCTCCAGGTGCATCCTGGGAGCACAGAGAAGTTAAGTTACTTGCTCATGGTCACACAGTATGTAAGTGGTGACTGTGGGATTCAAACCCAGTTCTCCAGGTTTGCATCTCAGTGCTCTTAACCATTACACTATACAGCCTTCCTCTTATATGGGAATTTAACCCGCTACCTTTGGATCTTCTGGCCCTAGGGCAAGTGGGCAACCTGCAGAGCCAGTGACAATAATACACCACTAGAGGTTGCTGGGAATTCACAGAACATTTCTGGTTGCCATATTGAGCAATACTACAGGTAACTTTTTAGATGATCAATCAAAACAATTTTTCATAGCTTATTTATTTCTGTAGTTTTTGCTGACGAGGAAGGAGGGTCAGGTAATTCTGCCTAGTTGTAGCCTCATCCGGGGGGGGGCGTAAATTTAGCTAAATATATTAAACAATATATTCAAGTCAAGCCAGGTGAAGCAAACTACAAACAAAAAAAAAACCTGTCACAGAAATGGCTTTCTACTCATTGTTCAATTACTTTAAATTGACTCTTTCTGGATTTTATACTGGTGGCAAAAACATGAGAAACTTTCCCACGCGCATCTGATCAGACATTAAAAAGTGTACCACTATGAGGGGTCAACCAGGTGTCAAATCAGTCTTCTCCGTACTTAGCAACAGCTGAGAAGCAAACCAAAATCACAGGGCAGTGAGAACAACTGTCATGGCCTGCTGTATGAAACTGGTGCAGATTGGATAATTTAGCTACAGTAATTGTAACATTTGCGTCTCCTACTTTTGAAATGGAATGTTATATGCTGATTGGGTCCTCCTGGATGATCTTTTAATATAAATAGTTAAGTAAAAGCCAGTGGTCAGAGCACCAGCTTGGAAACTGTGAGATCACAGGTTCAAACCCCAATCAAAGGCAAATACTTGATGTGTGATCTTGAGCGATTCACTTAATTTCACTGGGCCCGGACTACTTGAAAGAGCTTCTGGTACCTTACTGCCCTAAGCGATTGCTCTGCTCGGTGGACGAGGGGTTGCTAGAGATTCCAAGTTTTCCTTTTTAAATCTTCGGGGGCCCGTGCTTTTATGTACGTGGCCCCTGCCCTTTGAAATTCTCTACCCTGTCCGCTTCGGCAGTGTGCATCCTTGGAGGAATTTAAAAAGGCCTTAAAGACCTATTTATGGTCAAAGGTTTATACCTGACGATGATATTTTATTGTATTTTTATGGATTCAGCAGTTTTAGATTTGTGTTGATTTTTGCTCTATGTGTCATTGTTGTAAGGTGCCTTGGTTTTAAGAAAGGTGCGGTATAAATAAAGATTTATTATTATTATTATTATTCTTAGTGCTCCAGTCCATTTAGCTGCAGTAAAGGGTAGAAGCAGGACCACACTAGAGACAAGATGTAGCCTCTGAGCTGTGCTATCCTGGGTAAATAAATTACAAAAAAAAAATAACTACACATGAAGCCTGCCCAGTGGCATGAGGACAGCGCATCGCATTATATCACCCTATACTGCCAAATGGGAGATGGGGGTTTCTGTGGGATCACCAGCAACCTACACTGGAGCCTGGAGAGGGGGAACACATTGTGGAGGCAAAGTACCTGGGCCTCCATGTGGGATGGGCCAGCCATCATTTGTGGACACACTGATGCCCGACTCGGGGCAGCACTGGTGTTAGACATGCAGGAAACTGCTCCTCGCCCACCCACCTGGCTGGAGGAAGGAAGGGTGCAGCTGGGATTACCTCATCAGGGGGGTGAGGGGTAGTGATCCAAAAAAGAAGTACAGATTGATCTTGGGGCAGCTGAAGAGGCCTAAAGGGTGGTCCTACCGGCGGAGATACCGCAGGGTAGGAGCAGCTGGGCAAAGCACAAGGGAGGTCACACTCACCGATGGGTTCACCAGATATGCAAACATTGAAAAGCAGAATGAAATGCTGCAAATCTGTGATTTATTGAAGGTGCAAACACATATGGAGCAGGCCCCTGATGAAACTTCACTCTTAGGATGCAAAGCTCTTAGTTTTAGTGCCGTGCTTCACACGCATTTACAGCTTCAATAAATTACAATTTTGCAACAATTAGCTGAATTCCCACCGGCACCCCTTTTTTTTTGTATATCTGGTAAATCTGAATACAAGTGTAACCGTCCTTGTGCTTTGGCTTACTGGTCCTCTTTGGTTGATACCCGCTATTCATTGTGAGCATGTGCACTGTGTGCTGTAGGAGCAGCTGAGGCAAACCAATGGTTGGCCAAACATGCCCGAGTGGCAGGATAAATGATAAAACAAAAGAAACTCAGTGGTGGTTCTGTAGGTGACCATTTAGGCTTGCCATTATAATTGTTTTAACATGTGACTAATGTCATCAGTGACTGAATATGTAGATAATGTACAGCTGTACCATTTTGCCTGGACATAACTTTGTAATGTTGTGCTGCCGTCCCCTGAGATGCTCAGAAACAATGAGATGTTACGTCTCATGGAATTATTATGGTGAACTACATTTTAATTAAATAAATTAACAGAAATAACGAGTGCTTTTTTTGCCCCGGCCTCTCCTGGTTGACAGAGCGGTGTCCTCTTGCTCACTGACTCGATTGCCCAAGTCCTGCGTGGGAGCATTTCGGCTCACAGGGACCCTCATCCGGTTCAGAATCTCCTTCTCAGTCCGGTCCAGGTCACCATCGATCTTGTCCACCTTCTTCAGAAGCTGCAAGCCCTGTGGGTCTTCCTTCTGGCTGCTGGAGGTGTTCTGCATGAGGACTGAAAAGGGAGAAAGACAACAAAAATGAATAGTAAAACTCTTAGATAACAAAACTTGTCTATGCAGTACAGTGTAGCCAAATTAAAGAGAAAACCCCCACTCCCCTTCAAGGACCTGAAGGGGCAAAATTAAGTTTTACAGCCACTAGCCAGCAGGCCACATCCACTGGCTCCCACAGATATTCCATGGACCCAACCGGTGCACTTATCGGATATTACTTCTAAGGATGGGAAGACAGGTTCTGTATCCGATCCGACCCCCCAGCCCCCAGAATTGCCTGCCTCAACCTGATTCTGAAAACTAGTCATTTGAGCATTGACTCTGATTTGACCCAGTTCAGTCAATTGACCAGGTCTGGATTTTCAAGTTATCCGATTCTTTTTATTTATTTATTTATTTATATTTATTTATTTAAATGGTATCAGAATTGCAAACCTTTGAGTCAGGGACCCATTTACAAAGGTTCCTCATCACGGTACAAAGACAGGTAAACAAATGATCACAGGTACAACAAAATCACAGTGATGACACAAAGGAGGTATACAGTTTTTACTAGACAAATATGCACACAATAACATTTTCAGTAGGGTCCTATACAGAGTGGCAGCTAAATTGTCATGGCATGCAATCACAGAGGCAAGATTTATAGTACTTAAGCAGAAACAGTTTTGTTAAGACGCTGGGCTATTGATGAAAGATTCTGGGGGGGGGGGCAGTTACAGCAGTGGGTGATGAGCAGATGGTGCCTAAGGGTTATTTTAAAAAGGCCCAATTTTTTGTTCTGATGAGATGTTGGGTGGAAGAGAGTTGACCCAGGTTGGGGCTCAGTATAGAAAGGATCTTTGGGCCAGAGATGTCCTGACTCTGGGCACTTGGAGTGACCACTTGTGGAGACAATAGAGATAGAGGGGCTGAGGATAGTGGATAAGCCAGGAGGCATTAAGCCAGCTGCTATCTTCTTGGTGAAGATGCAAGTTTGATGGCATAATATCTCCTCGAAATTGAGTATGTCTGTCTGTGCATATAATGTACAGGTGTGGGTGAATCTGTTGGCACCAGTAAGTAGTCGGCAGGCCTTCTTGAGAAACATTTTGATTTTGTTGAGGGCAGTTTTGTCTGCTGCACCATGTATTAGCAGGCCATAGTCCACTAGGGACAAGACTGAGGAAGTGATGGCTAACCTCAGGGCTTCAGGGGGGAGGCAGTTCTTGTGGCGGTACAGAAGTCCAACACATGAGTTTATGGCAGATGCAAGGGTGCACGTATGGTCATGAAAAGAGAGAGCAGAGTCAAAGGTTATGCAGAGGTATTTATAGGTGTTGACTTGTTCAATGGGTAGGAGTGTTCTTGACAAGAGAAAAGAGATGTGTCCTTATGCACACTTTGATTGTGTGAGGAAAGCATGGACTTTGTCTTTATTAGATTGATAACTAGCCTTCAGTCCAAGAACCAGTATTTAGCTTGGTTAGAGGAGTTTTGTAGGGCACTTTGGAGTTGGGTAGGGACCAGGTGAGTTTCGAGGAGGACCGCATCATCTGCATAAAGGAACATTTTTTCAGAGCAGGATTTGGGGAGGGTGTTTAAGTACAGACTAAAGAGCAGAGGCCCAAGGATTGAGCCCTGTGGGACACCCGAGTGGACCTGCCACTTGCTGGAGAGGGTACTATTAATTTTTACACACTGTGAGCAGGAGATGAGGTGGTTGGTGAACCATGCCAGGAGACCTTGCAAGACACCAAGATGTGAGAGGGTGGATATGAGGAGGTGGTGGCTGACGGTATTGAAGGCTTTTGATAGGTCGATGCACCAACGAGGAGCCCTTTATCAAGGGCAGTGTGTATATAGTTAGAGAATTCAAGGAGGGCAGTGGTGGTATGATGCCCCCTGCAGAAGCCATGCTGCTCTGCACAGAGGAGATTGTGTTTGTCGAAGTAGTCTGTGAGTTGGTCTGCTACAATCTTTTCTAGGGCTTGGGAGGATCAAAATCGGCCTGTAGTTCACAGGGGAAGTATGGTCCCTGCCTTTGTGTATGGGGGTGTTCACGGCGGTCTTCCAGGCATTAGGGAATTAGCTGAGGCAGAGAGAGTGGTTGATGAGGTTGGTAAGGGGAGTAAGTACTATGTCCAGGACTTGTCTTAGGAGTTTGAGGTCCAGTGTATCATCACTGTGGCTGGCTCCATTAAGGGCTTTAAGCAGGTAAGGTTTGACTTCGGTTGAAGTGAGGGTCCGGAAATAGAAAGGTGGGTAAGGCTGATGGGGGGGGAGGGGCTGGGTCAAGAAGTTGCAGGAGAACTGTGCTGAGGTCCAGAAGGCATTGTTGAGACCTTCAGCAATTACTAGCGGGTCTGTAGAGAGTGAGCCAAAGACATCAAGTTGGGCTGGGGGGGGCGGTGATTTGATTTTCCCATTAAGTTCCTTTATGCTGTTCCAGAACTTATGGGAAGACCCCAAGGAGGAGGCCAGGGTAGACCTGTAGTAGTCTGATTTTGCCTTGCGGATGGCCCATATGCAGTTATTGCGTGCGGCATTGTAGGCTTGCCTATCTGCGGGCTTGCCTGATTCAAGGGCCTTGTACCAGAGGTCATCTCTGCTCTGCAATTGGTTGATAAGGGAGGGAGTAATCCATGAGGAGTTATGTTTCTTAATGAACCGTTTAGTAAGGGGAGCAAAAATGTCACATGCGCCGTTGAAAGAGTGGACAAAATAACTGAAGGCAGTGTCCGCATCGGGGCTAGTTGAATCAGGGACAAGTCCCAGTGGGCAAGGTGCTGTCTGAGTTGGGCCAATTTTCCAGGGCATAGGCGTCGCCGAAGGGCAACTTTAGGAGACCAGGTGAGGATGATGGGGGAGTGGTCGCTTAGCGCATTGGGCAGCACAGAGGTGTCAGTAATTTTATGGGGTTGGTTTGAGAGGACGATGTCCA
Organism: Neoceratodus forsteri; assembly: GCA_016271365.2. Taxonomy (NCBI): domain Eukaryota; kingdom Metazoa; phylum Chordata; order Ceratodontiformes; family Ceratodontidae; genus Neoceratodus; species Neoceratodus forsteri. Next base: position 70,281,555 of record JADMNL010000024.1, on the reverse strand, counting down.
GCAGCGTGGCAGTACTATTGGTTGGGTGGAACCAGATGGGGGAAGTGACCAGCTGGGTGAGATCAAGGGCTGCGATAGCATCTTTCACTTGGGAGGCAGAGCTGGCAAGCCAGTTTATAGTAAGGTCCCCCATAGTGATCTGCTCCATTTTGCTGGGCAGGTTGGAGAAGTTGTGTAGTAGGGACTGTAGGGCGAGGTTCTGGTGGCGCGGGAGGATATAAGCGGCCGTGCTTATCAGGGGGGCTCTGGCGATACCCAGGGTGATTTTGAGAGAGATAGCCTGGGCTCATATTCCAGATGGGGAGGGCAATCCCTTGGAGCGTTATCACAGAGGTATATGGCACAGCCTCCTCCATGTTTCCCTACTCTGTCTTCCCTGAAAAGCGTGTATCCTAGCAGGACAATAAAGGAGTCTGGGGTGGCCAAGGACAGCCATGTTTCAACAAGTGCCAGGACATCTGGCTGGAGCTGGGCTTTCCAGCCCTGAAAGTCAGCAAATTTCTTAAGGAGGCTGCATATGTTCAATGAGGCCAGGCAGAGACCAGCCCGTTTTGTGGGGTGGTTGGGGTTGTCGGCGGCAAGACCTGGGTTAGGGTGGACGTTGCCAGACATCAGGAGGAGGAGAGAGATGAGTCTGAACAGTGCCAAGTGCTATCTGGGGTGGGTGGGCTGTGTTCCATGGATGGACAAGCTGCAGGGGGAGATAGAGATGGTGAGGGAACAAAGCACTGGGATGGCCAGGTAGAGAGGTGACCAAGGAGAATCATGGAATGAAGATGGTGGTGAGGGATGAGGTGGGGGGGTGCAAAGATGTTGGGGTGGTGATGGTGGGAGTGCTGGGGTGTAGTTAAGTGAGGTAAGCTTGTTGGGGAGTTGGCAGCGGTTTGGTACCCGAGGGGGGGAGGGGGGTGCCAATGTACAGCAGGACGAAAGCAAGCATTACCAGTCGGGCTGGCACACAGACTGCGTGTGTGATGGCTGTGGTCCGCAGCATATGGGTGGAGGAGATGCTTCCTGTTATGTGGTAGTCCCTTTGGTGCAGCAGCAGGTGCATGGACTACAGTGCAGAGAGTGCAGGGTTTGAAATCTAGTGGGGGGAAACTGATCTAGACCTCTGAAATCTGGGTGGGCATGGTGGAGTGACCCCTGAAATGCATGGGGAAAGGAGGAGAGGAAGAACGTTGATTTTTACCTATCGTGTATTTGTATAACCTTGTTTAGCTCTGTCTGTAATACGTCTCTATCCCGAATCAATTGTATTCCATTGTTCATCCTGCTTACTATAATTCTCCCGGGTAGTGCCTGAAAATAGTCATGTCTTGGCTAATGGCACTTACCCGGTAAACAAAAACTAAATAATAAAAAAGAAAGGCCACTAACAACTCCTAGAGGGCACTAAAAGTAGTGTACAAAGGGTTCAGAAGAGTGGGGCAGTGGAGAGCAGTGTCGGAGAGAGAGAAACATAGAAACATAGAACTTGACGGCAGATAAGGACTGCAAGGCCCATCCAGTCTGCCCATTTCTTTTTCTACCTTATGAATGTGCCATAGGCCTTTACTCTGTCAATGGCATATCTATTTATACTCATCTGTATTGCTCCCTTATGCCTATCTCATGCCTGTTTGAAGCCCTGCACTGTATTCATATCCACCACTTTCTGCGGTAGCCGTTCTATGCATCCACCACCCTTTCTGTGAAAAAGAACTTCCTCACATTACCCCTTAATCGGCCTCCCTCTAATCTCATGCTGTGTCCTATTGTCCTGCTATTTTTTCTTATATTGAAACATGTTAGACTCTTTCACCTTGTTAATGCCCTTAAGGTGTTTGAATGTTTCAATCATATCCCCTCTCTCTCCCTCCTTTGCTCTAGGGTATACATATTGAGTTCAGTTAATCTGTCCTCATACGTTTTCTGATGCAGTCCCTGCACCATTTTAGTTTCCCCTTCTCTGGACTGCCTCAATTTGGTTAATGTCCTTGTGAAGGTGTGGCCTCCAGTACTGCACACAGTACTCCAGATAGGGCCAACCAGTGTCTTGTAAAGAGGGATTATTACCTCCCTCTTCCGACTTGTGATACCCCTACTAATACACCCCAACATCCCCCTAGCTATACCTACTGCTTTAGTGGTCTGCTTGGATGATTTCAGGTCATCGGTGATGATGATGCCCAAGTCTCTTTCTTCAATTGTGACTGTCAGCAACTCCCCTCCCAGCCTATAGGTGGCTTCAGGGTTTCTCTTCCCTATGTGCATGATCTTGCACTTCTTTGCATTAAACCCTGCCTCTTTTTCTGGAACCCTGAGCCTTTACTGTCCCTTGCATTAGAATGGTTTGTTCTACATTTTTAAGAGTTTTGGGTGCATCTGGTTCCCTACACATGCTGTACCAATTTTCAAAATGTCAGCGCCTTATGTGCTAACCTAACCACACCTGCTGCCCTGGTAGTAGAAATGGCATTCTTCTACAGCATAAGCACACCCACCACACCTATCCCCAGCGGCAGTGGTGGATGCTTGCATCAGGAGTGGAGAGATAAAAGTTTCAGGGCCCCATTCTATAGTAGGGAATTGCTGTGTTTAAATGAATAGTCCTTCCTGGAAGTAGCTCCCTGAGGTCCATACTGCAGTGACTCCAGACTCTGGTACTCAGCCTCAGATTCTGGCTCCGAGTCTTTATTTTTTGGCCGCAATCCAGAGGAGCTACCTGAGAGCCTGTTTGAGTTCATACCTTATAATCGCAAGTGGTGGCTGTCTCCCAGCACCACTGCTCTGCTGTTGCTGCACTCCCAATCATACTCTGGTGTAAATTCTGTAACCAGGGTAGTTCATGATCTCTGATGCCCATCTGTTTATAGCAGCTTCCCTATTTTCGTAACTCATGGCCACATAGCCACGTTCTTGCCTGCACACCATATTGGCAATGTCTCGGTCGCATTAACTTGTCCCACATTCATGTGGGTGTTCTCAGACTCGCACACCATTATGGCATCCTCCTGTGTCCCATCAATAACTCGGTCGCATTAACTTGTCCCATATTCACGTGAGTGTTCTCAGACTCACACACCATTATGGCATCCTCCTGTGTCCCATCAATATCTCGGTCACATTAACTTGTCCCACATTCATGTGGGTGTTCTCAGACTCGCACACCATTATGGCATCCTCCTGTGTCCCATCAATATCTCGACTCTCAGAGCGACTGGGAGAAACAGGCTCCTCTTTTTTGGCTGCCATCTTACAGGAGGCCTTGCATTACTTTTCCTCTCATGGTTGAATGTGATGCATGACATCACGTCCAGCCACCACCTTGCCTGGGACCGGCTCTCCCTATACAGATGAGTTGCATTATTACATGAGTGACCATAAGTTCTGTACCTTCACTTCTGGTCGCTACTGCAGATGTGTCAGCCCAAGGTGCTGCACACTTGTTCTGATTCACAAACCTCTTACTACAGTGTATCCAACAACAGCAATCCCTCGACTGATGATGAGGGATTGCTGGAGATTCCCAGGGTACAATTAAAAACATCTGGATCACGGGCATTTTCATTTGCAGCCCCAACCCTGTGGAATTCTCTGCCTCATCAGATACAAGAGTGCCGGACAGTGCAGAGCTTTAAGGCTGCCTTAAAAACCTCTTTATTCGAACATGCTTTTAGTGTTGTTTTGTAACTGAATTGTATTATTGAGATGCATTTGTATACTGGAAATGTCTTTTAGTATTTTATGGTTTTAATTAATTATTTATTGTACAGTGCTCTGGTACTGAGTGAAGAGCACTATATAATAAAGGTTATTATTATTATTATTAACTAACCACCCTACAGTAAAACACTGTTACATTTGATTACTGATTGGATATTGACATCAGCCACTAACAGCTCCACTTTCTCTTTCTGGTCTCTCACCCACAGGCACCATCATGGTAAAGGCAAGAAAGTGTGAGTCTTGCAGCGTACCTCTTCTACCGGAGCAGCAGGGACCACAGCATCCTGTCTGTGATCCATATGGCTCTTGCCTATCCTCCTTTGAAACAGTTACGAAGGACGAGCACATGGACACTGAGCCCCAAATCAAAGATGATGACATGGCCTCCATAATAACACAGGGATGCCAAGCAAAACAGGTTTTTATAGTACTAATGATGGTGAGAATGGAGGCGTTGGCAAAGGCTGCCGCAGCCCCGGACAACCCTCTCCAACTAATCCTTTTGAACCACAGCTACCTTCACTGTCTCCTCCAGGCAATGAGAACCCTGATGAGGATCACCACGATTCAGGCCAAGAGAACACAAACGAGGAAGATTCACAGTCCATGATGGCCAAACTCTGCTCACATGATGCAGTGCCTCTGCTGGTACGCTTCATAAAATCCACAGTAAGTTTCGATCCTCCACCTCCTTGGAGAGAAGAAGCTTATCCCCATTCTCTAACTCACGTCTTAGTCAGACCATTATTGCCCAATATGTGAGGCCATAGAAGAAGTGATCATGAAAGAATGGGAGGCATCGGATCCAACAAGAATTCCTGATAGAATGTCAAGAGATAAAATGCATCCCATCGAAGAGGACAAGTTAAAATGCTGTAACCCCCCTTTGGGGGCTTACCTTATTTTTCCCATTTTCTCCCATTCTTTGGATTGCCTTTTGGCATCTCCGACCCCCCGCTCAGCTCCAACACCTGGCCCTAGTCCCCTGGTAAAATGGAAATCCCCCAAGCAGTCCCTGTGCACCATTTTAGCCCATTTTGGACTTTAAAACTGGATCGGGAGTCACCAGCGTTTTCTGGGAATTGCCAGCGATCGCACAGGTGCGAAGGCACTTTCTTCTTGCCGACTGCCGGTGTTGCAGTCAAACTGAAGGGTGTTTGGTGTTTCTGGTCCCCCGTTCTCCTGAAACAGGACCAGTGACCTTGAGGAGGGCATTAAGAACCCTCAGGGAGCTGCAAAAATACAGTTTGAATCGGTGCATATCTTGAGGGCTCATGAATATTAATGAGCCCTCAAACATCTTAATGAAGTAGCTGCCTAGGGAGTCTGTGTTTCAGTGGCAGCGACAGCAAGAGTAATGTAAATGAGTGTAAATAAATGAAGGGGTTTGAAAGGGTGCAGGGGGCAACAAGACTGGGGTTCTCTGAATGAAAAGTATTTCTGTGGGCTTCACCAAAACTTTAATGTGGAGCAATATGTAGACGGCTGTGAGATTGTATGGGAGCAGCCATGTTTTACTACTTTGACTCCCTATCAGCAGCCAATCCTGTGTCTAGGTGCCTAAAAACTGGAACAGAGGGATTCTGGGAGAGGGAGTGAACTATTTTCAGGCACCAAGAGTCACTGCCAATCAGACGGCTCAGAGGGCCATGGACTGTGGTTGATAATGAAGGGCAGTAAATGAGAGGGTAGGACTGGTAGGAAGAAATCCCAGAAACTTTGGGAATGTGGGTCAGTCTTGGCCAGGCTCGTATTGAGTCAGGAGGGATCTGTGCTGAGAGAACTGAATTGTCTGAGGCCTCTCACAGGACTTATGCTGAGAGAAAAGTGAATTCTGTCAGAGACAGACTGAGCTGGTATGAGAACGCTCAAGGTATTTGGGACTGTGCTGTTTCCTTTGGGAGAGATTCTTTACTGCAGAAATCCTGCACTGTTGCTGGGACACTGAGAAGCTGCTTGGAGAGTTTGAAAGTTCCTGGAACTGGGTGCAAGCCAGGCTGTGTGGGAGCAGTTCTGAGATCTGGAAAAAAAATTGCTGAGAACTGGTGCCAACTGCCAATTAAAGCTGCTTTGGAAGCTGGTCTGAAATCGACTGACTGAGAGCAAAAGGGCAGCAGGTGTTTTCATACCTCAGACTCCCTGCTACTGATGTGCACCTCAGTGTGAGCTGGAGCTGTTGCAGAAAGCGCAAAAGACAGTGGCCCAACGGCACTGCGGAAAGCAAGTTAAGAATTGCCTGGCTGCCCCTGGAATTGCTGTATTGGTACAGGAAAAGAGTGATCTCTATCAGGTTCAGAGGCACTCTCCAGAGCCAGGGAGAAAATCTGGTAACTCCTTCCAAGTGGGGCCTGCTAGCCTCGGGGTCACCGGCGCATGTTGGAGTGCTAGGGCACCTGTGACCCATTGTGGGAGCCAGGATGAGGGCCACTCCTGGGTCTGGGCCTTCAAAGGTTTGGTGGAACCTGCGTCGTTTGTGCTCTGCAACAGGCCAGGAGAGGCTGAAGGTGACAAGCGGCCAGATCTTCAATCAAGGGGACAAACTGCAAGACCTTCAATCAAGATCAAGGCTTCAAGATATCTTTCTGCTGCCCAATATTGTGCCCTCTGAGACCAGAGACCATCACTCCTGGCCTTGTGGGAGCTCTTGAAGTTGGAGACCTTTGAGAATCTGCAAACTGTGAGTACCCAGGGCTTGCCCTGAAACCCAAGGGGAGTGTCTAGTTTAAACTAAAAAATACTTTTCAAGTTTTTAGGGCCCCAACAGCTGGTCAACCCACAGCAATGTACAGGCCTGTGCCTTTCGAGTACCCAGAAAGACTGATTACTTATAGCACCGGTATCAGTGGGGTGAGCAACTAGGGTGGTTAGAACTACGGACCCTATTGATGCTACTTTGCCTATTCCTACTAACAAGCTTTCCTTCCACAGCTATCCTGGTTCCCGGTGTCCCCTTTCCTAACCCCCCCCCCCCAATAAAACTGTGATTTGTTGTTTGGAACTGCTGTGTGAGGGGTATTTTGTAACTGTCAATCACCAAGTGTTTATGGTTATTGGTATTGGGGAACTGTTGGGCATCCAGTGTGTGTGGTGGTTAGTAGGGGAGGTGGGTAAGTGCAGCATCTCAGGGGAGCTGTGCCAACCAGTCATCTGACCCACTTGCAACTTACTCTGAGTGGAGGCACTGCGCTATTTACTGTAATTTTGGGTTTGAACCCCTGACCACCACCGCAGCAGGACCCAGGCCCCTTAACCTGTTAGAGGGTCAACAGGCTGGAGTAGTAGCCCACAGGCACACAGTTCCTGGGCTACAGTTATGGTGCACTCTGCTGGTCCAACAGCACAGTGGTAGGGCTACTGCCTGTGATGCCAATGCCCCAGCTTTGGGAACAGACCTGAGAAGTTGGAGGGCTGGTCGAGGGGAGGAGGATTGAGCATTCCAAGGACTGCTCTCCTCCTCTGGGGGGGGGGGTTGGTGAGCATTCAGTGTGAGATCAACCTCTGGCAGATGCCAGGGGGCGCTGCTGCCAAAACTGAGACATAGGAGAGGCATGCCAGATGTCAGCACACTGGCACACTACGTCATTGCTTGCCACACCTCCTGGGGACCTAAAATGCCAGCCCCATTGAGATGCCCCACTCCTGTGGTCCCACTGCACCCACCCGTGACCCACGATTGGTGACCGAGATCAGTCCTTCGTTGGGAATGGCCCAACCCCACAGCCCCACCCTGGGGGATAAGCCGGGGGAACACTGGCAGTTGAATGGTCTGCTGGGAACCTATTTCAGTCTCCGTTGGGGGCACACCTACTCAGTGGCCACCCCAGGGAGGCAAGTCTTGGAGGACCACCACCAAGGTAAGTCCTGGGGGGGGGGTTATGTGAGTGGGGGCTGAGCCACTGAGGACTATGCACCAAAAAGCATACTAAAAAAAAGATGATGGTGCACAGCCCCTACTGTAGACTCACAGAATGCACCCCAAGTGAAAAGACTGTACTGCCAGCTGAAGGTTCAGCCCCATTCAGGGACCCAAATGACCAAAAATGGTCGCTCTACTGAAGAAAGTCTCTGAACTGTCTGGTCTTGCCACTAGGGTGGCAACCTCTGCAATCTGCATGACAAGAGAAGAAATTACTTTGTTAAAGGATCTAAACAAAGCTATCAAACCAAAGACACCCCAAGTAGAGCTGGCCCAACAGACTCTGCAGACAGGGAAATATCTGGCTGACATGGCAATCTATACCCTTAAAATCAAAGCCAGGACAGAAGCAGGCATTCCAGAGGAGGGCAACTAAAATAGTGCAGGATCTGCATCAAAAGCCCTATGAGGAGAGACTAAAGGACCTCAATATGTACACCCTGGAACAGAGGAGGGAGAGGAGGGATTGAAAGAGACCTTTAAATACTTTACGGGGGTAAGTAAGGTACAGGAGAGAAGAATTTTTTCTGAGGAAAAGGTTTTCAAGAACAAGGGGACATGCTGTGAAGCTGGAGGGGGACAGATTCAGCAGAGATGTGAGAAAGTACTTCTTCACAGAAAGAGTGATGGATTCCTGGAACAGCCTTCCAGCAAATGTGGTGGGGTGAAAACAGTGGTGGGGTTAAAGAATGCATGGGATAGGCACAAGGAAATCCTAGTGGAAAGGAAATGGGGAGGGAGAAAGAGCTGTAGATTGGGCATGGTCTGATGTAATAGTGTAGGTAGGGAGGGAGAAATGAGCAGACTGGATGGGCCAAGCAGTCCTTATCTGTGTCAAATTATATGTTTCTATGTAAAATAAACTTATTTAGCAGTGCCACCAGCTCAATTTGTGGTATGTCCAAACGTAGTCCCAGAACATGCACATTTGGGATCTGCAGCTGATTTTCCATCACCTCCAGCCAATTCAAGGTTGCTTTGTCATCTCAAGCCAGCGTAAACACTGCAGTGGCCAAGTGCACTGATAAATCCTGAATGTTTTTAACATTGTCTGTGTTTTTACCTTTAGCCATTGACACGTTTTGGTCCCAGGCAGCAAGTTTGTTGTTGAGACCATCAAGCTTGTCCTCTGTGCTCTGTATGATGCTTAAGAATTTTTTGAATGGTGGGGTCGGTTCCTACTGAGAGGTCTGCTGACAGATCCACCGCTCCACTCGGGCACTACAGAAACTTGTCCAGCAGTTTTGCAAGGTTTTGTTTTTCGTCTCATCCTTACCCTCACAAAACTCAATGTTGTAGCAGGCATTAGAGGCCAAAGAACTGGCAGAAATGAATAGAAATTAAGCCAGAAAGGCCTAATGCAATGGAGCTGCAAAAAAGCATGTCTGATCAGCTCCCATGCTGACTACACTCACTATATAACATAGAAATATAGAAATTGACGGTAGAAAAGGACCCCTTGGCCCATCCAGTCTGCCTTAAAAAGTAGCCTGCCTAATGTGTCACTGCAGACCCTACTTGATGTGCAGCCTTTCCCCCTCCCACTTCTGTTACTAAAGTCCCCCTGTGCCTAACCCATGCATGTTTGAATCCTGCTACCATTTAGATATCTACTGCCTCCGCTGGTAGTCTGTTCCGGGCGTTCACTACCCTCTCCATGAAGATGCACTTCCTTACATCCCCTCCGAGCCTCCTCCGTTTTAGTTTCATATTATGCACCCTTGTTCTCGAGCATCTGTTCCTATTAAAAATGCCACCCTCTTGTACCTTATTGATACCCTTGAGTTATTTGAATGTTTCTATCATGTTTCCCCTCTCCCATCTATCCTCTAGAGAGTGCATATTTAATTCCTTGAGTCTGTCCTCGTAATGCTTCTTTTGCAGTCCATGAACAATTTTGGTTGCCCTCCTCTGTACTGTCTCTACCCGATCTATGTTCTTCCTGAGATGGGGCCTCCAGAACTGGACACAGTATTCCAGGTGGGGCCTCACCATCGATCTGCATAGGGGTAACACCACCTCCCTCTTTCTGCTAATGATACCCTTCCCTATGCACCCCAGCATTCTATTAGCCTTTCTTATTGCCTTATCGCACTGCTTTACCACTTTTATGTAATCTGATATGATGACCCCAGGACCCTTTCCTGTTTTGTTGTTTCTATTCCCCCCCCCAATTGGTACAATTCCTGTGCCCTATGTGCATAATTTTGCATTTTTTTTTAGCATAGAAACCTAGCTGCCACATCCTTGACCATTCTACCGGTTTATTTTGGTCTTTCCTCATTTTGTCTACCCCTCCAGGTATGTCCACTCTGTTGCCAATTTTCTTGTCATCTGTGAACAGGCATACTTTCCCTTCCAGCCCCTCTGCAATGTTGCTGATGAAGACATTGAAGAAGACTGGTCCCAGAACTGACCCCTGTGGTACCCCACTTGTTATCTCTCTTTCCTCTGAGTGTACCCCATTTACTGCCACCCTGAGGCTTTGGTTACTCAGTCAATTTTGTACCCAGTTTACCACCTTTGGCCCCCACTCTCATGCTGCCCAGCTTGTTTACCAGGCTTCTGTGTGGAATGGTGTCGAAAGCCTTACTGCAGTCTAGGTAGACGACTTCTACTGACCCTCGCTGATCCACATCATTTTAAAGTTATCACTTTTTAAACTAGCAGTTTGTGTGAATAACCATTTTTGCTCAAGTCCAGCAACTGGCTTCAGGGTAGGAAAGCGCTATTGTGGTATCATCGGCATTGAGAAACCTGCTCTCTGTTCGGTTCTAAGAAAAGCTCCGGCTGTAGAGTGTGTGGTAGTGACATATGCATGCTCTAAAATAAATGAGTGTGACATGTAACAGCTAGAATACATTTTTATTTTAGAGGCTACGTGTCATCAGCTAAAATGACTGATCTGTGTACTTTTCATTCCGCTAATATTATGTACATACTAAGGTTGTCAGAATCCACTGATGTTCTGGGTTCTAGGGACTTTTCTGTATGTTAATACATCTCCCAGAGCCACTTTTTGCTGAAAACGAGTGGTTTCATGCGCCTTCAGCTGAGTGAGAACAGAGAAGCTGAGCTGTTCTGGCTGAAGCCGAAGGCAAATGAAACCACTCATTTTCAGCAATGAATGGTGACAGGAGATGTATTCATATATTATTGATCGAGAGCGATCAATAATATATTTCAAAAAATAAAAACAACTTTACAGAATATGCCCATTTCTAGGGCATCTGCGCGTGAGACGCTCTTCTCAGAATGAGTGCCTCATGCGGAGGGGAAATGAGTGCTCCAATTGGTCGGGAGCACTCCCTCAATCTATAAAAATAGTTCTAGGGTTCTAATCTTCTTCGGAACATGAACTTGTTTGCATATAGGACTGGAGAGCAATGACAGAGAAAGTTACAGAGAGGAGAAAAAAAAAAGAACTAAAAAGAGACCTGTCCTCTCAGCACAGCAGTAAAAATAAGTTACTCACCTGTAACTGTTTTTACTTTATTATTAAGGTTGATGACCTGGAAAAGTACACTGAGCCAAGACTCGTTTCCAGGTGTGACCCGGGGGATAGTGGTACAGGAGGACTGACACGGTGAGAATACAATTCAGTCACTGAAGTAGAACAAACAAGTGGCGGCAACAGTACAGTAAATACATTACAATGTTTACATATCCATTGACAGAGGTAGGAAATAGCATTAGGAGATTAAATAGCAACAAGACATTATGGCAAGAAGAAACAAACAAGAGGCAGTGACTGTAAAATTTATACCTCACAATATTTACATATTCATTGACAGAGTTAGGATCAGCAAGAGGAGAGACTTGAATTGACGGCCACTGCTGTGGCACGGGTGTAGGAGTCGCCCATATCCAAGGCTGTCTGAAGCTGGTGTTTAGCCAACACTTGACCCTAGTCTCGGACAACTTCATCACCAAAAGCTACTAGTCATAAGGGAGTCGAGGGAGGAAATGATTAAGCACTCCCAGCACAGAGTGAAAAAGTTGGCCATCATCATGGCATAGCACGCCTGGCGGAGACTTGAGTGAGGGGACAGTGTAGACCTTCTTGGCCACTTGGGCAACCTTTTTCGACTTCTTGTTGGTGGGAGGGCTTGTCCACATCCCTGTGGTTTTCAGATTTCCAGATAGTCAAGTACGAGACCAGACCATGTTGGTAGTGAGCTATAGTCATGCCCCTAGAATATTCTACTTCATTGCATATGCAGAAAAGGAAGAGAAACACTCTACGCCATTTAAAAAGCAAGGACCAAGAGTCACAACTGATGTGTTGAAGTTGGCACAGTTGCATATACAGGTATATGATCAGCACATTCTCATATCAGCATCTTACTAAAACATTTTAAAATGTAATTCCAGATCGTTTGTTTTCCAGATTGGCATCCCCTGTTTTTGAAAAGGGAAAAGGGGAAGGGGAAATGGTTTAACCAGGAGAGACACATTAAGCCAAAGCTTATTTTCAGGATTGACCTGGGAGCACAAGGAAGTTAAGTGACTTGCTAAGGGTTACACAGTATGCAAGTGGGAGCTGATGGGATTCAAACCCAGGTCTCAGGTTAGCAGCTCAGTGCCCTTAACCACTATGCGATACTGCCCGTATCTGAACAAATCTGAACAAAGAAGCTATTTTTTTTTAGTATTTAGAACCATTATTAGAAATCCTTGGTGTTCTAGTTCTAAATTAGAACTCAAACCCCTGAGTTCTAAATAGGTTCTAATCTTTTTAGAACTAGTTCTGAGAACCCGAGTACATACAGTATTCCAAAGTGCTTTACAGCCTACCTGGCCGGGTGATGCGGCTCACTTCATCATAGTTGTTCTTTAACTCAGTGCGGACTTTCTTGTGCTTCATCTTCACCTCAGCTAACTCATTGTTCAGCCTAGACATAAAACCAGAATGAAAAAGATTAGCCAGCTTCTAAAACAACACACGGCGTGCCAATGCCTAACTGATGGGCTATAATTAATTGCACACCAGTATCTCCTTCTCCCCTTCTTTTTCTCGTCTGCCACACATTTTTCACTAGTGTTTTATTTCGCCCAGGCTGTCCAAATCTCTGTACACTGCTTAATTTGAAATTTGACTTTGGACTACCGATGTTTGGACCATGCTGCAGGACTTCCTTTTCTCCCCCGATCAAAACTGTTCCTCGATTTCTATGCCAACCCCATCATGCTGCTCTATTGTACCTACTCTTTGCCCTTCGTTGTTTTATTAATTTTACCCAGAGTCTTTTCCCACAGGACGCCTCTGGAAATGAACTGTTCTGTATGTTAATATGTCCTCCGGAGCCACTCTTTGCTGTATAAGAGTGGTTTCACGTGCATTCAGTTTGACCAAGAACAGCGAAGTGAAGCTGAGCTGTTCTGGCTCAAGCTGAAGAAGGCAAGTGAAACCACTCTGATACAGAAAAGAGTGGCAGCGGAGGACATATTAATATATTATTGATTGAGTGTGATCAATAATATAATTTAAAAAAAAAAGCGCTCCCTGAACATATCCATTTCCAGGGCGTCTGCACGTGAGACGCTCTTCGCAGAATAAGAGTGTCTCATGTGCGGAGGTAAGGTGTGCTCTGATTGGTCAGGAGTGCTCCCTCAATCTATAATTAGGTCAGAAGGACTTTCTAAATAAAACTTTAATAAATAAAATAAATCAGTATACTGTTCGTCAACTACCTGCTATTGACATCAGTCCAGGAGTTGGCTTTGTGACTGAGAATGGCAGAGTTCTGGGAATGGGCTTCCATGAAAAGAGCGATATGGTCTAAAGGCTGAGGCTTTTGTACCAGGAGATCGCAGGATCGAATCCCAGCAGAGCCACTTACAGACTGGGTGACACTGAGCAGATTGTTTTAACTTCTCAGGGCTTCAGTCCAGTTAGCGAAATGGGAAAAACAGGACCACACTGGAAGCAAGATATTGCATCTCAGTCAGGCTGTCTTGTCATGTGTGTACCAATTGTAATGAGTTAGCTGTTCAAGCGCTGATGAGTACTGTAGCAGCAGCATTCCTTTTTTTGGTGTATGCTCACTTGCTGTGGACCAATTTTCTAGAATGCAGTGGTGGTGTTAGATATATGTACTATATACTGAGGAATAATCCGCCACCGGGAAGCACTACAAGCACTAGGGAGCAACTACTGTAAGCCAGTAATATATGTGCAATGTTTTGGTTCTCAAAGCTTATAATGAGGCTCAACATTTCAGACCTGATACAGTTCGGGGGAGGGGGGAGGTACACTGCACAGCCTTTAGTGGGGCAGTCACTGCAGAATCAGCAAAATGCTGCAGGGAGGTACATGCAGACATACCTCTAGTAACTCGGGCAGTACTGCTGCCAAGTCAGTCCCTGAGCAGCAACATGGTGTGCCTGCAGTTAAAAGGTTTCTTTACTTACCAGTAACAGTAGGTCTTGAACAGAATCTACTCCACAGAGCCACACACATTAGATTGTAAGCTAGTGGTTTCAGGACTTCATGGGAGGCATTTCAGAACTGGGGCCATCCATGCCAGTGTATACCTTGGCATCACTTATGTGACATGGGACACCTCTGTCGACTTGAGTTCCCAGCATCGATGACCAGAGTTCTAACATTTACTTGCCAATAGGAAGGAGTCATCCCTGGCCGATCCTAAAGGAGAGGCAAGGAAAGCAGAAGACTAGAGTCTGCCCACTAAAACAACCGGGCAACTAAAAAGCAGACAGTGTGGTGACCTGTAAGAAACAGCAGTCATCCATGCGGGGGCAGAGGGTGGGAGTTGTGTGGCTTTATGTAGGAGAGTCTCACAAAGATCTGCTGGTAGTGGTAAGTAGTCGGCCTATCTTCTTGGATGATATCTCCTGCATAGAGCCACACACATTGGACGCGTACATTGCAGTCAGTACAACATCCCCATTTGGAAGGTAAGCAACAGAGAAGAGCTCTTCCTCTGACAGTAGGCCTTATGCAGCATAGCCAGGCCAAACCCAGCTCTACTAAGACCAGAACTGGACTGTAATGTTTAGTGAATGTAGAGATCTTACCCAGGTAGCAGCCATGTAGGTTCTGGATGCTGAAACTGTCCTGAAAAAGAAAATGGCGGCAGCCATGGCACTAATGGCATGCCCTGTAACCACATAAGGAAGCTGTGTGTCAGCTGTCTGATAACACTGTGAAATGTAGGAGGATGTCAACCTAAAGAGATGATGCTTAGAATCTGGCTTGCCCAGCATATGAGAGGCAAACAGTTGAAGGGATTGTAGAATATCCTTGGTGCAGCCCAGATGAAAGAGCAGCACCCTGTGGATGTTCAAGAAGAGCAGGAGCCCTTCCACCAGACTGTAGGGGTTCTGGAAGAACTCGGGCAGGTTGAAAGACGGATTCAATGTGAATTCAGGCTCTGCTTTAGGAAGAAACATAGGACGAGCTCTATGTGCTACTCAATCTCGGTGGAAGGTCAGATGGGGTTGGGGGGGTCAACAACCTGAACCTGAAGCTGGGACACATGCCCTGCCGAGGTGATTGCCAGCAGGAATGTGTTTTATGGGACAGAAACCTGAGGTTGCAGGTTGCAGCAGGTTCGAACAGAGCCCTGGTCAGGAAATAACAGAACCAGGTTCAGGTCTCAAGTCAAGACAGGCTGACAGATCGTGGATTTGTGTGCACAACACCTCTCAAAACCCTGTGGGGAAACCTTAACTTGAGCATCAGATTGTTCCCCAGTGAATGCATGGCAGGCTGAGATGGCCAACAGATGCACTTTTAACAGATGAGTACTGAAGCTGCAGCTGGGACAGGATAAGCAAATACTCCTTAACACTCTGGACAGGACAGGCAAAAAGATCCAGAGACTTGGAAGCAGCCAACAGCACAGCTGAAGTTTCAGGAGATACACCGAACCCTGCCAGCTCTATGTGTACAGGAACCAAGTGTGCAACTGCAGGGACAGAAGGTCTGGGTGCAGCAGCCAGCCCTGGGACTGAGATAACAGACCCAAGCTGGTTGGCAGCTGGAATGGAGTTTCCACTACCATAGTTCACAGTTTCAGGAACCAGATTTGTATGGTCCAAAGAAGTGGTCTCAGAACCATGCTGGCCATATCGTTCTGGAGCTTGACTAGTACCTGCTGCTGAATGAGCAGAGTTGGGGAGGCATACAGGAAGCAACTCTTCCAGCAGAGGAACAGGGTGTCTCACCAAAAAATTCAAGGCCCTGGAGCAAGCGAGCAAAAATGCAGCAGTTTTGTGTTGGATGGATATGCAAAATGATTTAACTCTTGACCCCCCCACTGCCTAAGCAGAAGTTGTGCCACATCCCCTTGATGTTCCGATTCATGAAGGTGTGCCGTGGAAGGACTTAGAACATCTGCCAGCATATTTTGTGTGCTTGCCAGATACAAGACCCACTGGCCTTTCTACTTTGCAAGTATATCTGCAGGACTGGTAGACTACAGTATACACGTTGCACTCCAATGCCCACTCCTACACCCGCCTCACTTCTTGATACAGGGGATAGTAGTGTGTTTCCCCAGTGTTTATTCAGGTAGAACGAAACACACTAGTTTTCTGTACCAGCAAATACTGTCACTGAACCCGTGGGGCCCACTGCCTGGAGCTCATACCATAGTTCTCAACCTCCCTCATTACAAATCAGGGACAATGCTTAAAATGATCAGGGACAAATGACCAAAATCAGGGACACATCTGAAAAAATGATAATATTACTTCCAGAAGCTATGTACAACATGCTTCTTAGTATGAATAGCATTTTCTTAATAGGAACTAGACTGTAACACCAAAGGCTGGCATTATTTTGTGATTCAAATCCCTACTTTTCAGTGACAGAAGTGCCAAATTTAGGAGGGACAGGAGAAATTTCTGAGGCAAAATCAGGGACAGTTGAGAGGTATGGCTCATACTGAACCACCCTCATCTCTAGTATATTGAAATGGAGAGTGTTTTGTACCAGGGACCAGACTCCTTGAATTCTGAGGGAAATGAGGTAGGCATCCCACCCGAGAGGCTGAATATATCTGATGTCAAGAGTGATCTGATGAGAGTCAGTGAGAAAGGATGCCCCTTCCAGCAGATGCTACCTATTCCACCACTTATGGAGTTCTTTCCACAGAGGGGCACTAACCTTGATTGAGAGATCGGTGTGCTTGAGACCACTGAGTTTGCAAGAGCCACTGACAAATCCACATATGTCAGCAGACCAAGGGCACCATGAATATGAATGCTGTCACAAAGCCCAATAACCATGCATGGTTCTGGCTGAGATCATGACATATTTGGCCACCAGACCAGCCTGAGCTATGAAGGCAACTGCCAATCCTCCAGTGGGAACGCTTTTGCCTGAAACATGTCCTGCATGGCTTCAGTGTCCTGTAATCTCTGGCAAAGGGTGAGAATAAACTTCAGTACACTGACCAGGAAACCCAACTGGTCCACTAGCTGCCTTGTCCTATTCACCTTGTGAACTGTTAGGTCTGCATAGGAGCCCTTCAGGAGCCAATCCTCCAGATAGGTGTAACCCCCCCCCCACAAATGGGGGGTTCCTAAAAGCCTTCCCGGAGCTTGCCTAAGGCTCCCTGCCCAACTGGCGCTCGATGTAATGCTGTTTAAGTGCAGGCGCTGTGAGTGCTTTTAGAGCCTCTGGTACTGTCTCTTTAAGAGCTGCCTGCCTGCAGGCTTTGTTAGTTTGCAAGGGGGGGCTGTGGGTTTACTGCTTGACTCCCACCTGAGCTGCTGTTTGAATCACTCCGCTCCTGCCATCGCTAAGCGAGCAGAGGGAGCATTATTGAAGGATATAACTGTTTTCTGAAACAAATGTAGCGTGGCAGTAAAATTGTTGTTTATTTAACCGTTTCCCTTGCAGCTGGGTCTTTGTGTATTCTGCCCCTCCATTTTGGATCAGAACTGCCTCTTGGATCCAATCGGAAAGGGGGCAGCGCCTAAATTGGAGTATTGAGCGACCAACCAGAATCAGGACTCTCTCTGGAGCCGGCTGGCCATAAGGGATACAGCCAGTAATTCTGGAAAGTGAAGTTCTGAACTGTGGCGCCTTTTTGCACCAGTGAGGACGGTATTGAGTGACTGGCATATGCAGCCCTCCAATGGAATCGGGTGGTGCCAGAACTGGATTCCCTGCCCAAACTGCCAAGGGGGAGAGTCGTTGGTGATCGTGAAGGTAGAAGGAGCTCTGGCTCCTGTGCTGTGTAAGTTTTCGCGTGGGAAGCGCATGTGCAGGTCAAGAAGTCGAGCGGCAGAATTGCCGTAAGGAGCGGACAAGATCCGTGGAGGAGTGCAGACAGAGGAGGCTGTACGATTACAGCTACCTACCAGGCTCACCCTGTAGAGGACTGGAGAATCTGCTTCAATCGCGCTCGGTCTGTCAGGACAAGTGAAGCTGCCTTACGTCACCCAGTTTGTGCAGTGAAAGTCATCGGGAGTCTAAAGCAGCTGCCTGGTATGGTACCCCTCTGTTATACATATAAATGTGTGGAGAAGTGTTTGGATCACAGGCTATGTTCTGCAAGTGGTGTGAGAGGGATCTTTCCGCAGGAGTCGTGAGTACTAAATCAGGGTAGCTCCCTGTTAGATGTTTATAGCAAGGGCAAGATCTGTCTGGTCACTCCACGGGCTGCATGAACTGAGCCTGCTGGCTCTGATTAACTAATTTGGGTCTCGAATACTTGCTTTCTCCATCAGGGCCTCAACCAGCTGCACCGAATAGGCTAGCCTCTTATTGCCTGGGTACCCAGAGACAGTGATTTATAGGTCTGGCCTGTGCACAGTTCCCTGATACAGTAGAGTGTTAAGCTAATCAACCTGATTTCCCCCACCTTTGTTACTTCCCCTTCAATAAATCAGATTTGTTGTTTGCAAGGTACGCTGTCTGAACTGTATATTTGTGCTCCCCTCTTGTGCATGGGTTATTGTGTCACTGTATCTTATTTTACAGGGGGTCCTCGGCACCAAGTTGGTCATTCCACTTTGGGGGTAAGTGTAAGTCATAACCTTTGGGTGAGAAGTGTTTGTGGGCCACTAGTGGAAGAAAAGGGGGGTTGCAGTGACCCAGAGGGCTGTGACCAAGTCGTGTTTGACTGTTCCAACCCTGACCTCTGGGTGGAGGCACCCGCCATTGGATCCATGCCCCTCAACCTGATAGTGGCGAAGCAGGCAGGGGTAGTTGCCCTTGGGATAGCGTCCCCTGGGGGTTACATAGGGGAACACATGCAGCTTCTCCCAATGAAGGGTCGTGACTACTGGTACAAAGTATTTGGTAAATACATATGTTTCAGAGGATATACAGTACCAAAGAGGATTATTCAGAACTGAAAATGACAGCCTTCTAGACAAAATCTCATGAAATGTCTTTGTCATTTCCTAATTTGTAGGTACAGATAAGCACCTTGCATATTTAGTGTGCACATCCAGTCTCACTGAGACGGCAGGAAAAGATGGGGACCCCACAGAGCACATGTGAAACATTTTGGAAGCAGTGTGTTCATTCAGTGCTCAAAGATCCAGAAAGGGATGAAGCTCTTCTTTTTTGGTACAAGGAAGTATCCGGAGTGGAACTCCAGATTCTGTTTTGGTGTGAACACCAGCCAGATTTCTCATTTCTCCAGCAGAGCCATGACTTCCTCTCAAAGATGGACAGCCACAGTGCTCTGGCAGAAAGTGGCATCTCTGGGGGCTGAGAGATGAACTCCAGTGCACAGCTTTCTTGGATTATTTCTAGGACCCATCTGTCTGAAGTGATGTTGCTGCCAGGCAGGCAGGAACATTTAGACACTGGCCTCCACCTGAAATCCCGGAGGTGGAGCAAAATGGAAAAGACAGTGAGCTAGAAGTTAGTGGAGGGGGTGACCTAGTTTTGACTGACTCTGCTATGACATTTTGGGGTTTTTAAGAGGCACCAGTGCACTGCTGCTGCTGCTGGTAGCCCCAGCCTTCACCATGGGAGGAACAAAAAGGATGATAGCCCCTGCAAAAAGAGCTACCCCTACCTCTAGGCTGTTAGAGACATGGGACTTGATAGACAAAAAAGGTCTGACAGCATGCCTTGTGGTCATTCAGAGTGGCCTTCATCAAGGAACCAAACAGTTTGTCACCCCCCAGAAGGGCAGTTCAGAACAGACTAATATGCACCAGGGCCAAAACACACAGGTCTGAGCTAGGAATGTCTGCACATGCAGATTTGTCTGCATATGCAAATTCCAGCAGCTGTTGCCATGGTGAAAGCATCTGAGGTGATGTAAATTGAATGTAATCAACACTTGCCAGCATCTAAGCCCTGGAATAGGTATTGCTGAGCCTCTGTTTTGGCCAAACCTTTATGGTTTATGATTCAAGCATGCATGGGACAGTCATAAGGCCATTCTAGGGGGTGGGGGTAGGAAGAAGTAGGCTGCTTGTTAACTAGGATCTGCAGCTTATCCAGTAGGTAGGGAAATGGGCAGACTGGGTGGGCCAAGCGGTCCTTATCTGCTGTCAGATTCTATGTTTGTATATTTCTATGTTCTCTACAGTGTTGATCATGGAGCTCGGCAGTAGTCTGTAGTTGGGCAGAAACAAATGTTCTTTTTCTTGTAATATCCAGTTTTCAGGACACTTTATGTGGGTGTCTAGTGCTCATGTGTTGAAGCATTTTGAACCAATGATGAGCTGCCATGATTACCACAGAGTCTGTTTCAGGTTGGGTAAGTCATGCTTTTCATCACTAGGATCCAGACAGCTCTTATCTGCCCTTCTGGATACTGCTGGCAAGGAATTAGGCTGATGCCAAAAAACATAGGCATCTGCAAGAGCTGGAAAAATGGGAGGAATCATCACATAGGAAGCTAATGGGACCACCAAGAAGTCATACAGACTGTTTGTCACATAGACTCTTTTTAGAAGAATCTTCTTCCTCCGTGATGAACTACCAAGTTTCCTGGGATGACCTCATCATAAAGAAAGAGTCTTCAGGAAGAAACGTGGTGATGTACTAAATGGTGTCTATACTGCTAGAGGACGCTGTGAACCTTGAAGAATGTCTGGAAACCCTTCTTCCTCTCCCCAAATGTCTTCTTCCCTTAAGTCGGGATTGTACTCTTCCTCCTTTTTCTCCTGTTCAGGGGGGAGGAAGAGGGAGATCCTGGCTAGGAGCCAGAACCCTTATAGGGGCAGGAGGCTGAACAGGCCCTGCTAGCACTGTGGACTGTGGCATCACAGACAGGCCTGGTACCAGTGCCATAAATTCTGACATTCTCTTTATCAGCTTAGAGAACTAGGCACAAACAGCAACATTGCCCAGGGTCAATACCGACAGACACAACTGTGGCAGTCAACACTGGTGTTGATGATGATGGTAAGTTCTGCACTGACGTAGAAGCCGCTGGCTGCTGCAGCACCACTGATGGTGTCAAACCCTTTCATTACAGATTCTTGACTTTCAGTGGCTGAACCAGGAGTCCATTCAGGATGCCTGGTTTTGGTCCATTCTTCTTTCCTAGGCTACAGTGACCATGACCAAAATTGTGGCAAATGGCGGTGATACTCAGCATGTGACAATTGTTTTCTAAAGCCCGACCACTAAGCATTGTCACTTTTTTTGGTGGCATGGTACTGCAATTTGATCAACAGCATATACTTTGATGTTGATTTTTCCAGCAGTGACTTCTTACCTGAAGTCAGTGGGGAGCCAGGTATTTTACCAGTAACTGTATGGTCCTTCTTCATATTCTTCTGGAGAGATAACACTTGTGGATTTCACTTGCATCTCCTTGTCACCTGGTTGAACCCCTGGCAAACTGCACAACACCAAACATTGTGGCCGACACCAAGGCACTTCATATGGCAGCAGTGTCAGTCATCGTGGAAAATGTTATTACTGAAAAAATACTTCCCAAACAGCGGTGCCTTGGTCAGTGCTGGTGGACTGGACAAGCTTAAAATGCCAAAATAAATGGTCGACAGTACAGCAGCACCAAGGTCAGACAGAACCAAAGCAGAGTTGCTGTGAGAATAAAACTTCAGTAATGAACAAAAGACAACAAAGTACTAGTCTCCATTGGTCTGACGTACCCAACGGTAGGTAAAAAAAGAACTGACATGGATGGGGTTATATAGGTGATGCTGAGGCATACAACGTTCTGAGTGGGTTGTGCGATGGTGTCAGAGGCCCCAGCTAAAAGTGTCCTGTGAGGTCCTCATACCAGTGACTTACATCCAGTGTGTGTGTGTGTTTCTGCATGCATGCATGTGTATGTGTGTGCGTGCGTGCGTGGGGGTGGCTTTATGGAGGAGATATTCTTGAAGAAGGTCTGCTGTTATCAGATGACAACACTCTGTGCTATGGTGTCTCTAACTGATTATGCTCTGTGATGGAGCTGGTCTGATGTGACAGAGGTGGTTTGGGGTCTCACAGTGGCCATGCTGTGTGGTGGAGCCAGTCTGGTGCCACAGCATGACCTTGTTCTGTGCAGGAGCTGGGCTTCTGCCTCCACCTGACCATGCCTTTTTGTCATGCCAAAGTGCTGCTCCACAGTGAGCACAGTAAATCTTGGAAGTTGCTGCAAGCTGGTACTGTATATATATTTTATGGTGACTACAGTTGTACCTCAATAAGAATACACTATTTGATATCAAACATATACAATAGCTGTACACCCTTCATTTCAGCTTAGTGAGTATATACGTACTTGTTTAACCGATCAGTTGCCTCTGGGTCAGGGGGAGGGATGTTAAAGCAGACCCCAGGAATACTCTTTACCACCCCACTGTTACTTTGCACCACCCAGTTCTCACTGTCACTGTTATCCTTCAGGGAGTACTTCTCTCCACGGGCAACCTCTGCCTGGAAAGGAAATAAATATTCATTTTGTCAACAAGAACCTGCAGCATGGACTGGTCAAGTATAAATATATTTATGGAGGCAAACATACAAAATGAGATAAGACAGAATGATAGCTGACTTAAAAAAAACAGACAGATTTTTGGAGTGATAAACAATATTATACTTAAGCGGTAAGATGAAACAGAACAGTGTATCAGCATCAAGCACTCATACGTCCAGTGCATCACTGTTAGATTACATTACGGGGGCCATTCCCAGAAGCTCACAGCTGGCATGAGTACAAACCAGTTTAAAATATTCCAAAATAAAATTGCAATTTCATAACCTGCTGTTCTTTATTTTGTTTTTGGGGCCTGGCTACATAAAATAGATTTCCTGTACTCATATACCCCTGATTGCCCCCTCCACCAGGGGGAACCTTCTTGAATTTCCATGAGTCCGTTTGAAATCATCTGGGTATAGAGCATTTGCTGTGGCTGCCCCTTGGCTATTAAACTCTCCTCAATCCCACCTTCATCCTATCTCCTTGGTGGAGGCCTTTAAAGAGGCCCTCAATTTCTATCTGGGGAACTGGATGGCTCAGTGGATTGGTAACGGGTTAAGCAGCCTTTGATCTCTAGGTCACTAGTTCAAATCCAGCACAGGTTGATAGTGGCCAAAAGCCATTGTCACCTGGGGGCTGTTCCATGGCCTATGTGAAATGATTTGTGGTGGTCTCAGTCCGGTTCCCAATGGGCAGGTGTTCACATCACAACACCACCAACACAACTGGTACAAATTGGAAACCTTGTTAGCAGTCTCACATGAGCTGCAAAGGATTGAATGGACATGGAATCTGAACTATCCTTTCACCTGCACCGTAGTCCCTCCATTGAAGGGTTGAGGCACACTGGTGGGACAGCATGGGGTAGCTTGCAACGTGAACGCCCTCACTGTACCTGTCGTTGATAAGCAAAGGATGTCAGGTTCCAGTGCTGTCAATCCAGCATCTTTCATGAGCACTAAAACTAAATAAGTAAATATATCCATAAAACTCCCCTGTTTTCTCTCTGGTGTTTTATGATCCTGGTTGAAAACTGTTTTCCACAAACTTGTATTTTTGACTCTTTTATGAAGTTTTTTTTGTTTAACCATGTTTTGATCTGCAACACCTTAAGCCTTCAGGGTAAAGGGATGTAGTACTAAAAACTGATTAATTGATGGCCTATTGGTGCAGTGATAGTGTTACTACTTGCAATCCCAGTGACCTGGGTTCAGGACAAGTCCAAACCATCAGGGGGCTGGGGGAGTTATAAGCATCCCAGGGGATGCTATTCTTCTCCTCCTCCTCTGGGGGGAAGAGAGGGAGGGCAGTTGGCTCCGCTGTGATACCACCAGTGCAGTCAGAGTGGCTCAGGTGAGGGAGAATGCAGGCTGGTGCCACGTTATGCACACTTGCGTACATGCGCATTCTTGTCACCTGTGCCCCGGGGATGAGATAAGCAAAAAGCCACAGTCAGACCAGGATGACATGCTGGCCTCCCACAGGCCTCACACTGTTGAAGTGGCATTCCCTCATGTGTCTGGATTTGTGGCTGTGGCAGGGATTGGAGTGCCCTGCCACATCCACCACAGTGGGTAAGCTCTGGGGGATAATCAGATTCATAGGGTAAATCCGCGGGAAGCTGGGTGACAGTGCTGGGGAGGCCAGCACAACGGAGGCATGGCTGGAGAAGTGGCATAAAGAAAAAAAACAAAAAAACAAAAAAACACTGATTGATGGATATTATTAGGAACATGTAAATGAGCACCAAATCATTTTCCCTTTCAATTCATCTACATCTGACACCGAATCTAAAGCTGAAGTCACAGTGCCCTAACTTGTGACACCATAGTCTGTTGATGTGGAAATGGCTATGATGTCAGAGGCATGGGATTATGAGTTCAATGCCTGAATATTTCAGCTGTTTGCAAAGTGCAATGACTATATTGCCTGCTTTTACATAAATACCCTTAGCAATGAAATCCAAGTTTTGGGGGGAGTGTAATATCACTGAGTTCTGTTGAGGCCAACAGCATTGATTTTTTTCCTAAAATTAAAGCTATACACAAACAAAAAAATGTAATGTACTAAAGCACGAAACTTGCTATAGGAAACAACAATATTTAAATATTAAAACAAAGTTAGGGGTTGGGGGAGGGGTATGGGGATTAGGGTTGCTGTTTATTAATTTTGAATATGTTGACCTTGTATGAGGTACCACACTGCTGATGCATGGCTCTGAATTTGTAGACTGGCCTTGCATCACCAGGGTAGGGGGAGATGGGGTGTGGGAGTTAGGCTTAACAACCTTAATATAGCACAGTTCCAAATTTTGTGGTTATTGAATTGACAACCCTAATAGTTCAT
The DNA here is from genome assembly GCA_016271365.2 of Neoceratodus forsteri. NCBI lineage: Eukaryota > Metazoa > Chordata > Ceratodontiformes > Ceratodontidae > Neoceratodus > Neoceratodus forsteri. The sequence continues at coordinate 70,256,697 of JADMNL010000024.1, read as the reverse complement.
TTACAATCTTTGTGGTGTTTGTTGTGTGGTAGCAAACCTACTGAGCATTAATGTAGTGTGTGTATATATATATATATATATATATATATATATATATATATACAGTGACTTGCAAAAGTATTCAACCCCCTTGAAAGTTGTCAGATTTGTCTGGATTACAAATGATACATTGAGATTTTGTTCTGTGTAATATTTATTTAAAAAGACTGACCCTCAAAATAATTATTTTAAAGTGACATTGGTTTTATGTTAGAAAATATGTTTAAGAAAAATAAATAACTGAAATATGCTGTTTGCATAAGTATCCAACCCCTGTGCTCTGGAAGCTCCAAGTTTACACAGATGAAAAATATTGCCCTAACGAGGACACAATTGGCTTACAATTGGCCTCACCTCTGAAACATTAAAGTAGCTCACATTTTCTGGATAAACCCCCCATCCTCAGTTTAATGACCATTGGTCAGACTGTGAATCTGAAGGAAGGGTGTGGAAAAGAACTAAAGAGCATTCTAAAGAAGTTAGAGATAAAGTAATAGACATGCATAAATTAGGAAAAGGGTACAAAATAATATCCAAGTGTTTGGATATCCCAGTGTGCACTGTTGGATCAATAGTGAGGAAGTGGAAGCTGCATCACACCACAGGCACTACTTAGACAAGGCCATCCCTCAAAACTCAGCGTCCAACAAGAAGGAGACTAGTAAGGAAGCCACAGAGAGGCCAACAATCACTTTGAAGGAGCTACAGAGTTCAGTGGCTGAGAATGGAGTGAAGGTGCACCAGTCAACCATATCAAGAGCTCTGCATAATACTGGCCTGTATGGGAGGGTGGCTAGAAAGAAGCCATTACTCAAAAAAGAACCATATCAAAGCACGTCTGGAGCTTGCCAGAAAGCATGAGAGTGACCCAGCTAAGATGTGGCACAAGGCTTTGTGGTCTGATGAGACCAAGATAGAGATTTTTGGCCAAAATTCAAAGCGCTATGTGTGGCACAAACCTAACACTGCCCATGCCTCGTGAAACACCATCCCTACAGTGAAGTATGGTGGTGGCAGCATCATGCTGTGGGGATGCTTTTCATCAGCAGGGACTGGGCATCTTGTTAAAATTGAAGGAAGAATGGATGGAGCAAAATACAGGGAGATACTGCAAGAGAACCTGCTTCAGTCTGCTAAAAAAACTGAAGCTTGGGAGAAACTTCACCTTTCAGCAGGACAATGATCCCAAGCACAAGGCCAAAGCAACACAGGAGTGGTTAAACAACAAAAAGGTGAATGTCCTACAGTGGCCAAGTCAAAGTCCAGATCTCAATCCCATCGAGAATCTGTGGCACTGTTTGAAAATTGTGGTCCACAGGCGTCACCCAACCAACCTGAACAACCTGGAACAAATCTGCCAAGAAGAATGGGCAAGAATCACTCCCGAACAGTGTGCAAGGCTGGTAGATACTTACCCCAAAAGACTTAAAGCTGTTATTGCAGCAAAAGGTGGCTCTACCAAATTCTAATGTGTAGGAGTTGAATACTTTTGCAAGCAGCATTTTCCAGTTTTTAATTTACTTTAAAAGATGTGCTGATGGATAATTAATTTTGGCTTTGAGGATATATTGTTAGAGCATATGAGTTTGCAATAAAAATACTGACTGGAATAATATATGTAAGTGTCTCATTTGTAATCCAGACAAATCTGACAACTTTCAAGGGGGTTGAATACTTTTGCAAGTCACTGTATATATATATATATATATATATATATATATATATTTATATCTATATATTAGTTAATATATGTACATATATGTATTGATTGCAAAAAATTTGCATTCATGTACCAGTTAGGGTTCAACTTAATGCCACAAAAGTAGGAAAATGTGGCATTAGGGTTTCCAACCCTAACTTCCCACCACCCAAGCAGCAAAAAGACAAGACCACACAAGTAATCACAAACAGCCATTGTCAGGTAAGACAAACATACAGCTATTTCCAGATGATACAACTATAGTAGCACTGATATGCTACCTTTGTGGATGTGTATCTTCGACAGCAATAGCGCAGCCAGTGTTTGTGTTTGTCTTACAGTATACATGAGTACCTGTTGCTGCAGATGTACTGGCTCCACAGGGACATGTGGTTCTGTAGACAAAAGTAGTGTTGCAATCTGAGCATCATGGATTTCTATATAACAAAAGTCAGCCCCTATGTCTTACTCCTGTGGCTGCAGAAGCACTGGCCCCACAGGGTCCTGCAGGTCTGCAAACAAAAGTAGTGCTGCAATTTGGGTATCATGGATTTCTATATGCAGTGCCAGTGGGGTCTTCGCTTCTGCACACAAAAGTCAGTATGTATGTTTCACACCTGCTGCTGCAGAAATAGTGTTACTATTTGGTATCATAGATTTTGTGGGGCCTTCACTTCTGCAGCCAGATCTTGGTGTGCATGTCTTACACCTGCAGCTGCAGAAGTGTGTGTATGTCTTACATCATGCATTTAAGTCCCTATGGATACTGAAGGGCTGCCCCATAGGAGCCTGCAGTCCTGCAGACAAAAGAACACTTGTAATTTTGGGTATCATGCATCTGTATCTGTGACAGCAGCGACCTGTACTTCTGTAGACAGAAGTGGTGTTTTGATTTGAGCATTGTGGATTTCTATCTGATCTACAGCCTGAAATGAGTGTGTATGTCTTGCAGAGTGCATACTGCAGATATAAATCCATGAAGGTAGCACATCGGTGCTACTGCCTTTGTGTCATCTGGACACAGTTGTATGTTGTTCGTCTTACCCGATGATGGCTACTTGTGGTTGCATGTGTTGCATTGTACTTCTGCTGTTTGGAGGGTGGGGAGTTAAGGTTGAAAACCCTAATGCCACATTTCCTTACTTTTGTGGCATTAAGTTGAATCCTAACAGGTGCATTAATGCAATTTTTTTTGCAATGAATTTCCTTTCTTTTTGAAATAGTGGAATCATATCCTCATTAATGCAGGTCCCTTCAGGACCTGCATGCACAAATGCAAATGTGAAGGACCATCTGGGGCCTGCACAAAGGGAAGAGTCCATCCATATTTAAGTGTGACCCAAGAAGGAAAGTTTTAGTGTTGCAAATATTTGTATTGCACTTCAGTGTGTGACATAAAAATTATTTTGACCCTGTGTCATGAATATGGTCACTAGAATGTGTTAAATCCCACCCAAAAGATGGTTTCACAGCGTGACTGCGAAATCACCTGTTGACCTGTACTTGAAATTTCCCACCATCCTTGTTCATGAGGTAGGGTCATATAAGCAGCATAAACAAAAACTGGGACTAAAATATTGTAAAATGGCCAAGTCATGATGTACATGAGGCTCAAAAATTGAATTTTTGTGTTGCACATTTTAGTGCAAATGTGTGACACTAAAATGTGCTACACATAAATTTATGTGTCACAAATTTGTGTCACACTTCAAAATCACCTTTCAACCTGTATTTGAAAATTCCCACCATCCTTGTTCATGAGGTAGGGTCATGTAAAAGGTATCGTCAAAATTTGGGACAAAATATTGTAAATGGCCAAGTTATGAGTAAAGATATGTGAGACACAAAGATGGAATTTTGGTGTTGCATCTTTTAGTGTCACTTAAGTGTGATACTAAAATGTTCAACACTAAAATTTTAATGTTGCACTTAAATGTGGACACTAAAATTCTTGACTAGTGACACATAAACCTGCCATTTCAGTAAAATGACTGCCAAAGTCTCAGAAAGGTATTTCTGGCTTGTTTTGGGAAAAACATATAACATAGTCTTACTTAACAGGTCCAGTTTAACAAGATTCATGTGTTTGTTTGTTTTCAAAATCTTCTTCTTTTTTATGTATTTTCAATTTTATTTACCAAGTAAAAAAACAAGATGGTGGCTTTCATGACCCAAAAATGTTTTCTCATAAAATGTAATGCAGTAATTTTGCAAAAGGCAAATGCTCACAAAAGGTACATTTATCTTGTGTCAGAGGATTATCCTAAAACCCCACTGAACATGCTAAGAAAAGCATGCGCAGAAAACTTTTTTCTTGGAACTCTAGAAATGATAAATATTTTTTTATGAAACCTTCAAAAGACACTGCCTTGCTATAGGCTCCTTCTACCCTTAAAGTTTTGGTGGTCAACATGGGTGGGGGGGAATTCAAGAATGCACGGGATAGATACAAGGGAGTCCTGACTACAAAGGGCAACTAGAGTGTCAAAATAGATCTAAATCAAATGAGCAGACTGGATGGACCTAGCAGTCTCCTTCTGCCATCAACTTCTATGTTTCTATGTAAAAAAAATTCTGTACTGTCTGGGCTATAGGTGAGAACAAAAAAAGTGTGATTAAAAAAGCCTACAAAATTTAGATGTTTGTGTAAAAATAACACATCCTGATCTCCAAAACTGGATAAGTGTCCATCACAAACCTTTTCACATCTCGAGAACCCGCCTTCTGGACAACACATGCCAAATCTGGAGTAATTTTGTTGAACACTGCCAAAGTTATTAAGGTGCAAAATTAGGGCTTTACTAGTGAACACTGTGCTCAACCCTAACTATACTGTTGCTACCGTGCCAGTATAATATATATAGCTACAGATATAAATTATGTGTGTGTATGTAGACAAACAGACTTAGAAAGGCATTGTCTTACCAACTCACTGTCCCAGTCACAGATGGTATCCACAGTGACAGGTTTGGTAGGACGAGTACGTCTCATCTTCAAGGGTGCAATCTGGGTGCTCCGTTTCTTCAGATCCGCAAGTTCCTTCTCATTCTGCAGCAGGGTCCTCTCATCATTCTGAAAGGTGGGGAGAACAAGATGCACATGTGAGTTTTCCTCTAGAGGCCACTCCCCTTATCCCACTTTCCTGCTTTCCAAACCAGACACACTGTGGTACTCCCAAGGCTGCGTAAAGGCACATTTGAGGAAGATGCATGAGGTATGCGCCATATACCCTCTACATTATGGGTCACTGCATCACAAACTTTGTAAAGTATTACACTTTCTCCTGCCCTATAAACTTTATCATGGTCTTTATTTTCTTACTGGGGCCACATAGCAGGAATGGAGATTCCCATAAACTGCCCCCCCCCCATCCCTAGAGCAGCCACTGTCTTACATCTTCTTCTTCAGTTTTATAAAGTTTCTGTCTGGATTTTGTACTCTCTCTGAATAAGGATGAGTGAATGGGTGATTTAATACCTTTTGTTGGATCAGCAAATGATTTATAGAATAGCGTTCTGATTCACTTTTCGAACTGTGGTTTCTGTTGAAGAACTACGTGAATCCGAAACTTTTTGTAAATGTTTTGTTGGTCCAATGAAAGGTATCATATCACCCATTTTGTTCATTTTTTTGTGGAAGGACCAAGACGGCAACTAACATTTTTCTTAATAAGGATGTAATCTCTAAGAGGGGAGCAAGTCTTAGATGATGAACAAGGGGGACTCGCATATCTATAGTGCCTTTCTCTGCTGTACCGCCATCTCCACCTTACTTCTGGACCTTGTGTCAGTGACCTCCCTGCCCCATTTCTGCTTTCCCCACTGCCAGATCTGGTGGGGATCCATATTGTGTAGTGCCCAAGAGTACCAATGTCTGTCCTACTGGCAGCCCAGAAGACATTTTTTTTGCTGGGGTTGTCTGTCATTCCCTAGAGACTCCCACATCTCTGACATTGGGCAGTGTCCTGTCAGGCCTAACATGTATGCAGTGATGCCCCTGCAGAAAAGTCAGGCCTCCCGGCCCAGCATAGGAGTCACTGCAGTGGTGGAACCACTCATGGCTGGGAGTGTTGCTGCATGGCATGACACTGCTACCCCAGCTGCCTCAGCTACCCAACCCAGCTCCTGAGTGTGCTTGTGAACCAGGGTAACTGGTGTAGGTGCCCAATGTGGGGCATCCAGGCATCCCCTGCATTATTTATTTTTATTTAACAATTGGTAGCAGGTTGTCTCCATAGAGCAGTGAGAGCAGTGTCATCATGGCACGGCCAGGAGGAAGGAGGACTGAGCACCCAAGGGACTGCTGTCCTTCGGGTAGGGGGAAACTGCACTCTGCTGCTTGGCTAACACCTGCTTGAAGTTTGGTGGTAGCAGAGCAGGAGGCCCTCAGGCTGTGGGGAAGGCCAATGCCAAGAACAGGTTGCATCATTGTACGTTACTGGCCCAGGATAGAAAAAAAGGTGGAAAAACTGCCAACCATGTAGGATGATGCCTGGCCTTTCACAGACCCTGCACCACTGACCCCAACACTCCACCATACAGAGGGTCCAGATTCTGGTGTGGGCAAGGCTCCTGAAAACCGTCTGCTGCGGGGGGCATAACATACATAGAGAAGCTGAGGTAAATCTGGGGAGAACACAGGTTACAGGATTGGGGAGGGTGGTCTGATGGGGGTTCTCAGGTTGAGGGGAAATAACACAAGATGGGAAAACAAACCAGTGACTGGGAAAGGTACATTGAGTCAAGGCTAATTTCCAGGTGCAACTCATGGGTGGGGGTACAAAATATGTTCAGCCATGTCTAGTGCAGTTAGTGCAAAAATAAAATGTGCGAAAATACAAAAGCAACATGCATGCTAGACAAAAATTACTATGGTGATACTGGGAGGTGTTGGAATGTGTACAAGGGAATAATGGCACTGGGCATCATTGATAGAAATTGAGTCCAAAGGCCAAGCTCACCATCTGAGGTGCCCAGCGACAGTATCACGAGGGAGTGACCATCCAACCCAACAAATTATCACCCCTACAGTGGAGTCAGCTGTGATGCAACAGGTTAGCTTGCAGGAAATGACGTCATAAAGTACTGCAGTAAAAAAAGGGCTTAATTGCCATTGAATCACACTGTCACCTGCAACATACTGAAGCATTTTGTGATATACTGCAGCATTACTTAAAAAGTACTCTGTTGTACTTTGATATATGTATGTGATTTAATATTGGTGGTGAGCATGAAAGATTTTATTGTCACATGTAATCATGATGTAATATCAAAATATTTAGTAATGCTCTCCTCTTAATGGCTGTGATTTACCACGGCATGGGTGCCACGCATGAAATGCACGTAACCCAACCATGAAGCTCTGCACCTGTGGACAGGCATGCTCCAACCGGGAGTCACCATCATTGCCCACCTGTCTGTGCCCCCCCCTGCACGTGCATGATCATGGGGGCGGTCAGGTGCAGAGTAGTGTACCCAGGCGGCCATCCAATTGGATGCCCAGCCTGGGTCCCATAGTCACTATGGCATAGTGGATCCCCATCCATGCGTGGGCAGGGGGTCCTGGGACAGCGTGCACCATGCAGTGTATACTCAGCAGGTGTTTGCCAGAACAGCCACCTGCAGCCCTCCCAGGTGGCCCAGCCGGATGTGGCAGCTGCGTGTGGGGGGTTCTTGTGGTCACTGCACCCTGCCATTGATTTGTGTGTCGGGGTGTGTATCGAGATATGCCAGGCTCTCCCCCTCCCGTGGACATGTTGCAGACCTGGGATGGCACGCAGCACTCTTCTGCACGGGCGTAGCATGGGGCATACCCCCTGGCACACACCTGGTGCGTAGCTGCTACGGCAGCTCGAGGGATCTAGTGCGCCCCTGGTGAATGTCTTGGGGGGGGTCCGTTGTGTGGCCTTCACACATAGTCGCCTCTTATACATGGCAAGTAGGCATTCTGCCCATTAGTGAATCACAACCTATATCTTCAGTAGTCCTTCATGGCCGTTTACAGAGATGGAGCTGTTTGTATGTGGTTACAGATGATCCATATGTGATGAGTCCCAAGTTCTCTGCGCATATTTGTGATGCTGCCATTCCTCATGGAGGATATATTTGTTCTGCAGTCTACCAAGACGAAGTGCACAACAGTGACGAGAAGCCCTATCAAATGGACTTTATGAGACTTACAGAACTTCAGACATCTGTTTTTATGGGTTATTGAGCGTGTGCTTTTTAGATAGTGTACTGATTATATAGTATAGTAGTAGTGTGTTTTATATTTATTTACACTTTCCTCTTGTTTCACTTGTTGGTTAGGAGACACCCTAAATTTATTGGCATCTATGAACTTACCTAATTGGTTATTGACAGCCTATGTAATATATAAGGTGAACCAGTATTTAGGTGGGGTCTCCTCTTGAAAAAGCACCAAGCGCAGGTGTAAAACATTGAGAGTTAGCACTGCTCCTTCTTAGCACCTGTGTTTCAGCACCTTATGGACTGTTTAGATTGGTAAGGTCAACAAACTATTTTTTGTTTTATCTTTGCAAGAATTGGAGTACTAGTATTTTGTTGTGCATGTCCGTTGCTACAGAGGGTTAGTGCTGCTGCTTTTGCTGTTTTTACTGCAGCATTACTGTGTTGCATCCTGGCTAGCGTGCTGTACATGGAGGAGTGAGATGTGAAAAGTAAACTTCAGAAGCTGTGTCGTAAATCAGCTATCTTGAGCTTGTCTGTTTCTGACTGCATGATGCTCCTGAAGCTATTTCTCTTTACAGATGAGTTTGTGACAGAATGACCACGAGGCAAACGTCAGGTCAGAAACTCATTTGGATATCTAGAGTGCCCTTGCACACTCATTTGAATATTCAGAGTGCCTTCTTTGTTAATTTAAATATTCCCTGTGCCTTTTAGCACTTATTTGCATGCTCAGCGTGCCTTTTTTTTTCATTTGCTGATTTACAAGACATTGTCACTACACAGTACCCTGTAAGCAAGCAACGTAATTGCCAAACAGGATGTCACCTCGATTTATTGTACAATGCAGTGGTTAGTGAGAGCTGTGGAAACAGAACAGTGCAAAGACGTAATGCCATGCAAGCATGACCCTGATCAAAGAAAGGTGCACCCGTGGCACTAAGGATGCACAGGGAGGAGATGTAGGGGACGGACAGGAGAGAGACAAGGGGTTAATAGGTGCAGAAAGGTGTGAAGTGTGCCCTGAGGAGTGATGTCTTCATGCACGGGTTGGGGGTGGGGTATACAATTAGACCTAAAGGAATGTGTACTATTCTGCAGTTCTAGTGCCTGTTATGTCAAACTGTTCAGCACTGAGCGGGGTTTTACCAGCCCTGGATATCAAGTCTCCAAATGCCCAACTCTCAATCTGCAGCTATGTAACAGCCCTCACCTCGACCTGCAGGAGCAGATCTGACAACGCACGGTGGTTATCCCGGTTATAATTCTTGTACTTGGTGTCCAGGTCCGAGTTCACCTTCTTCAAAGACTTGCTGATGGTATCCGTATCATCCTGGAACTAAAGGGGACACAGACAGGCAAATTGCCAGTAGCTTTTAGTAAAAGAAAGGAGCTTACAATGTGGTACAGCACTTAGAACACAGAAATGTGAAATTAGGAGACCCCACGTTTGAGTCCCACCACAGCCACCGGCTCACTAGGTGACCCTGAGCAAATTATTTGACCTCCCTGTGCTTCATTCCCCCCAGCTGTACAAGTGGTAGAGGCAGGATCCCACCTCCCACCCAAAAATCAAACCTCCAACCCAAAAATGAGATTCTAGGTCCTCATGCGCATATTTAGTATATTCCAACAGTGCAGTATTCATGCTGTGAAGCTTCAAAAAAACTTGCTGCTGGACATACTCAATGCTGTATTTTTTGAGATACGAGATTAGTTGGTCCGAGACTATTCTAATTTACAGCAGATCAAAGGGAAGGTATTGATGACACTGGAAATTGAAGCTCTGTGCCAGTTCTAAAGCACAAGTGTACCCTTGTGCTGCTTCCCAGGCTCTGCGCTGCCCCACCCTCCAGCTATTGCACGTAACAGAATCCACAAGGTACAGTTTTGCCTCCAGGTACTGCATGTACAGACCCCCTTCTCCACAGGTTCTACAGTTACCAGCCTCCCCCCTCCAGGTCCTGGCTTACAGAACCCATCCCCCACTCCCACTTAGGTCCTGCACATACATAACCCTATCTCCCCCAGATCCTGCACTGGCCAGTTCTACACTGTCTCTGGCCTGTGGATAATCAAAGGCCTTCAGCTTCCAGATCCTCCATCTCTCTCTGTACAAACAAACAAAAAAGGACTTTCGTAGAACATCTGTGCTACCTTCTTGTAGTCCTCCACATTCTTCAGGTGGTTCTCTTGGCAGAGACAGAGGTTTAGGAAATTATGCCACTCGTTCTTCACAGCATCCTGATGGGCCTGTCAAACACAACAACACACAGCATTTTAAAATACGGCAACACATAGAGTTTATAACACAGTGCTTTATTTATTGAAATGTTTCACCAGGAAGGTACACTGAGCAACAAGTCACTCGTCTCCTGGTGCGAGCTGGGGCCGGAGTACAATTGGAATGAGACATTAAACATTCAAGTTACAAGAGCAACATTAACATATAGTTGTTAGGCTTTAAGCGAGTTAATTAACACAGCAACATGGCATTTTATTTATTTATTGCCTCCTTCAGGTAGGATTGTGCCCTCCCCATCCAGACCGCACCCCCCAGTCTAGTTATCCAACCTCTTGTGGACTTACCAACCTCCTCCTCCTCTGTCTGCCCCATGCCTTGTCCCCCTTGGTGTGGTGTGGCAGGGTCCCAACTGCTGTTACATAATGATACGGTTTGGGGATGGCTGCCATGCTTATATAAGCTCTGATCTTTTGTTTGCTGGTCCTGCTGTCCTCCCTGGGCTAAGTACAGTCCCAAAGGACTGTACTTAGCTCAGGGAGAAAAGCAGGCCTGGAAAACATCTGAACAGAGATTCTAAAAGCTCTAACATGCACTGCAGGCTATTGAATCTCCCACTGCTGTCTACTGGTCTGATGTCAGCTGCAGAGGATTCTGGGATTTATATTAACAGAAGATGTCAGTTCAGTAACAAAAGACGTCAGCTTAGAACTAAGAAAAATTAGTCTGATACAATCTACTATGCTGCAGTAAACAGTAAGTAAACCAAAATGTTTTTGCACACAAAGTGCACATTGGAACCAGTCCCACACTAGAGTGTGGGGGGGCCTTTTGTGCTACCCTTTCCCCTTTAAGAAGGAACAACAGTGAATAATTTGTTCTTTTAACCCCAGGAATCCCGCGGTTTACATTCACAAAGTGCAGACTCAATAGCAAAAGCTTTATAGGCTGGGTCCAGAACCTATTTAGAGAAAGGCTCTGCAAGACAGCAGTGCCAAAGCTGGCATCTCTCTAGGACTGTATGTCCGGACAATAATGTTTTGTGAAGGTGTGTACAGATTTCCAGGTAGCTGCTTTGCCAATCTCCTGGAGGGGTATGTCCCTTCTTGTTGCCACAGAGATACCACTTGTAGTGTATGCCCTAAGGCCTCTGGGGGCAATTTGCCAGCTTTCTCATAACATAACTGCTTGCCGGAGTCTGTCCAGCGACATATGGTCCTCCTGGATGCTGTTTTGCTTTTTCCCCACTTCACCATAGGTGACAAAAGGCTGGCCATTGCTGGACCTGATCTCTTTTGTGTGGTTCAGGTAGTGACCTAGTGGCCTCTTGGTGTCCAAGCAGTGGAGTTTTTTTTGTCCCCCTGTGCTGGACTGCTCAGTAAAAAACACAGGAATGGCAATAGACTGGTTCAGGTGGAATTTTCATACCACCTTTGGGTGGAATTTCCTGTTTGTATTATGGACTACCTTATCCCCGGACCTTAACCTTATGAAAAATTATATAGTTTACATTGATGCAGAGGGCTTGGAGGTCACTTATCCTCCTAGCAGATGTCATAGCCACTAGGAATATTGTTTCCACATGACATATTTAAGGGCAGCAGTAGCCATAGGTTCAAAGGGAATGCCCATCATTTGGCAATGCACACATTTAAGTTCCAGCGAGAGACAGAATCCCTCACAGGAGGTACACATAATTGAGGCCTTTAAAGAACCTTCCGAAAATAGGTTGTGAGGCCATGGACTCTCCTTTGCCAGCTGATGTGTAAGGTGACACTGCTGCCAAATTCACCTTCAGGGTTGAAGGTTTCAGCCCAGGGACTGCAGGTACACAAGATAATCCAAGGCTGTAGGCAGACCCACCTGCATGGGGATTATCTTTCTAGGAGCACACCAGAACAAAAATCTCTTCCATTTTGAAGCATATGTTGTCCTGGTTGCTGATCGTCTAGAAACCTTCAATACTCTCATTACTTCTTCTGATAAATTTAGACTAGATCATGCCAGCTCTTCAAGAACCATACCTGAGGTGTAGGGATCTGCTGTATGGTAAAGTTATCCTGCACTGAGACAAGATCTACAGATCGTGCCTCAGAGGCAGGCTGATTTGAGTTTGCTGGACAGGGCCAAGAGCATGGAGTACCAGGTCTGCCTGGTGCAGTCTGGTGCTATGAGAATCATTGTTACTGGCTCCTGCCTTAGATTTATGAGCACTCTCTGCGGGACTGGGAATGGAGGGAAGGCATATAGGAACTTAACTGTCCAGTCCAGTAACAGGGCATCCTCCGGGATGGCTCTACGATGCCGGTTCGACAACACTTTCATCGACCGGCATCACAGCGATGGGATTTATGTCGACTGCAAGTTGCGGTAGACATAAATCCAGATTGTCTCCTGGTCCGTTTTGCTATCGGGAGGTTGCCCCCTGAACCCCCCACACCTTCCGTACTAATTATAATCCACTCCAAGTTGGAGTTGATTTGGGGAGGTGGTGCAGGACCAGGAGACAGTGTGTCCCTGTCTCAGGTGCACCAACACAGTGGCCTGTCAGCGAACTGTCGATTTTGTCAGCAGTGACGTAGGTTGCTGTGTTGGTGTTGCTGTTGGGGGGGGGGTATACCCTCTGGAACTGACCCCATTACTGGGGGCCTGAAACAAAAATGTGGGAGCTGGTTCTTCTTCTTCCAGGAAGCAAACAGATCTATTTCTGGTGTACCCATCATCTGAACACTGACGTTAGCACCTGCTGGTTCAGAGTCCATTCATGGTTTCCCTGATGGATTCTGCTTACAGAATCTGCCAGGACATTGTCCTTCCCTGGCAGGTGTAATGGGATAGCTCTACACATAGAGAATAGGCTAGATTCCAAATCTTCATGGCTTCTGTGTGTAGCCTTGAGGATGTTGTTCCTCTCTGCTTGTTTATGTAATACACTGTTCTGATGTTGTCTGTTCGATCTGGACAACTGACCCTGGATCTGTGAGAAAAAGGATCACATTGCCAAGAACACTGCCCTTAGCTCCAGGAGGCTGAAATGCTCCTGGGTCTTCTGTGTGCTTCAGGTGCCATTACAAGTGAGATCCTTTAGGTCGGCACCCCACCCAAAGAGGGAGGCATCTGTTGTGGGGATACTTTAAGGGGATTGCTGGAGGAAGGGAATACCCTCTCTGAGGTTGTCTTCTTCCTTCTACCAATGTAATACTGTTAGCAACATTTTTGTGACTGGCACTAGTTTGGACAGAGGGTCCCATCTTTGGGACTAGTGATTCCTTAAGTAGTACTGGATGTCTGTCATCTGGAAGCTGGCCCCTACTACTACTGCAGTGGATGAAGCCATGTATTCCAGCAGCTGCAGAAAATCCCTTGCTGACCTTGTCTGGCCAACTCTGAAGGATTTTGCAGTGGAAACCGGATTTACTTTTCTTGCATGTGGAAGAAAGGCTTTCCCTTGCAGAGTATTTAGCTCTGCACCTATGAAGTCCAATACTTGAGTCGATTCTGTTTGTGACTTCTACATATTTATCAGGAAGCCCAGTTTTTCCGGGGTGCTTTTCACTAATGGACTAGAGCTCCTTGCCTCCTGCTATGTTTTTCCTGAGACTAGCCAGCTGTCCAGCTGGGAAAAAAAACACCATCTCTTGCCTTCTTAGATGTGCAGTCACCACAGCTAAGTACTGTGAAAACCCTTGGTGCTGAGGTGAGGCTGAAGGGAAGGGCTGTGAACTGTGTAGGCAGTTCCCTAGCCTGAACTTGAGGTACTTTCTGTGAGTGGGATGTGCAAGTAGGCAGAACTCTTAAAACTGAAGGTGGACAAAGCAATGGGGCCTGATGGGATTCATCCCAGTGTAACCCCCCTGCAAATGGGGGTTCCCAAAAGACTTCCAGGAGCTTGCTTGAATGCTCCAAGCCTGAATGGTGTTTGGCGTTTAAGCCATTTATCAGTGAGTGTTTTTAGAACCTCTGGTACTGTCTCTTTAAGAGCTGTCTGCTTGCAGACATAATTAGTTTGTATGGGGGACTGTGTGTTTCTTTGATTGAGTACCACTCAAGCTGCTGCCAATTCACTCTATTTTTGCAGTCACTAGGAGTGCAAAGGGAACCTATCTGAAAGATGTAACTGTTTGCCAGAAATCATTCACAGTAATAATGAAATTACAGTTTGTCTAACCTGCTTTCTTTTGCAATCAGAACAGTGTCTGCCTAGTTCCCCATTCTGGTTTTGAACTGCTGAACTGGACCAATCAGTGTGGGGTAAGCTAGCTCTAAAATGGTGCCTTGGACGAATCAGAACTTGGACTCATAATCTGAGCCAGCCACAAGAGGATTGTATGGGCAGTGACTCTGGGAGATGTAGTTTAGACTTCAGTGCCTTTTTGGACCAACAGCAGCAGTCTATTGTGAGTGACAGCCAATCCAGTCAAGAACTGGGAGGAACTCAAAGGAAGTGCCCGGTTTTGTCGGTTGGAGTTTCAGTTGAGCTTTGGCAGTGAAGAAGGAAGGAGCCCTGTGCTTTTTCAGTGTGCAGTTTTAGTCAAAAAACGTGTGTAAGGCCCAGAGTTCCGGTCTGCAGCTTGTGTAACAGCTTGTTAGGACTGAATCCGTCCTGTGAAAAGAATCAAAGGATCTCTGAAGAGTAGAAACCAGGCTCACCCTGTAGAAGACTGGAGGAATTGCTGAAATTGCACTCCGGTCTGTCAGGAACTGAATCTGCTGTGTGTTCTCCCGGGTATTGTGCAGTAATTGCGATCGGGATACAGATGCAGCCTGCCTGGTATAGTGCTTTCTTTTATATGGATGTGTGAAGAGGTTTGTGTACCTCAAGTGAGCCCTGCTGACATTGAAGGACCCTATCTTATTTGGAGGTCGTGAGTACTAATTCAGGGTCGCTCCTGTTGAATTGCCACATTAAATCCAAATGGAATTACTGTACTGCTGACTGTTTAATTCTCCTTTCTCTGTGTGAAAGGGCCCCTACCAGCTGCCACGGTTTGGACTAGCCACTAGGGCTTGGGTACCCAGGGACAGTAACTGATAGGGATAGGCCTGTGCACAGAGCCATAGGTAGATTATTAGAGTGATAAGCTAATTAACCTGATTTCCTGTCCTTGTTATATCCCCTAAATAAATCAGAGCTGCTTGTTTCAGCAAAGTTATACTGCCTGAGGTATTTGTCTATGTTAAAGTACTGTACTGTGATTGTTGCACTGTATCTCATTTCACAGGAGGTCCCAGTGCGGAACCAGACCTGGGGGTAAGTGTATACTGTGAAGGTAATTCTGATATATTGTGTGGGCCACTAGTGGGAAGAAAGGGGGGTTGCAGTGTCCCAGAGGGCTGTGACCAAGTTAGTTTAACTATTGCAAACTCTGACCTCTGGGTGGAGGCACCCGCCATTGGATCCAGGCCCCTCAACCTGTTAGTGGCAAATCAGGCAGGGGTAGTAGCCCCTGGGATAGCGCCATCTAGGGGTTACACCAGAATTCTAAAAGAACTAAGGGTAGAACTAGTGACACCACTGACTACCCTCTTTAACAAATCATGGGAGGATGGGGTGGTACCTGAGTACTGGAGGAGGTCAGATGTAATTCCCCTTCACAAAAGTGGGAGCAAGGCAGAAGCAGGAAACTACAGACCTGTTAGTTTAACCTCAGTGGTAGGGAAAATGGTGGAATCACTTCTGAAGGAAAGAATTGTTGAGTATCTAGAGGCCAGAGGGCCACAGGACCCAAGGCAGCATGGATTCACAGCGGGAAGGTCATGCCAGACAATCTGATAGATTTCTTTGACTGGGTGACCAAAGTAGTTGATCAGGGAGGGGCTGTGGACATGGCCTACCTAGACTTTAGCAAGGCATTTGACACAGTCCCACACAAAAGATTAATATACAAGTTAGCCAGCCTGGGAGTGGGTCCCAAGATGACAGCCTGGGTAAAGAATTGGCTGGAGAATAGGACACAGAGAGTAATAGTAAATGGAGTCCACTCTGAAGAAATGGGGGTTACTAGTGGGGTACCGCAGGGTTCAGTATTAGGATCGGTCCTCTTCAATGTCTTTATAAGCGACACTGCAGAGGGACTGGAAGGAAAAGTATGTCTCTTTGCAGATGACACAAAGATCTGCAACAGAGTTGATGCACAAGGTGGAGTGGAAAGGATGAGAAGGGACTTGGCAAGGTTAGAGGAATGGTCAAATGTATGGCAGCTTAGATTCAATGCTAAGAAGTGCAAGGTAATGCACCTGGGAAACAAAAACCCAGGGGAAGAGTACACAATGGGGGGTGAGATACTAACAACAACAAAATGGAAAGGGACCTGGGGGTAGTCATATCAGATGACCTAAAGGTGGGAAAGCAATGTGAGAGGGCAGCAAGGCGGGCTGGGGGATACTGGGATGCATAGGAAGAGGCATCACCAGTAGAAAACAGGAAGTTATTATTCCTCTGTACAGACAGCTAGTGAGACCCCATCTGAGTGCGTGCAGTTCTGGAGACCCAATCTCTGCAAAGACATAGACAGGATGGAAGCTGTCCAGAGGAGGGCAACTAAAATGGTGCAGGGTCTGCACCGAAGACATATGAAGAGAGACTTAAGGAGCTTAATATGTATAGCCTCGAGGAAAGGAGGGAGAGGGGAGACATGATAGAAACTTTCAAGTACCTCAAGGGAATCAACAACGTCCAAGAGGGTAGCATCTTTCAAAAAAAGAGGTGTGCAAGAGCAAGGAGGCACAATTTGAAGATAGAAGGGGGGCAGCTCAGAGGTAATTTAAGGAAGTATTTTTTCACAGAGAGGGTTGTGGATGTATGGAACGGCCTTCCAGAGGAGGTTGTGGAGTCAAAAACAGTGGTGGAATTCAAGTGTAACCCCTAGATGGCGCTATCCCAGGGGCTACTACCCCTGCCTGATTTGCCACTAACAGGTTGAGGGGCCTGGATCCAATGGCGGGTGCCTCCACCCAGAGGTCAGGGTTTGCAATAGTTAAACTAACTTGGTCACAGCCCTCTGGGACACTGCAACCCCCCTTTCTTCCCACTAGTGGCCCACACAATATATCAGAATTACCTTCACAGTATACACTTACCCCCAGGTCTGGTTCCGCACTGGGACCTCCTGTGAAATGAGATACAGTGCAACAATCACAGTACAGTACTTTAACATAGACAAATACTCAGGCAGTATAACTTTGCTGAAACAAGCAGCTCTGATTTATTTAGGAGGATATAACAAGGACAGGGAAATCAGGTTAATTAGCTTATCACTTTAATAATCTACCTATGGCTCTGTGCACAGGCCTATCCCTATCAGTTACTGTCCCTGGGTACCCAAGCCTAGTGGCTAGTCCAAACTGTGGCAGCTGGTAGGGCCCTTTCACTCAGAGAAAAGAGAATTAAACAGTCAGCAGTACAGTAATTCCATTTGGATTTAATGTGGCAATTCAACAGGAGCGACCTTGAATTAGTACTCACGACCTCCAAATAAGATGGGGTCCTTAATGTCAGCAGGGCTCACTTGAGGTGCACAAACCTCTTCACACATCCATATAAAAGAATACTATACTCAGGCAGGCTGCATCTGTATCCCGATCAGTAATTACTGCACAATACCCGGGAGAACACACAGCAGATTCAGTTCCTGACAGACCGAGTGTAATTTTCAGCAGTTCCTCCAGTCTTCTACAGGGTGAGCCTGGTTTCTACTCTTCAGAGATCCTTTTGATTCTTTTCACAGGACGGATTCAGTCCTAACAAGCTGCAGACGGAACTCTGGGCCTTACACGTGTTTTTGATTAAAACTGCACACTGAAAAGCACAGGGCTCCTTCCTTCTTCACTGCCAAAGCTCAACTGAAACTCCAACCGACAAACGGGCACTTCCTTTGAGTTCCTTCAGTTCTTGACTGGATTGGCTATCTCTCAATCAGACTGCTGCTGTTGGTCCAAAGGTGCTGAAGTCTAAACTACATCTCCCAGAGTCACTGCCCATACAATCCTCTCTTGTGGCTGGCTCAGATTATGAGTCCAAGTTCTGATTCGTCCAAGGCACCATTTAGAGCTAGCTTACCCCACACTGATTGGTCCAGTTCAGCAGTTCAAAACTAGAATGGGGAACTAGTAGACACAGTTCTGACTGCAAAGAAAGCAGGTTAGACAAACTGTAATTTCATTATTACTCTAAATAATTTCTGCAAACATTTACATCTGTCAGATAGGTTCCTTTGCACTCTAGTGACTGCAAAAATGAAGTGAATTAGCAGCAGCTTGAGTGGTACTCAATCAAAGAAACACACAGTCCCCTATACAGTCTAATTATGTCTGCAAGCAGACGAGCTCTTAAAGAGACAGTACCAGAGGTTCTAAAAACACTCACTGATAAATGGCTTAAATGCCAAACACCATTCAGGCTTGGAGCATTCAAGCAAGCTCCTGAAGTCTTTTAGGAACCCCCATTTGCAGGGGTTACACCTTCCTGGTTTGGAAAGCTTGACGTCCAGCACAAGCAAGTACCTATAAGTTTCAACTGCAACCATATACATTTGCATTAGGCTCTCGCATATGTAATCATCCAGTCAATATATCATTTTACCAAGAACACATTTCTGAAACATTGCAGTCGTCACTTTACACAGTATTATATACACATTGTACC
The DNA here is from genome assembly GCA_016271365.2 of Neoceratodus forsteri. Lineage (NCBI taxonomy): Eukaryota > Metazoa > Chordata > Ceratodontiformes > Ceratodontidae > Neoceratodus > Neoceratodus forsteri. The sequence continues at coordinate 70,237,885 of JADMNL010000024.1, read as the reverse complement.
ATAACTCAGGTTATTACTCTTTGTACATGAAACCTGAAGAGGGGCCCTCCCTATCAGTTACCTTGGGGCTGGATGGGACAAGGGCACCATACTAGAGGGCAACACAAGTAACTTGAGTTAGCACTGATGCTCAGTTTGGGCAATGAGCTCGGGGACACATACACTCCTTTATGGACAACATTGAGAGGCAAGCCACAGGCCTCCCAAGTGAATCATAACTGAGGTGCACCACAGGCTTTACAGCTCGACCAGTCTTTCTAGGGGAACTGTTATGTCTCTGCACCTGAGCCCTCATTTTCAGCATTGTCCTCACTTGTCAGGAGTCTCCATGGGGTAGAGAGCTAGAACTTGGGGCACTTTCAGCTCCAGGAGTTACAGTTTCTGAGTCCACAACATTTGGCCGCATGGGAGCTTTCTCGGACCTGGCAGTGGACTGTCAGGGCACTCAAAATACTCTTCTTGTTCGGGTGTATCACCAGTTCTGTTCTAATCTATCATTTTCTCCTGAAAGCTCAAACAGTTCAACCATGCACAATGATTCCATTTCATCTGATCTGATGCTTTGCACTTCACTTTCTGGGAGCATTGGCTCAGGGATGAAGCTGGGGGCTTAGGACAGTCCAGAAGGCCCAGCTTCATCTCCAGTATTGACTAGGGATTGCCCCAAACAATTGACTCAGTTCGTAAGAAGGATAGTATTCAAAGTAACTCTCACTTTCTTCCGATATGGACTGACAGTCATGCTCAACTGGGACTTGTGGAGGAACACTTTAACTTTGCTTCTGTAGGTGCAGACTTTCTTGATCTTTTCTTAGCAGCAGCTCTAGTCACTGGTCCAGAGGGCATTCTTCTAGGGCTCAGACTCAATTAAGATTTGTCCAATGGGCAGTAAATGATTTCTATGCATTGTTTTTACATCTTTTGAATTATTCTCAGGCCTTACTTTGTACACTGGCAGATCATCTAGTTTGCCCACTACAATGTGAGGGAGATGGTGCCATCTGTCAACAATCTTGTGCTTGCCATGCAGTCCCAGATTTCTTAGCAATACCGATCTCCCTCCTGGAGTTCCTGTGCTTTCACCTTTTATCATACCTTTCTTTGTTGTGCAGATTTCTTTTGGCAGCCATGGTTTGAGCCAGTTGGTGCACATGAGTTAGCTGGGCCTTTAACTTTTGCACATACTGTAAATAGTTGTCAGCTTGAACCCCATCAGGAGAGACCCCAAAACACACATCTACTGGTAGTCGAGCTTCTCTTCCAAACATCAGGCGGTAGGGGAGAATCCAGTGGCATCACTTTTGGTGCAGTTATAAGCATGTACCAGGGTGCTAATTTGTTGGCTCCATCTAGGCTTGTCCTTTGGGTGCTAGCCTAGCATATCTAGCAAAGTGCGGTTGAAGCGTTCAGGCTGTGGTCCCCTGGGGTGGTAAGAGTGGTTCTGGACTTCGCACCCCACAGAGAAAGCATCTCTTTGATCAGACGACTCAAAGTCTCCCTTGATCAGAATGAATTCTTTTGTGGAGCCCATAGTGAACAAAAAGTTTTCTACAAGTACTTTGGCCACAGTGGATGCTTTCTGATCTTTGGTGGGGAAAGCTTGGGCATATCTCGTGAAATGGTCTCAGTGACCACCAGCACATTACTGATATTTCTTTGATCTGACTCCAAACTCAGAAAATCAATACAGACCAGCTCCATGGGTGCACTGGTGGTGATGTTAATAAGGGGCAGCCTCTGGGGCAAAGCTTTCTCTGTAAGCAGCGTTTATCAAGTTGAATGTGTTGCTCCACATCAGCCCCCATCTTAGGCCAATAGAATCTGGATCTCACCAAGTCAAGTGTTCTGTCTATACCAAGGTGCCCCATGTGGTTGTGCAAGGACCTCAGTACTGAGTCTCGAAGGCAGTGGGCAGCACTAGTTGTTGTTTGTCTACTTGTCCCCTCTGTCTACTGTTTCTCTGTATAACAGTTTATTGATCAGTTTCAACTTAGGACCTTCTTTGTATAACAGTGCAGTTCTCAAATCAGTGGAGCGTAATTTGGACACATCTTTTCCCCTGCATAGGGGGCTTCTAAAGCTGCTTTGATCATGGGATCGGAGATTGAGCCGCCGAATACTGTCATTGTCCAGCTGAGGCAGTGCACCAATGTCTATTGCAGAAAAGTGGCAACAAGAGCAGGTATGCAATTCTCAGAGGCTCCCAAGCAATCCACCATACAGTCCACTGCGTCCGTGGGACATTTATTCCTCCCTGTCAAACTTCGGCAGAGTGCCCGAATGTCAGGTTCACCAATCGGACCCAATCATTCTGGGAACAGGCCTCCGGGAGAAACATCAACATCTATGTGGTTCAGACCTGCTCGGTATTCGAGAGCATAGTCATATGTAGATAATGCAGAAAGCCACCTGTCACAGTGGCATCCAACTTAGCTGAGGTCTGCACATAGGTCAAAGGATTATTGTCAGTTTTACTAGTATTTTAGCCCATACAAGTACTCATGGAATTGGTCAACAATAGCCCACTTCAAAGCTAGGAACTCTAACTTATGTACAGGATAGTTCTTTTCGGATGGGGTCAGGCTTCTGCTGGCAAAGGCCACTGGTCTCAGAGCCATTCTCGTGCTCTTGGTACAACACAGCCCCCAACCCTTGCAAATAGCATCAGTGTGCAGGACGTAAAGGTTTTCTTGGATCGGCATAGGCCAGCACTGGAGCATGGTGAGTTGATATATGATCTCATGAAAAGCAGTCTCACAATCAGGAGTCAGCGGGCCCCAAATACTTCACTGCGGATGAAAATACACTCTTTCAGTCTTGAGGGACGCTGACTTTTGGTATTTTTGTGGGTTGGGGGATACCCTTGGTAAGTGTAAGAAAGGGCGGATCACTCTTGAATAGTCCTTGATGAAGCGCTGATAATAACCACAGAATCCCAGGAATCTTTGCAGTTCTTTAGATTTTTGGGCTGTGGCCAGGTGGTCAAGGCCTCAACTTTACTTGGGTCGGTCTCTATTCCTCGGTGGATACTATGTGTCCCACATACTTTACTGATGTTTGAAAGAATTGACACTTATCAATGGACAGTTTAAGGCCAAAGTCCTCCAGTCGTGTCCAATACCTTAAATAATCTACTCTCATGTTCCTCCAGTGAGCTGCCAAACACAATAACATCATCTAGGTATACCAGGCACTCTAGTAAGTTCATGTCCCCACTGCACGCTCCATCAATCATTGTTGAAAAGTGGCTGGGGCACCTGAAATCCTTGAGGCATCCTCATGAATTCATAGAAGCCAAGCGGACAGATAAAGGCCGTCTTCTCCACGGTCCTCTGGGGCCATCGGGATCTGGTAGTACCCACTGCGGAGATCCAGCACAGAGAACCACTTGCTCCCGTTTAGGCAGTCCAAAGCATCCTGAATGCGGGCATTGTGTACTGATCAGGGATAGTCCGCGGTTTAAGGTGCGATAATCACACACATTCTTACTGTTCCATTCTTTTCCTCACTACCACAATGGGGAAGCATAAGGGCTTCTGGATTCTTGTATTACACCAGCAGCTAACATCTCTTGCAGATGCCGTCTCACATCATCTATGTCAGCAGGTGCCAGGCGTCGAGACCTCTCACGAAATGGTCTTTCGTCCATGCAGCCGGATATTGTGCTCAGCTCCTTGCACGCATCCTACATCCCATTCCTTTAAAGAAAACACCTGGTCTCTCTGGGCAAGCTTCTCACTGATCCTCACTTTCCATTCAGCTGGCAGCGGAGTCGCCAAATCAAACAAGTCAGGCGTTACTCTGTCATTCTTCCTTGAACTCTTGCTGCTGGGTAGCACTGCAGTGTCTGCACAATGCACATTAGCCAGGATGCAACCTCTGTTTACTCGAATGTTCTTTCAGACACATTATGAACTTGGACCATTACCCTTCTGGCATAAGCATGGGCTCTAGCGGGCAAAATACTAGGCTTGACCAGCAGTCCCTCTGCAATTTCCATCACCTGGTGCATCCAACATTAATATTTTATTCTTAACATCCTTTCTGATACGGACCTCTCCTGTAAGGTACACTGGGCATTTGGCCAGGATCAGAGACTCAGGATCCTTCTTCCATACATTCCGACCGGTTCCTCTGGTTCTGTTTTTCAGCATCTCTCTTGCCTCATAGGCCTTCTTAATTAAAGCCGGAACTCTTAAAGCTCTACTAGTCTTTGACCCTGTTTTTCATAACACAACTGTGCCAGCCTTCCGAACATATGAGCATTTGTTCCAATCAACAAAGGGACACCATCATACAGTCCAGTGGGGGACACACTAAGGCTAGGGTCTCTACTTGTTCGGCCACCCAGCCACGGAGGTGGGGAAAGACAGCCAAATTCGGATATACCCGAATAGGGGTAGGCCTTCTCACTTAACCCCCATACATGCAGTCCTTCTAATGGTTGTAAGGGTACGTCTGACAAATGCTTCTGATACCAATCCTGGAACATAATTGTCACTTGGGAGCCACTGTCTAATACAGCTCTTGTAGACACTCCATTCACCTTTACAGTGGTCTCACGGAGGGACCCACTATTCTGGACCAGTCTGGAGAGGCGGTAGTGGGGGCCTGGGCAACTGACCTTGCCACAAAAGGACGTGAATTAGCATTTTGGTGCCTCACTGGGATCATGTCGCACCTCTTAACCACTGATTTCTTCTCCTAAGCTCTCCTTGTAGCCTATATGCAACTTTGTCAGTGTCTTTTGGGGACTTGCATTCCCTTTTCATGTGCCCATCTTTCCACATTACAGTAAAACATACTTTCTGGAGTTTGAGCTGGCTGAGGCGCCACACTGGGAGCCAGGGCGGGGTATTACTAACTGGAAACCTGGGTGCCATCTCTGTCTGCGTGATAAGCATTTGGAGACATCTCTGTCAGTTTCTCCACTTCCATGGTCAAGGAATTGAGTTTGGAGCTGTTATCAGCAGGAGATACATGGGTGAGTACCCCACCCCATAGCAGATGCAGTCGGATATAGGTCAGGTCTGACTTGCAGGCGTGGGCTTCATAAAGGGACTGTTTTGAATTCTCGGATCTCTCTCAACAGTTCGCCCCATTGTGGCATATCTTTTTCTTGTCAGAGCACTCATTGACTGTCAACCTCTGCCCCTGAACTTCACTTGATGGGTCACCCTCAGTCACTCGGTCGTAGCCACAGCTGTTGGTGCAGGTACCTCCCTAGGTCGCCTTTTCTCAACTCCTCAATTTCTCTCATTAACTCATCATGGAGGGTGGGATTCCAGTCGATTTGCCAGGCGAACTGAACAACAGCAGTTCTGAGAAGGCAGACTTAAGGATTCTGTCCAGTCTGGTTCGGTCCAGTTCAATCAGCTGGCAAACTACCCTTTCTGAGGCATTCTTGCAACAATTTTTCCAGCCGAGAGACATACACAGACAACAACTCCCCTTGGTACTGTTGTGCATTTTTACTCTCCACCATAGGTCCTCATCAGAATCTGGGCTCCCATACACATTCTCCAAGGCCTCAAGATAGGCCTGTGCAGTCGCTTCAGGGTTACTGGCCCGTTTGCACGGATGGTAGCCAGGGCAGGACCTCGGAGGCTCTCACTAACCCTCTTTCGCCTGGCCTTCCGAGCATTGCCATTCTAGCAATTTGGGGCAACATAGTCTATCCAGGTCTCCCAGTCATCCTCCCTTGGGGTGGGAGGGTGCCAGAGAAGATCCTCAACCTTCGGTAAGAGTCGTGACTAATGTCAGGTGCAGAAATAGGAGTCTGCATTGGTTCAGCCACCATTACGGGCACTGGAGCAGGAGGGGTGTTGGGAGGAACACCCCAGGTGGCAAGAATAGTTTCTTCAAGTCCTCCACAGTTTTCCCTCTCCCAGCAACCATTCAGCAAATTTCTCCTCAAAAGTTTCAGATAGTGGTGGGGCTGATTCCCCGGTCTTTACTGTCCTTAGTTATCACTCTCAAGCAGTGAGGGCCCTCTGGGGTAATGGTCTGTGGCACTTTGGAGCTATCTATGGGATCCTTAAACTCTACTAGGGCCAGGAAAGTGTGGGTGAGCAGATTAGCATGCCGACCCACCACCACAGGGTTTTGTAAACCTTCCACCTTGGAAAGTACTCCTGCACAGTGTCCGTATTGATACCCAGGGGATGTCCAGGATAAGCATAGCATTTGGGGTCGATCTCCTCCCCAGTACACCACTCCACCAGCGGTGCACAGCCACTTCTGTCGGGGTACCCATTTTTTCTTAACAGTGGTTCGTAAATATGGCCACTAGAGGACACACAATCCCAGCGGTGAGCCTCCAAGATGTAACCCCTAGATGGCGCTATCCCAGGGGCTACTACCCCTGCCTGATTTGCCACTAACAGGTTGAGGGGCCTGGATCCAATGGCGGGTGCCTCCACCCAGAGGTCAGGGTTTGCAATAGTTAAACTAACTTGGTCACAGCCCTCTGGGACACTGCAACCCCCCTTCCCACTAGTGGCCCACACAATATATCAGAATTACCTTCACAGTATACACTTACCCCAGGTCTGGTTCCGCACTGGGACCTCCTGTGAAATGAGATACAGTGCAACAATCACAGTACAGTACTTTAACATAGACAAATACCTCAGGCAGTATAACTTTGCTGAAACAAGCAGCTCTGATTTATTTAGGGGATATAACAAGGACAGGGGAATCAGGTTAATTAGCTTAACACTTTAATAATCTACCTATGGCTCTGTGCACAGGCCTATCCCTATCCAGTTACTGTCCCTGGGTACCCAAGCTCTAGTGGCTGGTCCAAACCGGTGGCAGCTGGTAGGGCCCTTTCACAGAGAAAAGAGAATTAAACAGTCAGCAGTACAGTAATTCCATTTGGATTTAATGTGGCAATTCAACAGGAGCGACCCTGAATTAGTACTCACGACCTCCAAATAAGATAGGGTCCTTCAATGTCAGCAGGGCTCACTTGAGGTGCACAAACCTCTTCACACATCCATATAAAAGAAAGCACTATACCAGGCAGGCTGCATCTGTATCCCGATCGCAATTACTGCACAATACCCGGGAGAACACACAGCAGATTCAGTTCCTGACAGACCGAGTGTAATTTTCAGCAGTTCCTCCAGTCTTCTACAGGGTGAGCCTGGTTTCTACTCTTCAGAGATCCTTTGATTCTTTTCACAGGACGGATTCAGTCCTAACAAGCTGCAGACCGGAACTCTGGGCCTTACACATTTTTGATTAAAACTGCACACTGAAAAGCACAGGGCTCCTTCCTTCTTCACTGCCAAAGCTCAACTGAAACTCCAACCGACAAAACCGAGCACTTCCTTTGGAGTTCCTTCAGTTCTTGACTGGATTGGCTGTCACTCACAATAGACTGCTGCTGTTGGTCCAAAAGGTGCTGAAGTCTAAACTACATCTCCCAGAGTCACTGCCTATACAATCCTCTTGTGGCTGGCTCAGATTATGAGTCCAAGTTCTGATTCGTCCAAGGCACCATTTTAGAGCTAGCTTACCCCACACTGATTGGTCCAGTTCAGCAGTTCAAAACTAGAATGGGAACTAGCAGACACAGTTCTGACTGCAAAGAAAGCAGGTTAGACAAACTGTAATTTCATTATTACTCTAAATAATTTCTGGCAAACAGTTACATCTGTCAGATAGGTTCCTTTGCACTCCTAGTGACTGCAAAATGAAGTGAATTGGCAGCAGCTTGAGTGGTACTCAATCAAAGAACACACAGTCCCCCATACAACTAATTATGTCTGCAAGCAGACAGCTCTTAAAGAGACAGTACCAGAGGCTCTAAAAACACTCACTGATAAATGGCTTAAATGCCAAACACCATTCAGGCTTGGAGCATTCAAGCAAGCTCCTGGAAGTCTTTTGGGAACCCCCATTTGCAGGGGGGTTACACAAGCATGCATGGGACAGTCATAAGGCAATTCTAGGGGGTGGGGGTAGGAAGAAGTAGGCTGCTGGTTAACTAGGACCTGCAGCTTATCCATCAGGTAGGGAAATGGGCAGACTGGGTGGGCCAAGCGGTCCTTATCTGCCGTCAAATTCTATGTTTCTATGTTTCTATCTTTCAGATCCAGTGACCCCAGCCAGTCTCCCAACTGCAGGGATGGTATGTTCAGACATCTGAAGTCTAAAATGGGTCGCCACTCCCAATTTTTCTTGTGGATCAGGAAATATTCATTTGCCTTACAAAGGAATGATGGGATATGTAATCCTCAAAAGGCCTAGGAAGAGAGCCAAATTCTTGCTAAGGGGAACTGTCAGGTTCCAGATGTTCGTTTCCTCCTCATCTTCACAATACATTCTTTCCTGCTCCACAGGGGTAGGGGGGCAGGAATATTCATAAAACCTCCCATAACCTGGAAGGACTGGAAAACTTACCATGCCTTTGTCATGTTCCCGGTTGATGGCATTTGTCTTGAGTCAACTGTCTGCTCCTTTCCTTAATCAGGAGGAGTGACAGAGACAATTCTCTCTCTCTCTCTTTTTTTTCTTTCTCTTAGACATCATTTCCAGTGCCTACTCTGAGGATCTTTTTTCTTTGTTTTTGCCATCACTGGACTTAGGATTCCCTCTTTTGGAAACTCTGTGTTCTGTACCATCTTTTACAGGGTAATCATTCTTTTCTGCCCCCTGTGGTGGGGTTTGCTGCCTATTTTGGGGGGCAGGACCCCAGTCTGAGCTTTTGGGAACTATGCAGGCAGACTGAGAAGCTATTAAGTCTTCTCTTCTTCTTAGCCCTTTTCTTTTGTGTTTTAGGGGAAGATGTTTTCGAGTGATCACAACGCTTAAAACTGTGGTCAGGACTCAGGCACTTCAGACAAAGCTTGTGGCAGTTTACCTTTGCAAGGATCTGAAAACAGTATGATTTTTATAATGTGTTGTCCTGTTCTTTTCTTTTTATGCCTGTCAGTCATGCCAGACGCTAAAGACCGTAAGAAATAATTATCAGTTCCTAAATTTAAGACAAGTGAGTTAAAATAAGCCCAAGGTATGTTGAAAAAGGCTTATAATTTTCCTTTAAAAACAGAACTGCGAACTATTTTTACCTCTAAATGGAGATTAAAGGAAAAAAACAGCTTGGTTCAGATTAAAAGAAAAAAAGATCTTGGTTTCCTCAAATACAAAAAAAAATGCTAAAGTAACAAGAAAGGCATTTGTTATCTAATAATTGTTTAAGATAAAATACCGAAAATAGCGGTTCCCCAAAGGCGGGGCCCACTCTATTCAGCGGCCTTCTCTGGTTCCTGGGAACCAATTGGGAACTGGAGAAACTACTAAATTTAACAATAAAACAAAAATTACACTCTAACTAATGCAAAGCATAGAGAATAAATAAACCAGCAAATAAAATTAATAATAACGTGAAAACCGGCCAGAAGAGTAGCGCTGTACTCGGGGGTGACTGCTCTCTTCAGCACAGAATCAAATCTTATGTTAGATACTGGAGGCTGTGAGACCACAGAGCAAAGTTTGAACTTCATTTTAATACCAATGTTCCATAATTAGCATATGCTCTAGCTCCAGGGTGTATCTATCCTGCAGAATGAATGCACTTTATAAATATTTTTTTTATTTAGTTGTTTAACCAGGTATAGCACACTAAGCTGAAAGCTTTTTTGCAGGATCAACCTGGGAGCACAAGGAGGTTAAGTGACTTGCTCAGGGTCACACAGTATGCAAGTGGAAGCTGTGGGATTCAAACCCAGGTCTGGTCTGCTGGATGTCACCAGATTTGCAGCTCAGAGTCTTAGACCACTGCGCTATACTGCCTCCTAATATACTGATTATATACTGGTGGATTCCTGGGGTTAGAATGAACACTTACAGGACCCTGCTTTATCAGTGCACACAGTGGTGCCACTTCTTCCCCTGGCAGCACTGGTGCTGATGACACCAACTTCCTTCCGCCTGATCTCTGAAAACACTGCTGTATGTGCCCTCTGGCATCCCTGGTAGTCCAGGTGTTCTCCTTCTTGCCTGATCCCTGATGACACTATTTCATATGCCCTTAGGCAAACCAGTAGTTCATTGGTCCCCCACTCACACCCAGCACCTGTGTAAATGTGTGCATCAGTGCATACACCATCCCTGGTAGACTAGCGATACCCCCTCACACCTGATTGCTGTCAGTATGCCCCCATCCATTTGGCTCCCACCACCCCCACTGACCTCTGACTCATCCATCTGAAAGTGTCAGAGTTGCTGGTGAAGACTCTCTGCTCACCACTTCAGCTAGCTTCTGTCTGAATGACAGGGAGTGAGCAAGCATGTACTGTAGAAACAGCCAAATTGAGCAGCCTTGTCTATACGTAGCAATGTCCTGTGGATGAAGCAAGCTCCCTCGACCCACCGCAGGGGTTGCTGCAGGTAGCACCAGAGCCCAGTGCCATCCTTCCCCAACTGCAGTGAACTGCTGAGCGGCAGCTGCTGCCGTCAGGCCTCTCTTCTGATGCGACATCCCTAGTTTATATCCAGTGTTGGGTTGCCTGCTTGGCAGTGCTCTGCTGTGTTACTGGATCATTGGGGCAGCTCCTCAAATCCACTTTTCTTTCCCCTCACTGCACTCTCTATCTCCCTTTTAAACCAGATGTGGGTTTCTGTACTTCTTTCTTTTCCCAACCTGCCTCATGCAGGAGCTGGTGACCTCCTGCAGGCAATTTTTTTAATATAACTTTTTGTTCCTCCATGGCCACCTTTGCCTTCCATCGGGCTCCCTTCAGCCCCCAACCCTGTCAGCCTCTCCCCCATCATCTTACCTGTGGGATCCACAAAGTGCACGGTCCGAGAGCGTCGGGAGCTGTCACACAGAGCAGCGGAGAGAGACACAGCCTTTTTCTATGTTTTCTCCTATCCCAACCTGTAGTTGTGGCTTACACAGCAGGCACATGCATGTGGAGGCGTGCATGTGCTCCCGGAACCACATTCTCCCTCCACCCTCCTGATGTAACACCAGTCTCCCAGACCACTGCTCTGACACCCAGCCTCCACCGGGTGTCAGCCAAGAACAAGGAAACTCACTTCCCTAGTCCAGGAGATGAGAGCAGCCCAGCAGCCACTACTATAATCTCTCAGATCTCGCCCCCCCCCCCCGCCAACCCCTGGTGACCTGAGCTTGCTTCTGAACCTGGGTCACTGGCATGGCACGAAGTGTGGCATCCAACGCCTCAGCCCTCAGCACCACCAGGTTGACTACCTGCATGATATTCTTTTTTTTTTTTTTTTATTTCCCTCCGGTCACGGCCCTGTGGAGCCTCTCTCAGGCATCCTGCCTGCCTGAGGTCCCCTCGACCTGTTCCTCCTCTCCCCCCCATGCAGCCAGCACCCCTGGCTTAACCCCTCCAAGGGTGGGGCTGCCTCTTCTTGTTGGGTGCACTTACAAGTCAGTCTCTGGCTGCAGGTGAGGGCCTAGGCAGAGGAACTGGAAGGCCAGGCATGGTGGACCAGGCAGAGGGCATGGGGGGACTGGTGCCATTGCCTACCCCACAGAGACGGTTGTTTTCCTGTTCTGGTGACCTCCCCCCTCTCTTGCATGTGCCCGTTTGACGCTGCAGTGCATGGCAACCCTGCCTGCGTCAGCACGCTGTTCAATGTCCAGCCTACGCACTGCAGTGCCCCCAATCTCCACCAGGAGCCGCTGGTGCACCGGGCTATCCCACGCCCTCCTCCCGGGAGAGGAGAGCAGCCCTGCGGGTGCACAATCTTCTCCCTGTTCTTGCCTCACCAGCAGGGCGCGAGGTGTGGCGTCCAGCGCCTTAACCCTCAGTGCCACCAGGCCGGCCTGCATGCTATTCTTAAAGCAGCAGGGCAATAAAAAAAGTTTTTCAAAACAGCTAGATCTTCACTGGGGTTATCTCAGTCATCAGGTTACACCATAGGAACTTCACTGTCAGTGAAGGGGAATCCACACGGAAGATTTTCATCAGTACAACTGGTGCCGCCCATGCTGTCGACTTCTGTAGATGTCACCAACCCTATAAAGGCATGAGTGGCCCTGCTCACTCCTCAGTTCTTTCCTGCCATCAATTTGCTTGGATGGATCTCTGCAAAAGCTCCGAAACAGTATATGTGCCTTTGTTTGCCCACGCCTTTTCTTCAATATTTTTCTGAATCTCTTTTTTTTTTGAAGAGAGTCCTCCAACTTGTTTATGTCGAGAGTTAATCCTTCTACCTCACTCTCTTCCATTGCTGCTACTGTGGAAAGAAGATTCCTCCACATATGAACACTCTCTTGGTGTTTGCTGTCTTGGGCCTGAACATGAAGTTTCTAACTGTGAGCGCTGCCAGATGTTAAACCAAACAACCCTCAGGAGATGCAAAAAGACTCTTAAAAATGTCCTGATGGATCAACAGGTAGCTATTTCCAGACAGGGGTCCTCTAGGGTCCCAGCGACTCAGTTGTAAATGGATCGTCGAACTCCCAGGCCTCCAAGGCCCGAGACAAATCCTTGGGGAAAAGTCATAAAAAGGGCTGAGATTGCGAATGCTCCACCAGGCGATGATCTTGTTCCATGATGGCCTCTTCTGCTTCCTCTGGTGGATCCTCATTGGCTGTGGCTGCACCAACATGGAAATCTACTGTCCAGGTCTCTGTGCCCACCAGACCCACACTGAGCTTCTCCACCCAATTGTAAAGGTGGCCGGCCGTCAACCTCTGGGTCGTCGAACCCTCCTTCGATGATGACAGACTTGTCATCAATGACTCTCCCATCAAAGCCTGCCTCTTTTCCCTGCAGGGCTACAGGTTCTTTGGTTCCTCAGAACCCAGCAGGCGGGTCATCGACACCTGTGCTATCGATTCCCCTCCGTCGACGACTACTGTTGACTTGAACGAAGTCCTGCTTAAGTTCACTAACGTGTTGGTACAGCTGCTGGGTGCATTTAGGCCCCCTCACCGATACCATCTTTGTCATTGCCTACTCGCCAGCCATGGGAAGCTCATCCAATCCCAGACCTAGAAGTCAAAGAGGTCGACGTCGAGGAGGAGTACCATCCAGACCTTATTCTTCCTGAGGAGGAGGAGGAAGAAGAGGATGAAATCCTGGTCTCTGACAGGTCTAGTGCTTCCTATGTCAGTGAGGATTCAATAAAGAATACTCCTAGATCTCCTCCTGAGGACCCCACATTTTTCAATGTGATGAAGCAGCTGTCCTCAGCTATGGGCTTCCGCACTGAAGAACAGTATGCCACCAGGAAAGAGTTGGTGGACTTCCTGGAAATCCCTGAATTTTCCTCAAATTCCCCCCCCCAATTATTCCTCAAATCCTGCCTGCTCTGAGGAATAAAGCCACGGCAGCCTGGCACAGACTAGACATTATGCCAGCTATGCCTCGCAGGGCTGATAAACTTTATCATGCCCCCCAAGGTCTCCCCTGTTATGCTGCCCAGCCTGAGACAGACACAGTGGTCATCCAGGCAGCTCAAGACAGGTCTAAGGTGCCCAAGCACCTTAGTTCCCTTCCCCCAGATAAGGAGTCTTACAGAATCAGCCTCTGGAGAAAGAGGATGTATGCTTCCTCCACCCTGGGTTTGAGGATTGCAAACTACCTGTCTCACATGGTGAAGTACCAAAATGCCATTTGGAAAAAGGACAGGGCCATGGCACAGGCCCTTCCAGATGGCACGCAAAAGCAAGAGCTGCTTCAGTGCCTTCAAGCCACTCAAGATGTTAGTAAGCACCTCCTCAGGGCCCTCTACAATATGGCTGATACCATTGCCAGGGCTGCTGCCATGGGCATATGCCTACGTAGGCACACCTGGCTGAGAGTATCTAGTTTTGCTGCTGATGTTCAGCAAAAGGTGCTTAATGCCCCCTTTAATGGCACTAAACTGTTTGACCTTGATGTCCAGCATATTATCAATGACCTGCAAGCCTTGGGCAGGACCCTTAAGTCTGTCCACTCCCTCTACCATAAAAAACAACTGCGAGACAGAGTGCGCCCTCCCTGTCGCAGAGCATGCAATAGGCCCAGTCTGTGCCCCTGGCCCCAAGAGAAACACAGGGCCCCAGCTGCCTTCCCTGCCCCACCAGTGCTGGAGCTGAGGCCAAGCATCCCAGGAATGATGGACCAGCCCATGCGACTGGCTCCACATCTGCTTGACTCCTTGCCGGACCCACCTCTTCTGGTCACGGACAAGGTGGTGGTGGTCAGATGCCAGTTCTTCTTTCACTTGAATCAATGGAGAACCATAACTTCGGTTCCATGTGATAATGGTGACTGCATAACAGTGATCGCCATTTGGGTGAGTCTGCATCACCGAAAATGAATTTTGGTGATGTAGACTGATGGCACACAGCAAAAGGGCACTGGACACTTGTATTTTTCTTTTTATGTGGGGGGGCTTTTCCCCCGCACCCCCTACTAAAGGATTCCTAACTCTAGGGAAGTGCATGTTGGGGGTGCAAAAAGATGGATAAAAAATAAATTCCCGACTAGCACAAAAAGCGAGCAGGTGCCCGGAACCAAGCCCACCACCTTTCCAACCCTAGCCTGCCACCAACCCACCACACCACATGGCCAGCTTGGCAACCCAGCACTGCACTATACCCCACAAACCCTCCCTCCCCTTCTGCCTGTTGCACAGTGTGGTCCCTCCCCCCCTTGCATGCATGTACATATAGTGGCATCCCATCAATGTATTTGCCAACCCCCATCCGGTCGCCCTTCCTTCCCAGTAGCCATGTGTAAAATCACCATGACTGAGTCACCCTTTTTGCATTATTTATTTTCCCCCCTACGTGCTCCAGGACCCACAACTCCTTCAGACCACCATGATCCCCGACATACCTCTTACCACCCCCTTGAGCCTCCTTACCTCATATCGCAGCCTCCCTGGGGTAACCCAGTGTAACCCTTTGCTGGGTGGGTCCCTCTCCTCTGAGGGGGAAGGTACCAGTGAGGATAGCCAGCACACTCTTCTTTTGGCCCCAGGGCACTGCTGAGGTGGACATGGCTTCTATGGGAGTTTTCAGAAGTGTCAGGGGACTGGCAGCCATCATCTGGCCGATCCTGAAACGGTTTCCACTTTTATGTTTTTTCCACTTTGTGTCGCTCGCGCAGTGCTCCCGATCTCCACCAGGGGCCACTGCAGAATGATGCCCTGCTTCCCACCCCAGGAGAGGAAAGCAGTCCTATGGATGCTCAATTCTCTCCTCCCCCTGCCAACCCCCAGCGTCACAAGTCCACTCCCGAACCCAGGTCACCGGTGTGGTTCGAGGTAAGACACCGGTGCATCAGCCCTCTGTGCCACTGGGCCGGCGAGAAGCCCTTTTTGAAAGCACTCAATCATGGTTGCTTAATACATTGGCTACCATAACTTCAGATGTATGGATTCTGCAAATCATAGAACAGGAGCACACCCTAGAGCTCACCGAGTAACCTCCAGAAACTCCTCCTCCTCCACCCTCCAGTTATCCTCCGGCTCATTTGCCTGTTCTCTGGGAGGAGGTACAGTCCCTTCTTCACCAACAGGCCAGTAAGTGCCAGCCCAGTGGCGCTGAGGATTGAGGCATCTGCCTTACCTCGCGCTGCGCCAGTGACCTGGGTTCAGGAATGAGCCGGGGGAGCCGATGGACTGCTCTCCTCTCCTGGGTGGGAGGGGGGTCTCTGTCCCATGATGCTAGTGACACCTGGTGATGACTGGGTGCCCTGCAGTCAGGGATCAGCAATCGGGGGAACACTGGGTGGCCATCCTGCGGATGTGTGTGGGGCGCTCATGTCATTTCCTGGACGGCATTGCATGTCCTATGTTGGGGGGGGCCAGAAAACGTGGAAAAGCCCTGGCTTATGGTAAATGTAGGAGGGTCCCGAGGCCAGCCCCCACACCCAATATTGGGCCTTCCAGTCTGCTCTGGTAATGCCTCCCTGCCCTGGTCGCTCCACTAGATTCTAGATAGAGTGCCAGGCAGGAGTCAGTGGTTCCACCCCTGGGGGCTCAGAGCTGGGGGTCAAGTGGCCAGGAACAGTGAAGTGGAGTTGGGTCCATACCGGGCAGGTCTGAGGGCTTCAGGCGGATGGGTACAAGGCTGACCAAGTGACCTCTCTGGAGAGAGACCAGAAGCCATAAAAAAGGGAGCATAAAGAAAGTTACAAACCCCCCCCCCAAAATCAGGCCATCGAACCAGTTTCCGGGCACCAGAGAAACAAGGGATTCTATTTCAGGTTGTTCCTGGTACCCAGAAAGTCTGGGGATTTGAGGCCCATTCTGGACCTAAAGGACTTCAATCTATACATCTAGTACAAAAAGTTCCAGATGGTAACTTTGCCAGGCCTGATGCCCCTCCTTAAAATGGGGGACTGGTTCTGCTCACTGGACATGCAGGATGCCTACCTGCACATCTCGGTCCTTCCTCTTCACAGGAAGTTTGTCCATTTTGTCTTTCAGGATGAGCATTATCAGTTCAAGGTGCTGCCCTTTGGCTTGTCCTCTGTGATGTGAGTCTTTTCCAAGTGCTTAGCAGCAGCAGCTCTCAGAAGGGAGGGACTGTATGTTTTCCCTTATCTGGATGACTGGCTCCTAAAGGCCCCATCGAGGGTACAGCTTTTGCTGACTCTGGAGCAAACTCTCCAGCTCTTCCACTCCCTGGACTTCACTGTGAATTTGCCCAAGTCAGTATGGCACCATCCCAACAGTTGCAGTATATAGGAGCAGTTCTGGACTCAGCACAAGAGAAGGCCTTCCTGCCATAAAACAGGGAAGAGTGCCTCATAGCCCAAGCTCTGGAAGTTGCCCAAAGTCAGTACATTCCTGCCAGGGTCTACCTCAGATTCCTGGACCTAATGGCAGTTACCATACCCACTCTTCCACTGGCCAGACGGCATATGCACACCTTCTAGTGAACCCTCCGAGTACAGTGGGACCAGTGCATGGATGAGTTAGATCAACCAGTCCTAGTATCCTCCCCTGTATGCAAGGTGCTGCAGTAGTGGATGGACCCCTTGAATCTGTTTCAAGGTGTCCCATTCCAGATCTCCTCATCGCAACAGATCCTAACCATGGATGTATCAGGTCTGGTCTAGAGAGTGCACCTGGGTTCCTTTCAAACCCAGAGCTCTTGGTCCCAATGGGAAGCCTCCCTGCACATCAGTGTCCTAGAGATGAGAATGGTGCCATACACCATGCAGTCATTTCAGGAGCACCTTCCTCTGGGTCAGCTGCTGGTGCAGTCGTACAATCTAAGCATAATATACTACATCAACATGCAGGGAGGGGGACTCATTTGTACCCCTTTTGCAGGGAGGCCATGAGAGTGTGGTACTGGGCACTAGATCACAGTCTGACTCTGCAGTCCACGTGTCAGGTATGCCAAACACTCTGGTGGACAGTCTCAGCAGGATTTAGTCCAGCATGCATGAATGGTAGCTTCTCTCATCCATCACAGACTTGTTCGACAGATGGGGTTGTCCAGAGTTGGACCTTTTTGTGTCCCCACTTAACGCAAAACTGCCCAATTTCTGCTCACTAGATCCAGGGCCTGGAGTTTTCTGGTGAGAAGCATTGTTCCTCCCTTAGAGTAGGAGGTTTCTGTATGCATTCTCCCCATTTCCTCTGATCCAGAGAGTGCTAATCAAGTTGCAGATGGAGGGGGCCAGCATGATCCTAGTGGCTCCATTCTGACCTCAGCAAATATGGTTTCCTCTGCTATAGCAACTGATGGAGGAACCTCCGGTCCCTGTCTCTCTTTGCAGAAACCTGCTGAACCAGAATCAGGGGACCCTGGTCTATCCCAACCTCAAGTCCCTCCGGTTGCATGCTTGGCTCCTGAGGACATAGCCATCACCAGGTTCGGGGTCTTGAACAGGGTGGCGAATGTCCTTGTGGCCACCTGGAAGCCTTCCACTAGAGCCACATATGCCATGAAGTGGAAACAGTTTGCCATATGAGCTGCCAGACATTGTTTGGACCCTTTCACCTCCCAGGTGAACCACATCCTGGACTACCCGGTCTCTCTGTTTGACTCAGGTCTCCAGTACTCCTCCCTTAAGGTGCACTTTTCAGCCATCTCGGTGTTTCATAAGCCCATGGGTGACCGCACGATTGCTCAGCTGGATGTCTCCCATACTTTTCTCAGGGGCATCCTGCATCTAAAATCCCCAATCCATTCTCTGGTTCCAGCTTGGGACTTGAATTTTATTGTGGAAAAGTTGACCATGTCTCCTTTCAGCTAGTCACAACCTATAACCTACACCTGCTCTCTTGGAAAGTGTTATTTTCAGTTGCCATTACTTCTGCTTGAAGAATTTCAGAGCTTCAGGCCCTCTGGTGTGAGGAGGCTTATTTGATTGTTCACAAAGACAGGGTGTCTTTGCGCACAAATCCTACGTTTCTCCCTAAGGTGGTCTCAGAGTTTACACTCAGTCAGTCTATCCATCTTCCTGTTTATTTTCCAGAGCATGCCAGTCCAGGGGAAGCACTGCTCCATATGTTACATGTGCACATAACTTTGTATTACTACTTGCTTCGGACCAAAGGAAGTCGAAAGTCGAAGCAGTAGTTTGTTTCTTTCACCCCAGGTAGAGAAGGCGATTCAGTTTCTAAGCAATGTTTATCCAAATGGTTGGCTAATTGCATTGTGTTCTGTTACCAGTACGGCAAAGAATTGCCTGGTGCTGTCAAAGTTCATTCCACCAGTGGCATGGCTACCTCTGTGGCTTATTTCTGAGGGGTTTCAGCTGCTGACATTGTGCGGCTACCATCTGGAGTACTGTTCCTACTTTCACCAAGCACTACAGTCTGGACATTGCCTCCAGAGCCCGTGCAGGTTTTGGCAGGGCTGTCCTGCAGGGCGTCCTGTCTCAGGTTTATGGAGAGCCCACCCCCCTCCCAGACTGTCTGTTTGCACTTGTAACTGCTTTGGATGCTTTACTACAGTGTGACCTGATGACTGAGATAACCCCGATAAAGATAGAACTGTTAAATAAGAACTTACCATAACAGTAGATCTTCGGGGGGGATTTCAGTCATCAGGTATACTTTCCCTCCCACCAGGTACCTCCTATGCTGTGCACCATAAGTGTATTTTATGTTCTCGATCTTTAGCCTTACCAGGTTTACAGTGGTATTTCTAAGGCAAATGGGGCAGCCATATTTTTTTCTTGAGAAAAACTACATTAAAACATTTATAAAGTACTCAGATTTTGTTGAACTAGAACATTTTACCATGAAATAAAACTGGAAGATACCTAAAAACTTACAGTAAAACAAAAGGTAGGGGGAAATCTTTTGCCCATTTTCATTGCATATCTGCTTTAATATTGGTTCATTTCCCATTAACCCTACTGCCTGCTCTATACATACCAACCTGTTTTAAAGTATTCCCCTAACCACACCAAAATTTACCCTTCAGAAATCTAGGACTCTCATCTTGGAGTCGGTATGTTTGTTATCTAGCTTGAATGCAAACTGCAGTGGTAGATGGTCTGCTGGTACCCAATGTCTCCCCTACTGTACTTTAATATCCTTGACATAGCCACTGTTTGTTAGCCTGGTCCAGGGTCAGCTATCCCCTCATTGACTCTTGATGTCCTGGCTCAAGAAACCATCCTGGAATGCATCCATGAGTGCCTGACTTCAGGTGCTGCTTGTGTCCAAAACCCTCCAGTCTACATCTGGAAAGTTATAGTATGACTCTGTGATACAGCACATACAGTTTGGATAGATGAGAATGGGTGCTGTTTATGTCAATAAAGTCACCATAATGCAGCTGTGGTAAGAAAGTGACCTGCATTAGTCACCTTCTGACCTTGCATGAGAAGCAATATTTATGCCTGTGAAAGAACCCCAGCCTTGAGGTTGTTTACAGAGTTTGTTGATGTGTTTTGAGAAGGACAGCATATTGTCAATTAATAGTAGGCCAAAGTAATAACAACCACCACAGCATATCACCTGACCTGGACCCGACTGAGAAATTAGAGGGGTGGCAGGTTTTCACGTCTCTCTGAGTGAACAGCAGAGTTTGGTGCTTCCCATTATTTTACCACAAGGTGGGGTAACTGACTGACTTACTATGCTCTGTGGACTTGGAAAATGGGCTTGTAAGCATGACAAAAAAACAGGAATTGAAAAAATCTTGTTTGTTGTACTGTGCCTGGTTGTTTTTATCGTCGGGGAAAGTGTTGTTATGAAATGAACAGGTGTTAGGAAAACTGTTTGAGTGGGTGTACTGGTGATATGTAAAGTTATTCAGTCATGCAGCACCATGCTCACAGTAGGTATGGACATGGCCTAGTTTACCCAATCAGAGAACAGTATCTGCAGTGGCCATCTTCACCCAATATACCTACATATATACACGTATATATTGCTCTCTGTGTGAATTTCCCCATGATTGCCATTTTCAGTCAAGGGGTTCTGAATTTAAAAAAGGGTTGCACTTTGCACACTGGTATAAAACTAATGGACCAGGAGAATCAGAGTCTCCCTCTCCATCTCTTTCAGACTCAATGAACCCTACAATGTCTACTGTGAGGAGAAGTGGCCAGCTGCCCAGGAGGCATAGACCATAAAACTGTCTTCCACTGGTCAAGGAGACACAGCAGCTACTTGTTTCCCCATTGGTGGGTCAAGGATGAAGAGTGAGACAGATGTACCTGGATAGTCTGTGTTGCTGGGTGTTTCTTCTGAACCAGTTCTTCTCCATTCTTCTGGATATTGTTCACTATGGCCTCTTGGGTCATCAAGTCATTGGCTTTGAAATTCTGGAAAAGAAGTAAAGCTACAGTAGTACACGGGAGGTAGTGTATCCTTGAAGGTAGAGTACAAGGCTATGAACCCAGGACCCAGGAGGCCTGGGTTAGAATCCCACAACCACCACTTGCATACGGTGTGACCCTGAGCATTAAGTCACTTAACCTTCCTGTGCTCTCGGCTCACACCTGGTGTGCCTTTTCTGGCCAAAACAATGTAAAATATATCAAATGAAATGAAAAAAGAAAACAAGATAAAAAAACTACTTATTTAGTAGTACTGTAGTGGAAGTAGTAGTTGTAGTCACAGTAGTAGTAGTAGCTGTAGTAGCAGTAGTACTAAGAGTAATAGCTGCAGTTCTAGTAGTAGTAGCAGCAGTAGTAGTAGTACTAGCAGCAGTAGTAGTAGCAGTGGTATTAGTACTAGCAGTAGTAGCTGTAGTTCTAGTAGTAGTAGCAGTAGTAGTACTAGCAGCAGTAGTAATAGCAGTAGTAGTAGTTGTAGCAGTAGTTGTAGTAAAAGTAGTAGCAGTAGTAGTAGTACTAGCAGTAGCAGCAGTAGTAGCAGTAATAGTTGTAGTAGTAGCAGTAGCTGTAGTAGCAGTAGCAGTACTTGCAGAAGCAGCAGTAGTAGTAGTAGCAGTAGTAGCCATAGCAGTAGTAGTAGCAGTAGCAGTAATAACAGTAGCTCTACTGGCAGTAGTAGTAGTAGCAGCAGTAGTAGTAGTAGCTGAAGCAGTAGTAGTACTAGCTGAAGCAGTAGTAGTACTAGCTGTAGCAGCAGTAGTAGTAGTAGCAGTTGCAGTAGTTGTAGCAGTAATAGCAATAGCAGTAGTTGTAGCAGTAGCTGTAGTAGCAGTAGTTGTAGCAGTAGCTGTAGTAGCAGTAGTAGAAACAGCATTGGTAATAGCGGCAGTAGTAGTACTAGCAGCAGTAGTAGTAGTAGTCATAGCAGTAGTAGTAGTACTAGCAGTAGCAGCAGCAGCAGTAGTATTTATTTATTTATTAAATTTTGTTGACCGAGAGTAGGCCCACTGGGCCCCGACGGTCCCTTTTTCAGGAGCGATCTGGGATTAGTTACATAAAGCAGAGCAGATACATATAGTGCATGACACAGAGTACAGGAATTACAGTATAAAAACAGTCATAACAGAACTTGGTTGTTAGGTACAGTACAATAGTACAAATTATACCAAGCAAACAGAGACTTTAGGGCACTGGATTTTAGCAATCAGACCACAGGGTCGAGTGGGTTAGCCATCGAGACAGGAGCAGGGACTATGGTTCAGGAGGTGCGTATGTAGTCCTTTCTGGAAAGTAGCGAGGGGAGGGGTGTCTCTTAGGAGTCCCAGGATCTTGTTCCATAATGCCGGGGCTATGTAGGCAAAGGATTTGCTCCCAGCTGCTATGATGGCCCTGGGCAGTTCCAGGAGTTTTTTGCCTGAAGTGCGGAGTGGTCTGCAGGGCTGCATAGGGGCGAGTGGCCCTGCGGAATGGTCAGCATCGAGACCTCTGCGTGTCGAGCTTAATTAGGGGTAATGGAGCCTATGGTTGTGGGTGGTCCAGTTGAGGAGGGCGGGTGTAACTCCCTGCAAATGGGGGTTCCCAAAAGACTTCCAGGAGCTTGCTTGAATGCTCCAAGCCTGAATGGTGTTTGGCATTTAAGCCATTTTTCAGTGAGTGTTTTTAGAGCCTCTGGTACTGTCTCTTTAAGAGCTGTCTGCTTGCAGACATAATTAGTTTGTATGGGGGGACTGTGTGTTTCTCTGTTTGAGTACCACTTGAACTGCTGCCAATTCACTCCATTTTTGCAGTCACTAGGAGTGCAAAGGGAACCTGTCTGAAAGATGTAACTGTTTGCCAGAAATTATTTAGAGTAATAATGAAATTACAGTTTGTCTAACCTGCTTTCTTTGCAGTCAGAACTGTGTCTGCTAGTTCCCCATTCTAGTTTTGAACTGCTGAACTGGACCAATCAGTGTGGGTAAGCTAGCTCTAAATGGTGCCTTGGACGAATCAGAAATTGGACTCATAATCGAGCCAGCCACAAGAGGATTGTATGGGCAGTGACTCTGGGAGATGTAGTTTAGACTTCAGTGCCTTTTTGGACCAACAGCAGCAGTCTATTGTGAGTGACAGCCAATCCAGTCAAGAACTGGGAGGAACTCAAAGGAAGTGCCCGGTTTTGTCGGTTGGAGTTTCAGTTGAGCTTTGGCAGTGAAGAAGGAAGGAGCCCTGTGCTTTTTCAGTGTGCAGTTTTAGTCAAAAAACGTGTGTAAGGCCCAGAGTTCCGGTCTGCAGCTTGTGTAACAGCTTGTTAGGACTGAATCCATCCTGTGAAAAGAATCAAAGGATCTCTGAAGAGTAGAAACCAGGCTCACCCTGTAGAAGACTGGAGGAATTGCTGAAAATTGCACTCGGTCTGTCAGGAACTGAATCTGCTGTGTGTTCTCCCGGGTATTGTGCAGTAATTATGATCGGGATACAGATGCAGCCTGCCTGGTATAGTGCTTTTTTATATGGATGTGTGAAGAGGTTTGTGTACCTCAAGTGAGCCCTGCTGACATTGAAGGACCCTATCTTATTTGGAGGTCGTGAGTACTAATTCAGGGTCGCTTCCTGTTGAATTGCCACATTAAATCCAAATGGAATTACTGTACTGCTGACTGTTTAATTCCTCCTTTTTCTGTGTGAAAGGGCTCCTACCAGCTGCCACGGTTTGGACTAGCCACTAGGGCTTGGGTACCCAGGGACAGTAACTGATAGGGATAGGCCTGCACAGAGCCATAGGTAGATTATTAGAGTGATAAGCTAATTAACCTGATTTCCCCTGTCCTTGTTATATCCCCTAAATAAATCAGAGCTGCTTGTTTCAGCAAAGTTATACTGCCTGAGGTATTTGTCTATGTTAAAGTACTGTACTGTGATTGTTGCACTGTATCTCATTTCACAGGAGGTCCCAGTGCGGAACCAGACCTGGGGGTAAGTGTATACTGTGAAGGTAATTCTGATATATTGTGTGGGCCACTAGTGGGAAGAAAGGGGAGTTGCAGTGTCCCAGAGGGCTGTGACCAAGTTAGTTTAACTATTGCAAACCCTGACCTCTGGGTGGAGGCACCCGCCATTGGATCCAGGCCCCTCAACCTGTTAGTGGCAAATCAGGCAGGGGTAGTAGCCCCTGGGATAGCGCCATCTAGGGGTTACACGAGGACATCACAGTGGTGGGTTCTGGGACAAGCTTTCATGGCAAAACATGCAGTTTTGTGGTACAAGGTTTGCAGTCTGTAATAGTCAAGTTTGGCAGTGCCGAGTATGGTTGGGGCAGCATAAGTAAGGGTTGGGAGGAGGATACTCTGAGCGACAGCCAATCTAGTCTCTGGTATCATATTAGCGCTAAGATGATAGAGCAGGCCGAGTTTTTGGTGTATATTTTTTGTTACCAGATCCACATGTGGCTTTAGAGTGAGCCCCTGATCTAGCGCAAGGCCCAGGTATTTGAAGGATTGGACCACCCCAATTGTACAGCCAGACACAGTAACAAGTGGTAGAAGGTGGGCCTGGGAAGGACCCAAGGACTTCAGTCCAAACAGGAGCATTTTGGTCTTATTGGGGTTAAGGACCAGATGATTTTCAACTAGCCAAGCTTCAGTCTCGGCAGTCTGACTGGAGCAGAGGCCCAAGATCGTCCAAGTGTGATGCAGTTCTATAGAGTATGGCGTCATCAGCGTATTGAACCATGGAGCTGCTCCCATAGTGGTAGTTGAGGTCATTGATGAACAGGGAGAACAGGAGTGGGCCCAAGATGGAGCCTTGAGGTACCCCCTCATTTAAAGGTAGTGGTCCAGAGGTTGCACCTCTCCACTTGACTTGGGAGCGGCCAGACAGGTAGTTGCAGAACCAATTCAGGGAATGCTGGTCGAGTCTAAATTTACTCAGCTTTGTTAGCAGAAGGGGGTGGTCCACCAGGTCAAAGGACTTGGGTAGGCCGATGAAGACTGCCCCTGTAGGTGTGCCCTTGTCCAGGGCAGATAGGACGTCCGAGAAACCTGATGAGAGCAGTGTCGGTCCTGTGTTTTTGTCTGAAGCCATGTTGGGAAGGTGCCAGAAGTCTGTTAGCTTCCAGGTAGTCCCTTAATTGGCAGTAAACAAACCGCTTCAGGATCTTTGCGAGGGGGTAGAATATAGAGATGGGTCTGTAGTGTCCTATGGTGTCCCTAGCCCCACCTTTATGGATTGGGACCATGTGGGCCTTCTTCTATATATTTGGGACCATGCCGTCCTGTAAGGATCTGTTTATAAGCAGGGCGACTGGTAAGACAATAGCAGGGGCAGCAGCCTTGAGCAGCCTTGCGTCCAGTCCATCAGGTCCAGGAGAACCATTGGATTTTAAGGATTGAAGGAGGGGCAGCACTTCTTTGATGGGCACAGTCCTTAGGTGGAAGTGGGGGGTGGTAGGGTCCGGAGTTTCAGTGACCAGGGGGCCCGGGTCGTGGTGCAGAGGGTTGGTTCTATAAGTGCCCAGGTTTGTGAAGAAGCATTGAAGGCTGCAGCAGGCTTGCTTCCGTCAGTTAAGGTTAGTACATTGTGGGTAATATTGCCCTGCATAGGTTTGTGTGGGCCTTTTAGCATGGAGTTGATGCTAGACCACAAGGACTTAGGGTCTGTCAGGGTTTGCCACTGGAGGGTTTTGAAGTAGTCTCTTTTAGCAATTTTTGAGGCTTTCTAGCACTGGTTCCTCAGAGACCTGTAGACAGCTAGGTCTACATGGCTTGCGGAGCACCTGGCCTTTTTCCAGGCCTTGTCTCTAACTTTCATTAGGGATTTCAGCTCCCGTGGGATCCATTTAATGCATTGGCCTTTCACGCGTCTTTTCCTAATGGGAGCATGAAGGTTTGCCACAGCAGAGAATGTGCGCTGGAAGAACTGGACAGCTTCCTCAATACTGTCAGATGGCCTAATTGGTGTCCAGTCAACATTTCTCAAGCAGTTCTGGAAGGCTTCGGCAGAGAAGCCAGAATAGACCCTGGCTACTATGAGCCTGGGGGGGATCCTTACAGGTCTAGCAGCAGTAGTAGTCATAGTCGTAGCAGTAGAAGTACTAGCAGTAGCAGTTGTAGCAGTAGCAGTAGTAGTAGTAGTCATAATCATGGAAGTAGTAGTACTAGCAGTAGCAGCGGTAGCAGTAGTAGTCATAATCATGTAAGTAGTAGTACTAGCAGTAGCAGTTGTATCAGTAGCAGTAGTAGTAGATGTTTATTTGTAGTAATGAGCTCAGAATATTATTTACTTATTTACGAGTAGTAAAGTCCTAATTTCCATGTGCATGTTGGGGTTGGAATTCTGGAGATAGGTAGTAAAGAAATACAGATGACAGAAAAAAATAACATAACTATACAATATTAAAACAGAGTAACTTTACATGCATTGGCAGGTAACCTAACATTGTAATAACATATGTCAATAAATACAAGTAACTAATGGCCCGGTGGTGTGGAGGGCTAAGGCATTTCCTCCTGCCACACTGGTGACCCATGTCTGGAATCGAGCACAAGCTGCTGCAGGCTGGCAGGGTGGGAGAGGATTGAGCGTTCCAGGGACTCCTGTCCTCTCCCGGGTGGGGATGGCCAGCTGACTTGGCCTCTGACTGCCACCGGTTGGAGGCCTGGCAGGAGCGCAGCCAGTGAGAGGCTCAAAGGGAGGGGCTGCAGTTCTGCAGGATGTGTGTGCCTTCATGCACATATCCTGATGTGTTTCCACAGTAGAGGCTCATGGGAGAAAACAGAAAACGGGATCCAAGGGTGAGCCACTACCTTGTATTCCCTGGACCTGCTCTACCACCCAGATGCCTGGAGCAACTCTGGATGAGGAGGGTGGGCGCCTGGATGAGAGGGTGGGCGCCTCAGCCTCGCCACAGGGGCAGTCTGTGGGGATTCGCCCATGTAGGTCTGGGGAGGGGGATAGGGCGGCCTTACCTACAGAGTAAAAGCTGATTAAAAAAATAAATAAATACAAGTAACCTGAATAACTTGCACAACACAGTACAGTGCATAAATTCAAACTGCACAGGTTTTGATTTAAAACTTGAAAGAGCGGTAATCAGTTGGGTTTCAATGGGAAACAAGTTCTATTGGCAACTCCGCCCGCTTGCATTCAAGGGACATGGGGCAGATGCAGCTCTTTTAACAACAGCCCTGGATGTAAGGTGGGCTCAGGGGCTTTGAAAATCTGGCTTCAGGTGCTGCAGAAATTGCTTTTGGTAGCTCTACAAGAGGCACTCTCCTAGGGGTTATAAGAAACTCTACCAGTGCTATACTGGTGTCCCAGCAGCGTGTTAGTAGGATTCCATGCTGTTAGAGGTGTTGTCTTCCTGATGGGCATTAAACCGAGTGTGCCTGCTGTAGTGTGTGTGTGTTTTTGTTTAGGTAGACATTAAAGAGCTCATGACTCTTCTCAAAAAGAGCACGGGAATTTCCCTTGGTGTGCTGGTCAAATTTTCCAACAGTCACAGACTCATTAACAGATTAAACAATACCATGCCTATACTTGTTACAGTAGCTGTTCTTCTACAAAATGTATGAAAATATTTGTAGAGTTGCAAGATGTCAAAGGGGTTATATTATTGTATATTGATGTGTTCTGTACAAAAATCTCATTAATTCTTTCTTTTTTTCTTCCAGGTGATGCTAGAGGTTTGGCAAGCATAGGAATTCCTGCTCCATAATCCCACCTTATGTTGGTATATTTGGATGCATCATTTTGGGGCTTGCTCCTGGCTCTGACAACACTTTTTTCACCACTCTTCTATCAGTCTTAATAGGTCTATTTGAAGTAATGACTTAAAAACTTTTGACACTTTATGGAATTCATGACCCATTGGATGTGATGATATTTAGCAGTTCTTACCTACCACTTGCTATTTTTGAAACAGTTTTATGGATTTCGCTGTTTCACAAGGTGTTTGTTGTTTGAAATGTAAAAGTGCTCATGATATGCTCTTCATTTAAGAATCAGTTCTGAAATGAATTTGATTGGTCAACCTTGTGCATAAAATGGTGCCATTCTGTCCAGGTACAGTCCCCCCTTGAAGAAGCCTTACTTGGCGACGCGCACGCACCAGGGCACCTGGTACGGTGGTGTTGATCTCACCTGTACCTTACAATCTGATTGGCATTTCCAATAAACTGTTTTTGACAGCGGCAATTGGATATTTCTTCTCCATTAGTTATACATAACTGCATCCTGTCCAGCTAGTACAGTCTTCTTCATGTTGTTTTATTATTGTATAAGGGGCTAGCAACCCCTTTGATATGCATGGAGCCTTGCACCAGAGAGCATGGACCACCTACTGGATTATTTCATTAACAGATTAACCTCATTTAATATCATTCAGATCACATCTGGGCACGGGGAGTAGATGAGCTGTTGTGTAGTGTGTGAGCACAAAATATCTGCCGCGTTCCACCCCAGAGGTGGCTGCCCTTCACTGATTGGTCAGTGGTTAGCTGGGTGTTGATAAGGGACTGACTGTAATGTATGAGATGCTTGCACACTAGCTGGTTGGCGCAGCATTAGTGCTACCACTTGTGATGCTGGTGACCCAGGTTCAGGTATGAGCCTGAGTTGTCATAGTGCTGGCCAAGTGAGAAGGGTTGAGCATCCTTGGGGGAGGGATGCAGCTTCCACCACATGACCACCGCCTGGGTGACCACGGGTGGAGAAGCAGGCACAGAGGCTCCTGTAAGGCGGAAGAGTAGCTGGCTGAGTCAATAGAATAATGCCACAGTTGAAAATGCACGTCTGTCAACAAGCCTGGCACTGGCTTCTCTAAGGGAAGGAAGGAAAAAGTCAGAAAACCACTGCAGCAGTGCAGGATGAATTGCCACTAATACTCTTGGGCCACGACACACCAACTGCCCACTCAGCTCCCAAAACTATGTTATTTGAATGGGAGCCTGTCTACCCCCACCTGGGCGAGGGAAGTTCAAGGTAAGAAGAGGTAGGGTAAGCAAGCAATAAGACATGACGAGGTGTGGGTTATGGCCTGATAAGAGCACGCCCCAGGTCCATTATGAGGCATGAGGCGCTTGCGCTGAGTGCCTTTTGCACCTGGGAAGTGCTCCATCAGGCCTTAACCCACACCTCGTAGTGTCTTATTGCGCTTATAAAATGGGCCCCCAAAAGCAATTATTTAAGAAAAAAAAATTAAAGGAATTGCGAAATGTTTACATATTTTAAGGTTTTCACACTGAAGTGATAAAATAGTCCCTCCTATTCAGGTAATTTATGTACTGTGTGACTGCAATGAATGGTGCTACCCCCCCCCCACACACACATATACACTAATACATATTGGCATGGTTGTACTGCACTCTCTCCAGAGATTTTTAATCCCCAGCCTGAAAACTGAAGAAGCCCACCTTGATTGCATTTAGGCTCTTAAGATATCTCCCCAGGGATATCTCATCAGTTTTGTGTACTTGTCCCCATAACCCCATGGCATTTAGTAGTGTGGCATCGTGTCTCCTGAAGAACTAGGAAAAGGAAAGGTTCTTCATATCAGCACAATAAATGATCGGAAATTGCAGCCTTTAGTTTGTTTTTTTGTTTTTTTTCTAATTGATGCCTGGTACAGACTGAGCGAGCGTGTCTCATGCCGGCCACCATAGAGAGCCGTTTCTGGGTTCGCGGTTTTTAAAGGATTCTGATTATAGCAATTGGAAATACCCAGAGCAAAGGTATCTGTTTTTTTGTTTAAGGTCGAAAGGGTAACAAAGGTGAGGCTGAACGGATAGGTGCAGGGAGGGGGAATCAAAGGAACGGAGCAGAAAAGACAGCTGGACAAACGACAGTCTGCAGAAATGGAGCGGAGGACCGAGCTGAATAAATTAAAATCTGTGGGGGAGCCATGGCATTGGTTACTGGTGCAGATGTTGTTCCTCAGAGTGCTGGTTAGTTTGTCAGTTTTTTGGGGGAGAATTAAGTCATGGAAAATGGTGGAATATACTTGGTTTTGGGTGTGTGTGCGTGGAAGGGGGTCCTTCAGGTTGGCGATGGCAACCAAAGTCTGATTTTAAAACGGAGAGCTTAGCGGGTGGCACAGTGATACCTGTTGTTCTGTGTCCTTAGTGGCTGAAGAGGTGCCGGTTGGCACATTATGTCCTGATAAGGTCATGGGTATAGGTACCTCTCAGCCAATCAGGACACACAAAATCTGATGCCCATTTTATAAGAGACAGAGAAAGTTGGGGTGGGGCTGGGAGATTACCAGGTCAGTGCAGATGGGGGCAGCTGCAGACAGCAGGAGGAAAAAACAGAAAAAAAGCTGCTTGCATGAAAGGTACACTAGAAATGCAAATGGTATGGTATGGTAAGGATGGGTAAGGCATGGCATGGCATACAACGCTTCTCAGCATTGCGGTGCACCTTGATTCCCCTCCACTCCCTCTCTTTCCTTAGTGTTTCTTATTTCCAGCTATCTTACTACAACTTTCTACTTTTCTGTCACATCCTTGTACCAGAGGAGCGGCTGTTCATTAGTGTGACACACCCTACTTATAAACATACCTCTCAACTGTCCCTGATTTTCAGGGACGTCCCTGATTTTGTCTCAAACCTTTCCTCTGTCCCTCATAAAATTTGCATTTTTGTGACAGAACAGCAGGGATTAAAATCACAAAATAATGTTAAACATTTAAGTTATAGACTTGTTCTTCTTCAGAAAACTCATCTTAACACACATCCCTTTATTCTGTCAGCTTTCTGAGTGAATAGTACCGATTTCTAAGATGTGTCCCTGATTTTGGGTCTTTGTCCCTGATTTTTTTAAGCCTTGGCCCTGATTCATGAGGCAAGAGGTTGAGAAGTATGCTTATAAATTTAGCATCATCAATCATACAAAACTCTTCTAACCCACTTTGCCTGCCCCCCGATACTGTTCATGCAGTGTTTTAACATCAGATAAAACCTTTTGATGCAAAGGTCTGTATGATAGAAACAGTAAAATGGCAGACAAGATGTAACAGTCTTTAAAAACTGTTGGAAGGGAGTGCAAATGCTTGCTTACCTCGTACTGCCTGCGCACATCATCAGCATCAGTCATCTGGTCACTCCAGTCCTCTTTGGTTATTTTGTTTGACTGATCATTAAGGTATATCAGCTCCTTGGTGCATCCCTGCATATAGTCGTACAGGCTGCTTAGGTTCTGTTTGCGCCATCTCGAAGACTCCTGTATCACATTAGAGAAAAAGCAGGGGGACCTCATTAAACTGACTTCAAAATACTACTGACATTTATATCCCCCACACACTGATCAGGGTCTCCTTTGATCACTGCTAGCACTACCATCACATCTGCCATGGCCTCCTACTTGAGTTCTGGTGAGCTCAGGACCACCCACAGTACACCACTGTGTGCTCCCCTCATGACTAGCCCTCTGGACAGAGTTACCTCCTGTCCCTCGGCAGCTTCATCACACTATCCAGTTTGCTCAGAGTGGAGGGGAGGCCTGGAGCTTCCCCCAGGACCAGGCAGCAAAGACCCATTGACAGACATGGGGGTGCAGAACGAGGATTCGTGTGCCTAGTCAGCTGCTATTTTCCCCTCATTTTCCCCTTGGTGCTGCCCATGCAGTAACACCCAGGCATATCAGTAAGCACTCCTGCATGCAGCATGCCTGTATGTGCAGCACCCTACCTCAAGTGAAGCTCAAGTTTACTATCTTCTGTATTCAGCTAGATGGTATCATGCACTGAGTGCTTATACCCCCCATAGGAGGAGAATGGTCCCTGGAACATTTAATGTTACCCCCCTCCCAACATCACAAGTAGTAGCCTTATCACTGCACTGGCAGGCTGTCCTGCTGCCTGGTTATCAACCAACAATAAGAAATGCAATCATTAACCCCTATAGGGAGGCAGATTTGTTTAGTGATTAGAGTGCAGAGCTGTAAACCTGGAGACCCATGAATCTCACAGTGTCCAGTTGGGGAGGCAGCATTGCACAGTGGTTTAATGCTCTGCGCTGCAAATCTGGAGACCTGGGTTTGAATCCCACAGCCCCCACTTGCATACTGTGTGACCCTGAGCAACTCACTTAACTTCCCTGTGTTCCCAAGTTGCACCTGCAAACAAGCTTTCAGCTTAGTGTGCCACTCCTGGTTAAACAATTGAAAAAAAAAAAAAAACTGGCGTGACCCTGAACAAGTCACATAACCTGCCAGTGCTTGCTCTCTGTGTAATCTCTCTCTGTCTCTCTTATATAGCCCTGTGTTGCTTGAATCTCCCCTTTGTGCCTGAAAGGATGGCTGACAAATTGGGGCATAGAGTTTTATTGTAAGGAAAAGCAAAGTACAACACCCAGCCTGTGTGGTGCAAAAGTGGACAGCATAAGCAAAGAGAAAGATGTAGGATTAAGTATAGACAGTAAGCTGAAGGCAGGCAGGCAGTGAAATATATATAACAGCGAGTGCCACTGCCTCCTTGAAATTAACTGTTGTTGTTAAGACTACCTACTTTTTTAAGAGAACTCATTACTGCACTCTCTACAGTAATCTTGGGCTACTCCCTCCCCGATTAAAAAAAAAAAAAAGGGGGGACTCAGATGGGCCACTCTTATGTACATATGTGTCTAGGGTCTGTATCCCCTATAGTTGTACCGCCTCTTCATCAGACCAGTTCACAACCATCAGCTGCGTTCCCAGTCTAGAACTTTCCTGCAACAATCTCAAGCACAGAAATCAATAAGCATAAAGGCCTTTACCACTGCTTCCTTGGCTACCTAGAATACACTACCTGAAAATGTGAAGAACCTTTGACAGCCTATGACCTTTTAAGAAGACATTATCCCAACACCTACAAAACCCTTGGGACTAATGCATATTCCTCTTTCATTCTTTTCAGACTGATACCTCTCCCCCACTCTGTCCTTCACCATCCCATCCCTTCTTTCTGTCCCTTGCCACAGAATGCTGCTGTGCTATCAAGGATGTACAGTGGCGTGAAAAAGTATTTGCCCCCTTCCTGATTTTCTCTATTATTGCATATTCGTCACACTGGATGTTTTCAGGTCTTTAGAGAAAATGTAATATTAGATAAAGGGAACCTGAGTGAACAAATAACACTTGTTTTTTTTTTTTAATTTCACTTATTTAATGAAAAAGTTAACCAACACCAACTGGTACTGTGTGAAAAGTAATTGCCCCTTACACTTAATAACTGGTTACGCCATTTAGCTGCAATGACTGCAATCAAAGACTTCCTATAATTCAATATCAGTCTTTCCCATCGCTGTGGAGGAATTTTAACCTACTCTTCCTCGCAGAACTGCTTTAATTCAGTAACATTTGGTAGGTTTTCGAGCATGAACTGCTCGTGTTCAGGTCCTGCCACAGCATCTCTATTGGGTTTAAGTCTGGACTTTGACTAGGCCACTCCAAAACTTTAATTTTACTTCTTTTAGCCATTCTGATGTGGACTTGCTTTTGTGTTTTGGATCATTGTCTTACTGCATGACCTAACTACGCTTCAGCTTCAGCTGACGGAAGGATGACCGACATTCTCTTTAAGAATTTTCTGGTACAGAGCAGAATTCATGGTTCCTTTAATTATGGCAAGTCATCCAGGTCCTTAGGAGTAAAGCATCCCCACACCATCACACTACCACCACCATGTTTGACTGTTGGTATGGTGTTCTTACTGTGGAATGCTGTGTTTGCTTACTGAGACATTATGGGATCCATGTCATCCAAAAGTTCCACTTTGACTCATCTGTCAATAGAAAATTTTCCCAAAAGGCTTGTGGATCATCCAGGTGCTTCTTGGCAAAATGAGAGATGGCGTTATGTTCTTCTTGGTTAGCAGTGGTTTCCATGCTTACTTCTCTCACATGAAGCCCATTTTGCCCAGTCTCTTTCTGATTGTGAAGTCATGAACACTGACCTTAGCTGAGGCAAGAGAAGCCTGCAGTTCTTTGGATGTTGTTTTAGGATCCTTCGAGACTTCCTGGGTGATTTCGCTGCGCCCTTGGAGTAATTTTGGCAGGCCGCCCACTCCTGGGAAGATTCACTACTGTTCCAAGTGTTCTCCATTTGAGATTATGGCTCTCACTGTGGTTCATAGGAGTCCCAGAGCCTTAGAAATAGCTTTGTAACCCTTTCCAGACTGATAGAGGGCAACACATTGTTTTCTGATCTTTTCAGGAACTTCCTTTGATCATGGCATAATGTGCTTGTTGAATCTTTGTGCTGGCAACGTGACTCTGATGGTAAGGGTCAAAATAAGTGAGGTTTATATTGAGCAGGGCTGGCTGTAATCAAGCCTGGCTGTGTTCAATCAGCTGACTCTAATTATCCCTTTAATTGGGTTGATTTAACTAGGGGGCAATTACTTTTTCACACAGTGCCAGTTGGTGTTGGTTAACCTTTTTCATTAAATAAATGAAATAAGTAAAAAAAAAAAGTGTTATTTGTTCACTCAGGTTCCCTTTATCTAATATTATATTTTGTCTAAAGACCTGAAAACATCCAGTGTGACAAATATGCAATAATAGAGAAAATCAGGAAGGGGGCAAATACTTTTTCACGCCACTGTACTTAAGTGACCACGAAACTATGTAATGGGCTTTCATTAATGAACATGTATGGAGACTGATGCTTAAGCAAATTTAAGAACAGTTTTATCTTGCATTGTCTGTGCTTAACCGTTGTCATGTTTTATTGTTCTACTGATTTATGTACAAGTGCATTTTATGGTGTGCAGCGCTTTGAACTTTAAGTATAATATAAACAAAAATTATTAGAATTATTTTGCTGGAAGTCAGAAACTTCCATGGTTTAAAATTTGGTTGTCATTCCAGTCTTATGGATGTCTGAATTCGATGGTTGTCCCGCAGCTGATTAGACATCATTATTTATGTGAAATGGGATACATGTGAATGATGTCCAGAGAGTGGTACTGGCAAACAAGTTTAACAGTTTGCAAACAGCAGGGACAGGCACTTACTGCATAAAGGCAAGAAGGCACCAGGATCCCTTAAATGCAGAGTGTCAGCACCCGAGAATTTTGGTACCGCTTCATCACCTCTGTCACAGTGTAATGCACACCTCAGTTGCAACTCAGACACAGTTTTTTGCAAAGCATTGCACTTGGTCTTGCAATACTTATGCAACTCACAGAGAAATGTAACAGCAACTCATTGGCTTAAGAGTTTAACAAGGAATGGGCTGTAAACAGAACTCAAACAGGGTCCTCTTGGGGGACCTTAGAAATGCCACGTGAGGTGATATTACTGAAGATGCACCATATGGTAGCTGCTGGTGCAGACCCTTAGTGCCATGCCACTGCCTAATCAGGTGACATGGAGGACGTAGGTGGGCCCAAGCACCAAGGAAACACCAGAGGAATTAAAGAAAGGGCCACAGTTGGATGGTGGAATATAAAACTCACCAAAAGGCCATTGTATTGCTTCTTGATTGCTGCAAGTTTCGCCTGAATAAGACAGAAAAAAAGAGATTTAGGCGAGTGAGGATATGCTACCAGAAATTACGTTTTCAGCTTCAGAAAACTTCTTCTAGTCCTGTAAGTCTTTGAGTATGAACTAGACCTTCTGGATGTTGTAAATGTCCTACTAAGATGATCCACATTACTGCTGATAACCACATCTGCAGGTATCTTTTTTTTTTAAATCTGCAAGTATTTATTATAAAATCTAAGTGAAGTGATTCCCAGTTAATGTAATAGCCTAGAATGGAACCTAGAAAAATTGGGTCATCTTTGTAGGGAGACTGTTGTATTACTGGGGAAGGTAGTGTAAGGCGGTTATTGTGCTACTGAGGAGAAGGTGGTATGTTGCGTAAGGAAGCTCTTGAGTTGCTGGAGTGTGGGTAGTAAGAGTTATAAGGAGATAGTTGTGCTACCAGGGTGTGGTTAGTAAGATCTATAAGGAGTTGGTTGCATTACTGAGATGTGGGATGTTATATCTATATGGAGATGTTTGTGTTCTGTAGGTAGTAAAATCTTTATGGAGACAGTTGTGTTACTGGAGCATGGGTAATAAGATATAGGAGAAAGTTGTGTTACTGGAGCGTGGGTAATAAGATCTAGGAGACAGTTGTGTTACTGGAGCATGGGTAATAAGATCTAGGAGACAGTTGTGTTACTGGAGCATGGGTAATAAGATCTAGGAGACAGTTGTGTTACTGGAGTGTGGGTAATAAGATCTAGGAGACAGTTGTGTTACTGGAGTGTGTATTGTAAGATCTATATGTGTTACTGCAGTGTGGTTAGTAGGATCTCTACGAAGACAGTTGTGTTACTGGCGTGTGGGTAGTAAGATCTATAAGGAGTTCTTTGTGTTACTGGAGTGTGGATAGAAGAACTATAAGGAGACAGTTATGTTACCGGGGTGTAGTTAGTTGGATCTATAAGGAGATGTGTTACTGGGATGTAGTTAGTAAAATCTATAAGGAACTATTTGTGTTACTGGAGTGTGGGTAGCAAGATCTACATGGAGCCAGTTGCGTTACTGAGGTGTGTGTAGCAAGATCTATTAGGAGTAGTTGTGTTACTCGCATCTGTATAGCAGGATTTCTATGGAGACGGTTATGTTACTGGTGTGTGGGTAATAAGATCTAGGAGACAGTTGTGTTACTGGAGTGTAGGTAATAAGATCTAGGAGACAGTTGTGTTACTGGAGCGTGGGTAATAAGATCTAGGAGACAGTTGTGTTACTGGAGCTTGAGTAATAAGCTCTAGGAGACAGTTGTGTTACTGGAGCATGGGTAATAAGATCTAGGAGACAGTTGTGTTACTGGAGCATGGGTAATAAGATCTAGGAGACAGTTGTGTTACTGGAGTGTGATTTGTAAGATCTATATGTGTTACTGTAGTGTGGTTAGTAGGATCTCTACGAAGACAGTTGTGTTACTGGCGTGTGGGTAGTAAGATCTATAAGGAGTTCTTTGTGTTACTGGAGTGTGGATAGAAGAACTATAAAGAGACAGTTATGTTACCGGGGTGTAGTTAGTTGGATCTATAAGGAGATGTGTTACTGGGGTGTAGTTAATAAAATCTATAAGGAACTATTTGTGTTACTGGAGTGTGGGTAGCAAGATCTACATGGAGCCAGTTGCGTTACTGAAGTGTGTGTAGCAAGATCTATTAGGAGTAGTTGTGTTACTGGCAT
Source organism: Neoceratodus forsteri (assembly GCA_016271365.2). Classification (NCBI taxonomy): domain Eukaryota; kingdom Metazoa; phylum Chordata; order Ceratodontiformes; family Ceratodontidae; genus Neoceratodus; species Neoceratodus forsteri. The sequence continues at coordinate 70,200,989 of JADMNL010000024.1, read as the reverse complement.
TTGTATAGCAGGATTTCTATGGAGACAGTTATGTTACTGGTGTGTGGGTAATAAGATTTATAAGGAGATGACTGTGTTACTGGGATGTGGGTAGTAAGATTTATAAGGAGATGGTTGTGTTACCAAGGGAAAGATTATAGGTTGTGCAAGAAGATTTACATGCATTATTTGGGTTTCAGTAGTAACAGACCTATAAGACAGTTATATTACTGGGGTGGGGTAGTAAGATTTATAAGGAAATTGTTGTGCTGTTTTGATGTAGGAAGTAAGACCTATAAGGTGCTTGTTGTGTTACTAAGCTGAAACTGAGAGGATGTATAAGGAGATTTACATGCATTACTGGGGTTTGAGTAGTAATGAGGAGACAGTTGTGTTACCGGATCAGCACTGCTGTTGTCAATCTGAAACCCATACTCTTCAATCTCCTTGTGGAGAATGTTATGCTGTGCAACCTGCTTTTCCACATCTGGCATTGCTGGTCCATAGGTACCTGCATTGACTTCTCTCTGTTAGTGGGTGAGACAAAGAAAAGGTTAAATAGTGACTACAAAACTCTAGTAAAAAAAAAACAGATCAATGCTTTGTGGGTCTGACGCCAGTACTGGAACACAAACATCTCTGGTTCCCACAATTTCATGGATAAATACAGTTGTCAGTGGTCACCAATTGTCTTCTTTACTCTCTCACTGATCTTTCTTGATGTTATCTGTAGCCATGTTTGGCCCATAATTCATAGACAAGATTAGCCATGCTTGATGGAGAAGAACAAGTGCCTGGAAAACCGCACAATGAAGAGAAACTAAACAAGGGAGCTAACACTAGTTTCAAGTTGGTAAATGAAGAAGAATAAAGATACGGATAAATAAAATAAAATGTTAGATTATTTCAGGCAGTAGCCATGATTGTCCTTGATCTGACTATTGTTTTCAGTGTCTACAGTTACTAATATTTTTTTTTTTTAAATTAAGATAGTAATCAACATATTCTATGTAGTGTATTTTTAAAGACTGCTATATATCATGGATGGAATGCTGCTTAAAGTATGAGCTTTGTATCAGTGGTGGATCTGGGAAGGCGAAGAGGATAGCCACACCCCCCACCCCCCCACTGTAATTTACTTGCTTGCTGTTGCTCCGTTTCACTTTCTTGAAGAAGTCTAATATCTTGATTGTAAAAAAATATACACGCAAAACAATAGATTGTATTTGTATTTTCTGTCAAAAATGTAATGAAAAAGTTAATAGCAAACAATAGAAAGGACTAAACAAATTAAAAAAAATTGCATATCAAGTATGCACACCAGTCCAGCCCCATTGTAAAATTAAGCAATAAGCCATGAGGGGGTGTGGGTTATCGGGGGGATTTACCACGGCTGGAGTGGTTTGCCCATGAGCGCAGCCAAATTAGGTAAATCCTGGCCATCATGGTAAATCCCCCGATAACTCCCATCCCTGAGTAGCCTATTGTGATTATAGCAAGGTTAATTTTTTTACTATAATAAAATACAAATATTAAAGAGGTTGCTTTACGCTTTTGTTTTTATTCTATTTATTCCTGGACTGCAGATGATTAGGATGTGGATGCGCTTTTATATTTGCTCATCAGCCAGTGATTATCGTAGGATTTATACCGGTGGTAAACTGCAGTCTGACCATTTCATTGGCTGTTCACGTATGTCCATTTTATAATCCTAGTTATCACATTGGTGGTTCCAGCTTTCAGACTACGTATGTAAAGCATCAAACTGTGTAAAATCTATTTACTTGCCAATTTAGCCACATTTTAAGATGGGTCCACGGAAATCTTTAGGGGTCTACAGTAGATAGTTTGAGAAGTTGTTGAAGACATGAACATCAAGCATAAAAATCAGACTGAAAGATACAACTCCCTTGATTTATTTTATCTCGGTTCAGCCTTTTTTTTTTTTTAGTTGATGCCATCTTGTGTACCAGGACTTTACTTTATGTAGCAGCTGTTTCACGTCTCTCTCCTTGGTTGTTTTACAAAGTGAAAAATCAATTCCTCAAAAGATACATCTGTTGTAGCTTTATTCCTAAGGTTTATCAATAGACCAGTTTATATTTAAGCAATAATGCCCAACAGGGTGTGTGTCATTTGGATAACGTCACGCCTCAGGTGGTTGGGCATAAGGCCGCAGGCCGAGTGCATCCAACTATTCAGGCGTGACGTTATCCCAAACGACACACACCCTGGAGGGCATTATTGCTATTATACAATGGCTTGTTGTTATACAGAATAAAAAAAAATTATTTTAAAGATGTTTCTGTGTGGAAAAAAATTTTTGTTTTTAAGAAAAGATGAAACAATCAGTCAAAGGCTCCATAAAATGCTCATCTGCAGGTTCACAGTGAGGCTGAGACTAGACTCGTGATGTTGTGCTGTGATAACAGCACGGGTCCAGCCCAAGACTGACCAATCAGAGTCCAGGATTTTTTCTTGCCATTGTATAATGTTTAATCATTTTTTGTTCCTTTTCACTGTTCTTGTTCAAAGTTAGAACAGAATTTTCAAGCATCTCAATGAATAATGTCCTTTTCTTGCATACAGTAATTTCTGAATCTTCTGGACACACCATGCTGTATCTGTGGCTGTCTGTGGTTCATCCATGAGCATAACAGCATGGGCTAGCAACTACATCTGCTTAATTTATTTGCACATCAGAATGCAGAATTTGGCACTTTATTATAAATAACCACAATGCCTGGTATGAATGGAAAATATTATTTATGCAAGAAAATTATTTATGCAGAAAAAATAAAGTGTGAACTCAACACATCTTAAAACAGCAGCGTACGTTCTTCTCTCTTCTGACATGCCCACTCCCTGGTTTTGAGTGTGCTGTGGCATTTGTACATTTATGTAAGTTATTCTTCATTCATTTAAAGCAAGAGTCATAAGTAATCAAGTTCTGCAAATTAAAAAACTACAAATCCAGTAAAATGCAAAAATACATACATACATACAAAAAGATATAGCTTTATAACAATTCATTTATTTATTGAAAAGTTTCACCAGGAAAGGCACACTGAACAATCAAGTTACTCGTCTCTCGGTGTGTCCTGGGGGAGAGGATACGGGAGTGACAAAAAAATTTTGAGCACATCACAATTATATATGTACAAGGGTTCAATAATGCAGAGATACCTGTAGGTGGCCCCGCTAGTCTGCGCCTGCAGCTTTAGTCTGCCTCAGCACTTCCAACTCCTGGCCCACCAGGTTAAGTCTTTGCCATAGCACTTGCCTCCCACCCCTTTTACCCTAGCACTTGCCTCCTACCCCTTGGCTCTTTTCTTTCCCTCTGCCCTCCCTATCCTAGCTCCCACTGCCCCTCCCTGCCTCACCCTAACAGTCTGCCTCTGCCTCGCTCTCTTCTGCAGGATGCTGGCATGCCATGCACAGTGCCTTAGCACAGTTTGTGAACTGCTTGTCATTGCATCCCATGTACTTTTGAATTTTTTGTACTGTGTGGCCAGGATATTCAAAGGGGTTGCGCGTAAACAACAGTGTTATGTCGCGCAGCTCTGATCTTGCTCAGCGATATTCAAACGGGATGTTGTGCAGCGCGAAATCCCGATGCACCGGGGTGCACCAGTAATTTATACTGCGCAGGTGCGGGTGTGCCTATGCATATTCGGCACATCCCGATATTCAGTTCGGGATATGCGGCGCATATGCAGGCACACACCTGCCTTGTGCCACACAAGAGGGCGCAAAGATGTGCTCGAAAAAAAAGGAACAAGTTGGGGGACACCCACAGGCCGGCCGCCATATTGCTGGGCGCAACACAGCAGCCGCCTGCCATGGGTGGCCACCCGACCTACCGAATCACAGGCCAGGCACGGTCCCCCCACGCCCGATCAAGGGCTCTGTAAATATTGGAATCCCCTAGTGGTCCAGTGGACCTGCTCCCCAGTCCGATTGTGGGATTAGTTAAAATAACTGTATCCCTGGTGGTCCAGTGGACCTGCCCCCAGCCAGATCGTGGGCTTAGTAAAAATAAATGTATCCCTGGTGGTCCAGTGGACCATATCCCAGCCTGATCGCGGGCATAATAAGAATAAATGTATCCCTGGTGTTCCAGTGGACTAAATCCTAGCCCGATCGCTGGCATAGTAAAAATAAATGTGTCCCTGGTGGTCCAGTGGACCAAATCCCAGCCTGATAGTGGGCTTAGTAAATATAGATGTATCCCTGGTGGTCCAGTGGACCAAATCCCAGCCCGATTGCGGGCTTAGTAAATATGAATGAATCCCTGGTGGTCCAGTGGACCGAATCCCAGCCCGATTGCGGGCTTTGTAAATGAAGATAAATCCCTGGTGGTCCAGCGGTAACCCCTCCCCACCCGCCTACTGAGACCCGCCACCCCCCTAGTCAGTGGTGGGTGGCAGCTCCCCGCCCGCAAGCTGGCCGACCGCCCACTGACTGACAGTGTACAGTGCGGCTGTCGCCCATTGGTCCACTGCATGGGCTAGTGGGCGTGCAATTGCGCAAATGCTATACTACAATCTTGATATGTGATCATTCACATATTGGGACTGTGTGGTAGCAATAACGATCTGACACCCATTGGCCCATTCAGTGGACCAATGGGTGTACAGCCGTACTGCACGCTCGTCAGTCAGCGGTGGCTTGTGGGTGGGGATCTGCCGCCCACCGCTGACCGGGAGGAGTGGGGTGGTGGATCTGAGGGCGGGTGGGAAGGGGGGTACCACTGGACCACCAGGGACTTGTTTTCATTTACGGAGCCCACGACTGGGTTGGGATTCAGTCCACTGGACCACCAGGGATACATTCATATTTACTAAGCCCGTAATCGGGCTGGGGAGCAGGTCCATTGGACCACCAGGGATGTTACATTTTACAAAGCCCACAATCAGGCATTGGGGCGTGTTGCTGCCGAGGAGCAGGGGGTGTCAGTCCCCGAAGGCTGCAGACTGGCAGAGCACCAGGCGCAAGTCGCCGGGGATCGGCACACCTGCATGCAAATGGGGCCATAATGACATGTAAATGGCTCCATTTGTGCCTTGCATGCATAATGGCCTCATTTGCATACCCACCACTGAATATTACGGTTCCTGCGCCTAGCGCAACCGCACTTGCACTGGCGCATTCCCCTGTTCTTCTCTTGCCACTTGCACTGGCGCGGTGCCACTGCGCCATGCGCAATGTGGGTGGCCACGGTGCCATATTCAACGGTGCTGAGCCATGGTGCAGCACCATTGAATATCGCCCAGGCCATGCCCTGGCGCATCCCAGTTGCGATGTGGCCCTGCCTGGTGCAGTCTGAATACATGGCCCTGTATGTATAATTTAATGTAACTATATTGTGTCTTCTTGTGTTAATGTATCTGACATGGAACCTTTCAACAAGCATTCACTCACAGGTGTCACCCAAGACTTCAATAAATAAAAGATAAATGAAAAGCAAGATAAAAGAGATAGGCATAAACAATTATACAATTAGTCAGAGGCTGAAGTGCCTATATGAGTACAAACAGAACTAGCTCAGTGGACAACAGTAAGTACTTACTTTACTGTCATACACACAAAACAAACACCAAGCGACAAAAGTAACCTTGATATGCCAAGGTAACAAGTAAGTCAACAGGGGAAGGATATGTCAAGTATAGGGGAGAGAACAGACAGGCAGGCAGAGTTACCATAATCAGGAAATATGTTTTCATGGTATGATCAATGGGTGGAGTTTGGAGAACATTTAAGACAGGTACAATTTGCAGAAAGGAAGTTTTGAAGAGTTGAGGGGATGGAGAGAGGGGAAGAGGAGTGTCTTATTTGGGGAGGTAGAGCGTTCCAAAATTTGGGGCAGCGGTGCGAGAATGCGGCCTGCCCTACTGAGCTGATCAATGAGGGACTACTAAAGTGCAAGACTCATTGGATCTAAGAGAATGAGCAGGGGGTGGAGGGATGGACAGAGAGGAGGAGAAGTAGGAGGGGAGAGACCCAACCAAAATTTAGACGTGAATATAGCACAGTGGAGAAGATGTCTATTGTCAAGTGAGGGAAATGCCAGAGCGTGGTAAAGGTCACAATGACAAGTGAAGGAGGGGGTATCAAGAGTGAAGCAGCAGAAGGATTTGAAGAGGATGTCCAACCTGGATAAGGAAGACTTGAAAGCAGCACTATAGACTATATCACAGTAGTCAAAAATAGGGAGTATCATCTTCTGGATGAGTTAACACCTTGCCGATAATCATATACAACTACGGTTCCAGCATAGGGCACCAAGCTTAAGGTGCAGCTTTTTTCAGGATGGCATCCACATGTCCCAAAAAATTGAAATGTTTCTTTTTTTTTTTTGTAGTTTCTGTTTTATGCACCCTACCACTCTCTAGGATCATCTGCAGCCGGACTCAGCCGCCTGCCTGAACTGTCTCCGTAACTTCATTGGGTATGCGATCCAGGCTCTCCTGGCCCCACGGAGAGGTCCCAGACCCAGGAGAACCGGGATTGACCGACATTGGCGGTGTGGTTGACCACTGCCCATAGCTCACTGTCGCCTCACCTGACGATAGGCGGATTTTCTTGTTTCCACCCCAGAGCTTGGATGTGCCCAGCATGCACATGCTCCCGCACGCACCTGGAGGATGACCACTGCAAATCTGTAAATCCCTTTCATCTGCTGTCGAGCACTGCAATGACCCCAGCCTCCGCTAGGGGTAGCCAGTGCATCGGACGAGTGGAAACCCCCCTCCTTTGGGAAGGAGAGCATCCCATGGGGCAATCCATCCTTCCCCATCCCTATTGACCCCCAAAGACGCAAGCTCGTTCCCAAACTTGGGTCACCAGCATGGTGTGAGGTGTGGCATCCAGCGCCTCAACCCTCAGCGCCACCGGGCCAGCCTGAAAAATTGAAGTGTTGATCCAGCCAAATCCCAAGGTATCTAAAGGAGAAGGTGTCCTCTGGAATTGTCCCATCAAGAGTGTGGAAGGAGGGCATGTAAGATAGCCAAGAGAGTCTTTGCCCAGTGCTGAAGGTCATGAAAACTGTCTTCTTGGCATTGAGAAAGAGTTGATGAGAGCATAGCCAGTGCTGGACCTTGTTGAAGTCATGCTGAAGTCTGGCTGCTACATCAGTGGGAAACTGCCCAGAGGTGAACAGAACCATGTTGTTAGCATACATGTGGATGGAGGATGAGGTACAGACGGACGGAAGGTCATTGAGAAAAATGGAGAATAGTATAGGGCCAAGCACTGAGCTCTGAGGCACACCAGTGTTAGTTGGGAGTGGAGGTTATACTGAATCAGCAATTCTAACTGATAGAGTCCTACCTACCAGGTAGGCTCTGAACCAGTTTGCCAGTTTGTGGCAGAGTCAGTTAAACCAGATGAAGTGAGGTTGTTTCAGAGGAGGGAGTAGGATATTGTATTGAAAGCCTTGGTGAGGTCGACAAAAATAGAAGAAATGATTAAGCCACTGTCCACTCCTGAGAGCATTGAATCTGTGAGCCTAAGTAGGGAGGTTGTGGTTGAATGATTTTTCTGAAACCCAGATTGGAAAGGTGTGAAGAAATTGGTGTCAGAAAGAAAGGAAGAGAGTTATGAGAGGACTAAGTACTCTTAAAGCTTGACAAAGATAGGGAGGAGAGATATCAGGTGGTAGTTTTCAGATGAAGAAGGATCTCCACCCTTTGGTAAGGGTAGCACTATGGCATGCTTCCATTCAGCTGGGACAGCAGTGGATAAGAAAGAGAGATTTAGAAGATCAGACAGAGGAGCGGAGACTGACATGGCAAACAGGCATAATAGTTTTGGGTCTAGGCCATCAGGTAAGCTGCCTTTAGAAGGGTTGAGTGCATGTAGCACATCCAGGGTGTCAGTGGGGAAGATTTGGGAAAAGGAGAAACATGCAGGAAGAGGGGGTATGCATGGAGTAGTGGGGAGTTGGACGGAAGGAGGAGGAGGAGGAGGAGGAGGGGGAAGGGAGGACAGAAGAGCAGAGACTCAGGATGTAAATTAGGAGTTAAATTCCACAGCGATGGTAGGATGGTCTGAAATTAGTGAATTGTTTATATTGAGGAGTGGAGTTGGTGGTTTAGATGGAGGAGAGAATAAGGCACGGATTACCTTCCAGAATTTGGAAGGGTTGTTTGTATTTGATTGGAAGTTGGATCTGAAGTACTCAGCCTTGGCCAAACGGATAGCTTTTGTGCATGAGTTCCAAAGTGTACGGTATGCTTCAAAGTCTTTGCACTGCCTGGAGGCTTTATAAATTTCCCATGCTTGGTCATGCGCTTGTTGGCATGCCAGTAATTCTGGGGTGACCCATGAGAGGTGACTCCCGTGAACACTGGATCGCCTAACTGGGGCATACTGGTTCCAGACTTTGAGAAATTTAACTTTGAAGAAGTCTGGCACTTCATCAACCATGTTTGCTGAAGCTGTAGGGGCCCAATCCGTGTGAGCAAGGTCATGGAGGAGAGGAGCAAGGTCCAGGAATTTGTATGAGTGAGTCGGCAGGATTTTGTGGAGTGCCTGGAGCCTGTGGATTTTACAAACCATAGAGATCATATGGTGGTCACTTACAGCATCTGATAACGAGCCTGATTTTAGGACCCTGTGCGGGTGGAAGTGAGGGACCAGTCGATCAGGGTGTGGTTGAGGGTTTTGTGATTCAACCGGGTTGGTACAAGGATGAGTTGTGTTAAATTTTGGGCCACTAAGTCATTGCGTGCCTTGTTTATGGAGGAGGATAGCCAATTTTGGTTGAAATCCCCCATAATATACAATTCACCTGTAGTTGTCTGTGAGATGATGACGGTGGTGATGAGATCCATGGGAATGGAGTAGGGTAGGCAAGGGTGGCAGTAGACCCCAGCAACAATGATGGGAACAGAGAACAGCAGGGATAGTCTTATGATGAGTGCCTCATGGGCATCAGGGATGGACAAAGATAAGATGGTAGTAAATTGTATGGAGGAGGAGACGTACATTGCCACTCCACCATCCGTACCTTTACTGTCTTGTCGGGAGATGGTGTATAACAATTAAACAAGTATGTTTTCAAAGCTCTAGAAAGCCTAGTATGGTGGATCATTTTGGTGCATATTATGGAATGCAGTTCCTCAAGGGAGGAACAGCAGTGGAAAAGAGTCTGCCCTCAAACTATCAGAGTCTAGATTTTGGAACTACTAGTAAGCCAGTCTTGCAGGAACAGAGTGAGCAAGGGTCGACATACCACTGAAGGCAGGCAATCAAGTGAAGTAATTAAAAGAAGTGCTCCCTTTAATAAAGCTATCCCTTAGGTTTTCATAATTATTTTCAGCTGTTTCTGAGCACCAATTGTTTTGCATCACTTTTCTTGTGGCTAAGGTGAACTAGGATGCAACATACACTGTTCACTAACCGTATGGAACAGTGAGTGCTCGAGAACAGCACAGAATAGTGACGAAAACATGGTAACAGTCATCATAAAACAAGTGCCCCTTTTATTGTTTCAAATATAATAAAAAGTAGTAAAGCAGATTTCAAACAGCAAAAGGGGGTATCTTCCAAAATGGAGCAAGTGCACTCTAAAATAAAAAAGGTGAAATTGTTCACCATAATAGTCATTGCTGCTTTAAAAGTGTTTCAATTTATGGTGATATAAATAGAAATCAAGCCATTTTATCAGTTACAAATCATGACAGGCTCTAACAGAAAGAGGAGCAAAAGCAGGATGAGAACTACAAAAGGGAAAACTATTTTAGAAGTAGTGGTAAGCATTTTCAAAAACGTGTTGATAAAACATATTTGTTACACAATGTTAAAGAGCATCTGCTGCCTTCAGAACTTTTAAAATTATAATATTTGGACACGGTTTAGTTTATATTTTACATGAGTGCTGTATTTCTTCTCCCCACTGTTTATTTCAGAGGTCACATGTCAGAAAACGGGATTTTTGTTCCTTGAGTGTTCATTTGTTCTTACTGCTTATTTACCACCTGACAGTATGATAATTTGCTTGTGACATCAGTTATTTCCATGGTAACAATCCATGATATCACAACAGAGAAGCAGGACTTCAAGGGCAGAATAAGCTGTCTGGGAGGTAAATAAAATCTAAGGAATAAACATCCTGTGTTCAGGTAAATTCTTCAGTAATAAATAAAGGGGAGCTGAATTGCGTCACGTTTTCCAAAGTATTCCCTGTGGTGTTAGCAGCCCCTTAAAATTGATTGGCAATAAAAACTGGAAACATATATAAGCCCCCTCTCGCCAGAGGGACTTACCAGTGAGTAAAGGTCCCCACCTTTTTGGTGTTCTTCCCCCAGTAAAGGTCTCCAGTAAGTAGTTGGGGGGGGGTATCAGTTGGGCTATACTTCAAACTGCCACTAAAGGCAGGTTTTGAGCCCAGGGGGTGTGGGAAAAGGAGGGAAGAAGGAGGAGAGGCTGGCTGGGAGATGGCAGGAAAGTCAGGCAGGGAGGAGCTTGTCGGTCTGGGTTGGGCCTGATTCAAGGAGGGGCTCCCCCCTTCGTAAGTGAAGGTGGTATTGGTATTTACAGTGGCATGGTGCCGATGGACAGTGCATGGGGGAGGGCAGTAGATCGCCTGCCAGCATCATGGGGGGGAATATGGGACTCAAGGGAGTGAGGGGTAGTGAGAGTGCCCAGGGTAGGAGTTAGTGGGTCCCAGGCCCGGTGGACGTTTTAGGCCTGTACTGCCAGAGCTGGAGGTCTCGTGGCAGGACTCCTCCAGGGGAGGGGTGGTGGCAGTACCTCTACCAGTTCTCCAGTGTGGGAGGGTGGTGCAGGACTGGGTAAAAGGGGGGGTGCCAGAGGCTTCTCACCCAACTATGGGGCCTGCTTGAAGGGGCTGACCTTGGGTCCATTCACAAGCTATTCGGGTGGGCTGCAGGTAGTAAACGATTAGGTCTCGGGAAGCAAGCAAGCACAGGAGGTACGGTTGTGGGGGCGCAGGCCTGAGGTATTCTGGAGACCCCCCCATATGCTGGAGTAAGGAAAACTGGTGGAAAAGGCAGTCACATTTAATGGCAACTTCATTGTCATAAAGGACTAATCAGGGTGGAAAGATCCTGTGTCTCTGTGGCATGGGACCAGCTGGGAGAAAGCTGCTCTCCTCTCCATAGGTGGATGTCTGACCAGGGTGAAAAGGAAAAACCAGGAGAGAAAGAGTACCAACCTGACAGTGCCAGAGGAGACGTGTGTCTCATGTACAGCGCAACGCAAGAGTTAGAACTAAGAAACTAGCTCGGTATCAGTATCAGAGAAAAAGGGCATATACTAGAACTCACACCATACAACTAGCAGGGGAACACTACAGAACAAATAAAAGGAAACACTGGTTTAGTATCAGAGTGGTTAAAACTTGGAATAGACTCCCAGCTGAGGTAGCGGAGAGTGACAGCATAACAAAATTCAAGTCACTACTGGATAACTACCTAATTCAAAATAACATACAGGGATATAGCTAGATGAGTTGGCAAGCTCCACGGACTTCGGTTTACTATGCTCTGCAAAACTTATGAAACCAGAGGGTGGGCTAGCTCTGTAGACTGTTGAAAAATCCAGAAAGGGTCTCGGGTATGCCATCTGAGAGTTCAGTAGCTGCCTGAAGGGAAATGCTGTCTTGGACATCTGTTCTCCCAGTACGGCGTCTCCTGGCTCTGTAAATAGTTGTGCTTCATTGAGCTGGAGGAGAAAGTGTGTAAGCAAGCAATGGGACCCCAGGTCCTTTTAAATCATTGGGATCTCAGGTGAAATAAATTGTTTGTTGCTGAATCCAGAGTGTCGAGAGTTTTTAACAGAATCGAAAAGTAGCTTAGGATGAATTGTAGAGAAACTAATGGATTGCTAACCAGACTTCTTTTGGGGGAGCTTTTAACTTTCAGCCTATGTTCGAATCTGTACTTCCTGGGCTGGGGTGCTGGTGGGGGGACTTTGCCGGAGAGCAGGAAGGAGAGAAGAGGTCTCCAGGTTTATTTATTTATTTATTAAATTTTGGTGATTGGGTAGGCCCACTGAGCCCCGAAGGTCCCTTTTTCAGGGGCGACCCTGGATAACAATACAAGTTATAAGAATGAACAAGGACATAAGAAACATTTGAGGCATTGTGAGTTACATCATGAGGTGGTTACAGTAAAGAGAAATAGTGGATACAGGCATGGTAAAAGAAAAGCAGTGGATACAGGCATGGATTACAGGCACAGTAAAAGAAAAGCAGTGGATGCAGACATGGGTACAGGCATGGTTATCATCATGACATGAAAGCAATTGGTAGTACTTTGCATTTAGTTTATTCAGGGGTTACCCGTGGCCTCTGGTGAGCAGTCTGTATAAGGCAGGTAGTAGGAAGGTTAAGCTAGGAGACGGGAGTTGGAGAGGAGGGGAGTACCTTAGCAGCTTTAAGTGCCATGACAGTGGCATGCGCTTGAGGTCAGCAGATGGGACTTAAGCCTGGTGCAGAAGTTCATGAGTGAGGAGGAGGCCTGGACCTGGGGAGGAGCTTGTTTCATTGGCAGGCTGCTTGGGAGGAAAAGGATCTTCCGCCAGCGTTTGTCCTTACCCTAGGGACTTCTAATAGCGTTCTATCTGAGGTCCTTAGGTTCCTTGGGTTGTGTTTGAGGGTTACGGTCCTGGCAATGCTTGGCAGGCATGGGGTTTGAGAAGCTTGTAGGCCTGGACAAGCAAGGGTTTGAGCGGGCGACCAGTGGGCCATGAAGATTGGCCAAAGTGTCCTGATGGTGATGTCGGGTGGTCTAAGGTTGCAAAATGAGCTATTTTATTATATAGGGTTTGCATCCTGGTAATCTCTTGTTTAGCCATGCCCTGTATAATAGGGCCGCAAAGGTCAGGTTGGGTAGAAGGACGCTGGTAGCTATGGAGAGCCTGGCTTCAGGGATGAGTTGGTCCCTGAGTCGGTACAGGGTGCCAAGTTTCCAATGTAGTGTCCTGGTGACCTGGTCCATGTGTTCTTTGTATGCGATATTCTGATCCAACATGAGGCCTAAGTATTTAAGGGAGGGGACTACATTAATGGCTTTACCAGAGAGTGAGGTTAAGGAGAAAGATGAGGACCTGTCAAATCCCAGGGATCTTGGCCCGAATAGCATTGCCTTGGTCTTGTCGGCATTTAGTACCATTCTGTTCTTACATAGCCACGTCTCTAGTGAAGTGAGATCCTTTTGGAGTAGAGGGCCTAGGGCAACCACATCACGCAGAGGTCAGAAGATGACAGTATCATCAGCGAGATTGCACAACCGAGCTCTCCCGGTGGGTACGTGAGGTCATGGTAAACAAGGAAAACAGGAGGGGCCTAGAATTGAGCCCTGAGGTGCACCCTGGTTTAGGGGTAGTGGGTCAGACATGGTCCCTTTCCATGAGACCCTCTGTGCCCTGCCTGATAAGTAGCTCCCAAACCACTTCAGGGCATGATTGTCTAGGCCTAAATTTTGCAGCTTCTGTAGCAGCAAGTTGTGGTCGACGAGGTTGAACGCCTTGGATAAGTCTATAAAGACTGCACCAGTGGGTATCCCTTTGTCCATTGCCCTGATAACTTCATCCGTGAAGTTAATGAGGGCAGTGTCAGTACCATGATTTGTTCTAAATCCATGTTGGGAGGGGGCAAGGAGCTGATGAGCTTCCAGGTAGTCCCTGAGTTGATTGTAGATGACTCTTTCTTGCACCTTAGCAAGTGAGCAGAGGAGGGAGATGGGCCTGTAGTTGTTGAGTTTTTCCCTGAGCCCTTCCCTTTGTGAATAGGGACAACGTTGGCATGTTTCCATGGGTCAGGGACTGCTCCTTCCCTCAGTGATCGATTGAGGAGCATGGTTATAGGCCAGGCTAAGGAGGTAGCTCCTGCCTTGAGTAGCCGAGGGTTGATACCGTCGGGTCCCCCTGACCCTTTCGGTTTCAGGTTCCTTAGGAGGTTTAGTACTTCAGTGCATTTAGCCAGTCTCAGGTGAAATGGGGGTCTTTCCATGTGAGGTGGTTCATCTGAGGTAGGGGGGCACAGTCTGGGGAGACAGGCAGGTCTTGTAGGCCTCGAGGTCTGAGAAGTGCCTGTTAAGGGCAGCTGATATTTGAGAAGGGTCAGTTGTGAGCTGACCGTTAATCTCCATGGGACAGGACTCAGGCTTTTTGCTGCCCTTGATCAGGTCATTGATATGATTCCAGAATTGCTTGGGGTTGCCCAGGCTGGTTTTCTGGAGGTGTGTTAAGTAATCTCTCTTAGCAAGTTTTATGGCTCTCTTGGCTTTGTTCCTCAGGGCTTTGTATTCAGCGAGATCTGCCAGGAAGGATGAGAGCCTAAGCTTTTTCCAGGCTTTTTCCCCAAGTAGCCATTAGGGCTTTGAGGGAGGGAGAGATCTACTTGTAGCAGCTGCTTTAAAGCCCTCATTCTCTTCATTGGAGAAAAGAGGTTGGCCGCTGTGGTTAGTTCGTCCTGGAAGTATTGCACAGCCTCAATAAGAGTAGGGAGAAGATTTATGGGATTCCAGTCCAGACTAACTAGCTAGCGATTGTATTGTAGTTCATAGAACTTGGAGAAGTCACGAGCGGAGAGAAGGAGAGAATTCTAGGTTGGACCTTGGGTGGTTTGTTTTTCCATATACAGAAGATTGGGGAATGGTCACTCAGGGAGTCTGCCATTGTGCCCGCACTCTGTATATTAGTGGCGTTAGACACCAGAGTCCAGGGTAGCAGTTTCACCTTTCCACAGATAGGACTCAGGCCATGGTAAGTACTCTTTACTTTGTTCCTGCCAGGTTGTTGATGTGTTTCAGTTCTGGGTCCCTTAGGAGTAGGCCCCTCTAACATCGAGTGCCCCTAGACAGTTGGGGAGCTGTGGTGGCTACACATATTTTTAATTATTTAGTGAAGTTGCCTATTTATGTCATTTTTAATCCTGTTTTCAGTATTTTAAATTCTATTTTTTTAGTTCTGTTAATTATGCATGTTCACACACTGTATAATGAAACTACAGCTATAACAAGGCTTCACACTGCAGTCTGCTTTGTTGCCAGTAGGCAGCTGCGTATGACTTCTTTGCCGGCATCCAAACAGCACGTTAATTTAGGGCGTGTTGATGTCATCAGCTGCTCTCTACTGGTAACAGATCAGAATGCAGTTTTGAGGATTTGTGTGCACACTTCTTATTACATGTAAGTAAAAAACAATATTTTACATGTAGAAAGCAACCAAAAAATAATGAAACTATAAATTTGTACTCACTGAATAAATAATTCAAATAGCAAGACTTTTTCCATTTTCTTTAGAGTTATTAAAAAATGGAATGTACCTGAGCTGTATAGAATTTTTTTTTAAAAGCAGGGAAGTTCTAAAATTAACACCCATGGATAATAAGGGATGACCTTATTCAATCTGAATAATGCTGAAACTGGACTAGCCATGGCCAGCCATGAACTGTTACTGGGCCATCTACCATCAGTGGCTAGGGAGCAAGCTAGGGAATTTTGCCTGTCTGTTCACTTGTATCACTGTTTTCTGCACTTTTTCTTTGGTGCATCCCTTCAGGTCGACACCCCGATGGCGAAACACGAAAAAAGACCATTACAGTGACATTCGCTGTAATGGTCCTTTTTTCGTGCTTCGCTGTCAGTGTTCTGCCCCTCCTCGACCAACTCCAACCTGGAGTTTATAATCTTAAAGTCCAGGGGTGCGGGGCAGAGCCACACATGGAGGTGTGGGAGCACAGCCCCCACAGAAAACACTCGATGCATGGGAGGCACAATACCTGCATCGGTATTGTGCCGTTCTATGCCGGGAGGTCGGCATTTTCACTGTCGACCTCTCTTGGTGCTTCCCTTTTTTTTCACACAGTAAAAGAGGATTTTGCTCAAAGATGAAGAGTGTGTTCCTTATGGAAAGAGTGAGGGAAGATGTGGAGGGTGAGTGCCCAGTTTTCTACTATCTAAATGAACTGCATTCGACTGCGAGCACCCACACCCCCTGATAATGACTCTTAGTTTACTTTTCAATGGCGTTGATGTGCATGGAGTAATCCGGATTTCTCTCCAGTCACAAACCAAGGCACTTAAAGTGGGAGAACTCTTCAAGGGTGGCAGTATGCAAGGTTTTGAAAAGGGGGTACAGTGGAGCTTGGCAATCATTTGCCTAGTATCAAAGGACATGGTTACTGTTTTTTTGTATGTACAATAATTTATGCTCCTTTCACTTGGGACAGGCTAGGCTCCCTCCATCCTGCTCTGCCGCCCCCCAAGTGTCTCCAACTGCCCCAGGACTTACTGGCTGACCTGAGTGATTCCCATGGTTTTTCTCCCAAAGCAGGGTCAGGAGAGAAAGAGAGAGAGGTCCCCCCAACCCCCAAAATATAGATCCTATTTCGGCTGTCGGTTTCCTGGTAGTGGAGCAGGTGAGGGATCGTCCGGCACGGCTTTATGAATGCCTGCTCAGCTGCCATTTTCCTTTGTTTTTCTTCCCAGGTCCCCTTGTTGGGGATACCTGCTGGTGTGAGTGTAGTACCCTCCATTACTACTGCTCGTATTCTGCACTGCTACCACGCCTCCCAATGGTGGCAGTCATTTGTCAGAGCAAGCAGTCTTCCTTCTCCGGCAGAGGAGAGCTGTCCCTGGGATGCTCAATCTTCTGCCTCCCTGGCCAATCCCCAGCATTCTGTACTCATTCCCAAACACAGGTCACTGGCATGGAGCGAGGTGTGGCATCCAGCATCTCAAACCTCAGCACCACTGGGCTAGCATGGATACTGTCTCACAGAGCTAGTAGAACCAAAAATAGCTGACAGGAATGTGTTACAAATTTTAAGAAGTAGTATGTTGTAACTTTATTTCTGACGTATTTATATTTTTCCATTTGCTTATTAGAAAATTTTCTATATGCCAGTATTATGCTGGATTTGTGGATAGCAGTTGTTATATCTAGTTCTATTCCCCTCACTACATCATCAGCATTGCGACCTCACTGACTGTGACATCACAGGTGATTGATCTGGCACCTACTGAGTGGCTCTTCCTGAGTAGCTGTGATGTCATAGTCAGTGAGGTCACAATGCTGATGTTGTAGTGTGGGGAACAGAAGTAGATATGTCAGCTGCCAGGCAGAGTGCTGTTCAACAGACCATACCTACTAATATCAGGTAAAACAAATCTTCCACTTACCAAAAGGGAAAAGAAATGGCACCTCAGATATAAAAGGTAACAGTTTACTGACTTTAAAAACTAATATTAATTTTAGGCAGTACACTAGCTCTTTAATGGCACTCAGTACAAGCTGGTTGGAGTGGAATGAGTGTTGGACATTATCAACCTCACACTGTAGCGATAGTTCCAGCACTGCAGCAAAGGCACCAGTAGGATAGGGAACTGTGTCAAGGACATACATATTTATATTCGACCAGACACAAGCTGGGGAACAGTCATTAAGGCTGACAGAAAAGAGGATGTGAAACAGGATTGAGCCCTGAGGAACGCCAGAGTTAATGGGGTGGGGTGGAATAAGATATCTTCTACCTGACCCAGCAAGTGTCTGTCAGTGAGATAGTAGCTGAACCAATTGTCTGAAGGGTTGGATAGTCTTGCTTCCCTCAGTTTATCCAGGAGGAGGGGTTGGGCCACTGTAACAAAGACTTTGGCAAGGTCAATGAAGATGGCAGAGGTACAGTGCCCCTAATCCATCCCCATCAAGATGCGATCAGTGGCTTGCAGGAGGGAAAAGACGGTGAAGGGGGCCTCCCCAAAACCAGAATGGAAGGGAGAGAAGAAATCTCTGTAAGTGAGATTGTGGGATGAGGCATGACAAATGAGATTCTGGAACAAGGTAATATGGGACAAGGCCTTATAAGTGAGATTATGGAATGGGATCTAATAAAATGAGACTACAAGCAGGGTCTAAAAAGTGAGAGTATGGAACAAGACCTAATAAATGAACTTAATGGAACAAGAGCTAATAGGTAGTATCATGGAACAACATATAATAAGTGAAATTATGGGATTAGACCTAATTTGTGATATTACAGGAGAAGACCAAACAAGTGAGACTGTGGGACAAGGTGTAATAACTGAGACTGTGAGACCAGGCATAATAAATGGAATCATGGGACCAGGTCTAATAAATGAGATTATGGGATCAGGTCTAATAAATAGGATGACGGGACAAGATCTAAAAACTGAGACTGTCGGACAAGATATAAGTGAGTGAAATTATGCTCAAGAGATTTAGTGACAAGACCTAATCACTGAAATTATAGGCAATGTCTAATAAATTAGGCTATGGGACAAGATCTAATCGGTAAGAGTACAGGCAAGACACAAGGCCCAATGAGTGAGATTGTGTGACAAGGCCTAAACAGTACCATTATAAACAAGATCATATAAATTTGACTGTGAGACTAGATGTAATAAAGGGGACTGTGGGTAAGGCCTAAAAAATGAGATTATAGGCAAGGTTTAAGAAGTGAGATTGTAGGCAATGCCTAGTAAGTAAGACTGTAGGACAAGGCCTAGGAAGTGATATTGTGGGACAAGACCTAAGAAGTGAGATTATGGGACAAGGCCTAATAAGTGAGATTGTGGGCAAGGTCTAATAAGTGAGATTGTGGGACAAAGCCTAATAAGTGAGACTGTGAGAAAAGGCCTAATAAGTGAGATTTTAGTACAAGGCCTAATAAGTGAGATTACAGGACAAGGCCTAATAAGTGAGATTTTGGGACAAAATCTAAGAAGTGAGTTTGTGAGCAAGGCCTAATAAGTGAGACTGTGGGACAAGGCTTAATAAGTGAGATTGTGGGACAAGGCCTAAGAAGTGAGATTGTGGGACAAAACCTAAGAAGTGAGATTATGGGACAAGGCCTAATAAGTGAAATTGTGGATAAGGTCTAATAAGTGAGACTGTGGGACAAGGCCTAAGAAATATAATTGTAGTACAAGACCTAATAAGTGAGACTGTGGGAAAAGGCCTGATAAGTGAGATTGTGGGACAAGGCCTAATAAGTGAGATTGTGGGCAAGGCCTGATAAGTGAGATTGTGGGACAAGGCCTAATAAGTGAGACTGTGGGAAAGGGCCTAATAAGTGAGATTTTAGTACAAGGCCTAATAAGTAAGATTACAGGACAAGGCCTAATAAGTGAGATTTTGGGACAAAATCTAAGAAGTGAGTTTGTGGGCAAGGCCTAATAAGTGAGATTGTGGGACAAAATCTAAGAAGTGAGTTTGTGGGCAAGGCCTAATAAGTGAGATTGTGGAACAAGGCTTAATAAGTGAGATTGTAGGACAAGGCCTAAGAATTGAGATTGTGGGACAAGATCTAAAAAGTGAGATTGGAAGCAAGGTTTAAAAAGTGAGATTCTGGACAAGGCCTAATAAGTGAAATTGTGGGACAATGCTTAATTAGTGAGATTGTTGGACAAGGCCTAAGAAATGAGATTGCAGGACAAGGCCAAATAAGTGAGATAGTGGGAAAAGGCCTGAGAAATGAGATTGCAGTACAAGGCCTAATAAGTGAGACTGTGGGGAAAAGGTCTAAGAAATGAGACTGTGGTACAACGCCTAAGAAATTAGCTTCTGGGCAAGGTCTAATAAGTGAGATTGTGGGACAAGGCCTAATAAGTGAGATTTTGGGACAAGGCCTAAGAAAAGAGTTTGTGGGACAACACCTATGAAGTGAGACTGTGACACAAGACCTAATGAGTGAAACTGTGGGACAAGGCCTAAGAAGTGAGACTGGGGGACAAGCCCTAAGAAGTGAGATTATGGGACAAAGCCTAATAAGTGAGATTGTGGCCAAGGCCTAATAAGTGAGCTTGTGAGACAAGGCTTGAGAAGTGAGATTGTGGGAAAAGGCCTAAGAGTGAGATGGTGAGACAAGGTCTAAGATGTGAAATTGTGGGGAAAGTCCTAAGAAGTGAGATTGTGGGACAAGGCACAATAAGTGAGATTGTGGAACAAGGCCTAATCAGCAACATTATAAGCAAGGTCTTATAAATTTGACTGTGAGACTATACCTAATAAAGAGGACTATGGGAAAGACCTAAGAAATGAGATTGTAAGGAAGGTTTAAGAAGTGAGATTGTGGGCAAGGACTAATAAGTGAGATTGTGCGACAAGGCCTGAGAAGTGAGATTGCAGTACAAGGCCTAATAAGTGAGACTGTGAGAAAAGGCCTAATAAGTGAGATTTTAGTACAAGGCCTAATAAGTGAGATTACAGTACAAGTCCTAATAAGTGAGATTTTGGGACAAAATCTAAGAAGTGAGTTTGTGGGCAAGGCCTAATAAGTGAGATTGTGGGACAAGGCCTGAGAAGTGAGACTGCAGTACAAGGCCTAATAAGTGAGACTGTGAGAAAAGGCCTAATAAGTGAGATTTTAGTACAAGGCCTAATAAGTGAGATTACAGGACAAGGCTTAATAAGTGAGATTGTGGGACAAGGCCTAAGAATTGAGATTGTGAGACAAAACCTAAGAAGTGAGATTATGGGACAAGGCCTAATAAGTGAAATTGCGGGTAAGGTCTAATAAGTGAGATTGTGGGACAAGGCCTAATAAGTGAGACTGTGGGAAAGGGCCTAATAAGTGAGATTTTAGTACAAGGCCTAATAAATGAGATTACTGGACAAGGCCTACCAAGTGAGATTTTGGGACAAGATCTAAGAAATGAGACTGTGGGACAATGCTTAATTAGTGAGATTGTTGGGCAAGGCCTAAGAAATGAGATTGCAGGACAAGGCCTAATAAGTGAGATAGTGGGACAAGGCCTTAGAAGTGAGATTGCAGTACAAGGCCTAATAAGTGAGACTGTGGGGAAAAGGCCTAAGAAATGAGACTGTGGTACAAGGCATAAGAAATTAGCTTCTGGGACATGGTCTAATAAGTGAGATCATGGGACAAGGCCTAATAAGTGAGATTTTGGGACAAGGCCTAGGAAAAGAGTTTGTGGGACAAGACCTATGAAGTGAGACTGTGACACAAGACCTAATGAGTGAAACTGTGGGACAAGGCCTAAGAAGTGAGACTGGGGGACAAGCTCTAAGAAGTGAGATTATGGGACAAAGCCTAATAAGTGAGATTGTGGCCAAGGCCTAATAAGTGAGCTTGTGAGACAAGGCTTGAGAAGTGAGATTGTGGGAAAAGACCTAAGAAGTGAGATTGTGGTACAAGATTTAATAAGTGAGATTCTAGGAAAAGTCCTAAGAAGTGAGATTGTGGGACAAGGCACAATAAGTGAGATTGTGGAACAAGGCCTAATCAGCAACATTATAAGCAAGGTCTTATAAATTTGACAGTGAGACTAGACCTAATAAAGAGGACTATGGGAAAGTCCTAAGAAATGAGATTGTAGGGAAGGTTTAAGAAGTCAGATTGTGGGCAAGGACTAATAAGTGAGATTGTGCGACAAGGCCTAAGAAGTGAAATTGCAGGACAAGGCCTAATAAGTGAGATTGTGGGACAAGGCCTGAGAAGTGAGATTGCAGTATAAGGCCTAAGAAGTGAGATTGCAGTATAAGGCCTAATAAGTGAGATTGTGGGAAAAGGCCTAACAAGAGAGTTTGTGGGACAAGACCTATGAAGTGAGACTGTGATACAAGGCATAATAAGTGAGATTGCAGGGCAGGGCCTAAGAAGTGAGATTGTGGGACAACACCTCAGAGGTGAGATTATGGGACAAGGCCTAATAAGTAAGATTGTGGGCAAGGTCTAATCAGTGAGATTGTGGGAAAAGGCCTAATAAGTGAGATTGTAGTACAAGGCCAGAAGGCCTAATAAATGAGATTGTAGTACAAGATCTAACAAATGAGATTGGAGGACAAGGCCTAATAAGTGAGATTGTGGGACAAGGCCTAAGAAGTGAGATTGCAGTAGAAGGCTTAATTGGAGAGATTGTGGGAAAAGGCCTAAGAAGTGAGACTGTGGTACAAGGCCTGAGAAGTGAGACTGTAGTACAAGGCCTAAGAAGTGAAATTGTGGGCAAAGCCTAATAAGTGGAATTGTGGGACAAGGCCCAATAAGTGAGACTGTAGTACAAGGCCTAATAATTGGGCTTGTGGGACAAGGTCTAATAAGTGAGATTGTGGGACAAGGTCTAAGAAGTAAGATTGCGGTACAAGGCCCAATAAATGAGATTGTGGAGAAAAGGCCTAAGAAGTGAAACTGTTGTACAAGGCCTATGAAGTGAGATTGCGGGACAAGAGGCAGTATAGCGCAGTGGTCTAAGGCTCTGAGCTGCAAATCTGGTGACATCCAGCAGACCAGACCTGGGTTTGAATCCCACAGCTTCCACTTGCATACTGTGTGACCCTGAGCAAGTCACTTAACTTCCTTGTGCTCCCAGGTTGCTCCTGTAAAAAAGCTTTCAGCTTAGTGTGCTATACCTGGTTAAACAACTAAATTAAAATAAAAAAAAAAAATTAAAAAAAAAAGACCTAAGACATGAAATTGTGGGCAAGGCCTAATAAGTGAGATGGTGGGACAAGGTCTAAGAAGTGAGACTATGTGACAAGGCTTGAGGAGTGAGATTGTGGGAAAAGGCCTAAGAAGTGAGACTGTGGTACAAGGCCTAAGAAGTGAGATTGTGGGATGAGACCTAAGAAGTGAGACTGTGGTACAAGGCCTAATAAGTGAGATTGTAGGACAATGCCTAATACGTGAGATTGTGGGACAAGGCCTAAGAAGTGAAATTGTGGGACAAGGCCTAAGAAGTTAGACTACGAGACAATGCCCAATAATTAAGATTGTAGGACAAGGCCTAATAAATGAGACTGTGGGACAAGGCCTAATAAGTGAGATTGTGGGACAAGATCTAAGAAGTGAGATTGTGCGACAAGGCTTGAAGAGTGAGATTATGGGAAAAGGCCTAAGAAGTGAGGCTGTGGTGCAAGGCCTAAGAAGTGAGATTGTGGGCATAGCCTAATAAGTGAGATTGTGGGACAAGGCCTAATAAGTGGGCCTGTGGAACAAGGCTTAAGAAGTGAGGTTATGAGAGAAGGCATAACAAATGAGATTGTGGGCAAGGCCTAATAAGTGAGATTGTGGGCATAGCCTAATAAGTGAGATTGTGGGACAAGGTGTAATAAGTGAGATTGTACTACAAGGCCCAATAAGTGAGACTGTGGGCAAGACCCAATAAATGAAATTGTGGGACAAGGCCCAATAAGTGAGACTGTAGTACAAGGCGCAATAATTGGACTTGTGGGACAAGGCCTAATAAATGAGATTGTGGGTAAAAGGCCTAAGAAGTGAAACTGTTGTACAAAGCCTATGAAGTGAGACTGTGGGACAAGACCTAAGACGTGAAATTGTGGGCAAGGCCTAATAAGTGAGATGGTGGGACAAGGCCTAAGAAGTGAGATTGTGGGACAAGACCTAAGAGTGAGATTGTAGGACAAGGTCTAAGAAATGAGATTGTGGGACAAAGTCTAGTAAGTGAGATCGTGGGACAAGGCCTGAGAAGTGAGGTTGTGAGACAAGGCCTAATAAGTTAAACTGTGGGAAAAGGTCTAATAAGTGAGATTGTGGGACATGGCCTAAGAAGTGAGATTGTGGGACAAGGTCTAGTAAGTGAGACTATAGCACAAGGCCTAATAAGTGAGATTATGGGACAAGGCCTAAGAAGTGGGATTGTGGTACGAGGCCTAATACGTGAGAAAGTAGGACAAGGCCTAAGAAGTGAAATTGTGGGACAAGGCCTAAGAAGTTAGACTACGAGACAATGCTTAATAAGTGAGATTGTAGGACAAGGCCTACTAAGTGAGACTGTGGGACAAGGCCTAAGTGAGATTGTGGGACAAGGTCTAGTAAGTGAGACTGTGAGACAAGGTCTAGTAAGTGAAACTATAGCACAAGGCCTAGTAAGTGAGATTGTGGGACAAGACCTAATATATTCACGGAAATTATCTGATAAATGAGATGACTAGATAAAGTCTAATAAGTGACATCATGGAACAAATCTATATGAATATGGGCTGGTAGGGGCTGTCTTTTATGGTGCACGAAGGGTCTCTCGAGCTGGTTGGGTAAGATGATTGCAAAGTGAGAGGCTCTTCTTACATTGTTAGAGACAGCCTTTACTTGCCCCATATGCATATTATATGGCAATGAAATGCTCCAAAATATGTATATGGTGGTTTAGTGTGATAAAGAAGTTTTTTAAGTATTGCTGTCCCCCCTCACTTTGGTATTGCCCTGCATGTCCTGTTACAGTGGATTCGCATGACGCGCCATGCTCAGTGGTGTGCATTCAGTTCAGTAGTTTATCGATAATAGAAAAAAAAGAGAAGGTATGATTTAGTCCTGACAATGATTTTTTTAGTGCACTACAAGACAAGTTTTGTCAGACTCAGAGGAACTGACGGCACTTTGATCACACACTTTGCTGATTTCTCAGGTGAGCGGCTCTCACTTTCAGTGATGCTATGAAAATTAGAGAGCATGCATTGAGGCGTCTAATGTGTGGAGATAGCTGTACACAGGATGAGAGGTACAGCTGTTTTCCACTGATTGGTTAGTGGCATTCCATTGCAGTATAATTGATAAAGGACATCTTGGGGTGAGATGTAAGAGATTATGGGACGTGCCTAATAAGTGAGATTATGAGATAAGGCCTAATAAATTACATTAGTGGAAAAGACCTACTGCAAAATTATGGGATGGGGCCTAGTGGATGAGGTACAAACCTAATAAATATGATAGTTAAAAAAACTGACCTTTCAAGTGGGATTATAGAACATGACCGTATATCAATGCATATAAACACACACAATGTTTCGGCAGAAAAGGACCGCTTTGTCCCACCCAGTCTGCCCAGTTTTCTTCCCTGACTATTCTTTAACAGAATACCCTATCTGGTGTTCGGCATACCACCTTTTTATTTACTAGTGTTCCCCCATGTGTATCCCATGCATGTTTGAAAACCACTAGAGTTTTTTGCCCCAACTACTTTTCATGGCAGGCTATTCCAAGTGTCAACCACTCTTTCAGTGAAGTAGTATTTCCTCATGTCCCTCTTAAATTCCCCCTTCTACCTTTGTTTCATGCCCTCTTGTTCTATTGCACTTTTTTATTTGAAACAGGCCTCCCCCATACTCTGTTCGCTCCCTTGAGGTACTTGTAGATCTCTATCATGTCCCCTATCTCCCTTCTCTCTGCCGGGGTGTACATACTGAGATTCCTCTGTCTCTCCTTATATGGTTTCTCTCGCAACCCATGTACCATTTTAATTGCCCTTGTCTGGACTGCCTATACCCTGGCGATGCTTTTTCTGAGATGCACCCTCTAAAGACTATGTAAAAACAGCCTTAAAAATGAACCTTACATTCCATTTACTATTCATTCATTCATTCATTAAGTTTAAATAGGTAACACGTCACATACTGATCTGATAACAGCTCGTTTCCAGGTGTGTCCTGGGGGTGAGAGTGTGTTTAAGAAAATACACGTAAAGAGTAAAAGTACATTAATAGAATACACATTAAGTAAATGGCAGGAAACACAGTGCATCAAAGAAACAATAAAGTGCAATACATTACAGAAGAGCATACTAAATACTGAATGCAGTGTAAAACAAAAGCACAAGGTGGATATGTGGATAAAACTGCACTTAGACATAAGCATTGAACAATCCCAGCCTGGGTCATATAAGTAGGGTGGGGGAAACACCAAAACAAAACTGGGCAGGAGCAACTGAGGGGGAGCAGTTGCTATGTATGAGGTCAGGAACAGTTGCAGGAGGAAGATATAAAGTCACAAAGAAGAGACTTGAGGGAGAAGATGGAAGAGGCAGAGCGGACATTTACTGATATGTTGGTGTGTATAGAGGGAGGACTGGTTCTGAAAAATCAGTTTTGGTCTTAAAGAAGAGCATGTTTATCACTTTGTTTCAACTCCTCTTCTGGAACAAGCATTAGTTCACAATTCATGAATGATGATCTTTATCTCAGTCTGTGGGAGAAAATCCTATGCAAGGCTGACCAACCCCCTCTACCTGAAAAAGGGACACCTGTTTAAGCTTAGCGCCACAGGAGACATGTGGCTGCTGTCCAGTGTGGTCTGACCACAAAAAGACCAGTCTGACTACAGTATCTTGGCTTTGAGACACCAGGGAGGAACATGCGTAGGACTAGAAGTTATCCACACAGCCACTTGAAGAACAGCAGAAGCACAGTGCCCTGCACTCAGCTGAATGAGAGAAGACATCTAGTGTGTTTACGTTGACTCACCTGCTTCTGTTCAAGGATGCGCGGCCAGTCTACTGCCACTCCAGTATTTGGGAGTTTGATCTTCTCATACAGTTCACGGTATTCAGCGCACTGCGTCACCCAGCGTTCATGGAGCTGCTTAATGCTGAAAATTGGGGGGGGGGGGGGCGGAGACACCATGGTACAGTTAACTTTAGGCTGACACCATCAAACATTTACCTTAGATAAATGCCATCACACAGTTACATTTAGACTGACGCTGTCATAGTTACCTTTAGACTGACACTGTCATAGTTACCGTTAGACTGACACTGTCATAGTTGCATTTAGACTGACACTGTCATAGTTACATTTAGACTGACATTCATAGTTACAGTACATTTAGACTGACACTGTCATAGTAACCTTTAGACTGACACTGTCATGGTTATATGTAGACTAACACTGTCATAGTTACCTTTAGACTGACACTGTCATAGTTTACATTTAGACTGACACTGTCATAGTTACATTTAGACTAACACTCATAGTTACCTTTAGACTGACACTCATAGTTACCTTTAGGCTGACACTGTCATAGTTACCTTTAGACTGACACTGTCATGGTTACATGTAGACTGACACTGTCATAGTTACCTTTAGACTGACACTGTCATAGTTTACATTTAGACTGACACTGTCATAGTTACATTTAGACTGACACTCATAGTTACCTTTAGACTGACACTCATGGTTACCTTTAGACTGACACTGTCATAGTTACCTTTAGACTGACACTCATGGTTAACTTTAGACTGACTCTCGGGGTTAGCTTTAGACTGACACTGTCATGGTTAGCTTTAGACTGACACCATCACACAGCTACCTTTATACTGAAATAATCATGTAGTTGCAAACACTGTCAAATCACAAAGTTGCCTTTAAAGGAAAGCTGTCATAAACTCAGTTTTTCTCTTAGTCTCTACTCATCTGCCAATATGTAGCCAGAGAGCTGCATTTCTGTCAAAGGGCATGTATTTTATTAAAAATTGATATTTTTATATCATGGAGTGAGTGGTGCCATTTCATTGCTTGCAGTGCCCAGAGCCGCAACTTGTATGCAAATTAGCAGAGTTTCCTTCCTGCGCTCTGCTGGAACGTTCGTTCGTGATGAGCTGGGCAAATTTTTATGGAGGAAAAAGAACATGTGTGGCATGTACTACTCATTTATGTGAACGTTTAGAAGTAAGCCCCGTTGAAAACGGAGCATGGTAACCTGTTTAATTTTTTAATTGAAAGTCGAAGTTCTGAATTCAGGCATGCGCATTCGTGTGTGGCGCTAATGTACATGCCAGAACTCAGAACTTAAACTTTCAATTAAAAAATTAAGCAGGATACCATGCTTCGTTTTCCACAGGGCTTACTTCTAAACGTTCACTTAAATGAGTAGTACATGTCACACAAGTTCTTTTTCTTTCATAAAAATGTGCCCATCTCATCACAAACCAGCGTTCCAGCAGAGCGCAGGAAGGAAACTACTGAATGGAGCACACTCTCGGTCTTCCGGTGCGGTGGCAGAGTTCAAATGGCAGCTTCAGCACAGAACTCAGGAGCACACTGAAGGCACAGAAACGGGGCAAATTAATGATGAAAGGTTTGTTGGAGACTTGTAACCACATAAAGGTAGTGCTAAACGGGTGTGTCTGCAGCCCTAGGGACTGGCAAGAGTGTTTTGGACAGCTTTCCTTTAAGATTCATACATCACACTGTTACTTTTAGACTGACACTATCACACAGCTACCCTTACACTGACAACAGCCACACACACACATAGAGACTTTCAAATCGGTTACCTTCAGACTGACACCATTAGTTACCATTAGACTGACATAATCACATGGTTCCCTTTACTTTGACACCATCACACAGTTGCCATTACCGTGTACCTTTAGATGGCTATTACCACAGCACCCTAAGACTGACACCATCACAGTTTCCCTTAGTTGCCCTTAGCTGGAGTGTCTCTATCCTTTGCCCCTTGATTTTATACACTGTACTTTGTCCAAAATGTGAGTCCGAAATACAAAATCTGCAGCTGTAATTAAATGCCTAAGTTAATGCTTAATTAATTGGCCCAGACTTGGATTTCAAATTAGGATAGTCCAAAATCTGAAATCGGACAACAGATCAGGGTTTGCGATATCAGGTCACCCGTAACCACAATTACGGGGTCACCTGTGTGGGTTGCAGTTAGTCGCTGTTGTGATGGAAGCAGCATCTTTGCAAAGGTCTGCCCTTTTCTTTCCATGTCCTTTACTGCCAGTGACAATGGATTGTTGTTCATGGTGAGTGCAGAGCACTGCTGCAGGGGTTCAGACCCTGGCCTCCCAGAGAGTACTATCACCACGTAAACCTGCTAGTGATGTGAACATTACTGTTCACCTGTCAAGCCCTAGAGAACATAACAATTTGAGCCTAGTTGGCCCTACTACAGTGGGACAAAAATGTTTAGGTAAGAGCCACTTACATCTGGGAATGAGCAATGCTCCAGTTATCTGCTTCACCAGCATAACAGCAGATCCTTATGAGTGGCCTGTAGCAAATGGCATTTACTTGCCCAATAATGGCCAAGCTGGAAATGGGCCAAGTTTACAGTGCCCACCTCCCCCATATCCACACAACCTCATATTGGCTGAAGCAGACCTGATAACCATTGCTTCAGTAAAAGATGACAAAGAGCCCAGTAAGATTTTCCCCAAGCCCCTTTTTCTGCCCTATCTCTAGGGCCAGTTGTTGTATCCAGGCCTTTGGATTCTGCATCTGCAGTCTGGACAATAGAAGAGATATAGGGCACCAGGTTTAGATTGTTGTGCAATGTCCTCTTCCAAGATCGGGGGGGGGGTTATCTTCTGTGAACTGATGTGAGGCCTGCCAGATGAATGGTAGGGGGTTCTGGGCACAAGTACCTGGCACCAGAGCTAAGATTTTTTTTTTCTGAGGCCCCTGGAGTCCTGCTCTTTCACCTCTCCAAGGGAGCTGTCCTGGGTTCTTGGTTGGGTTAAATTGTAGGTGCCTCCACCTGTGAAAAGTTGATGCATGTCACACAACACTCCTGGGCTTAGGACCAACTGAGTGGTGGCTCAGAATACGGTTCTCATACCAAAACAAGATGGGGGAAACCTTGTGGACAAAAGGGCAAACTCAGGACTGGCAACTGTGACTGCAAAGGCTGGGCACTTTACCTCCAAATATGGCTATATATAGTCGATTCCACTTCTGTGCCTTTTGGATGTGTGCACGTTTCACTTGTGTGCACAAAATCCCCTGGTCCTGATGCACACCTATTGAAATCTGTTAAAAAATCCACTTAAGTGCCTTACATTTTCAGTTGTGTGAATGTTTTTAGCAGTGGATTAGGCTGCTTGAGTAGCCTGATTCACACTAACAGTCACACTGCCAGCTTGCCTGGGCTCAACTGTAGTGGCACCTAGGTATTATTTACGCAATTAGCAGCCCATTACATAAGCGTGGCTGCATTAGTGTTTTTTAAGCATGGAGCTGAAAACACCCATTATGTGCAATGTGCTCACACTGGAGCAGAAAGTTAAGCTCCTTAACAGTGCTGCTGTTTCAGAGCTTTCACAAAAAGATCCAGCCCTGGAATTTAAAGTTGATGGCCTTGATTCAGAAAGCTTTGGGAATGGCACAAGTGACTTATGCCCAAAAATTTGACGTGAAATGTGTCTTGTGACAAACTTTGCATCAATCGCGATTCAAGAAAGTGGCTTGCATCAACGCCGGGGCAGTCTGTGCCAAAGTGGCTTGCGCCATGTTGCAATGGGGCATGCACAACCTAAACTGATGCGACGTCCCCTTTCTGGGAATTCAGAAGGGTGGGAGTCCTGATGCTGTGCTGATGAAGGCAGGCATCAGTTAGCCAGGATGAAGCTGGTCTAGCCGACAGTGGCACACAGAATGGAGCAGCTCCAGCTGCACACAGGGAGGGTAACCCTGACACCTCTGCGGGATGGTATGAGGGCTGCAAATGTCATTGCTGTGGCTATTTCACCTGCCGCATGGCTTTTCACAGGGCTTGCCCCATGCTGTGGTTTTTTACCACAATTTACATCAGAGCTGGTCCACCGCACTGTCTTTTTGATGCAGCTTGCACCAGTTCCCACTCTATGCCTCCCTCCACAGTTTTCACCTACCTTGGGGCATTCCAGCCCCTGCATCATCATGGTACTTCAGTGGGGGCATTTATGCCCCTCCTGCATAGCCTTTGTGGTTCATCTGTAGGCATTTGCACCCAGTGCTGTTGTGCCACGGCTTGCAGCATTCTCGCCACATGCGTTATATGTCAGACACAGTGAACCTCTTGCATCAGTGGGGCAGACTTTTGTCGCACAGACTGCTCTGCTTTTTGAATATAGCACACAGTATTTGGTGCACTGGAATTTCACACAAGGTGAGTCTTTGATGCACCTTGCGTCGATTTAAGGGGTCTCTCTGGATCAAGTCTGATGTGTCCTGTGTCAGCCATATACTACAGAACCGTAAGGTTATCCTGTCAGACTGGAGTGCAGGGTAGAATAAGGGCCATAAATGGAAGAGGGATGGCAAAGACTCCAGAGTTGAAGATACCCTGTTGGTGTGGTTTAGCACAGTCCATGATTATGGTGTCCCTCTCTCAGGACAGCTGCTAACAGAGAAAGTAAAGAGTCTGTCTGTCTGAGTGTATGGGCATTGAGCATGAACCCACATCTGGGTGGCTCTCGTGGTGGAAGGATTGCCACTGTATAGGATGCAAACAAATCCACGCTGAAAAACCGGAGTCTGATCAGATTGCATCTGAGGACTAGATTCAGAATGTTCTCCCCACCATTCTGAATGAATACCACCCCCCACCACCACCACCACCACAGGCATCTACAATGGTAATGAAACTACATTTTTTAGGGCTACACCTGATGGCACACTTACATTTAAAGCCAAAAAAATCTCTGGTCACAAAAAAGTCAAAGAGAGAGTGCCTATAATGGTGTGCTCTAATGCCACCAGCACAGATAAGTTACCCCTTCTCATTATTGGCAAGTCAAAATGGCCACAATGTTTTAAGGGTGTTAACCTAGATGCACCTCCAGCACAATACATAGCAAACACAAATGCATGAATGACCGTGGAAATGTTCCATGATTGGCTTTATAAAACTGACAAACAAATGCAATACAAAAGGAGAAAAATGGCCATGCTTTTCGATAACTGCCCTGCACACAAAGACTTTGCTCTCTGAAATGTAAAATTGGTGTTCCCCCCCAGTTGTACTGCTCTAATTCAGCCGATGGACCAAGGGGTTATAAACTGCCTTAAACAACATTATCACAAAAGAAATTGTAAGCAAAATCCTTGGTGATCTTGATAACAGAGAGCAGGACTTTGCAGATGTTGTCAAGTCAGTTTCTGTGCTGGACGCAATACACCTGATCCATGCTGCCTGGACAGAAGTGGCTCCAGAGTGTATACAAAGCTGTTTTGCCAAAGCTGGCATTATTCAGGCTCAGTTTATGCCGTTATCTGATCTCCCCCTTCCACCCAGTATGCTGCCTGAAGAATTCAGCCAGTATGCTGAAACTGACAACCAGGACACCATGTCGGGAAAGCTCACTGATCAGGAGATTTGCAGTGCCGTTCTGAGAGACTCCATCACAGCGGAGGAAGACACAGAAGATCCAACGATCATGACCCAGAGCACCTCGGAAGTTTGGGGCATGATCCACAGCATCAGACAGTATGTAGACACTAGAGAGCAGCATGATTTCAACTGGTTCTAAATGTTATGGACTTTTTCTGTGAAAAGCAGATGTCAAACGAACATTGAGCAGTTGTTAAAAAATGAGTAATGAGCAATATGCAGTCATTGTCATTGTTTGCATTTAACGTGTTGTCCAAAAAAATCTTACTGATTGTTTTACTTGAATACTTACTTCCTAGCTCTGTAATTAATTTTGAATTAATGCCACTGTAATAAACTTGTGACCCTCTGAATACCTATAGATCACATCTCTGTAAGTATTAATTGTAACTGGCAAATGGCAAACTGCATTTCCGATTAAGTGCCGTTTCAGATGAGTGCACAAATGCTTGGTTCCCCAACCTTGTGCACACATCCCGAATTGACTGCATCACTTTGCATTATCATTTTGCATTGCATAATCATTAATTAAGTTAACATTTTCTGTCCCTCAACATTAGGCTGGCAAAACAGGGCACCTGGTGGGAGCCCTGTGTTTATAGCTGTAGGGCCAGAGGGTCCAGATGGAATGGGGCTTCTAACTACAGGGAACATGAGATACAGGTCATGTTCTTGAAATTTACAACATTTACTGAGCTGGAATATTAAAAATGTTGTCACTCAGCCCCAGGCAGCCATTTTGAATAAGTTTAGCACAGAACATATCGACTCACTTGTGAGCTATGGGGCTGAGTTTTTTTAAAGCAGTAAACAACTCAAGGGCCAAGACCAGAGACACATGCATTATGTTAGCACCGTAGCACTTGGAAGGGAAGGCAGTCTGGATCAGCCAAGACTGGCAGTAAATCCCTCCACTTACAAGGGGGTGAAACACTGATTTTTCAGGTTTACTTGTTTAAGTGCTAGACTCTGGGATCAGTCCTTCCATTCCTGGTCTCAGAGACTACAGCTGTAACCATTAAGGTAAAAGGCAACTTACTGTTAACTAAGCAGTTTGACTGAGGTCTTGTTATTTATTTATTTATTAATTTTTCTTTGTTAACCAGGTAAGGCCCACTAGGCACAAGTGCCTGTTTTCAGGGACAGCCCAATAGCTTTGGGGTGGTTAAGTGACTTGCTTAGAGTCACACTAGTATGCAGCAGGAGGCTGTGGGAATCAGACCCAGGACTGCTTGATGTACCAAGCTCATTCACAGTTCACTACTCTAACCTCTAGGCTATACTGTCAGCTTTACTTGTTGTAATTACATTGCATTATCTCTGTGTATTTCATGTCTATATTTTTTCATCATTGTAACTACTCACCAAATTCTGGTTTGGGCTCCTTCCTCTTTACCTCTCCTCCTGCTTAAGCCCTGTATCCCTTCCTTTGTACACTCTTAGCTCCTGGGATCCTCACTTTTTCTCTATCCCCCACCCCCACTCAATGGTGGGACAGAGTGCTTTCTCCTACCGTCTACCTCTCCAATGGAATAAACTCACCCCTGAGCATCAAAACTCTGCCGCCTACCTCTTTTTTAAAAAACTTGTTCACTGTTCACCCCATCCCAACCCCACCCTGCACCTGTCTCCCCCTCCTCCTCAGTATGTTCCTTCCCAACCCCGACAGCTCCTCAGGGAAAGGGCCTTCTGAGAGAGTGTTGAAAATGCAGTGACTGACAGTGAAAGGGCCCTCAAAGAGGAGTGTTGGAAAGGCAGTGACTGACAGGGAGAGGACCCTCTGAGAGGAGTGTTGGAAATGCAGTGACTGACAGAAAAAAGGTCCTCTGAGGGGAGTGTTGGAAATACAGTGACTGACAAGAAAAAGGCCCTCAGAGAGGACTGTTGGAAGTGCAGTAACTGACAGGGAAAGGGCCCTCAGGGAGAGTGTTAGAAATGCAGTGACTGACAGGGAAAGGGCCCTCTGAGGGGAGTGCCAGAAATGCAGTGACTGACAGGGAAAGAGCCCTCTGAGAGACATGCTAGAAATGCAGTGACTGACAGGGAACGGGCCCTCTGAGGGGAGTGTCAGAAATGCAGTGAATGACAGGGAAAGGGCCCACTGAGGGGAATGTTGGAAATGCAGTGACTGACAGGGAAAGGGCCTTCTGAGAGAGTGTTGGAAATGCAGTGACTGACTGGGAAAGGGACTTCCGAGAGGAGCTTTGGAAACACAGTGACTGAAAGGGAAAGGGCCCTCTGAGAAGTGTGTTGGAAATGCAGTGATTGACAGGAAAAGTGCCCTCTGAGAGGAGTGCTGTAAATGCAGTAACTGTCAGGGGAAAGGGTCCTCAGAGAGAGTGTTGGAAATGCAGTGAATGACAGGGAAAGGGCCCTCTGAGAGAGTTTTGGAAATGCAGAAACTGATAGGGAAATGGCCCTCAGAGAGAGTGTCAGAAATGCGGTGACTGACAGGGAAAGGGCCTTCAGAGAGAGTGTTGGAAATGCAGTGACTGAGAGGGAAAGGGCCCACTGAGAAGAATGTTGGAAATACAGTGACTGACATGGAAAAGGACCTCTGAGAGGAGTGTTGGAAATGCAGTGACTGACAGGGAAAGGACCCTCTGAGAGACATGTTGGAAATGCAGTGACTGACAGGGAAAGGACCCTCTGAGAGACGTGTTGGAAATGCAGTGACTGACAGGAAACAGGCCCTCAGAGAGGAGTGTTGGAAATGCAGTGATTGACAGGGAAAGGGCCCTCAGAGAGAGTTTTAGAAAAGCAGTAACTGACAGGGAAAGGGCCCTCTGAGAGGAATGCTGGAAATGCAGTAACTCACTGGAAAAGGGCCCTCTGAGGGGAGTGTCAGAAATGCAGTGACTGACAGGGAAAGGGCCTTCTGAGACAGTGTTGGAAATGCAGTGACTGACAGTGAAAGGGCCCTCCAAGAGGAGTGTTGGAAAGGCAATAACTGACAGGGAGAGGACCCTCTGAGAGGAGTGTTGGAAATACAGTGACTGACAAGGAAAAGGCCCTCAGAGAGGACTGTTGGAAATGCAGTAACTGACAGGGAAAGGGCCCTCTGAGAGGAGTGTTGAAATACAATGACTGACAGGGAAAGGACCGTCTGAGTGACATGTTGGAAATGCAGTGACTCACAGGGAATGGGCTCTCTGATAGGAGTGTTGGAAATGCTGTGACTGACAGAGAAAGGGCCCTCTGAGAGGAGTGTTGGAAATGCAATGACTGACAGGGAAAGAGCCCTCAGAGAGAGAGTGTTGGAAATGCAGTGACTGAGAGGGAAAGGGCGCTCTGAGAGGAGTGTTGGAAATGCAGTCATTGACAGGGAGAGGGCCTGCTGAGGGGATTGGTTGAAATGCAGTGAATGACAGGGAAAAGGCCCTCTGAGAAAGTGTTGGAAATGCAGTGACTGACAGGAAAAAGGCCATCTGAGAGGAGTGTTGGAAATGCAGTGAATAACAGAGAAAGGGCCCTCAGAGAGAGTGTTGGAAAAGCAGTGACTGACAGGGAAAGGCCTCACTGAGAGGATTGTTGGAAAGGCAGTGACTGACTTGGAAAGGCCCTGAGAGGAGTATTGGAAATGCAGTGACTGACAGGGAAAGGGCTGTCTGAGAGGAGTGTTGGATATGCAGTGACTGACAGGGAAAGGGCCCTCTGAGAGAGTGTTGGAAGGCAGTGACTGACAGGGAAAAGGCCATCTGAGAGGAGTGTTGGAAATGCAGTGAATAACAGAGAAAGGGCCCTCAGAGAGAGTGTTGGAAATGCAGTGACTGAGAGGGAAAGGGCCCTCTGGGCAGAGCATTGGAAATGCAGTGACTCTCAGGGAAAGTGCCTGTTGAGGGGAGTGTTGGAAATGCAGTGAATGACAGGGAAGGAGCCCTCTGAGAGACATGCTAGAGATGCAGTGACTGACAAGGAAAAGGCCCTCTGAGAGGAGAGTCAGAAATGCAGTGACTGACAGTGGAAAGGGTCTTCTGAGAGAGTGTTAGAAATGCAGTGACTGATAGGAAAAGGGCCTTCTGAGAGAGTGTTGGAAATGCAGTGACTGAGAGGGAAAGGGCCCACTGAGAGGAATGTTGCAAAGGCAGTGACTGACAGGGAAAGGGATGTCTGAGAGGAGTGTTGGAAATGCAGTGACTGATAGGAAAAGGGCCTTCTGAGAGAGTGTTGGAAATACAGTGACTGACGTGGAAAGGGCCATCTAATAGGAATGTTGGAAATGTAGTGACTGACAGGGAAAGGGCCTCTGAGAGATGTGTTGGAAATGCAGTGAAAGAAGGGAGTGGGCCCTCTGAAAGGACTGTTGGAAATGCAGTGACTGACAATGAAAGGGCCCTCTGAGGGGAGTGTTGGAAATGCAGAGACTGACAAGGAAAGGGCCCACTGAAAGGAGTGCTGGAAATGCAGTGACTGACAGGGAAAGGGCCCTCAGGGAGAGTGTTGAAAATGCAGTGACTGACAGGGAAAGGTCTCGCTGAAGGGACAGTTGGAACTGCAGTAAACGACAGTTAAAGAGCCCTGTGAGAGACATGGTAGAAATGCAGTGACTGACATGGAAAGGGCCTTCTGAGAGGAGTGTTGGAAATGCAGTGACTGACAGGGCTTGGGCCCTCTGAGAGAGTGTTGGAAATGCAGTGACTGACAAGGAATGGGCCCTCTTAGAGGAGTGCTGGAAATGCAGTGACTGACAGGGAAAGGATCCTCAGAGAGAGTGTTGGAAATGCAGTGACTGACAGGGAAAGGGCCCTCAGAGAGAGTGTTGGAAATGCAGTGAATGACAGTGAAAGGGCAACTCTGAGAGACATGCTAGAGATGCAGTGACTGAAAAGGAAAGGGCCCTCTGAGAGGAGTGTTGGAAATGCAGTGACTGACAGGGAAAGGATCCTCAGAGAGAAAGAGAGTGTTGGAAATGCAGTGAATGACAGTGAAAGGGCAACTCTGAGAGACATGCTAGAGATGCAGTGACTGAAAAGGAAAGGGCCCTCTGAGAGTGTATTAGAAATGCAGTGACTGTCAGGGAAATGGCCCTCTTAGAGAGTGTTGAAATGCAGTGACTGACAGGGAAAGGTCCCACTGAGAGGAATGTTGGAAAGGCAGTGACTGACAGGGAAAGGAGCGTCTGAGAGGAGTGTTGGAAATGCAGTGTCTGACATGGAAAGGGCCCTCTGAGAGGAGTGTTGGAAATGTAGTGACTGACAGGGAAGGGGCTCTCTGAGAGATGTGTTGGAAATGCAGTGACTGACAGGGAATGGGCCCTCTGAAATGAGTTTTGGAAATGCAGTGACTGACAAGGAAAGGGCCCTTTGAGAGGAGTGTTGGAAATGCAGTGACTAACAAGGAAAGGGACCTTTGAGAGGAGTGTTGGAAATACAGTTGTAACCCCCCTGTTGCCTGGGGTTACTAGAACCATAGTTAGATCTAGTGGCAGGCAGGGACAGGCAGCTAGTGAAATTCCAGTTAAATGGATTTCACTGTGTCTTACTCTGTTTTCAGTCTCTGCCGAGCTGGGGCTATGACATCATTTTAGAACTGTTGCAGCTGCATAAGCCACATTGGAATGTTGCAGCATGGAGTTAGGCTAGAACGTTGGGGTTTTTTGAGGTAGTCTGAAGTTGGCTCAAGAGAGAGAAGGATGTAGATCTTGGAGTGCAGTGGAGGGAGGGGGTGCCCTGCAGGGGTAGGCCCCCCTGCCCCCATCTCTGACACAGAGCTACCTTAGGGTGTGTGCTTCCACCATAAGAGAGGCACAAAGAACCAACTCCCAGGGGCATTCCCCTGGCCTGGGAAAAAAAGGAAGAAGCTGCCTGATGGAAAGTGCTGCCTGATGGAAAGTGCACAGGGGTTGTATACAGACCCCCTTCTCAGGGGGAGGAAATGGACAAGGAAATGATAGAAAGTATACTTAGAATGGCAGAAAAAGGGGAGATATTGCTGATGGGTGATCTGAATATGCCAGATGTTAACTGGAGTGCAGTTGCAGCAGCCACTTCGAAGAGTGGGGTTATTCTAGATGCCCTACAGGGGGCATGCCTTAGACAACTAGTATTGGAGCCCACTCAAGAGGGAGCAATCTTAGACCTGGTTCTCTCAAATGGAGATGAAGAGAGATCACAGATGTAGAAGTGGGTAGCAATCTGGGAACTAGCGACCATCGAACAGTATGGTTCACAATAAACACAGCAATAAAGTCAAGCCATACAAAGGCAAAAGTACTGGACTTTAGGAGGGCTGACTTTGCCAAAATGGTGAGTGCCTAAAGAATGCACTAGCAAATGGGCAGGAAGGAGGGTGGAAGAACAATGGGAATAATAAAAACTGCCATCACAGAGGTAACAAGCCTTGTGTGGCGAAATAAACAAAATGAAATGATGTAAGAAACCACTATGGTTCTCAAAGGAAGTGGCAGTGAAGGTTCAAGAGAAAAGAAAGCATTCAGGAATACAAGGAATCACAGAAGGAGCAGGACGAGAAGTGTATCAGTTAAAGCAAAGGAAGCTGGGAGGCAGTCAGAAAAGCAAGAGCCCAAACCGAGGAAAAATAGCCAACTCAGTTAAGGGATAAAACCTTTTATAAGGTACATCAAGAGAGCGAAGGAAGACCAAGGGAGGGATGAGTGAGGCTTAATAAAGGGGAGGAGGGTGGGCAGAGGTACTGTGAAAAGGCAGAGATACTAAACAAATATTTTTGCTCAGTATTTACAAAGGAAGAGGAGGTACCTAAAACAAACAGTAGAAACACTCTGGATACAGAAGTTGATACCAGCCCATTTACAGAAGAAAGGGTTCTGAAAGAACTCTTAAAACTGAAGGTGGACAAAGCAATGGGGCCTGATGGGATCATCCCAGAATTCTAAAGAACTAAGGTAGAACTAGTGACACCACTGACTACCCTCTTTAACAAATCATGGGAGGATGGGGTGGTACCCGAGGACTGGAGGAGGGCAGATGTGATTTCCCTTCACAAAAGTGGGAGCAAGGCAGAAGCAGGAAACTACAGACCTGTTAGTTTAACCTCAGTGGTAGGGAAAATGATGGAATCACTTCTGAAGGAAAGAATTGTTGAGTATCTAGAGGCCAGAGGGGCACAGGACCCAAGGCAGCATGGATTCACAGCGGGAAGGTCATGCCAGACAAATCTGATAGATTTCTTTGACTGGGTGACCAAAGTAGTAGATCAGGAGGGCTCTGGACATGGCCTACCTAGACTTTAGCAAGGCATTTGACACAGTCCCACACAAAGATTAATATACAAGTTAGCCAGCCTGGGAGTGGGTCCCAAGATGACAGCCTGGGTAAAGAATTGGCTGGAGAATAGGACACAGAGAGTAATAGTAAATAGAGTCCACTCTGAAGAAATGGGGGTTACTAGTGGGGTACCGCAGGGTTCAGTATTAGGATCGGTCCTCTTCAATGTCTTTATAAGCGACACTGCAGAGGGACTGGAAGGAAAAGTATGTCTCTTTGCAGATGACACAAAGATCTGCAACAGAGTTAATGCACAAGGTGGGGTGGAAAGGATGAGAAGGGACTTGGCAAGGTTAGAGGAATGGTCAAATGTATGGCAGCTTAGATTCAATGCTATTAAGTGCAAGGTAATGCACCTGGGAAACAAAAACCCAGAGGAAGAGTACACAATGGGGGGTGAGATACTAACAACAACAAAAATGGAACGGGACCTGGGGGTAGTCATATCAGATGACCTAAAGGTGGGCAAGCAATGTGAGAGGGCAGCAAGGAGGGCTGGGGGGATACTGGGATGCATAGGGAGAGGCATCACCAGTAGAAAACAGGAAGTTATTATCCCTCTGTACAGACAGCTGGTGAGACCCCATCTGGAGTACTGCGTGCAGTTCTGGAGACCCAATCTCCGCAAAGACATAGACAGGATGGAAGCTGTCCAGAGGAGGCCAACTAAAATGGTGCAGGGTCTGCACTGGAAGACATATGAAGAGAGACTTAATTAGCTTAATATGTATAGCCTCGAGGAAAGGAGGAGAGGGGACATGATAGAAACTTTCAAGTACCTCAAGGGAATCAACAAAGTCCAAGAGGGTAGCATCTTTCAAAAAAAGAGGTGTGCAAGAACAAGGGCACAATTTGAAGATAGAGGGGCGGCTCAGAGGTAATTTAAAGAAGTATTTTTCACAGAGAGGGTTGTGGATGCATGGAACGCCTTCAGAGGAGGTTGTGGAGTCAAAACAGTGGTGGAATTCAAGCATGCATGGGACAGTCATAAGGCAATTCTAGGGGTTGGGGTAGGAAGAAGTAGGCTGCTGGTTAACTAGGATCTGCAGCTTATCCACTAGGTAGGGAAATGGGCAGACTGGGTGGGCCAAGCGGTCCTTATCTGCCTTCAAATTCTATGTTTCTATGTTTCTATGGGACACTACAGTTTTGAGGAATAGAGATTCCTACAGAGTTTTGGACACCTGCAACGTGGAGGGTGATGAAGCTTTGACAAAAGGCCAGTGTCATTCACCAAAACAGTGAGTAAATAAGTCTCTGGGGTTGTGGGTCAGTCAGGATGCCAAGTCCAGGACTTATGGTACAGTGAGACAGTAATGACTGTTGTATGTGGGGGGGTCTTCAGGGAAAGACAGTTACTGCATTACAAAGCCATGTACAGTCTGCACTACAGTAGCCCATGAAGTCTGTTTAAGCAAAGGAATGGCTGGGTATTGGTCTATGGAACAAGAGGTGGGAGACCCCAGTCCTAGCGTAACAGGGCTCACCTCTATGGATTCGCTTTGAAACACCAGATACCCTTCTTTCAGGTACCGGCCAGTGCCTGAAGAGGGTGCTCAGACATTGGGATGGAGTAAAGGGTGGTAGTGTGCCACTAGTTGAAGAGTCCATGTCAAATGGAAACTTAGGATCCAAGATTGGATCTGTGTCTGTGTCATCACCTTATCTGCATTACCAGGAGTGTAGCCCCATGGGGGTCCGTCTTTGCTTTTTATTCAGAGTTGTTGAATAAAGCCACACTTTAGAATCCCATCTCCTGGTATTGGACTTTCTGTTATTGCTTCTAGTCTCTGGATTACTTGGGTACCCCTGTCCAGAGTAGCCAAACCTAGCCAATGTGCTGAGAGACGCATTTCTGCCCCAGCCCAGGTTACACAGTGACTGACAGGGAAAGGGTTCACTGAGAGGAGGTTTGGAAATATAGTGAATGGCAGGGAAAGGGCCCTCTGAGAGATGTGCTGGAAATTCAGTGACTGACAGGGAAAGGGCCCTCTGAGGGGAGTGTCAGAAATGCAGTGACTTAGAGGGAAAGGGCCCACTGAGGGGAGTGTTGGAAATGCAGTGACTGATAAGGAAAGGGCCCTCTGAAAGGAGTGCTGGAAATGCAGCAACTGACAGGGAACGGACCCTCTGAGAAGAGTGTTGGAAATGTAGTGACTGACAGGGAAAGTGCCATCTGAGAGGAGTGTTGGAAATGCAGTGACTGACAGGGAAAGGACCGTCTGAGAGACAAGTTGGAAATGCAGTGACTGACAGGGAATGGGCCCTCTGATAGGAGTGTTAGAAATGCAGTGACTGACAGGGAATGGGCCCTCTGATAGGAGTGTTAGAAATGCTGTGAATGACAGAGAAAGGGCCCTCAGAGAGGAGTGTTGGGAATGCAGTGACTTGACAGGGAAAGGGCCCTTAGAGAGAGTGTTGGAAATGCAGTGATTGACAGGGAAAGGGCCTGCTGAGGGGAGTGTTTGAAATGCAGTGAATGACAGGGAAAGAGCATTCGGAGAGAGTATTGGAAATTCAGTGACTGACCAGGAAATGGTCCTCTAAGAGAGTGCTGGAAATGCAGTGACTGACAAGGAACGGGCCTTCTGAGAGAGTGTTGGAAATGCAGTGACTGACAGGGAAAGGCCTAACTGAGAGGAGTGTTGGAAAGGCAGTGACTGACGGGGAAAGGGCTGTTGGAAATGCAGTGACTGACAAATTAAAGTCCCACTGAGAGGAGTGTTGGAAATGTAGTGACTGACAGGGAAAGGGTCCTCAGAGAGAGTATTGGAAATGTAGTGACTGACAGGCAAATTGCCCTCTGAAGGGAGTGTTGGAATTTGGAAATGCAGTTACTAACAGGGAAAGGGCCCACTGAGGGTAGTGTTGGAAATGCAGAGAATGACAGGGAAAGGGCCCGTTGATGCAAGTGTTGGAAATGCAGTGACTGACAGGGAAAGGGCCCACTGAGTGGAGTATTGGAAATTCAGTGACTGACTGGGAAATAGCCCTCTAAGAGAGTGTTGGAAATGCAGTGACTGAGAAGGAATGGGCCTTCTGAGAGAGTGTTGGAAATGCAGTGACTGACAGGGAAAGGCTTCACTGAGAGGACTGTTGAAAATGCAGTGACTGACTGGGAAATGATCCTCTAAGAGGAGTGTTGGAAATGCAGTGACTGACAGGGAAAGGGATGTCTGAAAGGAGTGTTGAAAATGCAGTGACTGACAGGGAAAGGGCCCACTGAGAGGAGTGTTGGAAATGCAGTGACTGACAGTGAAAGGTCTGTTGGAAATGCAGTGACTGACAGGGAAAAGGCCCACTGAGAGGAGTGTTGGAAATACAGTGACTGACAGGGAAAGGGCCCTCAGAGAGAGTGTTGGAAATGCAGTGACTGACAAGGAAAGGGCCATCTGAGTCGAGTGTTGGAACTTTAAAATGCAGTTACTAACAGGGAAAGAGCCAGTTGAGGGGAGTGTTGGAATGCAGTGAGTGACAGGGAAAGGGCCTGCTGAGGCAAGTGTTGGAAAAGCAGTGACTGACAGGGAATGGGCCCTCTGAGAGAGAGTGTTAGAAATGCAGTGACTGACAGGGGATGGGCCTTCTGAGGGGAGTGTTGGAAATTAAGTTACTAACAGGGAAAGGTCCCGCTGAGGTTAGTGTTGGAAATGCAGTGAATGATAGGGAAAGGGCCCGCGAGGGGAGTGTTGGAAATGCAGTGACTGACAGGGAAAGGGCCCTCTTGGAGGACTGTTGGAAAGGAAGTGACTGACAGAGGAAGGGCCCACTGAGAGGAGTGTTGGAAATGTTGTTTTGTTTTTCCTGGTTTGCTCCAGAATAGGTCTCCCCAGCTTTAGAAACATAGAAACATAGAATTTGACGGCAGATAAGGAC
The DNA here is from genome assembly GCA_016271365.2 of Neoceratodus forsteri. NCBI lineage: Eukaryota > Metazoa > Chordata > Ceratodontiformes > Ceratodontidae > Neoceratodus > Neoceratodus forsteri. The sequence goes on along the minus strand of JADMNL010000024.1, from coordinate 70,158,038 downwards.
CGCTTGGCCCACTTAGTCTGCCCATTTCCCTACCTAAAGGATAAGCTGCAGATCCTAGTTAACCAACAGCCTACTTCCTCCTACCCTACCCCCCACTAGAATTCCCTTATGTCTGTCCCGTGCATTCTTGAATTCCCCCATTGTTTTTGACTCTACGACCTCCTCAAGAAGGCTGTTCCATGTATCCACAACCCTCTCTGTGAAGAAATACTTCCTCACATTACCTCTGAGCCATCCCCCCTCTATCTTCAAATTGTGCCCCCTTGTTCTTGTACATCTATTTTTCTGAAAGATGCTACTGTCTTGGACTTTGTTGATTCCCTTTAGGTATTTGAAAGTTTCTATCATGTCCCCCCTCTCCCTCCTTTCCTCAGCTTTGTTTTTATATATTTTTTTCCTGTTCTGGTTAGTAAACCTCTTTCTCTATTTTTTCATTTATAGCTTTGTACCTCCTCCCCTGCTCCTTTTTCTCTTCACTTCTCCCGAAGAATGCATCTGGAAATTAGATCATTCCAGCCTGGTGTGCCTTGCTGGCCAAAATGTAACAGAGTATCATTGGTAAATTGAATGACCAACAGTGAAAGGTATTAACTAGACTAAAGCCTTAAGGCACAAGCACAGGTTAGTGTCAGTTAATCTTACTCTAGGGCACCACTAGGCAAAGGAACAAGTGAGTAAACCACCATTGCAATCCACAGAGGTTCTGGCCCCAGAGTCTTTATTTTCATAAGGGCTCCTGCCCTTAATCCTCTTCTGTCCCTCTTCATGTGTAAGTGTGTACAGACTAATGGCTGGTGCAGTTGTTGGGGGGGGGCTAGGAAAAAGGGGGGTTAAAGAAAGTGAGGAGGTGTTCTTTTGTTATACAGGAGCCATGTGAAACTAAAGAAGGAGTGGCATGGCTAAAGAAGGGGGAGGGAGGGGTGGAGGATGGCGTGGATAAACAAAAGTGCTGAATGATTACTTGAGTTCAGTGTTCACGGTAGGGGACATTGGGACCATTACAGGACTGCAACAGGAGTAAGGAATCCCTGGTGGGTGCCAGCATGGAAGCCCGTCACAGAAGGGAGGGTGTTGAAGAGCCTACAGACACTGAAAGTGAATAAATCAATGGAGTCGCATGGAATGCACCTGAGAGTGTTGAAGAAGGTGGGGCAGGACCTGACTGGACTGCTTACGAATCTCAGATGCTCTCCTGGGGTAGTGCCAGAGGACTGGAGGACAGTGAATATTGCCCCTTACACAAGAGTGGGCGCTGAGATGAACCAGTCAACTATAGACCAGTCAGTCTGACTTCTATAGCAGGGGGATCTGCTTGAGACTATAAGGACAGAATACTGGGGGTCCTGTAGGCCAGTGGCCTGCAGGGTTCCAGACAGCATAAATTTATCAGTGGGGATCATGCCAAAAAAACCTGGTTTAATTTTTTATTGGTGATAAAGGCCATCGAGGAAGCAATAATAACACACCACAGGGTGTGCATCGAGCTAAATTGATGCACGCCCTGGGTGCACTGTGAGCAGCCGAATGCCTTCAACCTTCCGGGAAATGCCTTGGTTTAGTTCAGTGCACACCCTGGAGTATGCTATTGCAGTTATAAAATGGGTTCATTAACTTTTACAGATTTTATAAAATTTGGATAAATAGGTTTACATTTTTAGAAAGAGAAATAATTGTCTAAATGTGTGCTAAAATAGTTCTTCCACTTGCTGGATCTTACTGGTATTTTTGTTTTACTATCAATGTTTTGGCCTAATGTGGCCATTATAGTTACATAAGAACATCAGAAAAGCATCAGCAGATGGGGACTGTGTGATCCATCTAGTCTGCACTAGAAACTACCCCCCTTCCTATGCAGCCTTCATCCTAACTTGTCCTCTATGTCTGCCCCATGCAAGTTTGAACTCCCTGATTATCTTTCATGCTACCACCTCCTGGGTCAGGCTGTTTCATGGGTCTGTCACTCTCTGTGTGAAGAAGTACTTCCTGAGATTGCTTTTGAACCTTCCTCCTACCAGTCTCATATCATACCCTCTTGGGTGCTGCCGTGTTCTGTTGAAATAGATTGGCTATCCGAGTTGTGTTAAATCCCCTGATGCACTTAAATGTTTCAATCGTGTCCCCTCTGTTTCTTCTCTGCTCAAAGGAGTATAGGTTCATCTCCCTGACTGTTGCTTCATATGACCTGTGATGCAGTCCATGCACCATCTCAGTAGCCCTTCTCTGCACCATTTCTAAATGGTCGATGTCCTTCTTGAGGTGAGGTCTCCAGATGCAGTACTCCAAGTGCGTCCTCATCAAGGACATGTAGAGGGGCATGATAACCTCCCTCTTTCTACTAGGAATACCTCTACTTATATATCCGAGGATGCCACCTGCTTTCTCTGCTGCTTTCTCATATTGTTTTCCTACCTTTAATTTGTCAGTGAGGATTATGCCGAGATCTCACTCTGTTGTGTCTCCTCAAGTTGATGTCCTCCCAGTGTGTACTGTTTTTCCAGGGTTCCTCTTTCCCAAATGCATTACCTTACACTTTTTGGGGTTAAATTATAATTACCAGTTCCTGGACCAATCCTCTAGCCTTCTGAGGTCAGCTTCCATGTTGTCTGCTCCTTCCCTTGTGCCTACTCTGTTGCAAAGTTTTGTATCATCTGCAACAGACAAACCTTCCCTTTTAGTTCATTCACTATGTCAGCTATAAATATGTTAAACAGGATCGGTCCCAGTACTGATCCCTGTGGGACACCACTAGTCACCCTACCCTCCCTTGACAATGATCCATTGACTAGCACTTTCTGGGTCCTATCGTTCAGTCAGTTACTGATCCAGATGACCATCTTCTGTTTAACTCCCGTATGTTCCAACTTGTTAGTTAGCCTTCTGGGAGAGACGGTGTCAAACGCCTTGCTGAAATCTAGGTATACAATGTCCTCTGCGCTTCCCTAATCCAATGTTCTGGTGACCCAGTCGAAGAAGTCAATCAAGTCAGTTTGACAAGAGTGTCCTACTGTGAAGCCATGTTGCTTTGGGTCCATTTTTCCAGTATCTGTTAGGTACGCCACTATCCTCTCTTTTAGTAGTGACTCCATAATTTTCCCCACAACTGAGGTCAAACTGACAGGGTGGTATTTTCCTGCCTCTTCCTTGTTTCTGCTCTCGTGTAAGGGCACAATGGTTGCCTGCTTCCAGTCCTGAGGTATTTTCCCTCTGTCTAGTGACTTGTTGAAGAGCTCAGCCAGCGGTGCAGCCAGTTCCTCTCAGAGCTCCTTCAATATCCTAGGGTGTATGCCGTCTGGCCCCATGGCTTTTTCCACTTTCAGTTTTATTAAGCTCTTTTAGGACCCTCTATCTTGTGAAGGGGCCAGTGTCTGCTCCCTGAGTATCTTCCTTTGTCCTGCTCAATGTGGGACCTTTGCCTCTGTCTTCTATGGTGAAGACAGAGCAAAAGAACTCATTTTGCACTTCTGCCTTGTCCTTGTCAGTCTCTGCCATCTTAGCTTCCTTCGTTGCTAGACGGACTATTCCTCCCTTAGTTTTTCTTTTTTCTTTATGTATCTATAGGTTTTTGTCTCCCTCCTTAACATATTGTGCTATTTTCTCTTCCGTCTGTGCTTTTGCCCTTCTAACAGCTTTCCCTGCCTCCTTTAATTTGTTATTGCATTCTTCCATGTCTGCTTCATGTTTTGGTTGCGTGAATTGTGTAAAAGTGTTTTTTTCTCTTCGATTTTGGATGCTACTTCATGACAGAACCAGAGAGGTCCTTTCCTTCTTTTGGACTTGCTGATCTGCTTAGTGCGTACAGTTGTTACTGTATGGAGAGCAGCCTTCAGAATATTCCAGCAGTCCTCTACATCTCCTGTGATTCCTTCTTCTAGCATGGATGCGATCATAATTCTCATTTTGGGAAAGCTGACTTTTCTGAAATCTAGTACCTTGATTTTGGTGTGACTATTTTCCTCCATATTGTTCACGGTAAATCAGAGTGAACTGTGATCACTGGTCCCTAGATTGGCTCTTACCTTTGCTTCTGGGATCCTTGTGTTGTTTGTCAGCATTAGATCCAATATTGCTTTGTCTCTGGTGGGTGAGTTCACCAGTTGATGCAAATCGGCTCCCCTTAGCTCTAAAAGGAACTCTTTGCGTCAGTCTGAGGATGCTGCATTGAGGATCAGTTCACATCCAGTAGACTGAAGTCTACCACCAGCAACAACTTGCCCCTGTCAACCATCATCGAGATGGTTTCCAAGAGCTTCTTGTCTACATCGGCCTCCTGGGATGGGGGTCTGTATATGACTTCTACCTGAATAGGGGCTTTGTCCTCGGCTCCTAGTATAACCCAAAGGGCCTCTCCTTTACTGTGTTTTCCCTGGACTTCTGTTGCGCATATGTCATCTTTGACATATAATGTCACCCCCCTTTCTTTCCGGAATAATGCATACCCTGGGATGGTGACATCCCAGGAGTGGTTCCCAGTGAACCACGTTTCCGAAACAGCGACCCAGTCTAACTGTGCATCTGCCATTATGGCTGTGAGATCAAGGATTTTGTTTGGCAGACTATGAGCACTGATGCATATTGCCTTCCATCCCCTTCTGTTTTGGTCATTAGCATTTTTAATATGTTTTGGTTGTGTGATTTTGTTGACATGCTTGGTCTGGGTACGTTTGGTGCAATGTTTGGCCTGCATATGACTGGCACATCCTTGTGTTGAACTAGTTGGTGATGGGGAGGGGCATTTGACAACCCTTTTTGTGCTAGGGGTGTCTATGCCACCCCCCCATCAACTAGTTTAACTGACCGAAATGAATGCCAAATTTTTGCCCTAGCGCTCGGGACCCCTCCTTTGACAGATGTAGGCCGTCAAATTTAAAGAACTTCCATTCCCGTAAGTCCTGCCATTTTCCAATAAAGTGGTGGCCTTTTTCCTTGGAACCACTCCTTTAGCCAGGTGTTTAGCATGGAGATGTCCCCTTCCCTGATCTTCTGCCTGCGGTCTCCTTTTTTCCAGACTGGCAGAATTTCAGAGAAGGTGATAATGGACGAAAGGAAAGCAAGCTTGGCGCCCAGCCTGGTGAGGTTTTGTTTCGTTTCCTCTACTTACTTACTTGCTAGGTCATTTGTACCTATGTGGAGAATGACATGTGTATCTCAATCAATGCCTTGAATGATTTCCTCTATGCGACTGGTGTCCCTCCATGCCAATGTTCTGGGGAGGCACCAAACCATAGTTGAACCATGGTCCTGCTGCAGGTGAGTCTTTACACCCCTAATCATTGAGTTGCCAATTATTAGTACTGGTTTTTTTTTTGTCCTTTTTAGTGGGTTTAGTTGTGTGCTGTACCTCCGTGCACCGCTCTGGGTTCTCAGAATGTTTGACGCTCATTATGTTATTTTCCATGATAGATAATGCAGTGTGCCTTTTCGATGTTTGAATAGGTTTGGTACCTTCCTGTATTGAGGATTTTGAGCCATTTGTACAAGACCTGACCTGTTGCCAGTCCCCTGGCCCATTTGTTCTTTGGGGTAGGGCTGCTAGTGCAGTGTACCTTGAAACTAAAGGTATTACGCTGTTGTCCGGTGGGAGCCGATTTAGTATATTATGGAGGTATTTTGTCTCAGCCCATGCTGCATGAAGCTGTGATTGGAGGTCTCTGATTGTGGAGCATGTTGGACAGTGCCCCACTCTGTAAATGAATTCCTTGGTAAAAAGTGTGCCATAGTTTTTGTAGTTCAAGAGGTTCATAGTGGCCTTTATTTCTCTATATAAGTTCCTGGCAAGAAAAGGAGATTGCCTAAAAGAAAAAGGATGCCTGCTATTTTGCTAGTGTGTGTATCTGCTCAGCGGGGTTGGGGGGGCTGTTGTCTTGAGCTGTTAAGGATGAAAGGAATACATGGACAACTACAGGTAGAGGCTGATCAGTGAAGCTCAGCAGACAGTAAGGCTAGGGATTGGACCGCACTTAACTTATGCCTCCTAGGGTTGCCCTTTGTGTCTGAGCTGTTGCTTCTGGTTGTTTCTGGCTGAGAGCTTTCTATTAGCTAACCACTATTTCAGTAGTGGGTACAGCAGGAAGTAAGACTAGGGGCTGGACCACTCTTGGTGTATGCCTCCTAGGGGATGTCCTTTGTGTCTGATAGACTGCGATAGTTGCAGTTTTATGTCTGGCACTGTACTGTTTGGGGATTTATCCCCCCCCCCCTTCACTACCATGATGATGGTAGCAGTTGCAGGGCAACAAATGCACTGTTCAGCATCAGAGAGTTTGAATTCAGTGGGAGGGTGTAGTGGGGGTGTCAGTGCGACCATGGCTATAAGAGTGGATGACATGGAGAAGGTACCCAATTGGCAATTTGCATGGGGGGGAGGAAGAGACAGAGAGACAGTGCAGGCTGCAGGATAGTTCAGCTTGATGGCAACATTTCAGGAGGCTTGTATAACTGTTACTTTGACTGCAGGCAGTGGCGGGGAAGGGGGGCAGAGTAGTGTGACCGTAGCTACGAGAGCTATATTTCTAAGATGCACAAACAAAATACAACAAAATTGTAGGTTTTATTAAAACAACTACCTGGTATAGGTACACTGAATTTTTGGGGAGGTGTGTGTGTATAGGGGGAAGAGAAATTTATGCATGACTGCAATAGAGCTATGTGGAGATTAGGAGTTTAGTAAGACAGAAAAATGACTACTAGATTGTTTTAAGAAATTTTGCAGCCCAGTGGTGCAGAAGGCTGAGGCACTTAAGTGCCTTAACTCTTGCCATGCTGGTGGCCCATGTTTGGGAACGGGCATGGATTGCCAAGGGTCTGCTGGGCAGGGAGAGGATTGAGTGTCCTCCGGGCTGCTCTCCTCTCCGGGGCAGGGGAACTGCATGCTCTGCCAAATGGCTGCCACCAGGTTGAGGGCTGCTGGCAGTGCAGGTCAAGGAGGGCAGTAGTAGGGAGGTGCAGTGGGGCTCCACAGAGTGTGCGTGCCTCCACACACGCATGCTGATGTGCACGTCTCAGAGTGGGGAATGGGGGAACAAAGCTGGTGGAAAACGGCAGGACAGGTGTTCATGAAGCCTGCCTGCCGGCTCTCACCTGCCGCATCACCGGGACCCTGGTTCAGAACTGGATTGTGCTTTATTTTTGGGGGGGGGGCGGCCCTTCCATCCTGAGTCCAGACCCTGCCATGGGGGAGATCCATGGGGGTACTCCGGCACTAGGTAAGTCCCGAGGAGATGCTGGAAAGTGGGTGAGTGACAGGGCAGAACTGAATGGGAGCCCAGCCTGTCCTGGCCAAGGTGGAAAAATAGAATATGAAAAAAAAAAAAAATTTTGTGGTGGCATATTAATCTGTGATAAGGCTAAGTACCAGGATGACTGTACATCAAGCTATATCAATGCGTGGTAATATGATGACTTTCGACCAATAATTTTTGTGTATTTTACCTACCCATTGTATAAAAGGGGTTGGGAAGTTGATGTCTTGTACCTAGACTTCAGAAAAAGCTTTGACTCTGTCCCACACAGGGGTCTGATTAAAAAGTTGGGTGACCTGGAGGCTCTGAACAAGATTACAGTGTGGGAGAAAAACTGGCTGAGTGGGAGGACTCGGAGGGTGATCCTAAAGGAAAACCCTCAGGGGAAAGGGAGGCCATGAGCTGGGGTGCCCCAGGATCAGTTCTAGGAATGATTCTCTTAAACATATTTATTCGTGACATGGGGAGTGGGTTCAGGGACAATGCTAAGATCTGTGGAAAAAGTGGACACAGACAAGGGGATAAGGGCCATAAAGTAAGATCTGGCAAATCTAGAGAGGTGGTTGAGGGTGTGTCAGCTGAAATATCATGCGAAAAAGTGCAAGGTAATGTACATAGGGGCCAAGAATGGAGTATAGGATGAATGGCGTGATAGTTAAGAGCACATCATAGGAGAGGGACCTGGGGGATGTTTAATAATGGAGAACAGGAAGGCATCAGCAGAATGCGGTAGGGCTGTGGGCAAGGCAAATCAGATGCTAGGGTGCATTGAGAAAGGGATCATTAGCAGAAAGAGGGAGGTAATGCAGCCCCTGTATAGGTCCCTGGTTTGCCCTCACTTGTAGTACTGTGTACAGTTTTGGAGCCCACACTGGAGAAAGCACAGGGGCAGGTTAGAGGCCATGCAGAGATAAACTACAAAAATGATGCAGGAGCAACAGGGTAGGTCCAATGAGAAGCACGTGCAGGATCTTAACATGTACACACTGGCAGACAGGAGGAAGAAGGGCAGGATGACTGAGACATTCGAGTGCCTCCGTGGAGCAAACATAGTGGACAGCAGCAAGCTGTTCACATTGAGTGGTAACACGGGTAAGAGGACTAAACCCTCTAAAACTGGCAGGGGGGTTCTTGAAGGATCACAAGAAATACCTTTTACAGAAAGAGGGGCGACAGACTGGAACAAACTTCCAGAGGAGGGTATCAGGGCTGAAACAGTGGAAATGTTCAAAAGTGGAAGGGACAGGCACACTGGAATAGTGCTGGGAGGAGGGGACAGATTGGGTGGGGGCAGGAGGTAGGGAGGACTGACAGACGAACAATCCTAATGTTAGACAGGCTAGGGCAGGTTAGATGGGCTGTCAGGCTTTTACCTCCCATCATTTTCTGTGTTTCTATGAGTTTCTTATGCCCCTAGAATTATTTCCATTAAGAAAACCCAGTCCGGTGGGGTGCCTTACTGCTAAAATAAGCAAAAAAAGATTTCATATTTTTTCAAAATAAATGTTTTTCATAGTAAAATTGAATTATTCTATTGTTTATGAGGGTTTCCAGCTATTAACCTTACCCTTTAAGAATGTTTTCAACCAATCGGAATGGTCTATTTCTAACCATTGTTTTACAAATGATGCTTTTGGTGGACATATTTTAGGATCCAGTCTTTTCCTTTTTTTCTCACTTTACTGTTTCTTTGCCTATCAGCCGACCTGCCCCATCCGGACTGGTCCTTCTGTGCCATTGCTTGACATCCCTGGGTTTGGCCTTTACTCCAGGTGGCTTCTGTTGTAGGACCTAATCGAAGGCGCCCAGTTGCCAGGGCAGGGCCTCATGGCACTGGGCCATCATCGAGCAGCAGTTGCAGGTTGTGCTTCCCTTTTCTGCCCATAGGTCCCTATGCGTGCAGTGACCAATGTGGGTGCTGTGCCTCAGCAGAGATGCTCCTGGCACCTAGGCATGGGAGCCGTACCATTCAGTCCCACTGCACTGCCACCAGATTTCTCCAGGTGGGAGCTGACCAGTGGGGCATACTAACCCGCTCCCTCAAAGAGGAGAGCTAAGGGATGCTCAATTCTCTCTCCAGCCCCGAATGACCTGGTTCTTTTTTTTTTACTTTCTTTTTGTCCCTATTTTCGATGCCAGCTACAAGCACCTCTTTCTGCTTACCCATGCCCTTATACCTGCTTCAGGTGTCCTTCGATGGTCCTACCCAGCACCAGCCATTGCTCGGCAACCTTCCCTGGATACCCTGACTGTGCCCTATGGCTTGATCCCCTGGCTGCTCCAAGTCAGGAGGAGATACTTTACTTGACAGTCTGGGTCCATGAGGAGGAGCTGGCGAGGCATGGGAGGAGTTGAAGTGACCCTGCTGTGGTGTGTGGAGGGGGGGGTGGCTTCATCTGCCCTTTGCTGGGGGTATTTTCTCCCCTGCTAAGTCCTCCCCTTATCCCATCCCAGGGTGTAGTCCTGAGAGATGACCCAGCATTCACCTAATATGGCCGTTGGAAGAATGGGTAAGCCCCTCCCTACTTTTGGAGTTCACCTGCCGGCCCCACTCTTGGTGGGTGATGCCTCCACCTCACTCACCAGACGAGTGAATGCATGCCAACACGAGGTTACCCCAGAGGGACTATTTATTTCTTCCTGCACGACACCCCCCTCCCCCTGGGTCACTGGGAGGTGGTTGTGCAGTGCAAGGAGGTGCCCTTCCTTCCTTAAGGCAGGAGGCATCCAAGGGACGCCTGACCCTGCCTCGCCAGTTGGCACCAGACATCCCGGGCTTATGGCATGAACCCACTGAGTGACCTGATTCTATTCTCAAACCTGGGTTGCTGGCATAGCAGGCAGAAGCTCTACTGCCATGCTTCCAGGCCCGCCAATAAGATCCAGTCTGGTACAGTTTTGGTTTTTTTCAGTTCATACTTTACTTTTCTAGGGTAGCCCAACTGAGTTAAAGCACCTCGTTTGCTGTGGATTCCTGCCTCTACATACATTTTTAGCTGTCAGGGACTGAAGTACAGGGAGGTCAAGAGACTTGCTCAAGGGTCAGTAAGCAGTGGTAGGATTCAAACCTAGGAACTCTAGGTTCACAGCTCTCTGATCTAATCAGTGTGGCACACTACCTGCTTGTCATAATAACAGTGGCTGAGAGGGACACCCATCCAAATCATAACGATCCATTCAATCATGGTGACATTACGAGAAAATAGGGAACAAGCAAGGCCAGAGTCTAATGTCTCAATGTATTTCTATGTTTGAAGATTTAGCTTTTTTTGCTCTCCTCCTTCCCCCTAGCCGACCACTCCTTCATGTCTCCTGGACCCTATGTCTGCTCGTTGTCCCTGACGCGGGCCAACACTTCACATTGTGACCCCCCGGGTAACCCGGCATACCCCTTCACAGTCAGCACACTCTGCAATTGGCCCAGGTGTCGCTGAGGTGGGGTCAGTCATCCAGGGGTTGGCAGCAGCGGGAGCCGGCAATCGTCATCCAGCCAACCAGGGAGTCATTTCCTGGTTTTCTCCCTGGGGAGTGACATGCCATAGATGTCAAGGCATACACCAATATCCATCACTCCCCAATCATCTGGGACCTGACGTCCTGCTGTGTTCCTTGCCTCCGCCAAGGGCCAGCAGGCACCAGGCCGCATCCCCACCCTCCCCCCAGAGAAGGTGAGCTGTCGCTGGATGCTCCATCCTTCTTCCCCGTCAAGCCCTTCAGCGACCCAGGTCCATTCCTGGACCCGGGTCACCGGTGTCGCAGAAGGAAATCCAACTGCTGCACTAACAGGCTGGCAGAAGGTTTTTTAAAATGTATTTATATAATTGTGTATATATTTTTCTGTCAGGTTTATCATTTGAATACATAGAAAGTCACAGCCACTCTAGTCTCAGACTTTCCCAGCAGGAGTCATTGTAGGCAGAGGTGTAGAAGTACTTGCTGTGGTGGTGGTGGTGGTGGGGGGAGCTCCCAGATACTCCTGTCCCAGCCTCTCTCAGCAGGAGACACTATACCTGAAGGGATAGTAGCACTGATTGGGGTGAGGTCAGAGCTCACAGGTACTCCAGTCCCACTTTCTCCCAGCAGGAGAAGCTCTACATAAAGGGATAGTAACACTGGTTGGGGGGGAGCACGGCTCACAGATACTCCAGTCCCAGCCCCTCCCAGCAAGAGACACTATACATAAAGGGATAGTAGCACTGGCTGGGGGGAGGGGGGCAGAGCTCAGAGATACTCCAGTCCCAGCCTCTCCCAGCAGGAGACACTGTACATAAAGGGATAGTAGAATTGACGGTGGGGGGGGGGCAGGGCTTACAGATACTCCAGTCATAGTCTCTCTCAGCAGGAGACACTCTACGTAAAGGGATAGTAGCACTGACTGCGGGGGGTCTCACAGCTAACAGATACTCCAGTCTCAGCCTCTCCCAACTGGAGGCGCTGTATGTAAAGGAACAGTAGCACTGACTGGGAGCGGGGCAGAGCTCCCATTTACTCCAGTCCCAGTCTCTCTCAGCAGGAGACATACTAACATACTAAAATGCCAGCAGAATAGGCCTAATGGTCTTTCGCGTCTGCTCATTTGGTCAGCCCCCACCCTGGGAGCTGACCTTGCTGCCCACCTCACCCTCTCTGGCTTCTCCCTTCCCAGTCCCAGATATCCTCGCTGCACTGGACTTTGTTTCCAGAACCCTTCCCCTGTACCTGTCCCACCCCCCTTTTGAACCTCTCCATCATCTCTGCCTCCACCAGCCCCCTGGGCAGTGCATTCCATGGCTCCACCACACTCTCAGTGAAGTAGCACCTCCTCCTTTCTCCCCTGAATCTCCCCACCCTTCCAGCTTCCACCCATGCCCTCTAGTTGTCCTCCCCCCCTTCCTTCGGAGCACCCTGACTGCTCTTCCCCTATTTACCCACTTCATGTACCTGAAGACCCTCTATCATGTCCCCCTGGTCCCTTGTCTCTTCCAACGTGTACATATTTAGATCTTTCAGCCTCTCCCCATAGGCCCTGTTCCCCAAGCCCCAGATCATTTTGGTTGCCCTCCTCTGGACCTTTTCCAAGAGTTCAATGTCCCTCGTTAAGTGTGGCCTCCAAAACTGCACACAGTACTCTAGGTGCTGCCTCACCAAGCAGTTATACAGAGGGAGTATCACTTCCATCCTTCTGGAGGTGCTCCCCCTAACGATACATCCCAGCATCCTGTTGGCCTTGGCCGCTGCCCTCCTACAAGTTTCCGAGTTGTTCATCTTGACATCCACCACCACCCCCAGGTCCCTCTCAGCCATCGAGACACTGTACGTAAAGAGATAGTAGTATTGGCTGACTGTGGGTGGGGGGGGCAGAGCTCACAGATACTTCTGCCCCAGCCTCTTCCAGCAGGAGACACTCTACATAAAGGGATAGTACCACTGGCTGGGGGCAAGAGCTCACAGATACCACTGTCCCAGCCTCTCTCAGCAAGATACACTATACATAAGGGGATGGCAGTGCTGGCTTGGGTGGGGGGTGGGGAGGTCAGATCTCATGAGATACTTCAGTCCCAGCCTCTCCCAGGAGGAGAAACTGTGTGTAAAGGGATAGTAGCCCTGACTGGGGGTGGAGGGATCAGAGCTCACAGATACTCCAGTCCCAGCCTCTCTCAGCAGGAGACACTGTACGTGTAAACTGTTAGTGGCACTGGCTGGGGGTGTGGGATCGAAGCTCACAGGCTCACAGATACTCCAGTCCCAGCCTCTCCCAGTAGGAGACACTGTACATAAAGGGATAGTAGCACTGACTGGTGGGGGGGTGTCAAAGCTCACAGATACTCCAGTCCCAGACTCTCCCAGCAGGAGACACTGTATGTAGAGGGATAGAAGCACTGGCTTGGGGGGAGGGGCAGAGCTCACAGATACTCTGGACTTAGCCTCTCTGAACAGGAGACACTGTACATAAATGGACAGTAGCACTGGCTGGGGTTGGAGTAGGGATGGGAATCGGATCTCCTAAATACTCCAGTTCCAGACTCTCCCAGCAGGACACTCTATATGTAAAGGGATACTGGCACGGGGAATCAGAGCTCACAGATACTCCTGTCCCAGCCTATCTCAGCAGGAGACTCTATACATAAGGGATAGTAGCACTGGCTGGGGGTGGGTCGAGCTCACAGATACTCCAGTTCCAGCCTCCCCAGCAGGAGACACTGTATGTAAAGGGATAGTAGCACTGACGGGGGATAGAGTTCATAGATACTCAGTCCAACTCTCCCGGCAGGAGACACTTCACTCTATCTAAAGGGATAGTAGCACTGGTGGGGGAGTGATCAGAACTCCTGATACCCTGTCCCAGCCTCTCCCAGCAAGATACACTGTACATAAGGGGATGGCAGTGCTGGCTGAGGAGAAGAGCTCACAGGTACTCCAGTCCCAGCCTCTCCCAACAAGATAAACTGCATGTAAGGGACTGTAGCACTGACTGGGGGGGGGGGTCAGAGCTCACAGATATCTCAGTCCCAGCCTCTCCCAACAGGAGACACTATATGTAAAGGGATAGTAGCACAGGCTGGGGTTGGGGGGATCAGAGCTCGCAGATACTCCAGTCCCAGCATCTCCCAGCAGAAGACACTGTATGTAAAGGGACAGTAGCACTGACTGGGGGGAGGGTGTATGTGAGAGCTCACAGACACCCCAGTCCCAGACTGTCTGAGCAGGAGACACTGTATGTAGAGGATAGTAGCACTGGCTTTGGTGGGGGTGGGGGAGTTAGAGCTCACAGATACTTCAGTTCAACCTCTCCCATCAGGAGACACTGTAAGTAAAGGGATAGTAGCACTGGCTGGGGGGGGAGGGTCAGAGCTCACAGATACCCCAGCCCAGCCTCTCCCAGCAGGAGACACTGTACGTAAAGGGATAGTAGCACTGGGGGGGAGCTCACAGATACTCTTGTCCCAGCCAGAGGCACTGTAGGCAAATGCATAAAAATGCTTATGTTGGGGGAGCGCCCAATCATGTTAGCATCAGTGACCTTTAGTAAGGGTTCACTATAAGCAATCGTTTGAGGAGGATGTGTAACTGAATGAAAAACAACCCTAGTCGTGATAGAGGTGACACATAAACGTAACAGGAATCAAGCAGATCTATAAACCACTTACTCTCGGTCGATCTCCTCTGACTGGGGGTGTTTCAACCTTTTGGCCTTGTCCACATCCAGAAAGAGTTCCTTGAGATGCTCCTCAGACTGTCTCAGGTTGTCAGCATTGAGCTTCTGGTACTGGAACGGCTTCCGATTATTGTAGTTTGTGGTGTCCTTATTGTGAAAGGTTGGGAGGGGGGAAGAGAAGGAGAGGCATGTCAAGTTTCCAAGAACTCTTTGGATCCTTTACAGCTTTCTGTTGACCTGTCTCTACAGGTAGATGTTTGCGCCAAAAAAGTAGATTTTACAGTACATATTTCAAAAAGAGTCAGTGTTCCACACTGCGGCAAGGATAATTTTCATGGAACTACTGGATGTCCTAGAGCCATCGTGTTGTATTACCATGCGGATGACTCAGGCGGACATGTGGGCCTGGTTCCCTACATTGCAGTCACTGAAAGAGAGGTGCTCTCCTTCCTTAAGATTAGGAACTTTTCTACCCTGCTCCTTGAGTGACTACTGAAGCTGGGCTGAGAGATGCCCAAAACAGTATGTGTCAGTGCTTCTAGCTGCAGGATACAAGGAGATGGAAATACATTGGAGCAGGTACTCCACTTACTCACATGTATGAGAGAACAGAAGCATGGACATCATGTACCCCGTGAGCTGAAGGGAGTGGGAAAACAGAAAGATGGAAAAATGGCTCCTCCTCTGGGGTAGCAGTCTGCCTCAGTGTTGTCTCCCCACAGCCTAGGACTCCACCCAACAGTTGGAAACTCCATATAAAAAGACCTCCTGCTGTAAGTAGATATGCCACTATGTGAGGTAAGTCTCTGCATGCACAAGGAATGAGCTGGGGTGGAGATTTAAGTCAGAAACGGTAGGATGATGGGCCAGCCCTGGGGGGAGGTTGAATCATTTTTTTTTTTTATATATGTGATATTTGATTACCATGGGTAGCCCTACTTAGATACAACTTTCTTGTTTACAATCTTCACCGATGGTAAGGAGGGTTGCTTTGAACCAGTTTTAGGGTGAGAAACCTACAGTACCCAGAATAAAAGGTTGGTGGGTGGGCAAGAGAATACTTACAGCCTTCAACTTTTCCTCGTTTTCTAAAATGTTCTTCTCCACAAAGTCAGCGTTGGACTGCATACGATTGATAAGCTGGATCAACTCACTGCTTTGAGCCCTAGAAGTTAAAAACATAAAGAATTAGACAAAACAAGTCTGAAGACTTCACAAACTGACCTTTTTTGTTTCTTTTTACATAGTTGCAATTTTGTGCACAAGTTCTGTTTACTTTTTTTATTTATTTACCCAGGATAGACCAGCTGAGATGCAACAGCGTTCCAGTTTACCCAGCTATGGAAATGTGAAGAAACAGGACTCCACTGAAACTGCAGCGCATGTTACAGTTTATATAAGCACTGTTTTTTTGTTTGCTGGTCCCGCTGTCCTCCATGGACTATGTGCAGTCACAGAATATGCTTGGCCTCTGGAAAATGTCTAATAGATTATAAACGCTCTAAAGAAGATGTCAGCCTACAACTAAACAAAATTAGTCTGATATAATCTACTGTACTACAGTAAGTAGGAGGTGTGAGGGGGCAGTGGGGCCCAAACCTCAGTGGGGAGGGGGGGTGAGCTGGGTGGTCAGATTTGGGTAGTTAGGACCAGGAGATGCCCTGGGGCAAAATGGGTTCCAGAACATGGTCCCCCATATCTGGTCCCCATACCCGAGGGCTCCAGTGTTTTAGGGCCCGTAGCCCAGCCAGCCCCAGAATCTCATCCAATTCGAACGGTGTTGTGTAATGCCAGGTCTATCAGGAACAAGATGGCTATTATAGCTGATCTTGTTGGAACAGCAGACCTGGCTTGCATCACCGAGACCTGGCTTGATGACAATGCTGGCCCCCTCTTTTGGAGGCCACTGCTCCGGCTGGGTTCTCGGTGATACATCGTTTGAGATTGGACTGCAGGGGTGGGGGTGTAGCCATTTGTTTTAAATCAGAATTGGGCCTTATAGGGCTGCCAGTTGAGGAATCCACATCGTTTGAGTGTACTGTGGTTGCAGGTGTGGGGTGTAGGATCATTCTTATCTACCATCCACCTGGGGGTGAGAAATTGTTACTACAAGAAGTCGAGGACTTCATTGTCGACATGGCATTCGAGTCACCTAGGTTGATGGTGCTGGGTGACTTCAACGCCTGGGTCGACGATGAACTCTAACAATTTGGTTAAGACGGCCTCCAACTTATGAACTTGTTTAGCTTCACACAGGTAGTTGCCTCTGCAACCCATAATCAAGGTCACTCACTCAAACTGGTTTTCCTCCTGGGCATGTAGACCTCTGACTTGGTGGTGGAACCAGTCGGAAGGTCTGATCACCACACTATAAGGTTCAATCTCTGGGCTCCCCCTTATAGGTCTGCCCCTGTGGAGATGGTTAGATACCGCCCTTTGAGGGATGTGACCCCTGATGGCCTGTTGGTGGTATTAGACCTAACGGGATTGCCGGGTGCAAGTGAGGGTCCAGAGAGTTTGGTTCAGGCCTATAATAAAGCTGTGACAAAAGCTCTGGACACTATCTCTCCTGTTCACATTCGTCTTCTCACTCTTCGCCTGCGGTCCCCTTGGTTTGATGGGACCTTGAGGAAGTTGAGACAAGTTGGATGAAGGTTAGAGGGATGCTAGCAGAAATCTGCCCTGGATACTGACTGCCTTATAGTGATGGAACATTATCAGGTCTAACAATTAGCAATCTCTCATAAGAAGGCAGAATTCCTGTCCAGGGAGATTGCTGCAGCTCAGAATCAACCAGTTCAGCTCTTTTGAACTGTGGACAGACTGTGCAACCCAACCTGTCTGTGAGTTCGAAGTGCATTTTCACAAGTAAAGTGTGAGGAGTTTGCTCAATTCTTTGCTGCTAAGGTGGCCAACATCAGGGCCAAGACACGACCAGCTCGCTCTATAGGGGTTGTTGGTAGTTGGTGCTTGGTTACTTCTCCTCGGTTTTCTTGGACATCTTTCGACCGGCCAGAGATCGTGGATATCGTGCAGATTGTCCAGAGTATGCGGCTGACTTGCTGTAGTCTGGACCCAGGCCCAACATGCCTTATAATGGGGTGTGTGGATTCCATTGGCCCCGTCCTTGCAGAGATTGTTTGGTGCTCTTTAGAGTCTGGTGTGTTCCCAAGCTTCCTGAAGGAGGCAGTGGTGACACCGCTCCTTAAGAAAACTTCTTTTGACCCAAAGTGCTCTGCTAACTACAGGTCTGTCTCTAACCTTCCCTTTGTAGGAAAGGTGATTGAGAAAGTAATTGTGCTGCAGCTGGAGAACCATCTTACCATCCATGATATCTACAATCCTCTCCAGTCCGATTTTCGGAAGAGGCATACTACTGAGACTGCTCTGGTTCGGGTGCTCAGTGATCTCCTGATAGCAAGAGATCAGAAGTGCCATTACATCTTGGTGTTTCTTGATCTCTTTTTAGCCTTTGACACCGTGGACCATGGGGAGTTGCTTGCGTGCCTGAGGGTCATCTGTGGCCTGGTAGGGATGGTCCTCAGATGGTTTCAATCATTCCTCACTGGCAGATTTCAGATGGTGGTGTCTGGGATATTTTCCTTGGACCCATTCTCTCTGCAATGGGGGGGTACCACAGGGCTCTGTGCTGTCCCCAGTGTTGTCTGTGGTGTCTTTGGGAGACATTGTGAGATGGTATGGACTGAGGGTTCGCTGTTATGCAGATGATACCCAGCTCTACCTGTCTTTTGTACCCAACCAGGATAGTGCGGTCTCAGTCTTTAACAGCTGCCTCTCAGAAATCCAGGACTGGATGAAGTCCAGCTAGTTGAAGTTGAATTCCGATAAGACTGAGGTGCTGTTGGTGGATCCAGGTCACCGGATAAAGGGGTCAGTGGCAGAGTCTCCCTCTGGGCTCTGGCTTGGGGGTGACCAGCTGTCTTCCTCTGAATGGGTACGAAACCTGGGGGTGAATCTTTTTTTTTTTTTATTTCTTTTTATCCCTTCCTGGTCGCCCTTGCCATTCCTGTCCTTCGGGCTTGCTCAATGCCCCCCAATCCTTCACTGAGTCTGCCCCTAGAGTGCCTCCAGTGACTCCTACTTGCCTCTTCCCTCCACAGAGCACCTGGCACAGTGGGGTCTGCCTGTGATTACGACTGGGTGGCTGGAGCGGGTCATCCAGGAACGCTGTGGGGTTTTTCTGTTTTTCTGTTCCTCCCCTCCATCCCGCTGAGGAAGCCGGCTCAGGCAGAACGTGGTACGCACGCCTGCCAAGTGCCAGATGGTGTCCTCCCTTCCCTGGCTCCCCCCCAATGGAAGCCGCCGTTGCCTCAAGAGTTGGTGCCACCGGCTCTCCCGGACGTGGTGTATTAAACACCCTGGTATCCCTCCCGAAGGAGAGAGCATCGATGGGGCGCTTGATCCTCCTTCCCTTGCGACCCCGTCAGCCGAGTCCGTTCCCGAACCGGGTCGCTGGCATGGTGTGAGGTGTGGCGTCAGTGCCTCAACCCTCAGCGCCACCGGGCTGGCTGTTTTTTTTGTTTTTTTTTACATTTATTTTATTTAGGATTTTCACAAGACATACAAGTTGATTGGTTATGACAATATTAATTTCATACTGTTCCTTATTGTATTACAGTACAATATTGTTATTTATGTATCATATTGTCTGCTAATAGCTTTACTTCCGCTCTCTGTTATCAAATCAATATCAAGTCTTACTTCCTAAGTTATTTCGTTATGCTTTTTCTTGTATCAAAAGTAGGTAGCGTCAAGTGTGGACATTTAGGACTGTCTTCCTACTACTAAGCATCCAAACATAACGTAACGAGCAGAGAGCTCTGTGTCTTTTTGTGGTGGGCATCTTGTATGTAAGTTCTGTTTTGTGGGACAAGACTTTAAAGACAAAAACTATATTCGTGGGTACTCTCTTTTCAAGCATGTATGCTCGGCTCCCTTTAATTTGGGGTCTGCTTTTGTTTGATCATAGCCTTAGGCTGAATGGGTCAGTCAAAGTTTTCCCTTTAGTTAACTTCTTAGTTTTCTGCTTCTGTTGCTATTTTCCACTTAGTCCATCTCTCTATAAATTTGTCTTTCTGGTCTCTTACTGCATACGTCAACCTCTCCATCTCTTATATGTCTTCCACTATATGTCTCCATTCCTGTTTATTTGGGGGGATGGGGTTAAGCCATTTCTCTGTTATGGCCTTACTGTCCACTGCTACCAATATTGCCCAGAGATATCTGTTATTGGCACCCCTTACTTCCCTTGGTGGGATGCCCAGTATTAGGTGTTGTATATGCAAGGGTGATGATGTCTGGAAAGGTCTTTGTATTGTAGTCCCCACGTCTGTTATAAATGTTTGTATTTTTGAGCAGGAGAAATAGAATATGTGGGTATGTGTCACCCCTTGTACTCCGCACTGTCTCCAGCAGTTTCCCAACCCCTTTCTCCCCACTGTGCTTTAACCCAGGGGGTAGCCAGACAATATACATATGTACACCAGGACTGTGTGTGTTGCCCTGTTTGGCACAATCACTACAACATTAGTACCCCATGACACTGGTTGTTGCCCCCCACCACATGCATGGGTGTATGCAGATGCCATGCATTGTTCCATGAGGCACCAATATACCAGCCCAGTCCCTGTAAGGCTGTATACTGTAGTCCTTGGGCTGCAAAGACAGTATCAGTGACCAATCCTTCTGGTGTTCACATATATGAATAAACATACAGAAGGTTTCTACTGGTTCTGTTTTGTTTCCATGACCTAGGGAAGCAGTTCAGGGCCTATTTGCTGCCCCCCCCCCAAGCAATACAAGTGTACACCATGGAGTACATGGAGTATGCCTGCCTACACTCATGCTTTAACCTGCGGGGTAATAAAACCTAGTTCATATTCTCCATGTGAACTCCTGCCAACTTGGGGATGAGGTGGTCTGGGCTGCTATTCGCCAGATGGTTTGCCATTCTTTGTTTGTCAGGATACACTCCACTTCCTCCTTCCATTTTTTAATGATACTGTCTGCTGCATCTTACCTATTGGATGTGAGGAATTTATAAATGCGAGAGATAGCTCCTTTGGATTCAGTATTCTTTAATAGTTGTTCAGTGCTTATGTCTCCTTCTCCTGCTACCTGAATATTTTGTGATTTTCTCATTTGTGTTTGGGTGTAATTGTGCATCTGGAAGTACCTGAGTCTGTTTATTTCTAACCAATGATATTTGTTTTGGCACTCTGCAAACGTTAATAGGTTTCCTCCTTGCATTATTTGATTAATGGTTTGAAAGTCTGTCCTAGCTTGCTGTTTGAACCATCCATCTATAACCCCTGGATGAAATTCCTCACTGTGCGTTAGCCATCTATGTTGCCATCTATCTCTTCGTATTCTGGGGTGTTTGTGGAAAGCTTTAATGCAACATTTACGGCTGTGTATCTTCGGCCCTATTCCTGCTGTAATGGCCTGTCTCTTATTATTATTGCCTCGGGTTTACTATCTGTAAACTGATCTATTTACAGCTCACGCCAATGGGCAGAGGTCTGTAATGTATCCCATTTTAGTGTCCATCTCACTTGGGCTGCTAGCCAGTGCACTTCTAGGTCTGTAACAGCCTGTCCTCCCAAAAGTTTTCAAGTTTGTAGAACCTTTCCTCTTATCCGGGACCTTTTATCGACCCAAATAAATTTAGACAGTTGTTGTTGGGTATTTTTGAACCATTGTTTAGAGAGTGCCACTGGTGCACACTGGAAGAGGTATAAAAGTCATGGGAGTATATTCATCTTTATGGAGTGAATCCTATCGTACTGTGGAAGAGCATTATTTCCCAACTTTTAATGTCTTCTTTTATTTTTATGTTGACTGCACACATGCGTGGCAGATACTAAAGTGAGGGTGACAATGGGGGTGTTATTGAGGTATGGGTGGTTGTAGTGCAGATACTGGGGTATCATATACTTGTATACTTGAGTGGCAGATACCAGGATATTGGTGTAGTTGTGGATAAAATGCTTTTTGACAACTCAATAATTCATTTATTGAAAAAATTTATTTTGTTAACATCCTAATTAATTTTGTGTACAAAATGCATTTTTGCATTTTGCCAGACTGCTAACTTCATTCCATTGGCAAAATGCATTTTGTCAGCTCCTTAATTCATTCTGTTGACAAAATGTGTTTTGTTAAACTCTTAACTTCACTTAGAAACATATAAATTTAATTTAGAGGAGGTAGGATGTCCAGGATGGGTTTTGGCATACCTAGGAGAGGAAGGGGTACAGGCATACAGACGGTTAAGAAACCCAAACCCATTAGTAGCCACAGTACTAGAGGCATGGGGGCATATTAAGAAAAGGAGGGGAGTTGCCCAAATAAACACCATGCTGTTTCCGGTGGTGGGAAACTCGGATTTCTTGCCAGGGCTTAAGGATGATGGGTTCCAAATGTGGTAAGAGGGGGTTCGATGTGTGGGAAATCTTCTTACCCAGGAGGGGATGTACACTTTCGGGGAACTGAGCATATCCGCCTCACACCTGTTCAAGTTTTTTCAGGTTAGAAACTATTGCCAAAGATTAAATAGGGTGTTGTCAGCAGAGACTCCTTTGACAGGAGTAGAGAGAGAAATTCTGGGAGCTAAGAAAAATGAGAAGGGGCTGATGGGTAGGGCGGTAAAACTGGATAGGAATTTTTCTCAAAAAGATCCCCAAAGGGTAAAACAAAGGTGGGAATGCAACCGTGGCACCTTCATATCAGAGGATAACTGGAAGTTAGTATTAGCCTCTCACATGGGTCCCCTCCTTTGTAACAAGTTTAAAGAAATGTGATGCAAATTCTTACACAGGTTATATTATCCACCCAGCATGGTCCACAAGTTTATTCAGGGGTGTCTCCACATTGTGGCAAATGTGGAGCAGACCGGGGCACTTATTTTCACTATTACTGGGAATGCCCTCATTTAACACCATACTGAAGGGGGATTGCACATGAACTGACTGGGATGGAAGGTTGACCAATAAAGATATCCCCGCAGTCACTTTTATTGGGAGTGGAGGAACTGGGGGGCAGTGAGTGGGGACTGTACCCCAGATGGATGAGAATTCTGCTAGTGGTTGCCTGCCAGGGATACAGAATCAGTGGATCACTAACTCGGTTTTGACAGTGGAGCAGTGGAGGGGACTGGCTATTAAAGTACTCGCAGTGGACAGGTTAATGTATGTATTAAAGGGAAGGGAAGAGAGATTCATGAATGATTGGGGCAAATTTCTGACTGCTGTCACTCCGGGAGAGGCGCTGATATTGGGGGAGGGTGGAACAGTATAGGTCCTGCACAGGTTGAGGACGGGTCTTAGGAGGTACACCCTAGAGAACAGACTGAGGGCACTGACTGGATATTAATGGGATATGGTTTGGAGAACCTACATATTATAAAACAATAATAATAAAGCTATAATCTGAGTGAAGGCTCTTTTTCCTTTTTTGTTTTTAGTTCATGTGGTCTCAGTTCACCTAGTTGGTGACTGCTGTTTGTAGTCCTAGAAGGACTTTCTTGTTGTTGTTATTTTGAATTTCAGCTTCTTCAGGCTGAACAGGTATGCCAGTTTTAAACTGGTGGAGCTTTATTGAATGTGCCAATGTTTTTAGTAAACAAGAGAATGAATATGAATTGTGAATTTTTTACATGTAAATAGAATATCTGAAAATTCTAATAAAAATATTATACAAAAAAATACATAAACATAGACAGCGATGGCATAAAAAGACCAATGGTCCATCCAGTCAGCTCATAATACCCGACCATACCCTGAAACCTTTTGCCAATACAGAGTTTTTGTCTACACTACCCATCCCCCTGCTCCCTGTCTTACTACTCCCCCACAGCCTCCATTGGCAGACAGTTTCATGGCTCAGCCACTCTCCGTAAAATAAAACTTTCTTTTGTACCTCCTGAACCGCCCCCCACCAGCTTCCACTCATGTTCTTGTGTTCTAGATTTGCTACTCCCATTGAATACTTCCTCCCAATTCACCTCGCTCCTTCTTCTCAGGAACTTGAAGGTCTCTGTCATATCACCCCTTTCTTCATCCGGCCTCAAGTGAGTACATGTTCGGTGACCTAACCCGATCCTCGTAGAATCTGCCCTGCTGGCTCTGAATAATTTTGGTTACCCTACACAGCACTGCCTGTCCTTGTTTCTTTTTAGGTGAGCACTCCAGAACTGGGCGTAATGCTCCAGGTGTGGCCTCACCAAGGATCTGTATAGAGGAAGTACTTCTTCTCTTCTGCCTGCTGTCAAAACCCCTCCTGATACATCCCAGCAGCTTGCGTGCCTTACTGTAGGCCTTGTCACACTGGCTGGATGTTTAAGGGAGTCACTTATGATGACTCCTAGGTCCCTTTCCTCAGGCATAGTGCCCAGCTTAACCCCTCCCATCCAGTATTCTGTTCTGGGGTTCTTGTTCCCTGTGCGCATCACCTTGCACTTTTTCACACTGAATTTCAGTTGCCAATCCTTGGACCACCTCTCCAACCTTTGCAGGTCCCTCTGCATCTCCCTTACCGCCTCTTTGTTCTGTACCATATTAGAAAGCTTAGTGTCATCTGTGAAGAGACAAATATCTCCCTGAATTCCCTCTCCTATGTCACTGATGAACATACTGAAAAGTACTGGACCCAGGACTGATCCCTGTGGCGCACTACTGGTGACCGCTCTCTTGGATCTGTTTACCACTACCCTCTGCTGTCTCCCTTCCAAGAACCACACAAAGGAGTGGCACTGTGCTGTCAAAGTCTACCAACCAGCTTTCTACCCATCTGACTACTGTATGTGCTTTGTGGACAAAATGTATTTTGTCAAACTCCTAACTTCACTTCATGGACAAAATAGAGAACACTGAATGGGTAACCATGCACAACCAGCCTGTGCTGCCACAGTGGGGCTCTGATTACATCATACCTTGAGACCAAAACTCAAGAGATCTGATGTAATTATGACCCCAAAGTGGCAACACAGGCTTGTTGTGCCCTTGGTTGCCCATCCACTGTTTTTATAGCGTATAGTTTGTAATTATACTTTTCAGGGCTTTTTTTTTAAGCGAAAGTGCGGTCACAGCAGTCTGCAGCACCAACAGAAGTGCCATTTCAGTTTTGAACTTGAACCAATTGCTGATTGTGCAGCAGAGCAGTGTAAAACACCTGGTGCCACAGAGGATTTCCATTCAGCTGGAATGTTGTTGTACCACAGAAGGGTACAGCGATGCTCCCTAACCTTAGGGCTGTGGTGCAATAACAATTCAACTGAGATGGAAATCCATGCAGAACAAGGGCCAGCTATACACTGCATGTCTTTTGTTAAACTGCTAACTTCAGTCTGTTGACAAAATCCCTTTTGTCAGATTGCTAATTTTCTTCTGTAGGCAAACTGCCTTTTGCTAAACCGCTAACTTCATTATGTGGTCGAAATGTCTCTTGTCAGCTCTGAAATTAATTCTGTGATTAGAATGTATTTTGTTGATTTCATAACTTTATTCTGTAGACAAATTGCTTTCAACAAATTCCTAACTTTGTTCTGTGAACAAAATGCATTCTTTCAAGCTGCTAATTTCATTGTGTGGACAAAGTGACGTTTGTTAATCTGCGAGCTGCATTCTGTGAACAAGATGTTGATTTTACAAATGGCGCCCCACAACTGCGAGTAGTAAAATGAGCAGAAGCGTTTCTCTTCCATTCCATGGCAAATCGTGATGATGGAGCGGGAAAGCAATAGTGAGGGTGGAGCTGTGACATGAAAACTGAAACAAAACTTTGGACAACTCACTAGAAAAGCTTGAAAACTAGCAGAATCATAATTTACTAGCATGAGCTATGAAGAAGGAGACCTGTTCCTTCCAGCAAAAATAAAGGATCCAAGGGGGTAAGAACACATACTGCAGGTAAGCCATGGTGTGCACATTTTTTTTAAGGGCAACGTGTTACCCTTCCACAGGGGCACCATTTGATACATCTTGTAATGTTATAATTGGGCAATAAGGCGTGGGTTATTGGGCGAATTAACCATGCCTCATGTGTTGTGTCACGAGGCACAACCAAGTTACTTAACCACACGAGAAGTGGGTAATCCCCCAATTACAGCAACACAAATGTTCCCAATCACCAGTCCAGCCAAAACAGGTTCACACATGCTCGGGGTCTTCGAAAGACCATTTGCATCAAAAGACATAAAAGACTCCACTGGAGACTATTATTCCATGGCCTGATAATCCCCCAATTACCCATACCTGGCTGGGGATCGGGACTGGGGACGGGCCACTGGACACCAGGGAAACTGTTTGTGTACTGGGCTGGGGATCGGGACTGAGACAGAACCACTGGACACCAGGAAACTGTTTGTGTACTGGCTGGGATCGGACTGGGGACAGAACCACTGGACACCAGGGAAACTGTTTGTGTACTGGGCTGGGGATGGGACTGGGGCGGCCACTGGACACCAGGGAAACTGTTTGTGTACTGGGCTGGGGATCGGGACTGGGGACAGAACCACTGGACACCAGGGAAACTGTTTGTGTACTGGGCTGGGGATTGAGACTGGGGACAGAACCACTGGACACCAGGGAAACTGTTTGTGTACTGGGCTGGGGATCGGGACTGGGGACAGAACCACTGGACACCAGGGAAACTGTTTGTGTACTGGGCTGGGGATCGGGACTGGGGACGGGCCACTGGACACCAGGGAAACTGTTTGTGTACTGGGCTGGGGATCAGGACTGGGGACGGGCCACTGGACACCAGGGAAACTGTTTGTGTACTGGGCTGGGGATCGGGACTGGGGACGGGCCACTGGACACCAGGGAAACTGTTTGTGTACTGGGCTGGGGATCGGGACTGGGGACGGGCCACTGGACACCAGGGAAACTGTTTGTGTACTGGGCTGGGGATTGAGACTGGGGACAGAACCACTGGACACCAGGAAAATATTTTTGACTGTAAAGGACTGTGACCGGAGGTTGGGGGACCACTAGGCACCAGGGACAACTTGTGAATTGTACTGTGTGGCGATTGGGGGTGAGGGAGACCATTGGACACCAGGGACATCTTGTAAACTGTACTGGCCAGTGATTGGAGGGTGGGGGGACCACCAGAAACCAGAAATATACCTGTAAACTGTAACGGCCAGTGATCAGAGGGTGGGGACCTCTTGGCACCTCTAGACACCAAGGACTTCTCTTGCCATAATGAGGTAGGCAATCAGGGGCTTGGGGTGCCACTGGTCAGTGGGGGAGAGTTGCTCCCCAAACTGCCGACATGCTTCTTGGCTGCAGGGTCAGGTAAGGGGGGGCAGCAGGGTGGGTGATCACTGCCATGATGGGGGGTGCTGGATGCCAGGGATTCCCTATGTCTCGGTGGGGGGGGAAGGCTGTCGCAGAGGTGGTACCATGGGACAGCAGGGAGTATGTTGGGTTGGGCTGGGTTTTGCACTGCAACATGCATTCTGATGACAGATCTCCTAAACACAGGACAGGGTGTTGTCTTTGTTATGGGGTGGGGGACTGGAGACTGAGGAGGAACACTGTATGCCAGGGAATATGTTGTACGTGTCGTGGTTGGGGATTGGGGGGGCTGGCCACCAGGGAGACAGTTTATTTTAGAGTCCAGGGATACGAGGGGGGACTGCTAGGCATGAGGGACCCTTACCGTACTATACGGGCTGATGATCAGAAGGGGGGGCTACTAGGCACCAGGGTGTAGTACAGTACTATATGGGCTGGTGATCAGAAGGGGGGGCCACTAGGCACCAGGGAGTAGTACAGTACTATAAGGGCTGGTGATCGGACACAGGGGGGCACCACTAGGCACCAGTGTGCCTTAACTGACTATATGGGGGCTGGCAATCAGTAGGAGGGGGCGACCACTAGGTACCAGGGCTTTCCAACATAGGTATAGGGATGGTGTTTGGCAGAGGGGGACCACAGACTGCCAGGGGGCAGGTGTGCTCTTCCACCAGCCAATGTGGCTGTTAGCCACAGTAACTCCAGCAGCCACTAGGGTTGCCTGGAGTAAGTCGGGATTTTGTTCGGCAGTATCTGTGCTGTACAAAAGGACCACACTAACCCCCTTTCGTGTAGCACAGATGTGCTGAATATGGGGTTGAGCAGATATTCCTGTCCCCACTCTTCCCTTTGCCCACCCGCATATATTGTGTTTTTCCAAGCAAACACCTGTTTGTGCCCACACAAACTTTTGAATATCAGGCACCAGATGTGCTAAGAATCCATGATAGAAGCCTCCATCGCAGGTCTAGTGTTACAGAGAACTGTCCTATGGGGAGGGTTTGAGTTTCCTCTCCATTAGCTACCTGCTGACTGGAAATCTCAGTAGCCCAGGGAACAAATATCAGGCATGGGGGACGCCTTGCTTGGCAAAATCTACTCTCAGGGCACCTCCTAGACACCACACCTCTGATCCGCACCCCCCCCCGTTCATCTGCGCAGCTAATCTACATTTTGAGCAATACCCCCTAAGGACCCCCAACCTCATAAATACATAGACAGACAGACAAACAGTCAGACAGCTACTGCCTGTAGATGGATGGATGCATAGACAGACAGACATATACTTGCATACAAAATAATTTATAAAGCACCTTTTCCTGGCTCAAAGCTTGACAAAACTGCAAAATACTCTCAAACATTAGAGTGCTGGATCACACAATATACAGTATTATACAATCAACGAGTAACTGAACTTAAATAAGATTTTTGAATAATTAAAACATCAGTCACCTGAGAAGGCAACCCTGAAGAACTAGGTCTCCAGGCATACTAACATGCTAAAATGCCAGCAGAATAGGCCTAACGGTCTTTTGTGTCTGCTCGTTTGGTCAGCCCCCACCCTTGGAGCTGACCTTGCTGCCCCTCTCACCTTCTCTGGCTTCTCCCTTCCCAGTCCTAGATATTCTCGCTGCACTGGACTTTGCTTCCAGAACCATTCCCCTGTACCTGTCCCACCCCCTCTTGAACCCCTCCACCGTCTCTGCCTCCACCAGCCCCCTGGGCAGTGCATTCCATGGCTCCACCACCTCTCAGTGAAGTAGCACCTCCTCCTTTCTCCCTGAATCTCCCCAGCTTCCACCCATGCCTCTAGTGCCCCTCCTCCTTCCTTGAAGCACCCTGACTGCTCCTCCCTATTTACCCCCTTCATGTACCTGAAGACCTCAATCATGTCCCCCGGTCCCTTCTCTCTTCCAATGTGTACATATTTAGCTCTTTGAACCTCTCCCCATAGGTCCTGTCCCCCAAGCCCAAAATTATTTTGGTTGCCCTCCTCTGGACCCTCTCCAGGAGTTTAATGTCCCTCTTTAAGTGTGGCCTCCAAAACTGCATGACAGTACTCAAGGTGTGGCCTCACCAAGCAGTTATACAGAGGGAGTATCACTTCCCTCCTTCTGGAAGTGATCCCCCTAGCGATGCATCCCAGCATCCTGTTGGCCTTGGCTGCTGCCTTCCTACAAGTCTCTGAGTTGTTCATCTTAACATCCACCACCAGCCCCAGGTCCCTCTCAGTCATCGAGACTTGTAGCATGATGCAAAATATTCTACTGAGGGAGCATCACGGATTAATAAAAGTGTTCCAGAGCAAGAGCAGTAATGCTATGGGCGGACTTGATGGGCCATCGGCCTGTTTCTGCCATCAGGGTTCATCAGGGTTCAGTATTAGGACCAGTCCTCTTCAATGTCTTTATAAGCGACATTGCAGAAGGACTGGAAGGAAAAGTATGTCTCTTTGCAGATGACACTAAGATCTGCAACAGAGTTGATGCACAGGGTGGGGTGGAAAGGATGAGAAGGGACTTGGCAAGGTTAGAGGAATGGTCAAATGTATGGCAGCTTAGATTCAATGCTAAGAAGTGCAAGATAATGCACCTGGGAAACAAAAACCCAGGGGAAGAGTACACAATGGGGGGTGAGATACTAACAACAACAAAAATGGAAAGGGACCTGGGGGTAGTCATATCAGATGACCTAAAGGTGGGCAAGCAATGTGAGAAGGCAGCAAGGAGGGCTGGGGGGATACTGGGATGCATAGGGAGAGGCATCACCAGTAGAAAACAGGAAGTTATTATCCCTCTGTACAGACAGCTGGTGAGACCCCATCTGGAGTACTGTGTGCAGTTCTGGAGACCCAATCTCCACAAGACATAGACAGGATGGAAGCTGTCCAGAGGAGGGCAACTAAAATGGTGCAGGGTCTGCACCGGAGACATATGAAGAGAGACTTAGGAGCTTAATATGTATAGCCTCGAGGAAAGGAGGGAGAGGGGGGACATGATAGAAACTTTCAAGTACCTCAAGGGAATCAACAAAGTCCAAGAGGGTAGCATCTTTCAAAAAAAGAGGTGTGCAAGAACAAGAGGGCACAATTTGAAGATAGAGGGGGGCGGCTCAGAGGTAATTTAAGGAAGTATTTTTTCACAGAGAGGGTTGTGGATGCATGGAATGGCCTTCCGGAGGAGGTTGTGGAGTCAAAATCAGTGGTGGAATTCAAGCATGCATGGGATAGTCATAAGGCAATTCTGGGGGTTGGGGGTAGGAAGAAGTAGGCTGCTGGTTAACTAGGATCTGCAGCTTATCCAGTAGGTAGGGAAATGGGCAGACTGGGTGGGCCAAGCGGTCCTTATCTGCCGTCAAATTCTATGTTTCTATGTTTCAGAGTCTTGTTTCTGTGTAGCCCAGGAGCTGATATATACTGCAAACGCCTGGTCACCAGCACATTCTAAACTTGAAGGAGGGACCAGTAAAAGTCCCTGGGTGACCAAGTGGAGAACTCTGTTGCCACTAATGTCTTCTGGGTGGGTGGCAAGCAGTTCCCAAATGTAATGGGGGCCCAGTCTGTTTATGGCCTTACATGTTAGAAACAAAATCTTAACCTCCTTCCACCTCCTCACCAGCAGCCAGGGCAGAGAATGCAGCATGGCACTTTGACACACCACATGAAAGCCTAGCTGCAGCATTTTGTGTTAGCTGCAGGCACCCGAGAATGGCTGGAAAGCCACAGCATAGTAGAGTGCACTGCAGTAATCTATTCACAAGGTGACGAACGTTTGGGCTAACGAACGTTTGGGCTAATGTGCACAGATCAGCATGACTGAGGTACAGACACAGCCTGATTGATGATGCTTTTCTCATGATAAAAAAACAGTTCAGACAATGGATGCCACCTAAGAAGTCAGGATCAGCCCATCAGAATGACACCTCCGCTATAAGTCTCCCTACTCATCGCAAGCTAACACCTATCAACTGTGGAAAGTATTCACTAACTGCTGATGCCATGTAATCCATGCCCACCAGAAGCAACTTGGTCTTGCCATGATTAAGTCTCAGTCAACTGAATGCTATCCATGATCTGATCTCTGAGATGGCATGCCCGGTCAGTGACATAGAATCACCCTGCCCAGGTTTAAACGATAGGGGAAACCAAGTGTCATTCTGCACAGCAGTGAAAACTAAACCTGTACTATACCTTTGGATCACTTCTCCTTACATCTCAACTTCACAACAACTTACTCTACAGCATGAATCTCCTGCTCTTTATAATCCACAAGCTGACAGAAGGGTGCCAAGGAAAAGCTTCAGTTTAAAGGTGAGATTTTGGCATAGAGCTAATCCCTAATCATGTGGGTATTTTGACAGAGAAAAACCAAAAAGGAATTCTGCAGCAACCACTCCCTCCGATTTGCACTGGCTGGACTGCAGGATGTGAACCCAGGACACCTGCATGGTGAACACCAGCTTCCCACAAAGCCATAATGTGGGTGCTCCTTTTCATTGGGAGGTGGCAGAGCCAAAGCAGCCTGGCATGGGCATGTTGTGTTGCTACGTGGGAGACCAGGGTTCGGGTTCAAGTCCCTGAAATCCACAGTGGGCGCAGGTTTCGGGGGGGAGGACAATGAGAGTTGCAGAGGTGAAGCCCCATGGAGGAACAGTGGGGAGGGAGCAGGCCACCCTACATTCATGCAACCCATAAACCCAAAGAGCTGCATTGGATTTGGCATCTTCTAGGAAAGTACCATCTTGCCAGGCCTCACTGAGATACTGCTTAACCTCCTGCCTTACCACAAATTAGGGGCAGGGCTTATAAAAATCAGGGACAAATGACCCAAATCAAGGACACATCTGAAAAATGACTAATATTGGCTCGAGGAGCTGCGTACAATACATTGCTTAGTATAAACAGCATTTTCTTAATCGGAACTATACTGTGACATTAATGGCAGGCATTTTTTTATTATTCAGATCTGTATTCTTCAGTGACAGAAATGCACAACTTAGGAGGGATGGAAGAAATTTGTGAGGCAAAATCAGAGATGTCCCTGAAAATCAGGGACTGGTGAGAGGTATGCTTAAGGATGAAGCAAGAGCACAGCCATTCGTCATGATGGGGAATGGGGAAATTGTTCACACCCCTTAGGGAGGTAAGTTAATAATATATAGAATAAAGTATACAGTGGTGCATGTAACGAGAAGTTTACACACACCAGCAGTGTTAGATGCTACATAAACCTCAAGAGAGAGGCTTGATCAGTATATGAAAAGTATCTACCACCGAGGGTGTGTGTAAACTTCGGGTTGAAACACACTACCCCATATTTTATTTCATATAATTGCTGGAGTTAACTTTTTTGCTACAGTAATTATATAAAATAAATGTTCCTGTGCAGCCGTGGTCCGATTAGGTTTCAACGCGGAGTCAGTGGTCTGCCTTATTTATTTAACAGTTTTCATATTTATTTGTTTCAGACGGCAGCCAAAATTTAAGATTTAAAAAAAAAACAAAAAAAACCCAGGAAACTCTGTGTTTTAAAATTACTTACCGTTGAGTTTGAGTGGGGGTTTAGTATCCAGGGGAAAGAGAAGACGACCAGTGGTCCAAAAGGAACAGCTGTGGCAGGCGTATGTGCAGAGTGAGGGAAACCATGTCTGTGTTTGTCATTATAAACACTCCTTTATAACGACAAATTACGCCATGGTTTCCCTATGGGAAAAAGGGAAATCAATTAATTATAAAAATATACAGAAATATTAACTGCTTCAAAAAAGGAAAAAATAATCCAGTTGGTTTGCTGTTCAGGTAATCTCTCTAAATGATGACAGCTTTAGGTGAGAACCAGACATGGATCAGTGCTCAACCAATCAGGAAATCTCAGGGCTTCGGTGCTGCGTGCTGTGGCTGCTCAGTGAGCTGGATAGTGGTGTATGAAAGGCATCACCAGGTTTGCATTTCAGGAATGAGGTGGTGGCTGGAGCGATGAGTACTTCAGCCCTGCCCTGGGATTCTTTACATAGCTTAAAATTCAATGTGGGTACGTAACTTAGTAACGAGTATATGCTTGTGCGACTTCATTGATAGACTGATAGTATTTGAATGCTTATGTTGTTGACTGTGATAAATAGATACTTTGACCTTTCGCACTCTCTGTCCCATGGGGAACTACCACCCTGTCGGGATACCATGAAGGCAAAGGAACCCTTTTGAGGAGGGTTCCACCCTAAGAGGTGCTGCTGGAAGATAATTCCTTTAAGCTATAGGTACCTTAGGAAGATGCCTCCAGAGAGAAAGGCATGCCGCTGGAGAAGGAGGGGAGGATGGTGGGGCAAAGAAAGAATGCATCTGAATGACACTGAAGGGAGTTGACTTAAATAGCTCAGGCAGGGGGCGTGGCTAGTTGCTCTCACCCACTGAACTGCAGTCATAGCCTTTGATTGTTTGGAGTAGGAGAAGGAGACACCAAGTCTCTCACTCTCAAAACTAGATCAGTTACCTTAAAAAATTAAAAAAAACAGCCCTTTATGTTCAGTAGCATGGGGGGGGGCACAACATTGCAGCTGGAAACTTGAAGTAAAAGCAATACACTAGGATTGTGCATGTGCTAATTTTGAAGAGGTTTGCCACAGCTTCTTCACCCTATCTTTATCACAACCATTGACATTTCTGTTAGACATGATATCCAAGAAATAAAATAACACAGCGCCCACTCATTTCGGGTCATAAAACTTCCACATATCCCATCTCGCCATGCTTTTACTAGGAGAAATGGCCGCTGCCTACTCCTCTTTGTAAACGCAATAGGATCTGGTCTTCAAAGCAGATCAGCCTTGAAATCAGAACAAAGCACAGAGTTCACCAGGGTCCAGTCGCACACAGTATGTGCAATCAGAACACCAGCATAATTAAATGGAATGTACAATGGAACACAAAAAGGATTTATGTAAACCTTTGATTTGTATGACTACAGCTTATGTCCTGTCATTAAAAGTGACCCAACTATTATATAAACACTTCTTAATTATGCACAACCAGTGTGAACAAGGCCAATGGATTATTACAGGAAAAGTTATCAAAGACAAAGCTATTATTAAGGAATCAAATATTTCTGAGCACAAACTGGCCAAATATTTACTGAAACCTGGCTTAATCCCCAGATACTTGACTCCACCATCTCATTATCAGGTTTCAACATTTTCAGAGAGCACAGAATAGGCAAATGAGGTGATGCTGCCTTCTCTGTCCTAGATCTGACCTGCAAGCCTCTAAACTTGAAATCAGCTCTCTGTCTAGGGACTGTGAACGCCTTGATCATTAAACTGCTGCTGGAACAGGATCATAGATCTCTCATCTTCCTATCGATGTCCCATCTTGTAAAAAGCAAATGAGCATGTAGCCCCTTACCAATTATTTCAGGCAATTCAACAAGACATGGGAATACACAGTAACTGGAGATTTCAACAGCAGTTGGACTGTTAAATCCAGCACGGGTCACAGGGATAAGGTGACCAGTCTCCCACACAAATGGTCATGGAGCACACCAGAACCAGTTATAAAACTGGCACTATGTCATTACTCCACTGGGTACTAGTAACTCACCCAGACAGGGTTAAAGATGGCAAACTTCTGCCTGTTGCCTTTAGTGACCATTCACCAGTGCAATGCCTGTGGGCAGTTATACAGCCCAGGCTCCCCCCCAATTCACATTCAGCTCATGTTGATAACCTGGTGGCCATGATTAACTAAGAGGCTGGGACCCCTGTACCACAATCGGATCAACCTCACTGCAGATGCTAGATGCCTAATAGTGGCCAGCTCTGTCCTATTACTGGTCACGTATGGCTTCCCTGTCTACACAGCTACCTGTGACATGGTGCTAAACAGATTAAAGCTGACCTGCAGTAAGGCCTGTTACTTTGTGCTTGGGACTGACAAGCACACCCGCAGCTGCACCCTTCATACCCTAACGAACTGGCTACCGCTACCTAGCAGAATAAAGCTCCAGACATGTCCACTGGCCAAAAAGGTGCTTCAGGGCCACCCCCCCAGATTAACAAACTGTTTCCACCCTGTTGCCAACCAATACAACACCAGGAGCAAGGCTAGGAGTGCCTTTGAACTGCCATTCTGATGAACTCAACTGGGCATGCAGTCATCTGCTGGCCGGGCCGCTGGGTGTTTAAACAAACTGTCTGAAATTCTGTTGAATCTGCCTTAGTGAGACCAGTTCAAGAGACCTCTATAGTCCACCTACCTGTTCAATGTAACTGACCGTTATTCTACCAAATTTGTATTCTTTTTAGTTGAACACACTAATCTTCACCTGTTATTTGGCTTTGGTAATATAAATTCATTTTGTGACTTTGTTAAATAATAATTTGTCTGAATGTATTTGTGCATGTCTTGAACCTGCTTGTATGTATTTGTGCTTGCCTTGCACAAAGTCTTAGAAACAAGATGGATGACCTGCAGGCATTGTTGGTGCAGAGTGGAGTGGATGTCACAGCAGTCATGGAGCCATGGGCCGCACCAAACCATGACTAGGACCTCATGATCCCTGGGTTTAAATTGTTCAGGAGGGACAGGGAGGTAGAAAAAGGGGGAAAAAATGGCAGTTTACATCAGGGAGGGTATAACCTGTATGAGGGAGGAGTCGGAAGAGGGAAGGGCAGAAGCAATGTGGATTCAATACTGTCGAACAGAGGGAGGAAGGTGAGGTTGGGGGTGGTTTATAGACCACCTAACCAGAAGGAGGAAAGGGACAGGGAATTGAACTCACAAATAAAGACTGCTGGAGGGAAGGGAGAGGTGGTAATTGTGGGAGACTTTAACCTGCCCGATGTGGATTGGAGGGCACTGGCCATGCATGCACCAGGAGATAAGTGAGCCTAGATGCACTGCAAAGTGGATTCCTGATAAGGGTGTCACAGAACCCACCAAGGAGGAGGCAAACCTTGATCTGGTGCTGATGAATGGGGACCATGTTCAGGATATAAAGGCTGAGGAGCCCCTGGGTGGGAGTGACCATCGCACAGTGTGGTTTCAGTTGGACATGGGCAGGGAAAAGGCCCCCACTAAGACTAATATCCTGGATTTTAGAAAGGCAGATTTCAGAAAGATGGGCGGGCTGCTAAGGAGTCACCTGGCAAGCATCTGAGGGGATATTGGGATGGACCAAGGGTAGTCCATCATTAAGTAGGGAGTAATGGTGGCCAAAGGGAGGGCATTAGGCTCAAAGGAAAGAGCTCGAGGGCCAAAGCACCCTGCTGGTTTAGAACAGAGGTTGACCAGGCACTAAGGGATAACCGGTGAGCCTCCAAGAAGTTCAGGAGGATCCAGAGGGAGAAAGACATGGAGGACTACCTGAAGATGGCTAGTGTAGCAAGTAGGGTTAAAGCTCAGAAGGAACTGCAACTAGCTGACAGAATTAAAAAGGGAGAAAAGGCCTTTTTTCACTACATTAGCGAGAACAGGGACAAGAAAGATGGGATTTTATTGGGTAGAGGAGAATGGGGGCAAAGCAGAAGTACTGAATGAGTACTTCTGTTCAGTCTTTGTCAGGGAGAGAGACAAACCAGTGCCACTAGGGGGAAGGAAGGAAGGAGGATGAATGTTTTGATAGAGGTAGATAGGATAAAGAAAGGGTTGCTAGCAATGAGGATAGAAAAATCCCCAGGCCCAGATGGTATACACCCAAGGATGCTGGGGGAGCTGATGGAGGAGCTTGCAGGTCCCTTGGATGATCAGTTCACTAGTTCATTGGAGTCAGGTATGGTACTGAAGGACTGGAGAATGGCACATGTAGTGTCCCTCAATAAGAGGGTCCCAAGGATGACCCAGGGAATGACAGACTGGTCAGTCTGACCTCGGTCATGTACAAGCTCATGGAGACCATACTTAAAGGGAAACTGTCGGCATTAAGAGCTTCACACCCAAGTATGGGGCTGGTCCTAATTTGCACTCTGTGAGCAAAAACATTTTGTTTATTTACTGTTTATTGCAGATCATATCACATCACACTAATTCTGTTGACCTGCAAGCTGACATTTTCTGTAACTACAAATCCCAGAATCCCCTGCAGCTGACATCAGAGGAGGGCTGCAGCAGTGGGAGATTCAATAGCCTGCAGTGTATTTTGGAGCTTTTATAAGCTCTGATCATATGTTTGCTGGTTCAGCTGTTCTGGGGCTAAGCACAGTCATCTGTGACCGTACTTAGCCCAGGGAGGACAGCAGAAACAACAAACAAAAGATCAGAGCTTATGAAACTCTAACATGTACTGCAGGCTACTGAATCTCCCACTGCTGCAGCCCTCCTCTGATGTCAGCAGCAGGGGATTCTGGGATTTTTGTTTACAGAAAATGTCAGCTTGCAAGTCAACAGAATTAGTGTGATACAAACTACTATACTGCAGTAAACACTAATATGTTTTTACTACAATGTGTAAGTTATACCAGACCCACACTTGGGTGTAGGGCTCTTAGTGCTGACTGCTCCCCTTTAAGGAAAGGTTCGTAGAGTATCTGGAAGAGAATGGCCTCCAGGATGAGTGGCAACATGGGTTTATGAGAGGGAGATTATGTCAAACAAATCTGATTGACTTCTTTAACTGGGTCACTAAAACAGTAGACATGGGCTAAGTGGTGGACATCCTTTTCAAGTACCTCAAGGGAATCAACAAAGTCCAAGAGGGTAGCATCTTTCAAAACAAGAGGTGTGCAAGAACAAGGGGGCACAATTTGAAGATGGGGGTGGGGCGGCTCAGAGGTAATTTAAGTAAGTATTTTTTCACAGAGAGGGTTGTGGATGCATGGAACGGCCTTCCGGAGGAGGTTGTGGAGTCAAAAACAGTGGTGGAATTCAAGCATGCATGGGACAGTCATAAGGCAATTCTAGGGGGTGGGGGCAGAAAGAGGTAGGCTGCTGGTTAACTAGGATCTGCAGCTTATCCATTAGGTAGGGAAATGGGCAGACTGGGTGGGCCAAGCGGTCCTTATCTGCCGTCAAATTCTATGTTGCTATGTTTCCTGAACTTCAGCAAGGCCTTTGACTCTGTACTTCACAAGAGGTTGATCAGGAAGGTGGCAGATCTAGAGGTTGGGAAGAAGTTGACCAGGTGGGTGGAAAACTGGCTGAGGGGCAGGACCCAGAGCGTGGTGGTGGAAGGTGCACTCTCCAGCACCTGGGAAGGTCACCAGTGGGGTCCCACAGGGCTCGGTGCAGAGATGTCTTCATCAATGATATCGGGGATGGCATTAAGGGCAAAATTTGCCTAGTCACAGACAGCACCAAGCCCTGTGGGAGGGTGGACACAGCAGAAGGGGGACACAGCAGGATCTAAGGGAAGATCTGGAAAAGCTAGAGAGGTGGTCCGGGATTTGGCAACTGGCTTCAATGCAAAGAAATGTAAGGCTATGCACACTGGAGCCAAGAACCAAAGGACTGAGTACAGCATGGGTGGCATCCAGGTATCTGCAGCCGAGGAGGAGAATGACCTGAGGGTGATAAAGGGCACTAGAAATTCGTGGGCGTGATTTTTGCGCTATTTCTGTGATTTGTGGCTTCCTCTGTGACCCACCCGTGACTTTAGCCATTCCCCTGTAACCCATGTAATAATAACTCTGAGTAGTTCCCAAAACCACTTACATTCATTTTTGCCGCACGGTTTTCGGTGTTCCAAACAAAGAAACTACAATCACTTCCGCTCCACATCATCAGCATGCATCTGTGACGTGGTAACAGGAGGCAGGACACTTGTTCGTCTTTCCTTAAAAAAAATTGGTGCCTTTTTTATAAATTCTGTCCCCCCTCAGGTCCGTTTAAGCCCCGTACAGTGTGTGAGTTGCTGGGGAGGGGGGGATAGTACATCCTATGTGTCCAGAGACCAGAGGAGAAAAAGAACTGTGCCACCTTCCCGACTGACCACCCGCCTGCTCGTTCAAGAACAGCAGAATTGCAAACGCCGACCTTTGGTTCCATCTTCTTTTTGCTCAGCTATGCCAGCGATCATGAGGGGAGCAGAAGGGAATATACCAGACCCGCTGCTAGCGATCGTGAGAGGAATGGAACAGAACCAAACCTGCTTGGCCACAAACCTGCAATCAGGGCACACACAGCAAGCAGCAGAGCTGTAAATCACTCGGTCAACTCACACTTGCTTGTAACTGTATCCAGCAGAGTACAGAGAGCCTACTGTTAGTTCCTGCTTCTGTCCTGAGGCTGTAAGTACAAGAATCCATTTATTTTTGGGGGGCAAGAAAGGTACAAATGAATGCATAGGGATGAAGAGAAGATGGGGGCAGATGGAAGGTTGGCATGGTTTGGATTGCAGTTGTAAAAAGCAGTTAATTGGGACTGTGGGATTTCCAACTCAAGTCTACAGGTCTGTGGCTGAGTGCACTGACCACAGTACTATATTGTTTATATAATATATGTATATATAACAACATATAAAGTTGTAAATAGAGGAATATATTTGAGGTTTGAAGGACTGGGGAGGGCACAGGTTCACTGCATGTGTGTGTGTGTGTGTGTGTGTACATTTTTCTTTCTAACTGTATAACATGTATTGTTTTGGTGTCTTTTTGATGTTGGGCAGAAGGGTGGATGAGCAGACTGGCACAAAGTTTTGTTGTTTTCACATGAATGATGCATACCAGTCTGCTAGGTCAGTTCTTTGCTTCAGCGGTTTCTTATTAATGGTTGGTGAAGGGACAGGCCTGGTGACAGAACAATTATTTTCCACATGTGTACCAGCTCACTGTAGGGTGGCAGAACGGGTGTAGTAGACTGGCACACATGCAGAAAAAAATTGTTCTGGCCTCGGGTGATGGTGGGCATGGGGTGGACGAGCAGGCTGGCCCAGAGCAATTTTTTTCCGCATGTTTACCAGTCTGCCAGATCCACGTCAAGCTCCTGTCACTTGTTGTTGATGGTTGGTGGAAGGTCGGGCCTGGCAGACTCGGCACACGTGCAGAAAATAATTGTTCTGGCCTTGAGTGATGGTGGGCATGGGGTGGATGAGCAGGCTGGCCCAGAACAATTTTTTTCTGCATGTATACCAGTCTGCCAGGTCCGTGCCAAGCTCCAGTCACTTCTTGTTGATGGTCAGTGGAGGGTAGGGCCTGGCAGACTTGGCACACGTGCTGAAATACATTTTTCTGGCCTCAGGTGATGGTGGGCATGGGGCGGAGGAGCAGATTGGCCCAGAACTATTTTTTTCTCTATGTATACTAGTCCGCCAGGTCCATGCCAAGCTCCTGTCGC
The DNA here is from genome assembly GCA_016271365.2 of Neoceratodus forsteri. Lineage (NCBI taxonomy): Eukaryota > Metazoa > Chordata > Ceratodontiformes > Ceratodontidae > Neoceratodus > Neoceratodus forsteri. Next base: position 70,118,084 of record JADMNL010000024.1, on the reverse strand, counting down.
TTCTTGTTGATGGTCAGTGGATGGTCGGGCCTGGCAGACTCGGCACACGTGCAGAAAAAAATTGTTCTGGCCTCAGGTGATGGTGGGCATGGGGCGGAGGAGCAGGCTGGCCCAAAACAACTTTTTTCTGCATGTATACCAGTCCACCAGGTCCATGCCAAGCTCCTGTCACTTGTTGTTGATGGTCGGTGGAGGGTCAGGCCTGGCAGACTTGGCACACGTGCAGAAAAAAATTGTTCTGGTCTTGGGTGATGGTGGGCATGGCGTTACCCAGTGTTCTAGTGGCCCAATAGAGATCCGGGATATTCCAAGATGACTGGCCTGTAACGTGGGGCAGGCGTGATGATGGCATCAGGGTTACCATGCGCCATAATGTCACTGCACGTTGCCCTGGGGGGGAGAGGAACAAGGGAAGAACCCCCCTCTGGAGGACAGTGAAGATGATGGGGACTCCTGTGGCATGGCCCACATCACACTGCCGGCCCAGCTCGTCGTGATCTCCCTGGGTGCCAACCCATAGGCTGCATGCATCCCAGTCATGCCAGGGGTCTGGGGTCTGGCTTAGAGCAGTGCAGGTGGGGAGATCCAGTCATGGGGGTTCAGGCAGGGTGTGAGAGGCCTTCACCCAGTGAGTACCCTGGAAGGATGCCCTGTCCTCTGGCATGCATAAAGAGAGTCTAAAAAAAAGAATCAATCAACATCAGTTTTATTTAATTGCAACAGTGCTTGCAAGAATCAAGAATCAATCATCAATTTCATTTAATTGTGACAGTGCTTGCAAGAATCAATCAACATCAATATGTCTCAGCCGAATGCCAAGCGACCGCGTCTGTCTCGCGAGGAGGTCAAACAGCTCCATCTTTCCTACACTGTGCGCGCCATTGATCGGATCACTCTGTATCCTGGTGATCTGTATGAGGATGGGGGCCAGCTGTTTTGCAAGTTCTGCTGTCAAGCCGTGGATTATCTTTGCAAGCATACAGTCGACCTGCCATGAGAACACAAAAACATGTGGATCGGAAAGCTGCAGCAATGAAGAGAAAACAAGATGGTATGTATACAATATTTATATACAAGTGTCACATTTATCTCTCTGTGCATGTGGGAGGGTGGATGAGAGTGTGTGTGTGTGTGTGTGTGTGTGTGTGTGTGTGTGTGTGTAGAGAGAGAGTGTGTGTGAGGGTGTGGGTGAGGATGAGGGTGTGGGTGAGGGTGAGGATGTGGGTGAGGGTGTCGGTGTGGGTGAGGTTGTGTGTGTGGGTGAGGTTGTGTGTGTGTGGGTGAGGGTGTGTGTGTGTGTATGCGTGTGAGGGTGTGTGGGTGTGTGTATGGGGTGAGGCTGTGAGGGGTGAATGGGTGAGGTGTGGGTGAGGGTGAGGATGTAGGTGAGGGTGTGGGTGAGGGTGTCGGTGTGGGTGAGGTTGTGCGTGTGGGTGAGGTTGTGTGTGTGTGTGTGTAGGTTTGTGTGTGTGTGTAGGTGTGTGTGTGTGAGGGTGTGTGTGAGTGAGGGTGTGTGTGTAGGTGAGGATGTGTGTGTGTGGGTGAGGGTGTGTGTGTGTGTGGGTGAGGGTGTGTGTGTGTGTGTGTGTGTGTGTGTGTGTGTGAGGGTATATGTGTGTGTGTGTGTGTGTGGTTATGGGGTGAGGCTGTGTGAGGGTGTGTGGGTGAAGGTGAGGAGGGTGGGTGGATGGCTGAAGGTGGGTGTGGATGGGGGGATCGGGTTGATCACTTTTTTAGATTACTCTTTTTTTTTCACTGTACAGGCAGTACCACACAATGACAACAGCCACTGGCGTCTTGTTTATCGAGAGCAACATCAGCTGCTGAGGATCATAAAGAATTTGTCCTGGACTCCGTAAGATGCCTGACACATGCAGACATTCTTCTAGAAAAAGCTCCGGCCTTTGAACGGTTTCTCTGCAAATACACAAAACATGGTGGAGGTCTTCCTGGGTCTGCTCAGCTACGCGCTACATACCTTCAGGAGCTTCACCCCAAGCATGAGGACTATGTAAGAAAGCTGGTTGAAGACATTGACCTCTACTTAATATTGGGTGAAACTACAGATGTCGGTGGACGTAGTGTTTTTGGAGTTCTGGCACAGCCTCTGACGAGGGTCAATGAACAGCCGGTGTTGCTAGGACTTGAGTTTTTGGATCGTGTGAATCACACCACTGTCTCCCGAGCTGTGCTTCGTATTTTAAATAAGAATGGCATAAATTTTGACAAGGTGTCTGCAACTGCCACAGACAGTGCCAGCTATATGCAGAAAGCATTTAAAACTATTCTTTCTGGCATATTCCCTAACGCTGTGCATGCAACTTGCATTGCACATTTGCTAAACTTGGTTCTGGAACTCTGGTCCACAGTACTGGAAGACCTTAATACTGTGGTCAGCTTGATCAGAAAGGTTTTCTGTCAGAGTCCCATGCGGCGCCATCAATATTTAGAATTTCTAGAGGCAAAGGATGGCATTGTGCCAAAGATGCCTGTATATGCTGTGCTGACCCGCTGGTGCTCCTGGGTAAAGGCAGTCAATTATCTGGCTGACTATCTGCCTCTTGTGGCAGACTTCATAAACAATATTTCATCAGATGCAGCTTCATTTAAAAAACTCAAAATGTTATTGTCGAGTAGACTTGATGTGCTTGTAGCACAAGCCACATTTGTGTCAGAACACTCCAGTGAGCTTGTGCAACTCATCGAAGAGCTGCAGTCAACGACGGTAACCCAAGGGCACAACATTTTTTCCCGACTGAATCACTTCCACTTATTTCTGGATTGCTGTGCCACAGCTGGCATACACGAATACAGGCCTAAGACTGTGGAAAAACTCTCAGTGTGCCAAGAGGGCGAGAGAGCTGCCTGTGTCTATCTGTTCCAACAAGTGATGTTGGAGAGCAGCCAAAAACTGGACAATGTCATCAAAGGACACCCCTCAATGCATGTTTTTCAGGCAGCCCATGTCTTTGATCTGCTACAACTTCCTATGCTGGACAAACAAAAAGACAGCTACATCACTGGCATACCGGGGCTTGCAGACATTTCACCCTTTGAGTGGCATGTTTACACTAATGCTGCCAAGTCAGTCCCAACAGACTTTGAAACTGCATTCTGGTGGGAGTTTCAGTCACCATCACTGAGCAAACTGGCAACCTTGGCAAAACGTTACATTTGGATGCCTGTCAGCACTGCCGACATAGAAATAACATTTTCTGTTTACGCAGACCTTCTGAAGGACAATAGAAGAACTCTAAAAGAAAATAATATAAAATTCTGTTAATGCTAAAATACAACAAACATTTTTAAATATTGCTGAATATTATGCTTGAAGTATTTCAGTTGGCTGGCAAACCAAGCAGAAGGCCTGGTTTCAGAAGGAGGTTAAGGGAGCAGCCCAGGTTCACACAGTATACTAGTGGAGATTGTGGGAATCCAATCCATGTCTACCAGATATACCACACTCTGGGCTATACAGACAGCCCAATATGTACTTTTCTGTTACTGTTTTCTGCTGGTTCAAGATAGGGGGGCCTTGGTGACGTGAAAATTGGAGAACAAATTATGTAACTTTTTATGCGTGTGTAAATGTGTTCATTTTTTATGTGTTTGGCTGGGGGTATGCATTTGGGATGGAGCTTCAAATTTTTTTTATCTTCTTTTTTTGTAATAGTTTTATGGTGGGTGGATTTGGGGCGGGGAGCAGAGCTGAATATATTTTGTCTGGAATGGGAGTGGGAAGTGAGTGAAAGTATTATGTCACTAACAAAGGTCCTATAAGACTGCTATTAGTGCAGTAATTGTGTAAAATGTATTGTTTGCAAAGAATAAAATGTGTGTGCTTTTAAAATAATGTGTTGCTTTTTGTATACCAAAAACTGAACTATTAACTAACATAAATGGCACCACACATGCTCCGCAACATTCCATAGTTTTGACCCCAAAAGTTCCGCAAGTTTGTCCACATTTCTCCTCAATTTCCCAGTGCCACTAGTGACCTGAAGAACTTCACACAGTGTAGGAAAGTGGCTGGCAAGGCAAACAAAATGCTGGACTACATTGCCAGGGGGATCAGCAGTAGGTGGGAGGAGGTAATTGTGCCCTTGCACAGGTCATTAGTGAGGCCATACCTGGAGTACAGCATACAGTACTGATGCTTATATCTTTAAAAGGACATAAACCAGCTGAAGACAGTCCAAAGGAGCGCAACTAAAATGATCAAGGGCCAGTGGGGTAGGATGTACGAGAAGAGGTTGAAGGCCCTAAACATGTACTCCCTGGAGGAGAGGAGGGGGGGAGAGATGATTGAGACCTTCAAGTATTTGAAAGGAATAAATAGGGTGAACAAGGAGGGTCTCTTAAGCTCAGTGGGAAAGTGGGAATCGAAACACATGGGGACACAGTCTCAAGTTGGAGGGAAGAAGTTTAAGAGAGAAAGGCTAGAAGGAACTTCTGGAGAGAGTGGTGGTAGGTTTGAATGACCTTCCTGAGGAAGTGATTTCATTGAAAAATGATAGGCAGCTTCAAGAGGGGCTTGGATAGAGTTAAGGGGGAAATAAGGGTAAAGAGGGGGATGGACGGAGGGGAAGGTCTGACTGGGAAGGGAGGGCAGGGTCAATAGCTGATGCTGAGGACCCTGCGATAGGAGCAGACTGGATAGACCTAATGGCCTTATTCTGCTGGCCTCGTCATATGTTCGTATTGGTGTTACTCAGATAGTATCCTAGGAATTAGGATACCAACAGATACCTCCCATTTGGCCAGATAGTTGCTGTGGTAGGATAGTAGTACCATCTGACCATGGATTGTACCCTCAAGGATCCATCTCAGATCCTAACTATCTGACCTAGGCTCCCTGGATCCTAACTAGGATCCATCGCTATCTGACCACTGGATCCTACGTCTGTCTTTGGTAGGATTTCTAGTAGGATCCAAGGTAGGATACCAGCACTATCTGACAGATAGTGATAGGATCCACAACAGCACTGTCTGAGCAACACTAGTTCATATTCCCCTCGGAATCACTTATTAGCATCTATAGTGTGTCTTTGTAATGCTGACACTGACATGGAACCTTTGTAAATGAGTACTTGTGTTCAAAGGTACTCTCTGACTAGCTAAATCAATCAATCAGTATTAGGTGTGGCAGAGTTTGTAGGTTAAGGGTTCGACTCAAATTCCAGGGACTTGGTAGGGACGCCCAGTGCTAACAGTGCAGTGTTTACTTTGTGGGCGTGCATAATGGCTGCTCCATTGGCTGCATGTGGTCTCTGCACTGTTGGTAACCTATTGGAAAGTAAAGCAATTTGAGACATTATGCATGCGAAAGGCATGGTACGAAACCAGATTCAACTCCATGATTGTCTTACTGCAGCCTCTTGCTATTTAGTCAAAATCAGAGTCATAAACTGTGAAAATTATAGCATTTATGTTCAAATTATTTATTTATTTATTTAAAGTTGATAACCGGGAAAGGCATGCAGAGTCAAGGCTAATTTCCAGGTGCGACCTGGGGTAAGGGATAAGGACATAGGATGCATTTATACAAGAGGATAATCAAAAGCAAGAAATAACAAAACGTTTACATTATACATTGCATTAGATGCATGGTATAGTTAGTACAGCAATAAATACCAAGACCAGACCAGGAAGACCAGACCTGGGTTTGAATCCCACAGCTTCCACTTGCATACTGTGTGACCCTGAGCAAGTCACTTAACCTCCTTGTGCTCCCAGGTTGCTCCTGTAAAAAAGCTTAGTGCGCTATACCTGGTTAAACAACTAAATAAAAATAAATAAATAAATAAATAAATACATACATACATACATACATGTGTTGATGAGAGGACATGGCATGTCGAGTCTTGGTACGTAATGAGCTAGTATAGCAATAAAATAATATGTACAATGAGAGTGAACATACATATACTCATAGAGCATAGCACATGGTAAGCAGAGCAGCAGTGAGTATAAGCAAGAGGCCAGGGGAATTGAGATGAGGAGGGGAAGGGGAAGCCGCCTTAAGTACTTTTTGAGGAATGCAGCAGTTGGTAGACTATGTACTGAGAGAGGTAGAATGTTCCAGAGGGGAGGGAGCTGATATGCCAAGGCTAGTTTCCCAGAGAGTGAGTGAGGCTGGGATAGAGCAAAGGAGCGATGATCACGAGTGCGCAGCGAGTAACCATAGTTGGGGGCAGGGGATATCAGTGAAGAGAAGTAGGAGGGAAGGGTGTTAAACCAGAACTTGGCGATGAAGGAGGCAGAGTGCACAAGGCATTGGTTATCAAGCGTGGGAGATATACGGTTTGGTAGAGGAGGCAGTGATGTGTGTGGTAGGGGAGGTTTGTGGCGAAACAGCAGAAGGCATGAAACAGAAGCTCTAACTTGGTTAGGAATGATTGAGGAGCTGAACTGTATACCACATCAGCATAGTCAAAGGACGGGAGGATGAACTTAGAGATGATTTCCTTCCCGATAGGGATCAAAAGACTGGCCTTGTGTCTAGGCAGCATGTCTAGTTTAGGGCAGAGTGTGTTGTGTATTGAATCAAGGTGGAGGGAGAAGTACAGTTTGGGTCCAGCCATACACCCAAATATTTGCACAAGTCAACAGCAATGATTTTAGAGCTGTCAATGGCATGGGGGCAGTTTGGCCAGATCAGATGATGTCAAACACAGAAACACATACACACGCACACGCACACATACACATACACACACACACATGACTCACAGCATACTAGTGTACTACATCAACCAACTCAAAACAATGAGGAACACTGCCTTGCTAAGTGTCCTGCAGCTCCATCCCATTCTCTCTAGCCATGCCTGCTTTTTTTCCTCTCCCCCCATCTCACTGAGCCTGCAGTACCTCCTGCCTTGCTGAATGTCATACAGTTCCATCCCATTCCCCCTCCACGGCTTCACATTGTCCCCCTTGGCTCCTGCCACATTGAGGCTGGAATACTTCTGCCTTGCAAAATGTCCTACAGCTCTGTTCATTTCCCTCTCTATGGCTCACTGAGGCTGCAGTACCCCTTATCTTGCTAAATGTCCTACAACTTTTCTCTGTTCTTTTCCTTTTCCATAAGATGTCATGGTCGTTGATAGCATCTTTCGATGTACCTGGAAGTTATTTTTAGGTTGGTTCGCGCATGCGCAGCCAACATATTGCAGTAGTAGCAGATTTGGAGGTGCGATCACTGTTGGGCGAATGCAGGTCACGCATCAGTAGGTGCGTCCCTCATTCCCCAATAAGTCTGCATGCTGGCGCCACACCAAGCATACATCATGTGGCGAGCACATCTCTGGAAAGGTCCGCTGCAATGTGAGCAAAGCTCATCATACACAGCGGACCTCCCGACGTGCGTTCCCTGGTGGTGAAAAATAGATTAAAAATGGCTGCACAATGCTGACTTTGGGGGTGCCCAATCCCCCTGTCCATGCCGTGACCCTATGTATGTGGCGACGGGGAGCCCACTCCCCATCGTCATACTCACCCATTTGTTATGTAATAGAGGGGTTGACCAATCCCCTAGGCTCTTGCCCCCTTCGTTGTGTGTGTGCTGACAGGGTGCCAATCCCCTGTCGACTACAGCATCCCCAAAAAAAAACACTTAAGTGGCATGCTGGGAGCCCACTCCAGTGTGCCAAATCCCTGAAAAATAAAACCATCCCGCAATGTTTTTTCCCTTAACTCTGTGAAAGAAGAAAACAGTCCCTATGGTCTCCCTGCCCTCCCACAACCCGGCCCACCTTCTGCACCCTGCCAATCCTACACCCCTCACCCCATACCTCGAGGAGTCGGTGAGGCGATTTTCGCGGACCGGGAACATGTCTGCACTCTTCAAAGTCGACCACGAACTGAAGAAATGCCAGTAAGCTGTATAATGGCATAAATAGGTGTTTTTTCAACTTTAGTGCATATCTCGGGCATTATTTGGCACTTTTGCACCACATTTTCAACATGGGGTTATTGGGACCCCTCCTCATTAATTCAGTCACTGCCAAGGTGATTTCGCAGTCACTGCATGGAATCATCTTTCAGGACCGAGTAACAAAACAACAGTGCCACTGTTCCTGAGGGGAGCTCTCCAAAAGCCTATGTTGCAAATCTGATGAAAAAATCCCCAAAATGGCTGTTTTATAAGCGTGCGTTGCGCTGTTTCCACGCACGCTCATAACTTCATAAATCTGTAATATCTTCACTCCAGATTTTAAAAATTGGCATTTCCCACACCTCCTGATTTTTACATATCCTGGCCAAAATGTGTTTTTGCACATCGGGCGCAGAACAGCGCGATTGCTGTGCGAAATCAGTTTTTGGGACAGTTTGAGGAAATGACGGTGACACTGTTCATGAGCAGAGGTTCTAAAATGCCTATGTTTACGTTTTGGTGCCGAAGGTCCATAAAATGACTGTGTTACAAGCAGGCATTGTGCAGTTTCCATGCACCCTTGTAACTTCGCAAATTTGCAATATTTCCATGGCAGATTTTCAACACTGGCATTTTTTCACACCTCCTTATGAACAGTTTAGCTGTCATTTTTCACATCCTGCCCAAAATGTGTTTCCACACCTGTGGCGCACAATGGCGTGGTCACTGTGGGAAATCACCTTTAGGGACAGATTAACAAAATCACAGTGCCACTGTTCATGAGGGAAGGTCCCAAAATGCCTATGTTAAAAATGTAGCTAACAAGCTCCCAAACATAATTGGGTTACGGATGTGTGTTGCGCAGTTTCTATGCATGCTCATGACTTCACCAATTTTTCATATTTTCACTCCAGATTTTCAGCGTTGCCATTTTTTAACGCCGCCTCATTAACAATACAGTTGTCATTTTTTCACATCCTGCCCAAAATGTGTTTTTGTCCCTATGTCGCCAAATGGCATAGCCACTGTGCAAAACCACCTTTCAGCTAACAAACTGATTTTGCCGCTTTTTGTGAGGTGGGTTCACAAAAAGCCCATGTTGAAAATTTGGAGTGAAAATACCAACACATGCCTACGGTGTTAGGGTTTCCAACTGTAGCATCCCACCCTGTAGAGACTGACAGGTGTCAGGGGTTTGACTTGGGATCATCGGCTGTAATGCTCATGCCATTCCACCCCCACCCCCACCCTGCAGCCAGTGACAGGCATCGAGGTGTGCCTTGCACTGTTCAGCCACAAAGTTCACCCCATTCTCCTATACTATGCCCACCTCAACGTATTTCCTTATGGAATGGGATAAGTATAATGCCCAAAGACCCCAAAGCACACCACAACACTTGTCAGTGTCTATAGGGTAAGGTGAGATACAATGCCATGAGCATTATAGCTGATGACCCAAAGGCACACCCCAATGCCTGTCGCTCTCTACAGGGTGGGGTTGGCATCACTTCAATACTTCACTGCCATTCCTATTATGTGTCTCTAACTCCGGCACTACCAGTGCCAATGCCAGCGAGACAAAATTCAGCATTGACAAATGCTTGTTTTTTAATTAGTTCTGCTGCACCCCGGACCACTGGGATAATGTCTGTGTTTTTGTTCTACATTTACTTGTTTATATCAAAAGTTTCATTAGGAAAGACATACTGAACTAGTAACAGCTCATTTACAGATGCGTCCGGGAAGGGGGAGGGAGTAGACAATACCAAGGTGCTGAGTAAATAAAATGCAAAAATACAAAGTACAGTAAGGTGCAGTAACAATAAAAGTATGATACAATTGGCCAGGAGTGATATTTAGGCAGATAAGCCAGCATAACCAAATATAAAAGGTGTAAGATCTTGTTTGTATTATAGATCGAGGGAGAGCTCTTGACCAATCGGAGTGCTCCCTTCCCCTGTGCATGAGACACACTCATTCTGTGAAGTGTCTCATGCACAGATGCCCTGCAAATAGGCACATTCCCAGACTTTTTATATTTTAATACATCCCCCATTGCCACTCGTTACAGGATAAGAGTGGTTTCACTTGCGTTCTGTTCTAGCCAGAACAGTTCAGCTTCGCTTCGCTATTCTTGCCGGAGCAGAATGTGCGTGGGACTCTGTCTTCCTTGCTCATGATGTTGAGACTGCCCTTGATTACTTTATTTCCACTTTTCTGTCACTCCAGGACACATATACGCCTAAATGTACCAAGCAAGTTTGGGCCAAACGGACCAGGTGGCTACACAAGGACCTCCTCTCATCCCTATGACTGCATGACAAATGCTGGCGACTCTTTAAAAACTCAGGGCATCAAGCGGACTATGATACCTACAGAGCACAGCGAAACTTGTGTAAGAAACAAATCCGTCCAGCTAAGAGCTTGTATTGTAAAGGCCTACTAAATGAAGCTGCTGGAGACCCCAAGAAATTCTGGGTGCATGTAAAATCCTGCCTGGGAACAAGCCAACCTCACCATAAAAATGACATGGTCCTTAATGGAGTCCACTGCAATGAACCTTAAATTATTGTAAACCACTTTAATAAGCTCTTTAAAAACTTGTCGAAATACACAGCCTCATTTAAACCTGTCGAAATACACAGCCTCATTTAAACCTGTCAAAATACACAGCCTCTTTTCCACCTAACCCAAGCTCGCCATCCTTCTCTGGAACAACTGCGCCACAACACCCTCCTTTCTATTTTAAGGGCATATCAAAGGCTATAGTCCTAAAACAGCTCAGTTCAATCTCGGACAACACCAGCGTTGGCTCCGATTGCCTTGAGCCAAAACTTCTGAAGTTAGCTGATCCTCTTATTGCTGCACCACTAACCAAACTCTTTACCATGTCTCTCTGTCATGGACATGTCCCAGATCTCTGGAAAATTGCAAAAGTCACCCCTATTTTCAAGAAGGGAGACAAAAAGAACACTGCAAATTACACGCATATAGCCATTCTGTCAGTGCTCAATAAAATCCTAGAGAAAATAGTGGCCACCCAGGTCATGGAGCATCTCTCTAAACTTGAACTGTCATCACCCTCTCAGCATGGCTTCCATAAAGGTCATGGAACTTCCACCACACTACTAAAACTCACAAACAACATCCTAACTTCTATGGACCAAGGACTCATGACCGGGGCAGTATTTATTGACCTCTCCAGCACCTAACTTTTTAAAAAGGACAGGGGTTCAATTAATTTATTTTTAGTAGAAGTCTAAAACTTCCATGAGTCGAAATCTGGAAGTCATTCTAATTTTTTAGAGTCAAAATACTTTCTGAAAGTCACATTTTGGAAGTCAATATTCTGGGAAGGACCAATTTATGGATGTTAATATAAATGTAACCCCCCTGCAAATGGGGGTTCCCAAAAGACTTCGAGGAGCTTGCTTGAATGCTCCGAGCCTGAATGGTGTTCGGCGTTTAAGCCATTTATCTGTGAGTGTTTTTAGAGCCTCTGATACTGTCTCTTTAAGAGCTGTCTGCTTGTAGACATAATTAGTTTGTATGGGGAGGACTGTGTGTTTCTCTGCTTGAGTCCCACTCGAGCTGCTGCCAATTCACTTCATTTTTGCAGTCACTAGGAGTGCAAAGGGAACCTATCTGAAAGATGTAACTGTTTGCCAGAAATCATTTAGAGTAATTATTAAAATACAGTTTGTCTAACCTGCTTTTCTTTGCAATCAGAACTGAGTTTGCCTAGTTCCCCATTCTAGTTTTGAACTGCTGAACTGGACCAATCAGTGTGGGTTAAGGGAGCTCTAAAATGGTGCCTGTGGACGAATCAGAATTTGGACTCGTAAACTGAGCCAGCCACAAGAGGATTGTATGGGCAGTGATTCTGGGAAATGTAGTTTGGACTTCGGAGCCTTTTTGGACCAACAGGGGAGCCTATTGTGAGTGACAGCCAATCCAGCCAAGAACTGGGAGGAACTCAAAGGAAGTGCCTGGTTTTGTCTGCTGGAGTTTCAGTTTAGCTCTGGCAGTGAAGAGGGAAGGAGCCTTGTGCTCCTTCGGTGTGCAGTTTTAGTTGGGAAACGCGTGTAAGGCCCCAAGTTTCGGTCTGCAGCTTGTGCAAGTGTTTGTTTGGACTGAATCTGACCTGTGAAGAGAATCAAGGAGATCTGAAGAGTAGAAACCAGGCTCACCCTGTAGAAGACTGGAGAAATTGCTGAATCACACTCGGTCTGTCAGGAACTGAATCTGCTGTGTGTTCTCCTGGGTACTGTGCAGTAATTGCGATCGGGATAGAAGCAGCCTGCCTGGTATAGTACTTTCTTTTCCATATAAATGTGTGTAGTGCTAGTGGGGACTCAGTCCAAATCCCTGTACAGTGAATTGAGTGCATGAAGCTGCAAGTAAACCCCAGCTTAATCCAGACTACATCCATTTGCTCTGAACTGCCTTGGGGTCCAGTCACAAGGACCTTGTCCACATGGTCTGCTCCGCCTGGCAATCCAGGACAATCTGCCTTCCATTCAGTTTCAGCATTGAATTTGTGAGTACAAATCAGGGTAGCTCCCTGCCATCATCTAATTGCAAGTGTTCCATCTGATTACTTTTCTTTCTTTCTCCACGAACTGAGCCTGCCAGCTCCGGATTACAATTTGGGTATTGTGCATGCATTTTCCATCTTCAGGGCCCCAACCAGCTGCACCAAATAGGCTAGCCTCTTATTGCCTGGGTACCCAGTAAGAGTGACATTAGGGACATTTTGGATTCTGAAATATGTGCACAGTACTGTGATTATTAATGCGTTTAAACTAATTAACCTGATTTCCCCCTGTCCTTGTTATATCCCCCTAAATAAATCAGATCTGTTTGTTTCAGCAAAGTTACACTGCGTGAGGTATTCGTCTATGTTAAAGTATTGTACTGTGGTTTTTGCACTGTATCATCTTATTTTACAGGGAGTCCCAGGAGTCACACTGCCCGAACCAGTCCTGGGGGTAAGTGTATACTGTGAAGGTAATTCTGATATATTGTGTGGGCCACTAGTGGGAAGAAAGGGGGTCACAGTGTCCCAGAGGGCTGTGACCAAGTTAGTTTAACTATTGCAAACCCTGACCTCTGGGTGGAGGCACCCGCCATCGGATCCAGGCCCCTCAACCTGTTAGTGGCAAATCAGGCAGGGGTAGTAGCCCTTGGGATAGCGCCATCTAAGGATTACATAAATAGTACTGGTAAAATACAATTTCTTTCAGAGAAAAAGCCACCATTTCTTGACTTCCATGCCTGCAGTTTTGGAAGTCATCTTTTTTTTTTGTTTTGCATTTGGAAGTCAATGACTTCCTCCCCTTTTATTTTGCAGTGTTTTGCCTTATTTTTGGAAGTCAAATACTCTCAAAATGGGGTTAACTGGATCCCTGGAGAAGGGGCGTGTCACTATATCAAAGGCCTTTACTAGGTCAGTGAAAATGGCATTTAGCAAAGGTCAGTGATCTGGATGAGGGAGGAGATGACGGAATGGAGTTTGCAGCAGTCAGACTGAAATGGGGAGAGGAAAGAAGAGACAAGGTAGGTAGGTAGATAGCTGGGAGAGAACAAATGTTTCCTTCTCCTTAGCCAGGGCAGGAGGAGCAAGATAGGCCCGTAATCACCTGGGGAAGGCAAGTCTCTCCTTTTGAGGAGGGGGGTACTTTAGCCTGCTTCTAGGACTTGGGGACAGGTCCAGTTATAAGGAGATATTGAAAAGGGAGGGAAGAGGGGCAACAATGGCTGGTGCAGAGAGATGAAAGGGGAAATTGTTTAACTAGGAAAGGCTCACTAAGCTGGAACTTGTTTCCAGGTGTGACCTGGGAGCACAAGAAAGTTAAGTGACTTGATCAGAGTCACACAGTATGCAAGTGGGGGCTAATGGGATTCAAACCCAGGTCTCCAGGTTTGCTGCTCAGTGCCCTTAATCACTGTGCTGTACTGCCTTGCTGAAGAAGATTAGAATCCAGTCCATCTGGGCTGTGCCACTAAGAAGAATTAAGAGCGAGAAAGGCAGTAACAGTGGTCTCTTTGGAGACTGGGGATTAGGAAAAAGATGATGGGGTCAAGGGCTGAGGGACAGGGGGCATTTTAGGAGAGACATGGTAGGCAGGAAGGGGAGAATGTAGGTAAGAATAATGTAGGAAGAAGGAACAGGATGTAAAGAAAATTGTTAATGGTGTTAGAGACTTCAGTTGGATTGGAGATATGTAAGTTTCCTAGTTTGAGGATGGGGGAGGTAGACTGGGTGGGGAGTCCGGAAGGGAGTGAATAATCTTCCAGAACCTGTCAGGGATATAAGGTTGTTCAGTAGGTTATAGGTGAAGTACACTGATTTGGCCTATTTGGAGGCCTGGCGTTATGCAGTTGTTTGTATCTCAGCAAGTCCTCAGTAGAGCCTGTGGCTTTGTGGAGATGCCATGCAGAATCACGAGCTTTGAAACAGTTAGTGACTTCTGCAGAGATCCAGGGAAGGTGGGACCCATGAACACCAGACCTCCTTAGAGGGGCATGTTTTTCCCTTGTTGCCATGAATCTGGACATGTAATAGGTTACATAGAAACATAGAATTTTGCCAGCAGCAAAAGACCGCTTGGCCCACCCAGTCTACCCAGTTACAGTTCAGCATAGAAACATATAAACATATATGTTATTGGCAGATAAGGACCACTTGGCCCACCTAGTCTGCCCTAAATGTCCTACCTACAGTGCATTCTAGGAAATGGATCTATATCAGTGGGTATTGTAAGTCCTGACCAGTCAGTGGCCTAAAGATCCTCTAGCAGTGATGGGAGTTCAAGAGACTTGAGCAATCTAGAGCAGGTAAACTCTGGAGGGGCATTAATGCGGCAGAACCTACGGATACTGTATACCATGCGATGGTCACTGAAAACACTTGGTAGGGTGTCAGCAAAAAATAATGCAGTGGGGGTGATTTATATTCAGATTTCCAAGGACTAAGGACTCACGAAAGGGAGGAAATGGATTAGAGGGTGACAGGACAGATGTCAGTCTCAGCTTTATGGGGAGAATAAAAAAACAAATATTGTGCACAGTAGCAGAACCCAGACCTCTCCCCACAAGGCCAACGGTTTTGCGCCTCCCTTGCTTTCTCAAGACTTGAGAAAGCACAGGAGGTGCAAAACTGTTGGCTGTTTGGGAAGAGGTCTGGAGTCTGCTAGTGTGCACAGTATTTGAGTTTTTATCATTGTCTCGAATAAAATATGGACTAAAATAAGATGTTCTAACTTTCATCTATGGAGTTGTGAGTGCAGCGGTTGGAGAGTGACATTTGTACAAGAACTTTGCTTGCACCACGTACACCTGGGAGTCGCTATAGAGGTACATGACTTTAAGGGGAGGAATAACTATCACTGATGAAAATGGGAAGTGGACAGGGAAAACAGCCTTCACAAGTGGAGTTCATGGGGAGAGGGGATGGCAGAATGAGACTCGACGTCACCATGAAGGCTGTGATACATGTGTAGAAGAACTCCACTACCACACTTAGCATGACCCTGTTTGTGAACTGTGTAACCAGAGAATCCAATTTCTACGTCACTGATGTTGGCAAAGAGCCAGGTTTCATTAACGATCAGCACGTCAAGATTGTAGTGCCAAAGTTATAACAAGTTCTACAAGTTACTCCACCTAGGAATGCAGTTTTCCGATTTAAAAGCAGTTATGAATACAAGACAAAACAAGCATTTGTCAATGCCGAATGTTGCTGTGCTGGCATTGGCTTTGGTAGTGCAGTGCGGAAAAACATTTTGGGCAGGATGTGAAAAATGACAGCTGTACAGTTCATAAGGAGGTGTCAAAAAATGCCAGTGTTGAAAATGTGGCATGTAAATATTGCAAATTTGCAAAGCTACAATGGTGTGAGGGAAATGTGCAACGCATGCTAGTAACAATCATTTTATGGACGTTCGGCACAAATTTTCAACATAGGCATTTTAGCACCTCTGCTCATGTACTGTTATTTCCTCAAACTGTCCCAAAAAGTGATTTCGCATAGTGACCGCGCTATTCTGCGCCGGACATGAGAAAACACATTTTGGGCAGGATATGTGAAATGACAGTTGTACCATTCATCAAGAGGTGTGGCAAAATGCCAATGGTGAAAATCCAGAGGGAAAATATTACAAATGCACAACGTTACGAGCATGTGTGCAAACTGCGCAATGCACGCTCATAACACAGTCATTTTCTGGAGTATCATCACCAAATTTTCAAAATAGGCATTTTAAGACCTCTGCTCATGAACAGTGTCACTGTCATTTTTGTAATCTGCCCCGAACACTGATTTCCCACAACGACCACGGTATTGTGCGCCGGAAGTGCGGAAACACATTTTGGCCAGGATGTGAAAAATGACAGCTGTACTGTTCACAAGGAGGTTTAGAAAAATGACAATGTCAAAAATCTGGAATGAAAATATTGTGAATTTGCGAAGTTACAAGCGTGCGTAGTAGCTGTGTAACGCACGCTCGCAAATCAGCCATTTTTTGGATTTTTTCCACCAAATTTGCAACATAGGCTTTTTGAGAGCCCACCTCATGAACACTGCCACTGTTCTTGTGTTAATTGGTCCCGAAAGGTGATTCCGCGTAGTGACTGTGAAATCACCTTTCGGGACCGATTAACATCATAACAGTGACAGAATTCATGAGGAGGGGTCCCAAAAACCCCATGTTGAAAATTTTGTGAAAAAATTCCCAAAAATGCCCGAGATATGCATCAAAGTTGAAAAAACCCTGTTTATTCCATGATACAGCTTACCGGCATGTCTTCAAATTCGCGGTCGGCTTTGAAGAGTGCAGATGTGTTCCCGGTCCACTGAAGATCGTCGCGCCAGGCTCCAGAGGTAAGTATGGGGTGAGGTGGGGTGTGGGGAGGCAGGGTGTGCAGTGGGTGGGTGTGGGTGGTGAGAGGGGGGTAGGGAGACCGCCAAGGGACCGTTTTCAGTTTACAGGTGTTAAAAAAAAAAAAAAAAAGACATCGGGGGACTGTTTTCAGTTTAATAGGTGCTTTGGCATGCTGGGGTGAGCTCCCGGCATGCCACCTGAAATGTGTGTGTGTGTGTGTGTGTGGGTGGGTGCTTTAGCCGATGGGGGATTGGGCACCACCGTCGCAAACAAGGAAAGGGGCACGTAGGAGCCGCGGGGATTGGGCACTCGGCAAGCAAAAAAGGGGAGGGTTGGCATGATGCCGAATGGGATTGGACACCCCATTGGCACACAATAAGTGGGGTTGACAGGCAACAGCAGCAGTAATTGCTGCCATGTTGCCTGCATGTAGGGGGAGGCGTGTTGTGGTCACGTTGCATGAGAGCTTCGCTCTCACTGCAGCGGACCTTTTCTCTGATGTTGTTGCCTTATTAGCTAGGCAGGGTGTCGGCCCCTGCTGCTGGCTGATTGGGGAATGCGGGACACACCTACTGGTGCATGCCCTGCATTCGCCCAACAGTGACTGCGCCTCCAAATCTGCACTACCACAAGATGTTGGCTGCACAAGCGTGCCAACATAAAAAAAAGTCCACACACTTGCACTGTAAAGTTTTCAGCAGATTTATTTTTTCCTTTCAAATCTCAGCTAAAGCACTAATTTATTTATCTCTTCTGTTTGTCTGAGTTCCACATATGTGCACACCACACCCTTATGTATGAAAGTGTAATTATCTGTACAGCACCAGGTTGTGGATTAGAGAAAGAGTTAGGTGATTCTGCGAGTCCTAGGTTTCCAGCTGCCTGGTGGCACAGTTGGTAGAGCAACTGGAGTGGTATTCCGGTCAGGCTGGGTTCAAATACCAGCTTTCTGTCTACTCTTTAATTAGGTTCCACATGTATGTGCACTGCACGCTTGTGAATGAAAATGTAATTATCTGTGCAACGCCAGGTTGTACATTAGAGAATAAGTAAGGTGCTTCTGAGAGTCCCAGGTTTCCAGTTGCCTTGGTGACACAGCTGATAGCACCACTGGAAAGATATTCTAGGTGACTAGGGATCAAATCCCAGCTAAGGCCAAAGTTATGACAATGACTATTCTTTCTCTCTTCTGTTTGTTTGGGTTTAATATATGTGTACACCACACCTTTGTGTGTGAAAATCTAACTATCTGTGCGCCACCAGGTTGTGCAACAGAGAAAAAGTGAGATGTTTCTGGGAGCTCTGGGTTTCCAGTTGCCTTAGGGCAGAGCTAGTTGTGCAACTGGAACAGTATTGTGGTTGGGTTGGTTCAAATCCCAGCTAAGGCATTTTTTTCTTTCTCTCTTCTGTTTGTTTTTGTTCCATATGTATACACACCACACCCCTGTATATGAAAATACAATTGTGCAGTACCAGGTTGTACATTAGAAAAAGAGTAAGTTGCTTTTGGGAATCCCAAGTTTCTAGTTGCCTTGGTTGGTGGGACAGCTGGTAGCACAACGGGAATGATATTCTGTTTCTGTTTGCACTGGGTTCAGATCCCAGCTAAGACACTTATTTCTTTCTCTCTTCTGTTTGTTTGGGTTTCATCTACGTGCACACCACACCCTTGTGTGTGAAAATAACTCTTTTCCTACTACCAGTTCTGTAACACTGTAAGTCAGTATATAGTGATACAGGACTTGTGTGCAGGAGATGGTGCCTAACCAGGGTGGTAAGTGGAGGATAAGTGGTCGCCGCTGTCTCTGGGTCGTGGGTGGCACTGGGGTAGTGCAGAGGCTACCAGGAGGGTGGAAGAACCACTGGAAACAACAGACTTTCTTCTAACAGGGATCAGGTAAAGGGGGGGGCACTGGGCACTAGGGCAGTTTGTTAAAATGCCAACAGGCAGCCAGCCCAATGGCACGGAGAGCTAAGGTGCTGGTTGCCATACATGCTGCCATGCAGGTAATCCAGGCTTGAGAACAGAGCAGGGTTGCTCAGGCTGGCTAGGGAAAGGAGTGATTGAGCATCCATAGAAGGCTCTCTTCCTTCATCCTTCGGGGAGCGAGGAGGGGCACATGTGCTGCTGCTTGACTGCCACCCAGCAGAGGCTCGATGGCATGGCAGACAGCCTCCTCTCTTAAGGCCTGGCTCAGGCGTTCAGGTACATGTGGCATCTTCACATCGCATGTCCATGCCACTGTACATGTGACAACCTTAATGGCAGGGATCAGAAAATGGGAAAAGTGGGGGCTATGCAACGAGAAAGTTTCTCTTGTCCACCTTGACCCCTGCCATTGCCCCAGGCCCTATTGAACAGATATGGACTCTGGTGGTGGGGAGGATGGCCCTCCCTGGCCTCCTCCTTGAAGACAAGCCCTGGGGGAACAAGGCAGGTGAGATCTGAAAGGAGACAGTAGCCAGTCAAGGTAGGGTTGGGGCTAAAGAGCCAGCCAGCACCCCAGAGAAGAAAAAAGCTGTATAGACAAACAAAAATATGCCAGTGGAGATTTGGGATAGAGGGGATTCCACTGGACAACAGGAAAGTTGTTTAGATGGCAGTGGGAATCAGGATGAGTGGGGACCACGACTCCATTTACTGCTACATTTCCTCGTCCATATATTGATACTGGGGATGGGGGGGTGGTTAATGGAGTGTAAAGTACCCTCTACTGTTATCAGGAAAATCAGGTGAGGGGTGCATTTCAATCCCAATAAAGGTGCCTTTTACATGTGTTAATTAGCACTGCTCAGGCAAGCTATTAGTGTGTCCAAAAAGCTTCCATTATCTCAGGGTACACATAATAATGAGATTACCTCTCATATACATGTGCACCTTGGTTGCCTCTGAGCTACGGTGCAAATAATTTTGCGCTGCCCGCAGTGAGACTTCCAGAATGGGATGTTCAACGCATGCTTGCGCAAACCTCACTATGCATGAGCAACCCTTGTTTACACAGCCCAATGTTTTCAGAAATACTGTCCTAAGCATTTGAAAACTAGTGGGATAAAATAAAAATACTAAGTGGCAAATGAATAGAGGGTTAAAATAAACTAAAAATATTAAGTGCTTCAAGGAATACTGGGATAACATAAAGGTCAAATACTAAGCGCTTCATAAGGAGTGGGTTAAAATAAAGCTAAAATATTAAGTGCTTCAGGAATGCTGGGTAAATAAAGTTAAAATACTAAGCACTTCAAGAATAGGGGGCAAAATAAAGTTAAAAGTATTAAAAGGGAAAGTATCCTGGAATTTGATAAAATCCTGTTTTTTTAAATTAATCTTCTCTGCCTAAAACTGTGATGAAAAAGTATGACTGGGTACTATAATATAGAATGGTTTTATCTTTAGGTATCTTGAATCTGCTGTAATAATTTATAACTGATACTAACGACGTTTGATGCTTGTATATCAATTGTACTTTTTCTATGAGACTTTTTGTAATGATGTGTATGTTTGCTTGTGTGCTTGATGGACCCCATTGTAAATGAGCTCCGGCTCAACTGGGCTATTCTTTTCTTGGCTTTCAAGAATAAATGATTACTACTACTAAAATATTTTTCTTAAACACAAGGGGAAATGAAATTAAAAAATTAAGTATTTCATAAACAGAAGGATAAAATAAAGCTAATAGGCAGAATCTAGTGCACCCCCTCCAAATGCTACTCAAGAAAGAGTCTGCACACCGAGTTGTGATTAAACTAAAACACTAGGGCACCCATGTTCAGATGTGGCCCATAGATTGGTGCAAAGGCTAGTGTGCAAACACTAGGGCACCCATGTTCAGATGTGGCCCATAGATTGGTGCAAAGGCTAGTGTGCAAACACTAGGGCACCCATGTTCAGATGTGGCCCATAGATTGGTGCAAAGGCTAGTGTGCAAACACTAGGGCACCCATGTTCAGATGTGGCCCATAGATGGGTGCAAAGGCTAGTGTGCAAACACTAGGGCACCCATGTTCAGATATGGCCCATAGATGGGTGCAAAGGCTAGTGTGCCGACCTCTGGGTGATATATTCATACATACACAGTGCTCCTCTCTGGTGCGCATTGCATGTAACAATGTCGGGCTGTAGTACTGCTGCGCAAAGTTTAGAGGTGCCTTGCACCGCAGCCCCCTGGTGGCAACAGACACCGAGGAGCAAAGGGGCAGGCACATCTCAAATGGGTTAGCACCTTTGCTCCTCACTGCCATAATGAAATGCCAGCATGGTAATGGCTGCATGAGGAACAAAAGGTGTGGAAGCCACGTGCATGCTGTTACTGTATGTGGACATTAGCTGCTCTGTGCAATGCCTCCATGCCTTGGTATGCATGGAGGCACAGAGTAGAGCGGTGTTCCGTGCACCCTCCTGCCGTCTGGACCTAGCAGTGCTAGTGGTGCCCCCTTACCTAATCTCCAAGTCTAATGTATCCCTGGTGCTAGTAGCACGCCGTTTACCTGATCCCCATGTCTAACATATCCCTGGTGCTAGTGGTACCCCTCCCCTTATCCAGTCACCATGTCTAACATATCCCTGGTACTAGTAGTAGTACCTCCTCTATCCAGTCACCATGTCTAACATATCCCTGGTGCTAGTAGTACCTCCTTTATCCAGTCTCCATGCCTAACATGGTGGTGGTGCTAGTAGTAACTCCTATAGCCAATCGCCAAGTCTAACACATCCCTGGTCCTCATGGTTCCCCCCCCCACTCGATCCCCATGTCTAACACATCCCTGGTGTTAATGGTAACTCCCTCACCCAATCCTCATATCTAACACATCCCTGGTGCTAGTTGTACCCCCCTTACCAGATCCACATTTCTAGCACATCACTGGTACTAGTGGTACCCTCCTTACCAGATCCACATTTCTAGCACATCACTGGTACTAGTGGTACCCCCTCTTGCCCAGTCCCCATGTCTAACATATCCCAGGTCCTAGTAGTACCCCCTTACCCAATCTCCATGGCTAGCATATCCCTAGTGCTAGTAGTACCCCCTTGCCCAATCCCCATGTCTAATGTATCCCTGGTACTAGTGGTACCTGCCTTACCCAATCCCCATGTCTAACATGTCCCAGGTGAGAGTGATACCCCCTTTACCTAATCCCCATTTCTAACATATTCCTTGTGCTAGTAGTACCCCTACTTACCTGGTCCCCATGTCTGACTTATCCCTGGTGCTGTTGGTACCCCTTACCAGAGCCCCATGTCTAACATGTCCCAGGTGCTAGTGGTACCTCCTTTTTTTAATTTAGTTTTATTTATTTCAAATTCGGATTAATACCTTTGAGCCGGGGGCTAGTTTACAAAGACTCCAAGTCAAGAGGGAATATGAGACAGTTACAGGTGATGAAACACTGCAGAACAGAAAGAACATCAGCTAACAAGCAGTATTAGTGTGCAGTTACAACATTAACCAGGGTGCAACAAGTGAGGAGAAACAGGACACTTGCAGAGAAACATATTTATGCAGCACTAATCAAGTGCGGTACAGTGTTTAACAATCATGTTACAGTTCAGACGGGGTGCTCCCATTCTGCAGAAATGCAGTTTTAGCAGCCAAGGTGAGGCTTTGTCAAGGGGAGGTAGTAGGTGGTGGGAGGTGGGCAGTTGTGGAACAGGAGGGTGGGAGTGAGAGAGGGTAGTGTTTGACGGGTGCGAGAATGGCTGTCAGAGGCCATGGGTTAACAGAAACACTGGCAGTCAGATTTGCTGGCAAGAAGAGATTGAAGCTCATTTTTAAAGTGGCCAAGTCTGGGGCAGTCGGCAAGGTCTGCAGGCATATTATTGAACCATTTAGGCCCAGAGTAGGAGAGAGGTCTTTGGCCAAGGGTGGTTTGTTTGAAGGGAACAGTTAGGACAGCCCTGGAGGCACTTCTTGTGCATTTAGATGGCTTTACAGGCTCAAAGGGGTCGGAAGTAGCATCAGAGACTTTTTTGCAAGGAGGCAGGCCTGGTGTTGGAGTCTGTGGTGGAGTGGGAGCCAGCCAGTTTCCTTGTATAGGTCACAAGAATGAATCATTTTGTGTACTCCCAGGACCAGGCGGCAGACCTTGTTGAAGATGGTTTTGACCCTTTTAAGCACTGTGTCTGTGCCTGCCCCATATATAACAAGGCCATAATCCACAGATGAGAGAACTGAACTGCACGTAACAAGTTTCAGGTCAGCCAGTGTCATAGAGGTGCAGTGTCTGTACAGGATGCCAAGCTTCATGTTGGTGGACTTTGCCCGTTGCTCAGCATGGGCAGTGAAGGTGAGGGTGTCATCAAGGAGAATCCCTAAGTACTTTGCCTAATCCCTATGATACATAGATACATAGACAGTGTCGGCAGATAAGGGCCTATGGCCCACCTAGTCTGCCCATTTGAGCTTGTAAGTTCAGTTTGTTTTCCTAGAAGTCTATTTCCCCTTACCCCTGACCTCTAGAATTCCTTTATGTCTATCCCATGCATTCTTAAATCCCGTGATTGTTTCATGACTAACATATTTATTTTTATTTAATTTTTTGAAAACGTTTCACCAGGAAAGACACACTGAGCTGCAATAGCTCGTTTCCAGGTGCGTCCTGGGGGCAAAGAGAAGCGGGGGTAGAACAGTAAGAACAGGAAATGTGCAAAAATGGTAGAACAGACAAGACATAAGCTTCAGTTATATAACATTACAAATTTGACATACAGTAAATCACTCATGTGAAGAATATTCTTGAAGCTAGTGGTACCCTCCCTTACCAGATGCCCATGTCTAACATATCTCTGATGCTAGTGGTACCCCCTTACCTGATCCCCATATCTAACATATTCCTGATACAAGTGGCACCTCCCCCTTACCTGATCCCCATGTATAACCTACCCCAGGTGCTGGTGGTACCTCCCTTATGAGATCCCATGTCTAACATATCCATGGTGCTGGTGGTACTCCCCCTTACCTAATCCCAATGTCCAACAGACCTCTGGTGCTAGTAGTAGCCACTTACCTGATTGCCATGTCTAACACATCCATGATGCTAGTGGTACCCCTATCTTATTTCCTGCTAGTAGTCGGTCCCTCCCTGGTAGTCTAGTTGGCCACCTTCTTCCGGTGCCATCCTCCAATGCTCATGCTAACCCCATAGTGCTGTGCTACTGGGCTGTTTGACTATAGCTGTAGCTGTACTAGCAGCCTGTCGGGTGCAGTATTTTATTTTATTTGCTTTTGTTAACCAGCTAAGAACACTAGACAGCCAAGTGCCTATTTTCAGATGCTGTATCCCCTTTGCATGGAGCTTTGCATGTTTGTGCTGTGCCAGCATTTGCCAGTAAGGGCCATGATGCTTTATAAATGGTGGAGTAAAATAAGATTTGAATTGTAAGTTCTGCATGAACTGTGCAGTAAATTAACACTAAAATATTAAGTGATTTGAGAACGCTAACACAAAATAAAGCTTACATGCTAAGTGGCTGATGAGTGGTGTAAAATAAAGCTTACATGCTAAGTGGCCGATGAATGGAGGTACAGATGTACACCACTGCTGATCATTGTATCCTGTACTCATACTGTGTTGTTATATTGTTCTCTCCCAGGTCATGACTGAAAATAGGCAGGATGTTTTGCTTAGTGCACTTACCCGGTTACCCAAAGCTAATAAATAAATAAACAAATCTTATGTACTAAATAGCTGATGAATGGCGGTATAAAATAAAGCTTACATACTAAGGGCACCATGCTCAAATACCCTGTCCTGTGTGCAAATTAGCACATGGCTCTAAATGTGCCCTAATTAAACAGATTCAAAATGGTGTGTGAGTACTCTAAACTTTGCTTGAATATAAGCCCAAGAGTGCAGCACTAATGAAGGCACTAACAGGTGCACTTGGCACAAAGCACAACTCCCTAATGGCAACAGAGTGGTATGTGCCTGTATCGAACATGGAGGCTGGCAAGAAGCAAAAGCAGTTAAGGAATCTGAAACCTTATAGTGCTCTTGCCTTAAATTTCTATATTTGCAGGTAAAACATAGAAACATAGACTCTGTGATAGAAAAGGACTGGCCCCTTTTCCCCTGCCTATTCTAATGCCTCTGACCCTATTAATCCTTGCTAGTTAAGTGGTGGCCATGATTTATTCCAAATGGCCATCTAAACTACCAAAATATAACTTAAAAAAAATGCCTCATTCATGTCTATAGGAGCATGCCTCCACACTTTCCATATAGTGATGTCACAAAACGTGGTAGCGCAGGTGTGGGTTGCACTATGCAGAGGTACCAGGAAGTGGAAGGGAATGGCGTGGTGGGCTCCTCGGAGCCAAAATATGATCCCTTCCTAAATTGGGGCACTTACAAAAGGAAAGATTGGAAGAATTTGACTTGGGGGCAGGTAAGGGTTCTTTGTACTTCTTGGGGGGGAAATTTGATAAAGAGCACGATAGTTGCTCTTTAAAACTACTAAGCAATGCCTCATAGGTGAAGAAGAATATATGTGCCTAAGTTTATTAGTGTGAAACATACAGTTTAAAACAATGTGCCAGAATAACCCATAAAGATGCTGCTTTATGAAGCACCAATTACCATCATAGCAACTAATTGAAGACGAGTTAAAACTAAAGAAACTGGACTAACTGCTTTCAAATTCTTTACATCCGCCTTGAATATAAATGTGAAAAGCCATTGTGCCAAACAATGAGTTAAGGGGAAAGGTTGTTGTCTGTATTCACATGCAAATTCACTTATCAACTCAGAGAGCAGTTAAACTCCAACATGAAACCTCCCTTCAGGAACTTTCTTTTGAACATTTGACAAAGTATTGAACCTGATAATATACTTTACTTATAAATGTCCACTAAGTGAAACCATCTATCTTTGCCAGAGGCAGAAGAAGCTTGTAGTTTCTGACAGTTGTGCCACATAGTCATCATTTATCCTGCTTTGCAACCTTCCTGGTGGCCCGACGGTCCTTTGGACATGGACAGCCTCTCTGCCGGACCCCTCTGCTTTTTGTCCTTGCCGTGCTTAAGCCCCTATGGGCCATAGTACCACAGACTTGGAAATATGGACTCTGGGTGGCCGGCGCTGCTCCAGCCATCGCCTCAGTACCTAAGCCCAGACCCTCCACTAGTAAGGTACGGCAAAGCCGCGCTCCAATCAGAATGTGAGTGCTCCCTGGAGCTGGCCATGGATTGGGCCCTGTAGTCTGATTTGTTGTTCCTTCTAGACTAACCATACCTGTTTTTATTCCGTTCTGTGAAATGTGTCAAAAAAGCTGTAATCACCTATTTTGTCTGACTGTTATAATAGCTACCCCTAGGACTTGAGTGTGATTTTAGGGAAATTCCTATGATAGTATTCATTTCTGAATCTTTGTGGTTCATGCCAGCTTCTACTATTTGCTGCTGTTCACTGTACCCTACTGAAGATCCCAATAAGCTGTTATGTATGTTGCTTTCTGTATTGACTTGCATTTCTATTTCTATTATTTATTCACATTGTAAATATATCTGTTTGTACGTTACTACTGGTCCGGATTTAACCAGGTCCATCTTGTCAATGAGCTTGCTCAACAATGTTTTCCTGGATAAATAAAGATTTTGATTGATTGACTGATTGGCAATGTGTAATTCAATCAATCAATCAATCAGTCAAAGTCTTTATTTAACCAGGCGATCACCGTTGAGCAAGCTCATTTTCGAGGTGGACCTGGGTTTGTTAACAAGGAACAAGGGACAATATACATGGGATGCAACACACAAGAAAATAGTAATATTACAAATAAAGTGAGATACAATAATACAGTATATACAAAGTATCAGCAGGTAGCATTGACAGTAGTATATGTTTGGAACAGAAGATACAGCTAATTTTGGGTAGGACACAATTTTTCATAAAAGTAAAGACATATACATATCAGGTGCACAGAACACAAATAAAACCTAATATAAAAAGATATATAGTGATACGGTATGGAGAATTTAGAGCTGGAGCCAGGGTCAAAGGAATGTGGAAGGGGCAGATATGGGGGTAGAAAAAGGGGAGAGGGAAGAGTCGATTATAGATGTGATCAGTCTTTGAACAGTAGTAATTAGAGTGTGCTTGGACTTATAGGGTCACTATTTAGGGTAGACAGGCACAGGACTCCCTATTATGATGTAGATATAGAGATTTAAAAGCTGCTAGGCTGATGGGGTGAGTTAATTTCAAAGTTTTTTGCAGCTTGTTCCACAGTTGAGGGAGCACAAAGCTGATGGCTGCTCTGCCAATGCGAGATTTTGCTTTGCAAACATAAAGGCAGATATATGAGGTGCTTCTCAGGGCATACTTCCCCCAGAGTGCACAAAGGTAAACAGACAGAGATATACTGGGGCAATTTATTTGAGATAGCTGTGTATATCCAAACCGCAGCATTTATTTGCTGTCTGTAAGCAAGGGATGACCATCCCACTGCCGTGTACAATGCACAGTTGTGGGTTGAGTATGGAAAACCTGTGATAAATCTTTTGGCTCTGTGATAAAGCGTATCGAGTTTGGCTAGGGTACCTACAGGTCCTTGACTATATAGAAAGTCTGCGTAATCCAATAGGGAAAGAAAGGTAGTTTGAACCAGTTTCAGTTTAGCATCTGTTGTGAGGAGATTATTAATCCTAAAGAACAGACCAAGTCTTTGTCTAAGTTTCTTTGCCAGTTCTTCTAAGTGATCTGTGAAAGTAAGTCTATGGTCTAACGAGACCCCCAGGTACTTGAACTTTGGTAGGTAGTCCAACTGCTCACCTAGAATGGAAGTGATCTGCGGGAGTGTCGCAGCAATTGCAGGATTTATTGCATTTTGAAGGGGTGAGAGGAACATTGTTTTGTTTTTTTTGCATTTAAGAGCAGCTTCTGGTTTATAAACTGATGCTGCAGCAGATTAAATTCATTTTGAAGGGATTTACAGGCCGCTTCAGGTGTGGGCTACTAGCATAGAGTACCGTATCATCCGCGAATAGGTGTATTTGTGCTTCTTTGATGGGGCATCTGCGTTGTTAATATAAATGGTGAAGAGCAAGGGACCAAGAATGGAACCTTGCGGTACACCCCTCAATAGGGGTTTTGGTGGAGAAACTTCCCCTTCTGCCTTTACTTGTTGAAGCCGTCCTGAGAGGTATTTGGAGAACCATTTAAGGGATTGGGAATCCAAACCAGTGTTGTAGAGGGATGACAGAAGCAGTCTGTGATCAACGGTATCGAACGCCTTGCTTAGGTCCAAGAAAACTGCGCAAAGTTTTTTTTGTCTAATTCAAGCTGCCAGTCGTTTTTTGGCACCTTGGCTAGAACAGAGATTGTACTGTGCTGTGCTCTAAAACAGGATTGTGACGGGTTGAGCAATTGTTCTGATTCCAGGTACTTCCAAAGCTGGGAGTTCACTATTTTCTCCAGCATCTTTGACAGGATTGGAAGTAGGGAGATTGGCCTGTAGTTATTGAGGTCACTAGGATCTCCTGACTTAAACAAAGGGACCACAAGTGCATTTTTCCAAATGGGCAGTAGGTCACCCTGGGACAAGGATAAGTTGAAGAGATGAGTAATTGGGACTGTGAGGACACGGTAGCCAACCTTTAAGAAGTATGGGTCAATGAGCTCGGCCCCAGCACTTTTCCTAGTGTCCAGCTGAAGGAGAAGATCTTTGACTTCGTTCAGGGAGGTAGGCTACAGAGAGAAGGATGGACTGGGGATGGGTTTTTCTTGTGTATCCAATCTAAGTTGTTGGCGGAGGATATTCGTGGGAGAGGAGTCAAAGGCTAGCCCTGCAGTGGCAAAATGATTATTGAGAGCATCGAGGATAGACGGTCTGTCGGAGATGACAGTACTGTCGATCAATAACTTAGAAGGTAGAGAATTTACAGTGGTGTGACCTTCAATGTCTTTGATAGTCTTCCAGAATTTGGAGGCATTTCTTGAGGAGCTCTCCAGCTGAGAGCGGTAGAAATTAGCTTTGGCTTCTCTGACCATTTTGGTGCAGAGGTTCCTCACCCTCTGGAAAGAATTCCAGTCATTTATTAAATTTGTTTTCCTAGCAGTTCTCCAGAGTACATCCCTACCCCACAAAGCATCTTTCAGTTCTTCTGTAAACCACTGACAGGACTTGTTTCTGGCACAGACTTTTACTATGGGAGCATACTTGTTGAGAGCCCCTAGCACAATTTCTGAGAAAATATCATAAGCTGTAGTCAGGGACTTGGCTAGATAGAAGTCCTGCCATCGCATGGAGTCTCTTAGGTCTGATATATACCCATGGAGATCAAAGTTACGTATGCACCTTTTAAAGGAGAATTTAGTAAAATGTGATCTGAGCAAGTGATCAAAGAGCAGATAAAAAATACCTAAAACAACCAAACATCTTGCAAAACAGTTTTTTCTTAGCTGGATAGAATACTGTGAAGCACATAGTTCTAAACAATAGCCGTGTTTACATGGCAACATGGCAGTAGCGCTTCAGACTTCCAACCACAACAGTGTGGTCCCGACCATCTGCCATGCACTGTCACCCTGTCTACACAGCCCCACTCTGCACTGCTGCTACCTCTGCGGGTGAAGGGCCATTTGTCGGGGGGCCGGACATCTGCTTGCCGACATTGGCAGTGACGTAAAATGCACATTTGAATGCACATGCTCAAACTCAAGGAGGTAAATTTCAGTTGGAGAGTTCTAACTGTTACAGCCCTTGGTTTTTACAGCAGCTGCTCTGCTGTACTCAGAGATTCTCCTTTTGTGGGGAAAGTATTTGACTCAATGCACTTGCTGAAAACAGAGACTCATGTCACTTTTGCTGTGCATGTGCCAAGAGCCATGGTTGGATGGGTTGCAGTGGTGCAGACAGTCCACACTGTCATTTAAAGCTGCTGTATGCTGCCTGCTCCACTCAGCATCCCCAGCTTGCCTAAGAATCTGGGAGCATCTTAATCAATGTCTTACCACGATCAGGTCCGTGTCTACACTGTCACATTTGCACTAGAGCAACCCAAGCGCGTAAGTTACTCCAGTGCAAATGTGACTGTGTAAACAGGGCGAATGTGAATGAATACAATGGGGTCCTTATACTCAAACAACTGAAAACCCAGCAACTGGATCAAAAGCAGTTAAAACTATCCAAACAAAACCAAATGTTTTGGGAAAGCATTTATCACATATGTTTTACAGTGTCCCCATGAAAAAAGAAAGCACTTACCTGTTAAATTTAATCTGCACCAGCAACAGGGGAAGAACACATGCACTGAAGTACAAGCTACCAACCCATGAGAAAATCTAAACAGAACTAAACTGAAAACAAAGCAAATTGCTATTTTATATCACCAAACCCCATGATGCACTGTTTGAGTGGGTCAGGCCCTGTACGATGTCTCTGGGCAGTTCTTTCACACTGATTTTTGGAACCTAATTAAATTTGACATTCTGCAGATTTTGAAAGAAACAGAAAACACTGAAGCATTAAAGGCCCTGGCTGCACAGATTTAAAGGAAAAACAGTTCATGAGCCCTTCTTTTTAAGGATTCCACTGTTATAATAGTCTCCTAAAATGCAATAATAATAACAGCGCCCAGTCTAGTTCCTCATACATCCGATGTCACCTACTGCAAACTGAAGTTCAGCAGGAATCCAGGACTAAGACACCTGCTTATTTTTAGTTGACAGGCAGGGACAAAAGGGATAGCTCCCAGTTGATATAGTTCATCTCTATCTCAGCAGGAGCCACTGTAGGCAGACTAGGATGCCATAGTACTGCCTGTGGGGGAGTGCACAGCGACTCTAGTCCGGGACACCCACTTTAAGTATATAATGATGTTGGAATACTGGCTTTGAGGGAGCTCACAGACAGTCTAATCCCAGACCCTCCGCCATTTATAGGGGTTGCTAAGCATGGGGAAGATCACAGATAATCCAGTCACAGAACTCCACAGTAGGCACAAGAGATATAGGAGTACTCTCCATAGGGGGAGCACACAGATTATCTGGTCACAAACCTCCAGGAGTACTATCCATAGGGGAAGATCACAAATTATCTGGTCACAAACCTCCACAGTAGGCACACAGAGATTTAGGAGTACTATCCATAGGGGAAACTCACAGATTATCTGGTCACAAACCTCCACAGTAGGCACACAGAGATTTAGGAGTACTATCCATAGGGGGAGCACACAGATTATCTAGTCACAAACCTCCAGGAGTACTATCCATAGGGGAAGATTACAGATAATCCAGTCACAGAACTCCACAGTAGGCACACAGAGGTATAGGAGTACTCTCCATAGGGGGAGCATACAGATTATCTAGTCACAAACCTCCAAGAGTACTATCCATAGGGGAAACTCACAGATTATCTGGTCACAAACCTCCACAGTAGGCACACAGAGATATAGGAGTACTATCCATAGGGGGAGGTCACAGATTATCTAGTCACAAACCTCCAGGAGTACTATCCATAGGGGAAACTCACAGCTAATCCAGTCACAGACCTCCACAGTAGGCACACAGAGATATAGGAGTACTCTCCATAGGGGGAGCACACAGATTATCTAGTCACAAACCTCCAGGAGTACTATCCATAGGGGAAGATCACAGATTATCTGGTCACAAACCTCCACAGTAGGCACACAGAGATATAGGAGTACTATCCATAGGGGAGGTCACAGATAATCCAGTCGCAAACCTCCACAGTAGGCAAGCAGTGATATAGAAGTACGATCCATACGCTAGTCACAAACCTCCACAAGAGGCACACACAGTAATATAGGAGTACTACATACAGAGAGGGTCACAGATAACTCAGTCACAAACCTCCAGAGTAGGCACACAGTGACATAGGAGTACTATCCATAGGGGGAGGTCACAAATAACTCAGTCACAGACCCCCACAGTAGACAAGCAGTGATGTAGGAGTACTATCCATAGGGGCAGCTCACAGATAACTCAGTCACAAACCTCCACAGCAGGTCAGCAGTGATATAGGAGCACTATCCATATGGGGAGCTCACAGATACTCCAGTTGCAAACCTTCCCAGTAGGCAAACAGTCATATAGAAGTAGTATCCATAGGGGTAACTTACAGATAATCTAGTCACAAACCTCCACAAGAGGCATACACAGTAATATAGGAGTATTATATATAGGGAGGCTCACAGATAACTCAGTCACAAACCTCTAGAGTAGGCACACAATGTTATAGGAGTACTATCCATAGGGGCAGTACACAGATAAACCAGTCACAAACCTCCACAGTAGGCAAGCAGTGACGTAGGAGTACTATCCATAGGGGGAGCTCACAGATAATCCAGTCACAAACTCCCATAGTAGACAAGCAGTGATATAGGAGTATTATTACAGATACATAGATACATAGACAGTGTCGGCAGATAAGGGCCTATGGCCCACCTAGTCTGCCCATTTGAGCTTGTAAGTTCAGTTTGTTTTCCTAGAAGTCTATTTCCCCTTACCCCTGACCTCTAGAATTCCTTTATGTCTATCCCATGCATTCTTAAATCCCGTGATTGTTTCAGCCCCCACCACTTCCTCTGGCAGGGTGTTCCACTTGTCCACCACCCGCTCTGTGAAGAAATTCTTTCTCATGTTTCCTCTGAATCGTCCTCCCTCCAACTTCATCCCATGTCCTCTAGTTCTGAAACATCTTTTCGCTTAAAAATAGTGTTTTCCTGCACCCTGTTCCTCCCTGTAAGATACTTGTATGTCTCTATCATATCCCCTCTCTCCCTCCTCTCCTCCAGGGAGTACATGTTCAGTTCCTTCAACCTGTCTTCATAGGACTTGTGATGCAATCCATGCACCATCTTTGTTGCCCTCCTCTGAACCTTCTCTACCCTGTCTATGTCCTTATGTAGGTATGGGGGCCATAGGGGCAACTCACAGATAATCCAGTCACAAACCTCCACAGTAGGCAAGCAGTACTATAGGAGTATTATCCATAGGGGCAACTCACAGACAATCCAGTCACAAACCTCCACAGTAAGCAAGCAGTAATATAGGAGTATTATCCATAGGGGCAACTCACAGACCATCCAGTCACAAACCTCCACAGTAAGCAAGCAGTAATATAGGAGTATTATCCATAGGGGCAACTCACAGACAATCCAGTCACAAACCTCCACAGTAAGCAAGCAGTAATATAGGAGTATTATTCATATGGGCAACTCACCGATAATCCAGTCACAAACCTCCACAGTAAGCAAGCAGTAATATAGGAGTATTAACCATAGGGGCAACTCACCGATAATCCAGTCACAAACCTCCACAGTAAGCAAGCAGTAATATAGGAGTATTATCCATAGGGGCAACTCACAGACAATCCAGTCACAAACCTCCACAGTAAGCAAGCAGTAATATAGGAGTATTATCCATAGGGGCAACTCACAGACAATCCAGTCACAAACCTCCACAGTAGGCAAGCAGTAATATAGGAGTATTATCCATAGGGGCAACTCACAGATAATCCAGTCACAAACCTCCACAGTAGGCAAGCAGTAATATAGGAGTATTATCCATAGGGGCAACTCACAGACAATCCAGTCACAAACCTCCACAGTAGGCAAGCAGTAATATAGGAGTATCCATAGGGCAACTCACAGACAATCCAGTCACAAACCTCCACAGTAGGCAAGCAGTAATATAGGAGTATTATCCATAGGGGCAACCCACAGATAATCCAGTCACAAACCTCCACAGTAGGCAAGCAGTAATATAGGGAGTATTATCCATAGGGCAACTCACAGATAATCCAGTCACAAACCTCCACAGTAGGCAAGCAGTAATATAGGAGTATTATCCATAGGGGCAACTCACAGATAATCCAGTCACAAACCTCCACAGTAGGCAAGCAGTAATATAGGAGTATTATCCATAGGGGCAACTCACAGACAGTCCAGTCACAAACCTCCACAGTAGGCAAGCAGTAATATAGGAGTATTATCCATAGGGGCAACTCACAGACAGTCCAGTCACAAACCTCCACAGTAAGCAAGCAGTAATATAGGAGTATTATCCATAGGGGCAACTCACAGACAGTCCAGTCACAAACCTCCACAGTAAGCAAGCAGTAATATAGGAGTATTATCCATAGGGGCAACTCACAGACAATCCAGTCACAAACCTCCACAGTAAGCAAGCAGTAATATAGGAGTATTATCCATAGGGGCAACTCACAGACAATCCAGTCACAAACCTCCACAGTAAGCAAGTAGTAATATAGGAGTATTATCCATAGGGGCAACTCACAGATAATCCAGTCACAAACCTCCACAGTAAGCAAGCAGTAATATAGGAGTATTATCCATAGGGGCAACTCACAGACAATCCAGTCACAAACCTCCACAGTAAGCAAGCAGTAATATAGGAGTATTATCCATAGGGGCAACTCACAGATAATCCAGTCACAAACCTCCACAGAAAACACACAGTGATATAAAAGCACCATGGGGGGGGGGGTCTCAGATAATCCAGTCACCAACCCCCACAGTAGACTCACAGTGATATACTGTAGGAGCACTATACAAAGGGCGATCTCACAGATAGTCCAATCACAAAGCTCCTCAGTAGGCACACAGTGATATATGAGTACAAAATGGTTATATTAAATGCACGCTGAAACTAGAGTTAAAAATCTATGTTTTGACCTTAGGTCTTCTTAAGGAAATATCTAAAAGAGAAAAAACAAGCTGTGTTTTTCCTCTTT
Organism: Neoceratodus forsteri; assembly: GCA_016271365.2. Lineage (NCBI taxonomy): Eukaryota > Metazoa > Chordata > Ceratodontiformes > Ceratodontidae > Neoceratodus > Neoceratodus forsteri. Next base: position 70,083,610 of record JADMNL010000024.1, on the reverse strand, counting down.
TAGATATTTCCTGAAGAAGACCTAAGGTTGAAACGTAGATTTTTAACTCTATTTTCTATTTTAAGTGTACATTTAATATAACCATTTTGTTTTGCTTTCAGACCACATGCTGATGCAGCACCTTGTTTTTATTACATATGAGTACTATCCATAGAGGGATCTCTAAAATAATCCAGTCACCAAGCTCCACAGTAGGCACACAGTGATATAGGAGCACAATACACAGGGCAAGCTTGCAGGTAGTTCAATCACAGACCTCCACAGTAGGCACACAGTGATATAGGAATACTATCCATAGGGGGAGCTCATAGATAATCCAGTCACAGAACTCCACAATCGGCACACAGTGATATAGGAGTACTGTCCATAGGGGGAGCTCATAGATAATCCAGTCACAGAACTCTGCAGTAGGCACACAGTGATATAGTATTATGATCCATAGAGAGATCTCACAGATAGTCCAGCTGCAGAACTCCACAATAGGCACACAGTGATACAGAAGTACTATCCACAGGGAAGCTCACAGATAATCCTGTCAGAAACCTCCACAGTAGGCACACAGTGATACAGTATTACGATCCATAGAGGAATCTCACAGACAATCCAGTTACAGAACTCCACAGTAGTCACACAGTGATATAGAAGTACTGTCTATAGGCAGATCTCACAGATTATCTAGTCACAAACCTCCACAGTAGGCACACGGTGATACAGGGGTACTATCCATAGTGGAGCTCACAGATAATCCAGTCACAAACCTCCACAATGTACTATCCATAGGGAGAGCTCACTATCTAGTCACAAACCCTCACAGTAGGCACACAGTGTTATAGGAGTACCCAAAGGGGGAGCTCACAGATAATCCAATCACAGACCTCCACAGTAGGCACACAGTAATATAGGAGTTATCTTCACTATTGATTACCACTAATGGGTCTAGCCCAGAGGCACTAGGACCCTACAGGGCCAAAGTTTTTGTCAAGGGGCTGGCCACAGATACTGGGCTTGTCACCTGTGGATCTGCATGATGTGCTGTGTACCAGTCAAAAACCATTGCTGGCTCCTTCACAAGCCTCATTTCTGTTTACCAGGAGAGAAAGAAAGCTGATGAAAAATTAGAGAAGGCTAAGAATTCTCCTAGCCCTATGCGATAGGGAACGGATATAGGAAATATAAATAAAGAACTAAATAAAACCTGACTACCAACTTTTGACTAAAGGAAAAAGGGGCACACTAGGTAGCACCAGGGGTGCTACAGCATGGAACCATAACCTCACTCCACTAGCAAGAGAGCAAATGAGTAGTGATCTCTAATGTGGCAGCATGGAAGCATGAGGCTGTGGCAGAAAAGTAAGAGGGGATGCCCAGAATTGGGGCCCCCATGCAACTGAGATGACACAATGTAACAAAGTAGAAATAAATTACACAGACTCCTGGGAAAAAAAAATCATAATACCTGATGAAGGACTGAAGGATTGACTGAATAGCTAGTTATAAAGTCCCCCTTTTTCCCATCAGGGAAAAAGGAAGGAATCTGAGGTGCATGTGGAGCTATAAGGCCAATGAGCCCAAAGATGTCAAGATGTGTTCATCTCCGTAGGTCCCCCTCAGGGTAACGAGCTAACAGCCCAGCTGGCATAAGAGAAGAAGAAGAAGGGCATACCAACCAAAAGGATAGTCTGGCATAGCCAGAAGAAAAAACGTTGGAGAAAAGGACCTGCTTCCCCTGCAACAACAGGGATGTACCCTGTGTAAGAGCTAGTGTACTTTATCCAATCCAGTGCCCATCACTATATCACAGACAGTGCAACTGCCTGTGACAGGGAGATTCTACCACTCTTGAGGACCGACTTTAGCTTAACAACTCATTATCTCCAATAGCTCCATGTAAAGTCTGAATTATCCATTGTTTACCTGACACAAAATGGCCACCCAGGAGGTAATGTGAAACAGTTCTATTTCTTAGCCTAATTTATCCTTTACAATTTCTAGTCCATAAGGTTGGCCACCTATGGACACTCACTCCCTCCCCTTTGTTGACTATGCTATAGTGTCCTCTTTAATTTTCCTTTTCCCTCTTAGGTCCTTGCACAAAGAGGTTATTGTGGCGATCTCCAAGCTGATGTAAAATAACAGGCTGTGTTCTTCGTTGTTGGATTTAGTATGCAATAGTATTATGTAATAAAATACCTTAATGTATATGCCGTATGTGTTTGAAACCTGTAACTGTAAATGTTGAAAATACCACTGCACTAGGTGTTTTTGATACAGGTAAAAAGTTACTAGGGGACTGTATTATAAAAATTAAGCTACTGGGGTAGAGATATCAGAAAACTCCGACTGAGTTATTTAAATGCACGTAAATTACAGATTGTTTGAGATGCTTTATGGCACCATGCATTCCTGCTTTAAGCTGAACCAGCCTAAAATGCCATGGTGATTTGCATATACATCCCACGATGCTTTGCATTATGTGGGTATGTGTGATTTGTATTTCTTTTAAATTTTGCTTATTATCGGTGACCTTTGGGGTAACACTTGCTTCAGTGCTTTTGCACTGAGGTTCTTTGTCTTAAGCTTGTTTTTTTTTTTTTTTTATTTGGGCTCACCATCACCCAAACACACAAGACCAACATTAGGGACGGTTCATTTCCACAGCAGCGATAGATCAGTAGATCAGTGGGTGCTGACTAAGTGCAGAGGATGGACATGCATAGTCTGTTGCTGCAAATTGATGTATTGAAGAAGGGATATGCCATTGCTTAAGGTTATCCCCTGTGCTTTAAATAAACATTACACAGAGATTGTGTGTTGAACCTGAAGTTCTGTGTCTGGTCCATCTGTTATGCCACAACCCCTCCACACTGCCAAGTGGCATTAGATTGGATAGTGCACAGAGGTACTGTGTGCATTTAGCAACTAATAGGGCTATACCACAAGAAAGAGATATACCCTGCACAGGCAGAAGAATGACATGAAAGAAAAAGAAGGACGGGATCTGCCTTCTCTCACGTCTCTTTTTTTTTTTGTTGGCATGAACCTTCGCCCCAGTTTTGAAGTGTTTTTTATTCGGTTGGGGAGGGAACCCAGCAATGGGTCCCAAACCCTTCTTTTTTTTCAACAGCTACTCTATAGGGAGTATGACTGGGGAGATGCCATTGCACTAGATGGCCTTGGCCAGCACTAACAGGGTGAACTGCCCAGAAGCCCTGGCTCTGCTAGAGCAGGGGTGGTGAGTGGGTAATGAATGACGAATATTCTGGAAGATCGACAGTGGGTCTGAGTACCAAGCATTCCCTTCTTTTCTGACAGAGGAGATGGTTCACCCTGAGAGTAACAGATATCCTCAGCCCTCTGTATGGGGGAGAGCACCTGAGGGTAGGGGCTCCTTACATATCTGGCAAGACCCAAGACTGGTCAGGGCCAGGTAGGGGCTCCTGTAGGTCCCGTAGCACAGGAGCAGGAGGGTTTCCCAACAGTTCCCACCTGACCATAGGGGAGAAGAAATTAGCCCCTTGGAATTGCGAATTAAGCACCTTTTGCCTGGCCAAAGCTGCCAGTCAGGACAGGTGTAGCTATGCCATCTGCCTGATGCAGACTGCAGTTCCCGTCAACCTGGAGGCCACCTTGTTGGCATCGTAAGATGTCCTTGACTGGTGCCGAGCTACATCCAGGCCCTGGGCACTAAGGTCAGTAGCCTGCCTGACTGTCTCAGTCTGTGGCAATGTAGCTATAAGAGTGCTCAGCTGCAACCATAGGCAATGGTCATTGGTCACCATATGTGCCTGGTGTGCAGAATTGCACATTAGGGCATGTGCTGAGGAAAATGCCTTCCTGCCATGGGCATCCATCTGAGTAGAATCTACCTCTGAAGGACAGTCACGTGTGAGGTGTTGTGGCTTCAACAGGGTCTACAGTACTTCAAGCCTCAAGGAGGAGAGAAGGTCCTCACCTACAGACGCTGAGGGTGTGCAACACCACATGAGGAGGTCTCTGGGGGTGGCTGGGTTGGGGAAGGGACACCTCCACACTTCCCTGGATGCCTCCTCAAAGGCTTTAGGCCATGAAGAAACAATAACGGTATCAAGATTGGGAACTCCAAGAAGTCCCAGTGGCAAGGTTGACAAATCATGGCTTGTAAAAGCATGTAAATGGAGCACCTGGAGCATCTCCATCAAAAATCCCTGGTACAACGTGTGCGCAGCAGCGGCTGAAGGAAGGGGGCAGATGATTTATTGTCCTCTGAGGAGGACGCCGATTGACACAAGGTGCAGAATCTGGGAATCGGTGCTGGGGAGAAGGGCCTGTACTAAACCCTGTCAGGCTCCCTATGCCAGTTCCCTAAGGCACCAGTGAAATTCCACTGATGTTCCCATGTTAACAGCCCTTCAGGGCCTACAAATTAGGGCATCCTCTCCAGGAAATGGCGAGGCCCTGCTAAAGGGGGGGGACTTCTCAGCTCGAGGGCCATGGCCTGGGCTACTGAACTCCGAAGGGGTCCTAGCCCAAGTGGAGGGCCTAGCAGATTCTCACAAAGGGTGACTATATCTGAGGAGTGACTTAATTGGTACCCACTGGCGGAACCCCCATGTGAGGACAGTTTAGCCGTACAGGTCCCACAGGGTGGCCTTGGTCCTCACCAGTGATGTCTGGTGGCTCCAGGGGAAAAAAACATCTCTGGACCACCATCCGACCCCAAGTCAGTGCCACCTCTAGCACCAGGCTGAGGAACAGTGACAGTCTCGGAGACTGGGTCCTCCACATCGTCATGGCTGGTACCATGCTCGGTGCCGGCTTCGATGTTTTGCCCGAAGTCATCACCCTCCTTGGTGTCACGAATGACATCAGAGTCAGGGACGGTCTCTGGGATGGTATCGTCACCAGCCCCTCACCTGGAATTGGAGTCAGGATTGACAATATGGCCTTCATTGCCTCAATCACCATGTCTGGAGCTGTCTCCCTCCTCAGTGTTGCTAGCAACACCATGGGAGGTGACAGCATCTGAACTGGTAACAGTACAGATAATGGCCTCGATGCTGGTCCCTCTCCTGACACTGTGAACAGTGTCAGGAGGGGGTCCAGTGCCATCCTTGGTGTCACTTACAACATCATTACTGTGAATGGTAGCAAAAGCACTGGTGATGCCAGAGGACAATGTCAAGGTGTCCACCAATGTAGACCAAGCATATAGCAGTGGTCTCACCACTGGGGATATCTGCTGCTCTGGTCAGGTAGACTGTGAAGAGTTCCTCCCAGAAAAGAGTCGACAGCCCATCAGAGTCTCTGGCTCAGTGCGGTGAGGTTGAGGAGAACTCTGTACTTTCACGGAACCAGAGGTCCCAGAAAGAGGCCTAGCAAAAAGACCTAAGAACCTGACCTTGGACACATGCATGCAATGCCTGCCTTTAAAGGTGGGGATATTAGGCAACCCCACTTCAGTGCACAGTTCTCTAGGGTGTGGTGGTCCATGGAGAAGCAGGCGTCACACGCTTCCATATTGTGACTAGTATCAGGTATTAGTCCAAATTCTTGGTGTGGGACTAGAACCTATGACCTTCTGGCCCCAGAGTTGAGCATGTAACCTACTGAACCATTGACACTGCCTGGGGTCTGGGAGAGTGGCAACATATTTTTCAGTTCAGAGTATGAGATTCAGAAAGGGTTTAAAAGAAGGGCTGGTCTTTCATTATTTGCTGCAAAATTTAAGGAATTATCAATGGTATCAAGGATGTGAAACTTGTAAGTGTGGTGTTTCTTCAGATTTTATGGCCATACTGAAATTTACTGTGAGTTTGTGTGTTGGGGGGAGCAATGAATTGCGGCAGAAATTTTCTGCTTGAGGCTCTTGGGTTGGGTCTCGGCTACAATAGGGAAGACATGAGAATTACATACCAGTGCATGTTGCATTAAAGGGGAAGAAGTTGGGAAAAGAGACATGAAATGCATTGAAGGATATATCAATGTGCTGGTAAGATTGTGTACAAGGAGTTGGGTGGTTATCGTTAAAGACTTCAAGAAAGGGCATTGGAAGGAGAAATAGAATTGTGAGCACCCTTTGAGAGTTTACTAGTTAACTTCAGTCGCTAAGTGCCGTCAGGCTGGTTGCTATGTGTAGCTAGACATGAAGAGCTGTGGTGCTATTAGGTCTGGAATGTGTGCTTGCTGAGTGCAGGTGGGGGCGAGAGAAAGAGAGAGAAGAGAGAAGAGAGAATGGATATCGGGGAGTTCAGCCTGCAAATTCATCCGGAGGGCTGCAGCAGGCCAGGGTGGACTGCTTGCCATCTCTGGCCCTACTCTCTCGACGACCCGCTTAATGGAGAGGCATTGATTAGGGTAGTGGTTTGAAGATGAGCAATGGAGCAGCAAAGGGGGCCTGTCAGTGCTTTGGGGAGCAGAAGCCCAGGGAGAAAGAAGTTGAAGAAGGCCTGCCATGTGAACTTAGGTACTGTGGTAGGGTAAGCACTGATCGGGGCCTGATGTTTTAAGTAGTCTCACTTGTTGGTGAGTTCAGCTGTGAGGATCAGTGTGTTTCCTCTGAGTTGGCCTGTTCGGGCAGCATGGGCCTAGGGCGCGGTTCAGAGATGGCAGCCTAGACTGTTGTGGGTGTAGCAGTAGTAGTACTACTCCATTTCCCCAGGCCGGTAGCCATTACAGTGTTGGGGCTCTGGTTGTTAGGCCTGTGGAGGCATGAAGTGGTCCTTTTGGGGAACAGATGATTGGGACCCCGGGTGGGATGGCAGACTGTCCAGGTGCTTTGTGTGTGGCACAAGCAGCTTCCCCAAGGTGAAGACAGTCCAGAAATTGGAATCGGTGTATGAGCAAAGGTGCTGTTGGTTTTGGGGCCAGAACAGATGCTATGGGAACCATCCTAGGCACATGGCATCAGCGACTGGGTGTTTGGAAGGTCTTCGTGGTTTGATTCCTGCTAAGGAACATCGTGTTTATGACTGTGTAAGACCCGTAGACATTGAAATTGCTCCAAGTTTAGAAAATTCACCCCCAAGTGGAGAAAATGTAGAGAAAGACCCTGTCTTGAGAGGGATTGGGACAGTAGAGAGGTCTCGTGCTGTCAGAGTCCCTATGTATGCCCAGTTTGAGAGCAAAGGATAGTAAAGAGTAATGAAGTGCCTGTGAACTGGAAAGAGAAATGAAGAAAATTAAGAATGAAAGTGCTGCTAGGTAGGACTACCTCTCAGTCAGGGGTCAACCTTAATCTTTTTTTGCACTAGCCAGCAGGGCAAGTTGATTCAAAATTGCACTGGCCCGCAGATGGTTGCACTAGCCCTTAATTATAATGGTAAATTTTGATCACTTATACAGGAAACAATGCAAGCAAAGCCAAGAAATACTCTGGATTATTACACATTTATCCTGCTCCCACGTTGCTTCCAGCTCCCCAGTAGAAAAAAAGACTGTAATGCCATTACAGTGAGCCCCCCATTGTTTTGTACCATAGCCTCCTCTCTTCCTCTTTCTGCCCCCCACACCAAACAGAGAGAGGATATCACAACAGCAAATGTTCAATCAAGCAGTCCTAGCTCAGCGCACATAGTAGCTGACATCATCATGCATCTCACCACACTATCACCACCACCCACAGTGCAATGAACAGAGTCAGGCAGAGAAAGGCACTCTCAGCCCCCACCCTATAGTCAACTGGAGATCTGCACTTTTGAAAGTTTTTGTACAGTCTCAAGTGAGTCAGGAGCACATCTAAGATTTCTTTGGGTTGGGGACTACACAAACCTAAGGGGCTCGGGAAATAGAAAACTGGCATTTTTATTTGTAAAAGCATTGATTTTAATATGCTCTACCCCAACAATAACAGATTTTTCTTTAACATTGTCCTTTCATCAGCCCAGGGGGAAACAGTACACAGTGAACCCTGCATGTGAAATGGACTATGCCAACCGAAGTTCCCAATTTGGAGGCTGTTAGCATGAGACATTTTCTTATGGTTATAAGAATCCCAGGAATGCTTAGAAATAAGAAGGACAATGCCACTGTCAAGAGGGCCAGCAGAATGCTGAGCTGCACCAAAGCGGGTGACCAGCAGAGCAGGAGAAATAATCCTGCTACTTTACAAGTCCCTATTTCGGCCCCACCTTGAGTGCTGCATGTAGTTATTGGTGTCTCAATACAAAAAGGACATTGAGACAGAGGAAATGGTGCAACACAGGGCCACCACAGGGATCAGAGAACTGGAGGACGAAAACTATGAGGGGTTGGTGGCAGTTAATGTGTTTGCCCTGAAGAAAAGGAGGCTATGAGGGAACATGGTATCAGTCTTCTGCATGCTCAAAGTATTGAAAATATCCTCCAGCAGGATGCAGAGACACGACCTGGAGCTTGGGGGTGGTAATTTAGGAGGTAACGTTAGATGGCACGTCTTCTCCCAGAGAGTGGTGAACCTATGAAACAGATACAGAGCAGATACAGTGGCCATGAAGACAGTACAGGTCTTCAAGGTAAGCCTGGAAACATTTCTGTGTACCAAGGGAATCACAGGGTACCCTGGGTAGTAGAGTGTGTGTGTGTGGGGGGGGATCCCTATAAATTAGTGCATGTTGTACGGTATACTGATGCAGTCCTACTTATGAAAAGGGGGGGCATGCTGGACCTAGAGTCCCTTCACAAACGGTAGTGAAAAAGGAATAATGTAACCTACTGGGAATTGAACCCAGGCCCCCGGAATATTGTCCCATTGCTCTAACCACTGAGCTTCAGGATCACATGGTTGGGCCTGGGTTCCCAGACACACTTCCTTTGTCTGGTATTCCTGGAACCCCAGGTCCAACCATGTAAGTCTGCAGCTCAGTGGTTACAGCACCAGGGCATTATTCTGGGGGCCTGGGTTCAATTCCCAGTAGGTTGCTTTATTTATTTCTCACTACAGTTTGGGATTTGAATTGCTTAGCAGTGGCTAGTACTGCACCAATAACATCTAGTTGTCATCTTGATTTTATTTATTTATTTATTGCAATATTTCACCAGGAAGGCACACTGAACAACAAGTTACTCGTCTCCCGGTGCCACCTGTGGGGGATACTACTGGATGAAGAATTAGACATACAGTTTAACATTTAAAATATACAAGAAATTAAACATTCAATTATGTTTGCAACAAGACAGTTAAAAAATAGCATACATAATCATACATACACACTTGTAACATAACATACAATTAAATATATCATACCTGTGAAATATGCATTTAATTACAAGTGGCATATCTGCGGAACATTGTACACAGCGGTGAAGGGGAAGGAGAGTGTGCCGAGATGCAGGCTGGGGGGGTGGAAGGTTTAATAGGTGATGTGAGTCATGGAGAGGAGCAGAGGTATAGGAGGACAGTTAATGAGGGTTAAAGCAGGAGTAGTTAGATGAGAGAAAGTTGTGTAAGGCAGAGGCAAGGGAGTGGGAGGAGGAGGGGTGCCATATTTGGGGGGGAGGGAGTTCCAGATTTGTGGAAAACGATGGGTAAAGCCTGACTGACCAATGAGAGTGGTACAACGGGGACCAACAAGTGCAAGAGGTCAGGAGGATCTGAGGGAGGGGAGGGGAGGGGGGAAAAATAATGAGCATGAGAGATAGGAGGGAAGTTCTCCTAGCCAAAATTTAGAAGTGAGTTTGGCACAATGAGTGAGATGCCTGTTGGCAAGCGGGGGAAGGGAAATGGTGTGGTAGAGGTCACAGTGATGGATGCATGATGGAGCATCAAGGGCAAATCGACAGAAGGAGTTAAATAGATTGTCCAATCTGGTTAGGGAGGATTTGGGAGTGGCACCATAGACTACATCACAGTAGTCAAAAATGGGTAGGATCATCTTCTGGACTAGTTCACACCGCGCTGTAGGAAGGATGCAACTACAGTTCCTGAATAAGGCACCAAGCTTGGAGCACAATTTTTTCAGGATGGCGTCAATGTGACCAGAGAAGTTGAGGTGTTGGTCCAATCAAACCCCAAGGTACCGGAATGAGGAGGTGTCCTCCAATATTGTCCCATCAAGTGTATGGAAAGATGGTAAAGGGTAGAGCATAGAGAGTCTCTGCATAGTGTCAAAGGTCATGGAGATAGTCTTTTTGGCATTTAGGAATAGTTGATGTGAGGCAAACCATAACTGAACCTGGTGGAAGTCAAGCTGAAGGGTGGTTGCAACATCAGCAGGGCATTTTCCAGATGAGAACAGGACAGTGTCATCAGCATACATATGGACAGAGGTGGAGGGGGAGCATACTGAGGACAAGTCATTTAGGAGGATGGAGAAGAGAAGGGGCCCAAGCACAGAGCCCTGTGGGACTCCAGTGGAAATAGAGAGGGGGGGAGAGATTGTATCCTGGATCTTGACTGATTGTGTTCTGCCTGAGAGGTAAGCTCTAAACCAGTTTTGGGCAGAAGTAGACAACCCAGCAGCTGTAAGGGAGTTAAGAAGTAGGGCATGGGAAACTGCGTTGAATGCCTTGACAAGGTCGACAAAGGTGGCAGAGATAATGAGGCCATTATCCATCCCAGTGAGGATGGAGTCAGTGAGCCTGATTAGGGAGGTGGTAGTGGAGTGGTTCTTCCAAAAACCAGATAGGAACAAGGTAAAAAAGGTAGAGTCATCGAGAAAGGAGGTTAGCTGAGAGAGGACCAGGTGTTCTTGGAGTTTAGCAAGGGCAGGGAGTAGGGAGATTGGGCGAAAATTTTCAGGAGAGGAGGAGTCACCACCCTTTGGGAGGGAGGACCACTGCATGTTTCCAGGATGAAGGGACAGATGAGGATGAGAAGGAAAGATTTAAGATCAAGGAGAGAGGGTAGGCTATAGCAGAAGCTGAAAGATAGAGGAGTTTAGGGTCAAGGTCATCCAGCGATGAGCTTGTGGAAGGAGTAAGAGAGAGAAGGGCCATTTGTGTTTCTTCTGGGGAGACCACAGAAAAAGAGAAGAAAGGATGGGCATGGAGGGGTTGAGTACTGGGTGTGAGAGGATGAGGAGGGGGGAGGTCAGAGGGGAGTGACTTTAGAAGTGCTGTGGCACAGGAGGTATAATAGGAGTTGAACTCTTGAGCCACTGCATGTGGTTCAGAGACCAATGAGTTATTTATTTTAAGCACAGGGGGAAGCGAATGTGAAGGGGGGAGAAAAGGGCGTGGACCACTTTCCAGAATTTTGAGGGGTAATTGATGTTTTTGAGAAAAGATGATTTAAAATATTCAGACTTGGCAAGTCTGGTAGCTTTTGTGCAAGCATTTCTTAGCATGCGATACCTGACATGGCCTAGGGGAAGCTGGGAGGCCTTATGTTTCCTCCAAGCTTTGTCCCATTTCCTGAGACAAGTCAGTAACTCAGGGGAGACCAAAGGATGATGGTTGCCACGAAACTCTAGTGCATTTGAATGGAGCATAGGAGTTCCATGTAGTTAGAAATTTATCTTTAAAATAAGTGAGGGCTTGGTCAATGGAAGGGGCAAAGGTAATATGGGACCAATCGGAGCTGGCCAGTTCATTAAGAAGGGGATTAAGGTCTAAGGGGCTGAAGGAGTGGGGTTGCAGAATTTTGTGAGGTAGTTTAGCTCTATGGACTTTCCTGACTATGAAGACTGGGTAATGATCACTGAGGGCATCCGGGAGGATGCCTGATTTAATGACTCGTTGGGGGTGAGAGCCCAGTCTATCAGGGAGTGGTTAAGAGTTTTATGATTTAGGCAGGTGGGTTCCAGGATGAGTTGGTAGAGACTGAGGACCATGATGTCATTTCGGGTCTTGGCAGTTGTTGGTGATAGCCAGTTTGGGTTTACATTACCCAGGATGTACAACTCACCTTTATGTGAGAGGGAGGTTATGGAGGTAATGAGATCCAAAGTATCGGGTGCCTTGGATCCAGGTCGACAGTAGATGCCGGCTATGAAGATAGGGGAGGGAAAAGGCAAGGTAATGTTTACTACAGGTGCTTTGTAGGCAGAGGGTAATGAGGATGATAGAATGGTTGAGAACTGAAGTGAGGACAGAATATACATGGCTTTTCCACCACCCCTGCCAGTCCTGTCCTGCCTGATTATGGAATATCCTGGGATATTAATGGTGAGATCAGGTATTTTAGCATTTAACCAAGTTTCTGTTAAAATGACTATATCAGGTGTGAGAGAGATTACCATAGGATGTAAAAGGTCAATTTTTGACACAAGACTGCAGATATTTAAGTGGAGGATTTTCAGGCCCTTGGGGAGGGTAGAGGGTGGGGGATGTTGGTACATTAGTGGGAGGATTGCAACTGGCAGGGATGTGTGTAGCGGGACCAGGATTGGGATGAACATTTCCTGGTGTGAGTAAGAGGAGTGCTATTATGAGTGAGTGGAGTTCAGGGTATTTGTGATGGGTTGAGGATTTTGGAAGTATTCGGGGGGGGGGCTAGGTGAGATGAAAATAAGATGGTGAAGGAAAGCTAGGTGGCATGGGGCTGAGAATAAAGTAGCAAGGGAGAAGTGAGGGAAGTGAGAGCAGAGTACTTGAGGGGGTGTAGGAGTTATGGCAAGGGTAAAGGTAGGGGATAGAAGAGCAGAAGGGAAAGGTGAGAAGGGTTTACTGGACTGAGCAGAGTGTGGATAGGGTTACCAGATGTCCTCTTTTATGAGGACATGTCCTCTCTTCCAGCTGCCAAATATTCTTCATGTACCTTCTCTATTCTGTTGTATTATTGTTATTATTGTAATAATTTGTTTTTACGCTCTCATACCCAGGACCTCCTTGTAAATGAACTGTGAAGGTGGTGGAGAGTTGAAACCTATTTACTCAGGATTTGGCACAAGGGTTCATCGGGGAGGGACTAAGTGTCCTCTTTTTGGCATTCCCAAAATCTGGTACCCCTAAGTGAGGCAGCTAAAATTGATGGAAGAATGAGGAGGAGGGGAAGTGGTGAAGGAAAGGTGGGCATATTGTGTGGATCAGTGGAGCAAGAACAGAACAGGGTATACTAATGAATAGTGAGGAGAAGATAAGTGGCAGTGATGGAGGTAAACTAACTGAGAAGAGGTGGACTGTGACAGTTACCAGCAACAGAAAATTGAGTTGTTGCCCTGTAGTGGCTATGCAGTATAATTTGCAAATGGAAACGTAGACAAAAAACAATCTCTAAATGGATGATAAAGCAGGCTGTCATTCAGATATGCTTCAAAATAATTAAACCAGGTAAATCAGATAAAAAACAGGATGAGGAGGTTCAAAAATCGCCAAGTTCAGAATGGGCTGAAAGAAAAGTGGGCTGTAAGGTCTAGCGCAGTCAGGAAGATCCGGGTTCAGCGTACCTTCGTTTGTGAGTGGAGAAGGTGACAGATGATTATTCATAGTTGCAGAATATGCAATACCAGAGAAAGGAAGTGTGTCTGGGAACCCCAGGTCCAACCACATCAGTCTGTAGCTCAGTGCTTAGAGCGCCAGAATGGTATTCCAGGGGCCTGGGTTCAATTCCCAGTAAGCGCTTTATTTCTTTCTCACTACAGTTTGTGATTTGAATTGCTTATCAGTGGGAAGTGCTGCACCAAAAAAACATCTACTTGTCATCTGGGGCCAGATATTCAAAAGTTAGCCCAGGCACTAAGGGGTGTTTGCCACCTAACTAGGTTTTGCCCCTGATTTATGGATGGGGTCTATATTAACAGCCCCCCACAGTGCAAGCAAACCCATTAGCACCCCAGTGCTAACTTGCCCCAGCACCCATGCAAATGAAGAGGTCCACCCCTGCATGCAAGCACAGTGGCAAATTCAAAGGTTTGCACAGGTGGTAGCTGTAACCCAAACATGTGAAAATTACCACCTTTGCAAACCTCAGCTTAACAGGGTGCAAGGGCCTGGTGGTGGGAAGCATTACTGCAGCCACCTGCCCCTCACCCCTGAACCCCGACCCATTGAATTGATGGATATCCTGGTGTCTAGTGGCACCTCCCACCCTCTGATTGCCCATTCCCATTCCATGTATTATGGCTCTGGTGTCTTGTGGCACCTCCCCACCCTCTGCCCATCCCCATTTCATGTATTATGTCCCTGGTGTCTAGTGGCACCTCCCCACCCTCTGCCCATCCCCATTCCACGTCTTATGTCCCTGGTGTCTAGTGACACCTCCCCACCCTCTGTCCATCCCCATTCCATGTATTATGTCCCTGGTGTCTAGTGGCACTTCCCCACCCTCTGTCCATCCCCATTCCATGTCATATGTCCCTGGTGTCTAGTGACACCTCCCCACCCTCTGCCCATCCCCATTTCATGTATTATGTCCCTGGTGTCTAGTGGCACCTCCCCACCCTCTGCCCATCCCCATTCCATGTATTATGTCCCTGGTGTCTAGTGGCACCATCCCACCCTCTGCTCATTCCCATTCCATGTATTATGTCCCTGGTGTCTAGTGGCACTTCCCCACCCTCTGCCCATCCCCATTCCACGTCTTATGTCCCTGGTGTCTAGTGACACCTCCTCACCCTCTGCCCATCCCCATTCCATGTATTATGTCCCTGGTGTCTAGTGGCACTTCCCCACCCTCTGTCCATCCCCATTCCATGTCATATGTCCCTGGTGTCTAGTGACACCTCCCCACCCTCTGCCCATCCCCATTCCATGTCTTAAGTCCCTGGTGTCTAGGGACACCTCCCCACCCTCTGCCCATCCCCATTCCATGTATTATGTCCCTGGTGTCTTGTAGCACCTCCCCACCCTCTGCTCATTCCCATTCCATGTATTATGTCCTTGGTGTCTAGTGGCACCTCCCTGCCCTCTGATTGCCCATCCACATTCCATGTATTTTGTCCCTGGTGTCTAGTGGTACACCCTCCTTGTTGAGCATTTGTCCTGTGCCACCTCGCCTTCCCAGTGGCTAGTGGCCCTCCTGCCACCTGCACTGAACACACCACCAGCCATGCCCCCGTAGCCTTTGCAGCAGTCGCACACATGTAGTGTTCAGTATAACCGGCACAACCCTTCTCTCACCCTATTGGTTGTCATTATTTGGATGACAGGAAGCGTGCATACAGTATATGGTATATGCAGGCATGCTCCCTGTCATCCCATACGGCGGCGTTGAGGAGCTGAGAGGAGGTGCCAGTGCCATCGACCCTCTGCGCAAGGCATGGCTGCTTAAGGCTGTGGGGTGAGGTGTCCAGGAGATGTGCCCAGTGCAGGCAATGTGGGAGAGCAGTTAGCCACCGGGGAGGCAGGGTAGTACTGAGACAAAGTACATAGACTGGGGACGGGCGACTGGAGGGTGGAGGGTACCAGTAGACATGAGGGACACAATGCAAAAAATGGTGATGGGTGATCGGCGGGGGGGTGCCACTAGACGCCAGGGATAAATTACATTGCAGAGGGACAGGCAATCAGGGGTTGGGGGCTGCAACTAGACACCAGAGACTACTCAATATTACACAGACAGGGATTGAAGGGCAGGGGGTGCCACTAGACACCAGAGAAAACATAAATATCGTGGGGATGAGCGATCGGAGGTTGGGAAGCCACTCACAGCCATGCCTTCATGGTGGGTAACCACAGGATGGGCACAAACCTGCTGCTGTTTCTCATGCAAATTAGCCCATAATTGGCATGCATATGGCCCCTTAGCATCTTGAATGCTCATTGGTCTCGTGCATTTTTTTGCTGAATATTTTGCCAGGGGCTTCGGGTGCTCTCTAATCTGGGGGTGTAGTTCCCATAACTTCCCTGTGGGCTGCATATAGCCCAGGTCCATGCCGGGGCAGCACTTCTTGACTTAGCATTGTGCCTTCATGGCCCTAGAGTCAGTCGGATAGCGCTAGTGCGCTGTCCGACTGAATACAGCATCCTCAGGGTCAAGCGCGTGGGCAAGCACAGTGCAAACCTTTGCACACATTCGAACATTGGGCTCCTACAGTCCCTTTCTTACCTTTAATTACTATGCTACAGTTGAGCAATTTTAATTGGCTAAACATGATGTCAAATCTTGTCATAATGAAATCATGTGCCCACTTCCTCAGCACAGCGGTGTATGTACTGTTCTCATTCTGTTGCCTACACTCATGATTCCCCATAATACACTGAACTGTAGTGTTCTTACAAGATGGGTAAAGACCAATAGTTGGGTCCTCAGATGACTTTAAAATGGGCCACAAGAACAGACTTTGCTTATTTGTTCTTTACGGATTATTCCCGAGGAAGAGCTATTGTCCCTGGTGTCTAGTGGCACCTCCCCACTCTCTTGTTGAAATGTCTTTCCTAACTATTTTCTATTTTCAGCATGCATTCAATAATAACCCTTGTGTTCTATTTACAAAGACAGATTTCTGATTTCCTTTTTCGGAGCAGGGCCAGGCTGCTGCTCTAAGTCCTCCTGTCATGTGATAACCTGACTCATCGTCATTACAGGACAAGGAAAGAATGACAAGTCTTTCAGCACAGACCACACCAAAAAACAGGTTATTCCATACTGCTCCACTGGTACATGTTAAAGAGCAGCCCTGCACTTCAGCATGAATACGTTTCATAAACATGATGTTTCAGCTCTTAAAACTTACTAGAGAATGCACTTTTTCCAAGGTTTACAACATACCTTGCTAGGCTATCCAAAAGGTCAGCATAAAGGCATATATCTCTCCCCAGTTGACCTCACAATACCTTTGTTTATAACATCATAGTACTCACTATGGTAACAGACTGTAATGTCATGAACAGCAATTGTGAGGTCAGCTGGGGAGTGTCAGGTACACTGTGAAAGAGTTAATGAAATAAGTACAGGTTATCAAGTGGTCCTTATCTGACAACAACGTGTGTGTGTGTGTGTGTGTGTGGTTCTATTATCTGCAATATTTAGTAGACCATCAATAGGAAAAAGTAAAACAAAAAGCATATAGAAAACACTTAAGTTAAAACAAAACTAGATTAACTCTAAAGGTTTTAGGCTATTCATTACAGTACAGAGCCAACTATTGTTCTACACTAAGTGTGTTGGCCTGTGTTTCTGACTCCAGTCTGTTCATTCTTTTGCTATGTCTCCAATTTATTTGATCAGGGAATCCAACTTTCTGTCTTCCAGTAGAGGAAGGGTATCACTGATTATAGCTGTCTCCAACCCTTTACCTGCCCCAGTGTGTGTATCTCCATTCCCTCCCACGTGCTGAAAATCTGCCTACTCAATTATGCACATACGTTATCCTACCTGCTGCCACCCTGCCTAAGTGTACATAGCCCAGGCCCTTCCATCTGCTGATGCCTTCCTGCCTCACTATTCATACCTCCACTTCTTCCATCTGCTGACCCCCTTGGCTAAGTGTGTACAACTCTGCCCCTTCAGTCTGCTTCCCCTTCCCTGCCTCAGTATGCTCAGCCCTGCCTCTTCCATCTGCTATCCCCTTCCTGTCCCAGTATACACAGCCCTGCCCTCTCATATATGCTGCCGATTATTCTGCTGCAGCATGCGTGCTACTGTCACTCCCATCTGCTACCCCTCTCCCCACTATGCACAACCTTGTTATTCTTATATTCACCAGTATGCACACATAGGTCTGCAGCCTGTTTCAGCTGTTGGAACGCAACCTGTCCTATATGTATCCACCCCTGCCCATTCAGTCTGCAGACCCCTTCTGCTGCAGAATGCTGGACACGCTGCCTCCTCCTGTCTGCTGAACCTCACTTTGACCCAGTCTGCACAAACCATGCATCACCATCCCCTCTAATCTGCCCCCAAAAGGCCCAAATCTGCTAATATGTGCATCACATCTCTAGCTATTCTGCTGACCCTACCCATGCCCACTCTGCACACCCACCTCACTCCCATCTGCAGGTCCCCACCCAGCAGCAGTACAATATAATACTTGCTCCCTCCTAGCTGTACCCAACCAGTCCTTCCAAAAATGTACCGGATGCATCCTGCTGCCATTTCTACTGGCTATGACTTCTGAGGCTACAGCCATGTTGCCATGACCTGTCACCGCCATCTCCAGTGTAGTCGCACATGCTCTCACTCGCTCATGCATGCTCCAGCATATTACCACTAAGGAGGAGCAGTGAGGCGGAGTAGTGGCGCCAGGCAAAAAATTTGCATACGATTTCATTTGGCGGGTGACTGTGGCAGATGGGAGAAGGGATATGAAGGAAAAAATGATGTGAAGGCTAAATATCAAACAGCAGGGAGGATCTGGTACTCCTGCCGGCAATGTCCTGATCTACCCACACAGTGTGAGATGGGGGGGCAGTTTAGATTCCTGATGGACTGGTCCGCCCATCCCCACTTTTTAAGCTGTCACCTGGAGGGACAACCCTCCTCCCATAGGAGAGAGGCTAGTTTGGCCTATATATTCATTCTGTCCTTTGTTTTCCTCTTATGCAAAGGCTACCAGCTGCACCATATTCAGTGTGGTGGCTTTGGGATGTGGAGTACTATCCACTAGGAGCTCAGCTCATACCGACAGACTTGTCCTGCTTGGTGGGGTTCTGAGCCCCCAACTACCCCAAAAAACATCCCTCAGTCTGTCTTCACTCAAAAAGTGGAACACGTAGAAAATCTTAAGGCAGCAATATTTTGTTAGTTGGCAAAAAATGAATCATATTTTTTCTAACGTTAATATAGTTCTGACAATCAGATTCACCCTCAGCATATTTTTACAGTGCTAAGATGTTTTTAAAACCGCTTTTAATACTAATTTTACAGTTAATGACTTAATTCATTAAAGATGGCCGCCACTAGAAACTTTTAAAAATTCCTTCCCTCAAGGTGACTTTTTGACTGTATATTCTGGATTCATACTGTAGACATATTAAGAGGGGAGCTAGACCACATTTCTGATGGTAAACAGCACAGCACTACACCAAAATGTTGCATTTATTCATTGTGGGTGTGGCCAGAGAGCAGGGGCTTTTGAAAACTTAGAAACCTCTTTCCTCTGTTCACGAAGGAAACAACACTGAAAATAAAAATGAATATATTAATGTTTTTCCCAGGAATACATTATTAATAAAAACTATATGATAAAATGTATTTCCACTAACTATCTACTCATGAATGTGCGTAACTAACAAGGTTGTTCGTATGTAAACTCGCCCATGTCAACTGTGGTAATGTCTGTCTCTGTGACACATATACATGATCAATGTACCACATACTGTAGTACAATCAAAAGGCATTGGTTTTCTTTTCCCCTCTAGGCACACGTAACTAATCCTGGGTCACCCTTGAAAAAGGGACTGTCAAAGTCTCAGTGGGCCAAGTCGGTTACCAAAAATGTAAATAAATAAAATGCAATACTGCTGTTTTAAGAATCTGTGATATGCCATCGAGCAATGGGCCATCCTGATCCTCCGGTCGCACCTGGGAGCGAGCCTCGGCTCAGTGTGCCTTTCCAGGTTAACAAAGGTTTAAATTTAAAAATAAAAATTAAAAAATGGCGATGGAAACACAGGTAATGGTGGAAATGTATGTGCAGAAAGTCTGTACATCGTAGTTTCTGGGATCAATACAAATGCCTTTTTCATAGCAATGTAACGCTTTTCGTGCGGTGTGGATGGTTCTGGGGGGATCGCCTCAGCTGGAAGGCATGGCTCCTGCTCTGTCATTTAGTGCAACACCCTCTCAGAAAGCTGCAAGGATCATAATGACACAAAGAGAGATACCCCAGCTCAAGGACAACTGAGAGGTATGAATCCAAGTGTGCAGAGTGAGACCGGGCCCTCTCCACGCGGGACAGAGAGGACTTTAGCTGGTAAAGAGAGGAACGCCTCACCTAATGAGGTAGCGTTAGGAAGATTTGACCCAAATGTAGGCACAGTTAAGCATTCAGTTTACAAATTGTCAGTTCTTAGTTATCTTTTTGCTAGCTATTCCAACAAACATGTTGCTGTACGGGGCCCAAATTATGTATCAGTTTATGTTACAATGTTGTTGTTTTTTTTTGCAAGGAACTCTTTTTTTAAGTCCCTCAGAAGTACAGATGCATGTTGCCTAATTTTGTTGTTCCTTTAACTTCCTCCAGTTTCTGTCATCAATCTGGGCAAGGCAAATGTCCTCCTGCATTGTGGGCAGGCAGCCAACTTTTTACCTTGACATTCTTGAGTAAATCTAGGCTGAGGACTACACCCAACCCCTCCCATTCCAGGTGCACCTGCACAAACTATTCAATTAAGGCTTCTCAGTGAAGGAAGCCACACTGCAATTCTGGCTTCTTGGTGTGAGCGTCCCAAACAGTGCAAGCTAGGCTTCTCTGGGGGTGAGTCCTGAACTGAGCAATCA
Source organism: Neoceratodus forsteri (assembly GCA_016271365.2). NCBI lineage: Eukaryota > Metazoa > Chordata > Ceratodontiformes > Ceratodontidae > Neoceratodus > Neoceratodus forsteri. Next base: position 70,063,395 of record JADMNL010000024.1, on the reverse strand, counting down.
GGGCATTTCTGGATATCCAAAACTGTGCAATCAGGGTTTCTCGGGGAGGTGGGGATCAAAATTACTGTGCTATATGAACTGCCTGGAGGTCTTGAATGACTGTTTAAAAAATAAAAGAATTATCTCTGGCTTGGAAAATATGCTTTTCTGTCCAGTGTAAACAGCGCCCACTGATTTACAGTATGATATAAACATAAAGAGCTAGTAGAATCAAAAACAGCAGACAGGAAAATGTTAAACATTTTAAGACGTAGTCAGATGAAACTTTTTATTTCTTAAGTAGTTTTCTTTTTCTGTTTGCTCGTTAGAAAGTTTTCTATGTGCCAGTATTATACTGGATGTGTGGAATAGTGCCCTGCCTGACAGTTGACATGTCTAATTCTATTCCCTCCACTGCATCATCAGCACTGTGACGTCACCAACTGTGACATCACAGGTGATTGACTTGGAAGCTACTGAGTGGCTTTTCCTGAGTAGCTGTAATGCCACAGTCAGTGAGGTCACAATGCTGATGATGTAGTGTGAGTGGGTTGGGGAGATAGAACTAGATATGTCAGCTGCCAGGCACAGTGCTGTTCCACAGATCACACCTACTAACAGCAGGTGAAAAATCATCTAATTACCCAAAGGCAAAAGATAAAGCACCTCACATATAAAAGGTACTAGCTGACTGCTTTTAAAAACTAATATTCATTTTAGGCAGTGCAATAGTTCTTTAAATTACTAGGGAGGATGTGACAGTGACTTCACTGTGGCAGACATTACTGGTAACCCGTGACCAACTAAGAATGTCTGCAAGTTCAATAGCCCGCCCCTTAAGTTAACAGTATCTACAAGGCAGAGTACACAGTGCTATATTTCTGTTAGTTATTCTTTGAGGCATCACATCATAGGTGTAGGCAGGCGTACTCATTGTACACATTTGTGTACAGTTTTGATGAGTGCCTGTCCCAAATTATGTGCCTTTTTGTTAACATTATCATTCAGATCTGTACTATTTAAGTTAGTGTAGGCCACTGAGCAGTGTCTCTGTTTTAACCCTTTATTGTTTAGGTGATAGATATGTATACCACATATTTAGAGATTGGATAAGTCATCTGATAACAATCTGATTTGTTTGTTATGGGGGCATGTACACATTTTAATGGGGGGGGAGCAGTTGGAGAGTGTGTGTACAAAATGGAAGTTTCTAGCTACACCCCTGCAACACACCTGTCTGAAGCAGGCTCTCCTGTCCTTCTTGTCATACCCAAGAAAGTTGGACAGGGTATATGTCAGGCATGGCACCTCCCATGGTAGTGATTCAGTATCAAGGGTGCTGTATGGGGGATTGAGTGGTAGTGTGCCCTCTTTCCCATATTTCCTCCTGTGAGTCACTGTGCTGCCTATTGTCTCTGGCCAGGAGGGCTGGTGTACGTGCCCTCTACGTCTTACATTCATGCCTTTCATTGTTCAGCCATTGTGTGTGCATGTGGATACTGGCTCAGCTTTCCCTCCTTAGGGTTCAAGACCATCACCTTTGTAACACAAGTCATCCTCTGCTGTTTCAAGGTTAGTGCACAAAGAGTGGACTTGAAACCAGGTCTCAAGTATGGTGTTCTTAAAGGGGAACATTTAAGCAATAATGACTGAACAGCTGGTCATTTCCTGGTGATTAACGACTGGCAGTGAGGGAAGGGTGGCCCACCTAACCGGTCATTAATCAAAAGGAAATAATTGGCTGTGAGGTCATTATTGCAATTATAAGTCTAATTGCATTACAAACAGGGAAAGGCATCTTTTTTTTAAGGAGTTTACAAGCTCAAGTACTGCTCTGATCTGTACTGGGCATTTCTAAGGGATTATTGTCCAGTACGGCATCCAATTAGAGTCCACGTTTGTCTCTTGAATAATTAATTAGACATAATTATCAACAGATAAAGATCATTTAAATGAGGTACTCTGCTCCTCCATAGCTGGCAGCAGTACAGATATATCGATATTTAAGTCTTCCCCATATTTATTCTACGTTACTGCCAATTTTAGAGCCTTGTAATGTCACTGAGTGTCAGGCTGTGCTTGGTTACAATGTGTTTGGCCACAGCTTGATCATCAGTGACATCACAAGGTTCTAAACATGGTGGCAATGTAGTATAAATGTGGGGCAGACATAGTCATCAATATCTCTGGATTACAACCTGCTACAAGTAAGCCCAGTACCTCATTTAAAAGAGCTTGTCATGGACGTTGAGACTATGATGGGCAGAGTTCATAATTGTTCCCCTTTAAACATGAGCAGAAGTTGGTTGCATGGCACCAAGCAATGGGGGTATCGCTGTGGTATGCTGGTGACCACAGTTCACGCTCCACACTTGGGACATCAGGAACGGAGATGGTCAGGGAGGGTAACATGCATCCTTTGGACACCCTTCTTCTGGGTGGAGGGAGTTCACAGCATGGACCTGTAGTGGCTACTGGTGGTGGCTGGTAGAGTTCCAATGACAGTGTGGTTGACCACATACCACTGGGCACCCCCCAGACCAGCCATGCATGCAAGCTGTGGAGGAGGGAAGGGGCAGAACACAGAACAAGGAAAAATGTTATACTGGTATGCTGAGTGATGGCCTCTCAGCCCTTCCTCACTCCTGGAACCCATCACACACTCATTGGGCATGCCCCTCTAGATTCTGATGGAGTACTCCTCCTCTGGGCTATGGCATGCCCCCGTGGGGACAAGCAGGCTAAGGAGAGGGAAGTCAAAGAGCTCTCAGTGAGTCTATCCAGCGATGACAGCAGCGGAGGCCCCTGGCAGGGATAAGCTGGCCCACAAGATCTGGATGGCTGGACAGGAGCATACCATGGAGGAGTGATATAGAGGGGTGAGTCTAGCAGGAAAGATGGGCTTGTGGGGGCCCGAATGATTGGGGTGCCAGTGGGCATGGTGGGAGCATAAAAAAAACACAAGGGCAGATGTTCGGGATGGTATTTCTTAATCTCTGCTGGCATTTCTGTACATGACTTTGATGCAGGCCATTGCAGGGGAATATCCATGTACCAGCCCCCTGTCTGTTCCCTGAATGACTATGAGATTGGGCGGCATAGGTCCTGGTGACCAATAAAAGACTCTGTTCCTGCACCAGTGGCAGCTGTTACCTGGAGCAGAAGCCTCTCTTAGGGCTGCATAATAATCTCTTCTCTGAGTCTAACTAACCAAGTCGGCAGGCCAGATGGGTGACTTACCTCTTTGATTTACCTAGAGAGCTGGCCTTAAGTCTAAATTTTGAATTTAAAAGCAACGTTCTAGACAGTACCCTGAAGGAAAGTATTTCCCTGTCTAAATGACATTGGGGGGGCCAGTATTGCTTCTTGGCTTCTGTGTTGCTCTGGGTAATGCCTCTTGACTTTTCATCACTTCGATATGGGACACCATCCCTCAGTATATCAGTGGCTCAGGAGGATACGCGCTAGCCTCTGGCACAAAAATGATTGGGAAGATCAGGGGTTCTAGTCCAACACCTGGAACTTGGACAAATACCAAATTCTGACATTGTAGATCTCACTATCAAAGAGAAAAGACTAACAGATAGCAATAGAAATCAGGTCTTCTACAGTATTTCACAGTTCTTGACTGCAGCTTCCAGATGCAAGCACAAACATACAGTTGCTTCCAGGTTCTATGTGAAAACGGCAAAAGCCTACATTATCGTGCAGTCAGAGTGCCTAAAACATTTTCAGCACTCTGACACCCTCCACACACAGGACAATGGTGCCAGGATATGTATTTTAATGCTTTCTGTGGGGGTTTTCCCTGCCCCCACTAAAGGTACTCAACCTTGGGGGTGTTGGGGTGAAAGCATTAAAAAAACAAATGTTTGGGCCGGGCACAATAAAACGCAGCAGCGCCCGGACCCAAACCCAGTACCTCACCCACCCCAACCACAAGCCAACCCCCAATGCCACGACGCAGCTCGGCAATCCACCGCAGCAACACCCCTACAGTTCCTCCGCCCATGCTCACTCCCTTCCCGCGTGCACGTACACATAGCAACATCCTGTTTCTAGGGGGAGAGGAAAATCACACTCACACTGTAGTAATGGATTCCAGGGGTGCGGATTTTGAGGGCATGGGAAGGATTCTTAGTGGGTGCTTGGATGAAGTAAGGCTGGATGTGGATGCTAGTAGCCTGTGGGTGACCATAAAGAAGGGTGTGCAGGAGGCTACTAAGTTCTGCACAAAGGTAAGGCGCAAGCAATGTAGGGCCAGGAAGCCATGTTGGTGGACCCGGGAGGTGCAGGAGGCGGTGAGGCAAAAAAAGGCTGTCTACTCGCGCTTAAAGCACTCAAGGGGAAGGGAGCTGGGAAAGTATGAGTTACTAGCTAGGAGGGTCACCAGGGTGGTAAGGGGGGCCAAGGCAAGAGCAGAGCATAACCTGGTCAGGGATATCCGGGGGGGGGGGAGTGGTTCATACGGGAGAAAAGAAAAGCGAGGACACAGTTCAGCAGGATTAGGTCTGGGGAGGGATGGGCGCAGGAAGCAGGGGAATAAGCAGAGGTACTAAATGAGTACTTTGCCTCAGTCTTTACCAGGGGGGAGGGGGTTCCTTCCATCCCGAAGGGAGGGAAGGGGATCCCACAGATTCGGGAGGTCAGTTAGAGTCTGAAGGATTGGAAGGGGCTAAGGCAGGGGACGGGCCAAATCTAGAGGGGAATAGGCGGGAGTGTGAGGAGGTGGACTGGGAGGGCAAAATCACAGTGGATAGGGTGAGAAAGGCCCTCTGGTCACTGAGGACTGAAAAGGCACAGGGGCCACATGGGCTACATCGAAGGGTACTGAAGGAACTGGCGGATGTGCTGGCAACTCCACTGGCTGCACTCTTCAACATCTCTCTGAGGACAGGGTGGGTGCCTCAGGATTGGAGGTGGCTCATGTGGTGCCCATCCACAGAGGGAGGTCCAGAGAGGAGATGGGGACTTATATACCTGTTAGCCTAACATCTGTGGTGGGCAAGGTTATGGAGGGCATTACCAAGGAGAGGCTTTGGGGTCAGCTGGAAAGGTTGTGGCACCTGGACGACAGGCAGTATGGTTTTGTTCCGGGGAGGTTGTGCCAGACCAACCTGGAGTTTTACGTCTGGGGACGGGTGCTCTGGACCAACAGAGGTGGGTGGACATCCTATCTGATTGCAAGGATCTGATTTGGTACCCTTGCCAACGCCTGCTGACAAAGCTGGGGGGAAGGGTGGGAGGCAGCTGCTCAGGTGGGTGGAACATTGGCTTACAGGGTGAATACAGATAGTGGTGGTGGTTGGTGGGATAGTCTCCTCTCCTAGAAGGGTCACCAGTGGGGTCCCCCAGGGTTTGGTCCTTGGGCCACTCCTGTTCAATGCCTATGTCTCGGACATAGGGAAGGGGGTTAGGAGTAGGCCGAGCCTTTTTGCAGATGTCTCAAAACTGGGAGCACTGGCAGATGGGGATGAAGACAGAGAGGCCCTCCAGGGGGACCTGGATACCCTGGAGAGGTGGTCAAGGAAATGGGGATTGGGGTTCAATGCAGGGAAATGTAAGGTGCTGCATCTGAGGGCCAGAAACCCGGGCCATGCATACACTCTGGAGGGGGGTCACACTACAACCCACAACAGGTGAGAGGGGCCTTGGGGTAGTGGTGGACACTAAAATGAATAACACTTAGAACTGTCGAAGAGCCGCAGCAAAGGCAAACAGGATACTCGGCTGCATAACCAGGGGGACTGCCTCCAGGAGGAGGGAGGGAGGTGATCCTCCTTCTATATAATGCCCTGGTCAGGCCGCATCTTGAGTACTGTGTGCAGTTCTGGAGATATCACCTTAAGAAAGACATAGTACTGCTGGAGAGGGTCCAGAGGAGGGTGACAAGGATGATACAGGGCATGGAGGGCAGGACCTATGAGGAAAGGCTAGAAGAACTCAGGCTGTATACATTGGAGGAGAGGAGGGAAAGAGGGGACATGATAGAGGTCTTCAAGTATGTAAAGGTGATAAATAAGGGTGGAGCCAAGGAGGTGTTCAGGCTTAAGAAGGGGGCAACTACCAGGGGGCATGAGTGGAAGCTGGAGGGAGGGAAGTGCAGGGGGAGCGCAGGAGGCACTACTTCACTGAGAGGGTGGGGGAACCATGGAATGCACTACCCAGGAGTCTGGTGGAAGAGAGAACAGTGGAAGGATTCAAAAAGGGTTGGGACAGGTACAGGGGGATGCTGAAGCCCTCCAGGTTGGGGGGGGGGGAACAAGCTCCCAGTAGGGGACTGGCTACTGAGCAGACATGATAGACCATGAGGCCTATTCTGCTGGCTTTTACTGTGTTACTATGACTTTATCTTCCTGACCTTCCCCATCAATCCCCTTCTGCTGTTGAACCCCAGTCTCTTCACCCCACCTCCAGGACTTACCCCCTTTACTTCTGTCCATGTTGTGTGAGTGGGTGGCATTGATGGGGGGGGGTACGGTGCCCAGGGGTTCAGTTAATTTGTTTTCAGTGGAAGTCTAAAACTTCCAAGAGTTGAAATCTGGAAGTCATTCCATCTTTTTGGAAGTCAAAATATTTCCAGAATCCCACCTTTGGCAGTCAATATTCTAGGAAGTACAAATTTATGGATGTTAATATAATATAATTGTGGCAAAATACAGTTTCTTTCAGAAAAATCCATAATTTTTGACTTCCAAGCCTGCAGTTTTGGAAGTGTTCTAATTTTTGGTTTTACATCTGGAAGTCAATAACTCCCTCTTTATTTTGGATGTTTTTGCCTTATTTTTGGAAGTCAAATACTCCCAAAATTGAGTTAACTGAAGCCCTGGCGGTGCCTTTTGGGTTGCAGCATCATCCTGCAGACAGGGGTTCTTTTCCACCCGTTAAGCCCCTTGAGTCAGAGCCAGGGGTGTGCAATGGTGCACACGTAGACCCTGAAGATGGTGCATGCTTTTAACGGCTGCCTCTGACTTTCAATTCTGGTGACAGCTGCTGGGCCACCTACTCTCCACTAGGTGGCAGCCAAGCAGCAGTACACACTGCCCCCCAACCTCAAAGGGGGAGATCTGTCAAAGGATGCTAAATCCTCCTTCCCCTCACCAGCCTCCAAGCGACGTTGGTCCATTCCCGAACCCAGGTTGCCGGTGTGGCAGGAGGTGAGGCATCCAGCACCTGAGCCCTCTGTTACTGGCCTGGCTACAAGTTCACTGTAATGCAGATTTCCTTAGATAATATTGTTTGTAGCCCGGCGGGTGGGCTGAACCTGCAACCCACTGTTTTATAGTTCCGTGCTTTTACATTCTATACCATTCAGCCTGAAGTATATTTTGTGCAGTTCTTTCTCCTTTTTATGTTGGCTTATGCTTGAGCGCCAGCCAACATCTTGCAGTAGTAGCAGATTTGGAGGCGCGGTCAGTGTTGGGCGAATGCAGGACATGCATGAGTAGCTGCATCCCTCATTCCCCAATGAGGCAGCTGCAGGAGCTGACACCAGGCATACATCAAGTGGCCACCATATCTAACAAAAGGTCTTCTGCAATCATGCAATGGCACAATAACACGCCCTCCTGATGTGCCTGTCCTGGTGACAGCGCCTGCAGAGTGCCCTGACCCACTTCTTTTGCTGATGGGGGAGCCCACTTCCTGTTGGCATAATGACCCCCTTCCCATTTAAAATGTATGCCGAGGGGGTGCCCAATCCCCCTCGGCATCATGCGCCCCCCCAACAGTCTTTCTTTGCTGCGGGGGGGTCCAATCCCCATTGGCTTTAATACCCCTTCCCCATTTATTTTGCCGATGGGAGGCCCACTCCCCATCGGCATAATGTCCCCCACTTTGTTGTGTACCGAGGGGTGCCTAATCCCCTTGGCTCTTGTGCCCCCCTTCAGTATGTGCTGAAGGGGGTGCCCAATCCCTCTGCCTCTACAGCATCCCCAAAACACTTAGGTGGTACGCTGGGAGCCCACCCCAGCATGCCAAATCCCTATAAAAATAAAAACTGGCCCCTGCTGATGCCCTTTTTTTTTACCCTGTAAAGAAAACAGTCCCTCGTGGTCTCCCTGCCCCTCCCACAACCTGGGCGCCCACCCACTGCACCCTGCCTCCCCCACAACCCCACCCCACACTTACCTGCAGAGTCCCCGCACAATGATCTTCGTGGACCAGGACCACATCTGCACTCTTCAAAGATGATCGTGAACTGAAGAAATGCCAGTAATCTGTATAATGGCATAAATAGGGTTTTTTCAATTTTGGTGCATATCTTGGGCATTTTAGGGAATTTTGACACCAAATTTTCGACATGGGGTTACTGGCACCCCTCCTCATGAATTCCATCACTGTCATGGCATTATTTGGTCCTGAAAGGTGATTTCACAGTCACTGCGCAGAATCACCTTTTGGGACCAATTAACAAAACAACAGTGCCATTGTTCATGAGGGGAGCTCTCAAATAGCCTATGTTGCAAATTTGGTGGAAAATTAAAAAAAACTGGCTGGTTTACGAGCGTGCGTTGAGCAGTTTCCACGCATGCTTGTAACTTCACGAATTTGTAATATTTCCACTCCAGATTTTCAAAATTGCCATTTTTCCACACCTCTTCATAAACAGTACAGCTGTCATTTTACATATCCTGGCCAAAATGTGTTTTCGCATGTCTGGTGCAGAATAGCGCGGTCGCTGTGCGAAATCATTTTTCTGGATAGTTTGGGGAAATGACGGTGACAATGTTCATGAACAGAGGTCCTAAAATGCCTATGGTGAAAATCTGGTGACAAAAGTCCATAAAATTACTGTGTTACAAGCGTGCATTGCAGTTTCCATGCACCCTTGTAACGTCGCAAATTTGCAATATTTTCATGCCAGATTTTCAACACTGCCATTTTTTCACACCTCCTTATGAACGGTACAGCTGTCATTTTTCACATCCTGCCCAAAATGTGTTTTCGCACCTGTGGCGCACAATGGAGTGGTCGCTGTGGGAAATCAACTTTTGGGACAAATTAACAAAATTACAATGTCACTATTCATGAGGGAGGTCCCAAAATGCCTATTTTGAAAATGTGGTTAAAAAAATCCCAAAAATAATTGGGTTACGGACGTGTGTTGCACACTTTCTATGCATGCTCATGACTTCACCATTTTTTAATATTTTCACTCCAGATTTTCAGTGTTGCAATTTTTTTACACCTCCTCATGAACAATACAGTTGTCATTTTTCACATCCTGCCCAAAATGTGTTTTCGTCTCTGTGTCGCCAAATGGCATAGCTTCTGTGCAAAACTACCTTTCAACTAACAAACTGATTGTGCCGCTCTTCATGAGGTGGGGGTCACAAAAAGCCTATGTTGAAAGTCTGGAGTGAAAATACCAACACACGCCTACGGCGTTAGGGTTTCCAACTGTAACTCCACATCCTGTAGAGACTGACAGGCATCATGGGTGTGACTTGGGATCATTGGCTGTAATGCTCACACCATTCCACCCCCACCCTGCAGCCACTGACAGGCATCGAGGTCTGCCTTGGAATGTTCAGCCCTAAAGTTCACCCCATTATCCTATACTGCCACCACCTCAGTGTATTTCCTTATGGAATGGTGTAAGTATAAGTCCCAATGACCCCAAAGCACACCCCAATGCATGTCAGTCTCTGCAGGGTAAGGGTGGCATTGGCTTCAGTTCAATACTTCACTGCCATTCCTATTATGCGTCTCTAACTCCTGTACTACCAATGCCAATGCCAGTGAGACAACATTTGGCATTGACAAATGCTTGTTCTTTATTACTGAGGGAAGTGACAAAAAAACAAAATTACTGTCCCTTGGATTTTTATTAGCTTTGGCTGCTTGTGTACACATTATATCATAATGCCCTGTTTATGACATCACAATTATCCCCTAAGCAACATACTGGGATATCATTAAAGGAAAACTACACCCAAAACTTGAAAAAATATATGTTGTGCAGAGTGTTTTAATTTGTATGTGAAGTCCTAATGTTTCTTTCCCTCTGACTGGTATTAGGAGTTTTTCCTAAATTAGCCTGCTAGCTTTAGAGTAGTTTTACTACCCCTGGAGATCACCATATCAAATAGTTTTATTGCATTTCTTTGTCCTACAGTGCACCTTGTTTCATGTAATGGTGATGTAGCAGAGCCCATAAATCCAGCAGAAAGCATTGCATTACAATCAGTTGACAACAACAGAGATGGCTATATTTTAAAATCTGTAGAATTCAGCTTGGTGACCACCCTCATCCTAAAGGTTTTACTGTCCTGAAAAACTCTGCTGCTGGTAATTTTTGTGCAGCTTGTAATGCTTCCAAGATATTTAGTTTGTTTGGCATGTGTATGCTGAATGTTGGGTCTTTCTTACATCACAGTCACATGAGACAAAATGTACTGTGGGAACCAGAAATACAATTACACTATCAGGTATGGAGATCCCTAGGGGTCGTAAAACTAGTATAAAGCTAGCTGGCTAATTTGGGAAAAACTCCTAATACCAGTCAGAGGGAAGGAAACACTAGAACTTCACATACAAATTAAAACACTCTGCTCAACATGTATTTTTTCAGGTTTTGAGTGTAGTTTTCCTTTAACAGAATTGTGATTGCAGAAGTAGACAAGCAGACAGAGCAAATAGGGCAGAAATCCTGTTTGCATGCAAATGTCCTTAATAATAAACAAATAAGGGCGACAGGTGAAATATGAGCTAAATTATTTCTATATATGTTGCTTTTCAGAGTCATCCCAACAACATTATGGGTTCTTTAAAGCCCTGTTACACTGCAAGAAAGCATTCAGCACTGACAAATGCTTGTTTAGATCCTGGCTCTAGTTCTGTTATTGTTCCATCTCGACTTTCATTTTAACAAATTGAGCATGTGTTTCTGATTTACACAGGTGGTAAAGACCACTTTAAAACAACATGATGTAATTTGTGTCCCTTGATGAGTTCTTATGTTGTTGTCAAAATGCATCTGTGTTCTAATATGGAACTAAGTGGTTGAAAGGGGAAAATGACAACATACCATTCCGAAATGGTACTCACTACCACTGTGCAAATAAGAAACTCCCTTTAAGTTAACTAAAAGGCAAGCAGCAATCGATCAATAAGAGATCTGGGAAACAGTATTTAAAACAAAAAAGACGACTTCTACTGGGAAAAAATGGCTTGCAGTTTCAATGCTGTTTTTCTTAATGCCATGGGGTAAGTATTTGTGTCTGAAAAAATTGTAAACAGCAAATGGAACTGGTGCCAGTTGACAGAGGCTTAGCAGTCATAAGTCGATTCTTCTTTTCTGCCACCGTTCCGAGGTCTCTAATGCCAGTTTAAATGACATTTCCTCCTCACATATATTCTTTTGAGCATATTTAATAAAACTGTATGATCAATGTATGTTCCTAAACTGAACACTGATGTTGTTGAAAGTTGTAATTAGTTGTATGTACTTCTTGTATGTGTATTGTTGTCTATTTTGTGGATTTGTAACATTGCTGCTTTCACTGAGGACCTCATTGTAAATGAGCTTAGACTCAATCAAGTTTATCCTCTGTTCCTATAAAACTTTGAATAACATATTTCACTACTACTAATCATCCTGAACAAAGCCCACGTTACAGACAATGCCAAAAGGTGTGAGTTGAGAGATTTCCTCCATCTGCCAGTTTCCAGAATTAGTGTTACTCTGAATCTTTTTTTTTTTTTTTAAGTCGGAAAGGTCAAATGAGCAGGACAATGTGCTATTCAGCAGCACCTGCCAAGGTCTTAATGAAGGAGTCTGGTCAAAAGTGCTACATTGCAAAATTAGAATCCGCATACCCACAATAAATCTCATACCACAATTAGGTCTCTGGGTTACAATCATTTTAAAGTTATGAGCTATTTTGTAATCCTGATTTCCCTCTTTGTTCAAGAAAGCCAGTTTCAGTGAAGAGCCATTGATGATGTCATACTCACAACTCACAGCCTAGTCCTCCCTGTCAGCAACCTTTCAGGACCTATTTCTCCACAGTTTAAGAAACTATAGCAGTAGTAAAAAAAACAGGCACAGGATTGGCTGCAGTGCTTGCATGTCCAGAATGTTCAGATGCATGGTACTGTACTTTAGAACATGTCAGGAGGTGGTCTTGGAACGTATTGCTGAACCAAGGTATAGAATGTCTAGGTGGTGCACAGTTTTAGAATATTTGGGGGGGGGGTATGCAGTCTCAGAGTGTTGCAGGGCTGCGCCATCTCTAAATGTGGTCGGACACTCAGTCTCGGATTGTGATAGGGAGACACACTGAGGAATTTGGCAGGGACTGGTCATTTTGGAATATAGTGTGGATGAACACTGTTGGAATGTGACTGGATACACAATTTTATTCTGAAATTACTTGTCCTTTCTACATTCCAGAACAGTATGCACCCACCACATTTCAAAACTGTTCATAATTTCTCCACCACATTCTGACAATATGCATCCAAGCCACATTCTGAAATCTCATTCCTGCCACATGCCGAAATTGCACATCCCCACCATATTCCAAAATTGCTCATCCATTCCAAAATTGCTCATCCCTGCCACATTCTAAAATTGTGTCACCACCACATTCTAAAATTGTGTCACCGTCACATTCCAAAATTATGCATCACTACCACATTCCAAAATTGTTCGTCATTGCCACATTCCAAAATGATGTGCTACCACCACATTCTGAAATTGTGTCACCTCCATATTCTGAAATTTGTGTGTCACCTCCACATGCTGAAATTTTGCATCACCTCCACATTCCGAAACTGTGCGTCACTGCCACATTTTGAAACTATGCGTCACTGCCACATTCTGAAACTGTGCATCACCGCCACATTCTGAAACTGTGCTTCACTGTCAGATTCTGAAATTGTACATCACTGTCACATTTGGAAATTGCGTGCCACCGCCACATTCTGAAAGTGTGTGTCATCTCCACATTCCAAAAGTGTGTGTCACTGCCACATTCTGAAACTGTACATCATCACCATATTGTGAAACTGTGCATCACCACCACATTCAGAAACTGTGCATCACCACCACATTGTGAAATGGTGCATCATCGCCACATTCTAAAACTGTGTGTGTCTGCCACATTCCCAAATTTGTGCATCGCTGTTCCATTCTGAAACAGCAGGTCTCCACCACATTCTAATACTGAACCTTCCTGCCACAATCCGAGATTGTGTGTAAACTTCCACATTCTAAAGTTGCCTGTCACTGTCATAATCAGAAAATGTGCACCCCCCACCACATTCTGAAAATAAGTGACTGCCACATTCCGAAACTGCGTGCCCAAGTCACATTCTAACATTACGCATTCCTGCCTTATTCAGGAATTGCATGTGACTACCACATTTTGAAACTGTGTCCCCACCACATACTGTGATTCTGTGTTCATGCCACTTTTGAAATTGCATGTTGCCACCACAATCTGAAATTAATCATCCCAGCTACATTTTGAAATTGTACATTACCACCACATACCAATTTAATGCATCCTCGATACCTTATTGAAATGACATACTCCTGCCACCTTCTGCAACTATGTGTCTCCCGCATTTCATAACTGCGTTTCTCTGCCACATTCTAAAACTATATGACACCGCCACATTATGAATTTTAGTGTCCCTTCCATATTCCAAAATTGTGTGTCCCAGGCAGCTACTTTCTGAGATTGTATCATTGCTGCATTACACAGTTGCAACCTGGTGGCATTTTGAAATCTCATCCCTGCAGTGTGTTCTAAAAATTTCACACAAGTTTGTTATTCTAAAGCCATGTTTGCCATTGCATTCCAACCCTTCCCATCACATTCTTAAGTACTGTACCTTGCATCTGCACATTATTTGGAAATGCATGCCCTGACCCACCCAGTCTCAGCTTTCCTTTTTCAGATGCTTACTATAACTGCAATTTTATGTAATGTGTGAGAAATAAATCCTGTATGGTAGCATTCAGCAAGGACTAGGCTGTGAGTTCTGGTTATGACATCATCAGTAGCTCATCAGTGAAACTGTTTTTTTTTGGAACAGGCAGTGAATTTAGGGTTACAAAATGACTTGAAACTCTTAAACAAAGTAACTTAGAGATCTAATTTTTGGCATGAGGCCGATTGGTGATATGCTGACCCAAATTCTGAATTTATTGATGCCAGATATTTTGGCCGGACTCCCTCTTTAAATAGACAGTTTCATGGGCATGCTCTGAATTGTAGACCTAGTGCTACTCCTTATATTTGCCAAGTCAAATTAGGAGACAGAAGGCCTCTGTAAGAGCCAACCAACAGGAAAAGTAGGTTCATCAGATGCTTCCCCATCTGTGTGTGTGTGTGTGTTCTGCACTGGTGCAACAGTGAAAAATCCCCCTTCTATCTTTACCATGCTCATCAGGGACATCTCTTCTGCTTGCCCTAACAATGAGATAATTGAGTCTCTGGCTGTAGAAGAGGCTTTTGTTGTTGTTGTTGTTGTTGTTTGTGTGTGTGTGTGTGTGTGTGTGTGTGTGTACAGTATGTTAGGAGAGGAACATTCTGCCAGTGGAACGGAGCAGAATTTTGAATCCCTGTGTTTCATGGTAAACATTCCATGATAAAAATCTCATAACACAGTTACATACGCAGAGTCAGATCCAAACTGCTCAGACACATTCCTGAAGTTGATAAAAACATGTATATTTGAATCATATATGTGTACTTTCAGGTGACATCTACCCTCCCACATCAAAAAAAGACAACCTGGTAGGTTTAAAGTTGTGAACACATTTCCATTAAGAGACAGTACTTGTACTAATTTGAAATGTAAGGTAACATGTTTTTTTCTTACTAACATTTCATCTCAATCCAATAAATAAATAGAATGTTGCATTCAAAGAGACTATATTACTACAGTGTAATGAAAATAAAGTTTTAAACACTGCTTATTTTTTACAAATTTATAGATGTTGTAGTGCATTTATATGAGAATTTACATGTTACAGAGAAAATATATATTTTCAACTGACATTACTAATAAATACTTTTACTACAAAGTACTAGGTAATCTATTGCTGAAATTTGTTATTTACACATTAATAGGGACTACTTTTTTCAGTTTTTAAAAGTTTTAGAGTTAATGTATTGTACACCTGTTTGAAAATAGTAAAGAAGTTTTAATCCCTATCAGAGTGACCCAAACTAATTCTTTTATGATGGTGGCACATTTTATAAGTGTGATAAGCCACTCCAGAGTATGCATTTCAAGGATTAAATGCATTTCCCAGGGATGTAAAGACACTCAGCCTTTGGCCTCATGCTTTAGCACACCCCTGGGGCGTGCATTAAAATCCTTGAAATGCACACCCTGTCATGGCTTATTACTTACAGATATATACATATATGCACAGTTAAGGCAGACAGGACCTCTCAGCTTTGCTTGGCAGTCCTTTCACCCAAACAGCATGGGATGACACTGGGAAAAAGCATCCAGTAGGAGGTGCAAAATGTTGGTGATTGTGAGAGGATGCTACCACGGTTCTTAACTATTTTCATGTTAATAAAACTTTTCAGCCACTCCTAAGTTTCAGATTGTTTTTCACAGGTTGTAGTCATGCAGCCTAGCTTTCCCTCACTCTACGCACGATGTTCTATGCTGTGTGCTCTGACTTGGCAGTTCTTGCGATCCGCCGCTCACACGCTATACATTGGATGACACTTATACCATAAGGGACATCTCATGCAGCACAAGTAAATGTATATCATGGTATTTTGTTTGTCCCTGTATATATACTCCTACAGGAAGGCACAGACATAGAGACAAGGCTCCTTGGTACCAGACTGGAGGAACTCTGTCTTGAAGCTGTGAATCACTGGAAATGCCCATCTACCCTATTGGGGAAAGAGTGCTTTCTCATATTATATGCCAGGGTTTGAACAGACCAGTTCCATTAATGGTAGATAGCATGGCCATTGATGTTCTTGAGTTGCTCTGTGTAATGGGATCTCATTTGCCACGCCTTGCTGCTTTTGCCCACTCGTGACTGCCTGCTATGAGTACTTGATAGACACACACATCTATGACACAAAAGAAGGGATGCCAGAGTGGAATGCTACAATTCTGGGTGAGGCAGCTTAGCACAGCAGAGCAGGGAGGGGATCCAGAAATCCTGCCCCATCCAGTTGCCAGGTTTTTTTGTTAGACTTCAGTTACTTTTGTTCAAGGATGTATTTATTGCTTTGGTTTCATTAATGTTTGATTTAAAGACTCATGCACACAGGACCTGAGTATTCGGGGGGCGGGGGGTGTATAAAATAATATTGCATTGCCTTGCCTGTTGTCTTAGCCCCTGTGCATTAGTTCTTGGAAAGCACACTTCCCTGTTTAGTAGTTCAGCAGCAACTAGTGGAACTCACAGACTGGTTTGCGTTATTACAGACAGAGTATCCATGCCCAACTGAAGGGTTACAGTGCTAGAGAAGTGCACTTCCCTGTTCAGAAGTCCAGCAGGAACTACTGGAACTCACAGACCGGTTTGTACTGGTAAAGCCAGAGTGTCCTTGTCCAGCTGAAAGGTTACTGGTGCATCAGGGTCCCTTGGGCAACAGTTGGCCCAATAGTTTTATATTGCAATTCCACAAAACTCATATATTACTGGCAGTGGTATAGTAAAGTTAGGGTTGCCCACCCACTTTTATGTTAAACCCCAAATTTTGCACTTTAATAACTTTGCAACCATACGACCAATGTGCCTGAAATCTTTTGTGCGCTGTCTGGTACCATAAATCTCTGGATCTGCAAGTTTCGTTCTGGTCGGTGGTGCAGTTGCGGAGCTGCAGAGCGCCCAAAAATTTAAAATTACCATTTAGGTGCAAATTCTTTGCTCATCCATAAGTCTGAAATGGTTTGGGGGTCTGGTCTGAAATTATTAGGTATATGGGGTCTGGGTCACTGATATGTCTTTTGAAGGTTTGGTAAAAAAATATTAATCTGTACAAAAGTTATTCAACTTTAAAGTTTCCCATCATAGCTTATGGGAAAAAATATATGCATGGCTCAAAAGCACTTTTTACTTTCGTGAAAGTACTTTTTACTGCCGCAAATGGGTTCAGTAGTGTCGTGCTGCCGCCACCTTGTTTTCAGTTAGCGATGGGTAACAAATGCTGTAATTCAAAAAATAATGCCCCTTTGTAAACACCAACAGTTGTGTTTACCTAATTGGAGCCCAAGGAACATGAGGCTGGCATTATTTTTTTTAAAAGTGGCTGGACATATGTAATGTTTTTTACATTTGGCCATTGGTAAAACCGCAAATTTCCAGCCCTTCTTTTGTGAAACTGCCACAAATTGCGGCAGTTTTCTCTCAACTAACAGCACTGTTGCACACATTTGTGGCACTTTTCATGAAAACAGCTGAAAATTTACGGCACTACTACAATTAGAAAATAAACCAATGGTCCCTACAAAAGCCAAAAACAGTTCTGGCCATTTTTTTTTAAATACACACTGGACTTGAATTCCTCAGCCCCCGTTTAGGTAAACACCTGTTGGTGTTTACTTAATAAAAGGATATTTTATTTTTTTATTGCCTCCAAGGGGGCTGAGGCATGTTTTAATTAAAAAATAAGTTTCTGCTGACATTGGGATGCCAAATCCCCATGTCAGTGGTACATGCTACCCCTTCCCCATGTGGGACACTGGGGAGACCACTCCCAGTGTCCTGAAATATTTGTTGAAAAGACAGTTTCGCCGACATAGGGTGCTCAATCCCCATGTCGGCACTAGCCCCCCCCACTAGTGTGAGACACTGGGGAGCCCACTCCCAGTGTCCCCAGTTATATCCTCCCCCGGTACTGTGGGACACTAGGGAGCCCACCCCCAGTGTCCTGAAATATTAATATGTATATATTATTTTGTAAAATTCTTTTTGCTGACATTAGGGTGCCCAATCCCCATGCCAGCAATACAATCCCCTCCCCAACAGTGTGGGACACTGGGAAACCCACTCCCAGTGTCCCCAATTATGTCCCCCCATACTGTGGGACACTGGGGAGTCCACCCCCGGTGTCCTGAAATACTTCTAAAGATGTTCCTGTTAAAAAAGAAAACAGTCCCCTGACATTTTTTTTGCTAAAAAAAAAAGGAAAACTGTCCCTCATCATCTCCCCTGTTCCTCCTTCCCCATCCTGATCCTCTCACTGAGCAACCCACCACCCACCACCCCCTCCGGAGATCATCGGCTGTCATCTTCTCTGGACCGGGAAATGTCTACACTCTTCAAATCCGAACCGTGAAATGAAGAATCAAGAAGTGCCATATAATGGCTGTCAATGGTGTTTTGAACTTATGTTGATATTGTGGCTATTTTACAGTATTTCTTTCACCACATTTCAACATGGAATTTTTGGGACCCCACCTCATGAACACTGTCACTGTTGTTTTGTTACTCAGACCCATAAGGTGATTTTGCGTTCACTGTGGGGAATCACTTTTTGGGACTGATTAGTGACATGACTGTGCCAGTGTTCATGAGGTGGGGTCCCAAAAAGCCAATGTTGAAAATGTGGTGCAAAAATTAAAAAAAAAACACCCGAGTTATGCGCGGTCGTTGAAATGTTTCTACACACGTGTATAACTTTGGCAATTTTCAAAATTTTCACTCCAAATTTTCAACATAGCCATTTTTTCATACCACCTCATAAACAGTACAGCTGTCATTATTCACATCCTGTCTGAAATATGTTTTCACACTTGCAGCGCAGAATGGCGTTGCAGTTGCGCATAATTACATTTTGCCTTGCATTTCACAATTTCTCCGTACACATGAGGTGGAGTAATAAGATGCCTGTGCTGACAATTTGGTCACTGTTGTTTGTCGCATGGAAGCACAGGGTCCAGAGGGCCCTGAGCTTCCATACCTACATACATGTGTGCATCTACAGAGGGATTGGAGCACGGAGTCCGAAGGACCTTGCACTCCCACAGTAAAATAAGGATACTATTATACAATCTCAAAAAGTAAGGGAATTCATTGCAAAAAACTTCATTAATGCATCAGTTAGAGTTGTTACTAAAGCGACAAAAGCAGGAAAATGTGATGTTAGGGTTTACAACCTTAACACCCCACCTCCACTCTGCAGACAATGACAGGCGTTGGGGGTGTGCCTTGGGGTCATTAGCCATAACGCTTACCCCATTCTCCTGTACTGTACCTATCACAGCTTATTTTCTTATGGAAAGGGGTGAGCATCAGGGTTGATGACTCCAAGGCGCACCCCCAATGCCTGTCAGTGTCTGCAGGGTGGGGATGGAGTGTTAGGGTTGGAAACCCTAACATCACATTTCCCTACTTTTGTTGCTTTAGTAACAACTCTAACTGATGCATTAGTGAAGTTTTTTTTGCAATGAATATATATATATATACCTAAAGAGACATGTCATGAAGAACATATAAACTTATTACAAAACTCTCAAGTTGGCTAGGATGATTTATAATAAGTTTTTGTTTCCATTTTCTTCTTAAAAAATGTCCATGTAGCATTTGTGCTCCTCCAACAGCCTCTGAAGTGGATTGCTCCACTGTAACATTTCTCTAAATGAGATGGCAGCTGTACTCAGGATAAGAGGGCCTGTGGTTCTGATCACTGATTGGCTGAACTCTAATGTTGCAATACGTTTAGTACATTCCTGATGCACTGGGTTTCATCTGGTGAATCTCGATAAGTTGAAGATTGTGTTAACTTATCAAATGGATAGAGAATACACTGAAAGATGATTGCTCTATAGGCAGTTTCAGTAGTGACATAATTTCAATAAAATGTCACAGTCTAAAACTTATCTAAAAAAAAACTACATAAAATCCTTCTTGCAATTCTACAAAGTCTATTTTCTTATAATGATAAGGCACTCCCGGGTGTGTTTTGTGTTGGCTAATTTCACTTCTCAGGGGGTTGACGTCGCTTGGCTGTGCCTCATGACTCACAGCGCACCCGGGGCATGACATTATCTTCGCGTGACACACACCCTTGTATGCCTTGTTGCTTAACTTGATTGGACCAACATGGATATTGTACTGCATATATATTACAGCACACAAACTTGTACGGCCACACAGGTGTGTCTAAAACTGGCTAGTGTGCACGATGTCAGCAGAGTTCAGTACTTCATGGATACTGTTGGTAAGGAGACCATAGGGTGGGCTAGCTACCGAGAACAAATTAATATTGTGCAAATGCTTGTCATCAGAGTCCCCATGTACAAGTTCACAGATATACTCTTAAACAATGGGTATCCGATTAGAGCTGAAGTAGCCAGGGCTAGGGACTGACTTGAGAACCTAAGTCAGGGTTTTCCAAGATATCCAAAGTATTGAGCCAACTGTTGGATTCTCCAGAAGGTGGGATAATGAGATGAAAGCCTTACTGTTGTTTTTTAAAAAAAATGTTTTTCTGTAAATATATTCTTTATGCCCTCTTGTCTCTTCAGAGCTGCCCAATTCTGTCAGTCTTAGCCACTTTCAGCCCCATCTTTGCCATTTACTCCCATTTCCCTGCAGCTTGCTCCCATGGTGAGGCCCTTGGGTTGGTGGTGATCCTTTGAGAATATCCTTGGTGGGGATGGTGACTGGGTTGGTGGAAGTCCCTAGGGAATATCCTTGGTGGGGAGGTTGGTCACAAAAGTGGAGCTCTTGGGTTGGTAGCTGTCCCTTTGGAACATCCTTCACAGGAAGTGGAATTAGGGAGACAACCCCTTGGGTTGGTCATGTTTACTAAGAAATATCCTTGGTGGGGAGGTGGCTTGTGAGATGGGGCCCCATGAATTGGTGGTGGTTCCCAGGGAATATCTTTGACAGGGAGGCTGGTTAGCAAGGCGCAGCCCTTGGGTTAACACAATGACTTAGAAACACCCCTGGCAGGAAGAGGGGTTTGGGAGATGACCCCTTGGCTTAGCAGCAGTCCTACGGAAACACATTTGGTGAGAAGAGGGGTTGGAGAGATGACCCCTTGGGTTGGCAGCAGTCCTGTAGGAACATCTTTAGTGGGAAGGGGAGGTGGGGAGATGACCCCTTGACTTGGTAGTGGTCCCACAGGAAAATCTTTGTCAAGAAAGAAGTATTGGAGAGATGAGACCTTGGGTTGGCAGTGGTCCCACAAGAACAACTTTGGTAGGGTTGTTGATTGGTGAGGCAGGCTCCAGGAGTACCCCAACAGCATCCTGCACTGCTCTGAGTTGCTTTGTTCTATGGTCTGGTGCATACCATACCCCTTCCATTAGATGCTGATGCTAGGTGCAGGCATATGGAGACAGTGTTTGCCATGTCAGCCAGTTGGCATTCTCGCTACTAGAACTTACACACTGCAACACCACCCATGGGCACCCAAAGGGTAGTGTTGCAGCAGGTTGAGGAATTCTACCTCCCCAGAGAAGAAAAGCATCCCTGAATTCTACCTCCCCAGAGAAGGAAAGCATCCCTGAACTCTACCTCCCCAGAGAAGGAAAGCATCCCTGAGTTTTACCTCTCCAGAGAAGGAAAGCATCCCTGAATTCCTCCTCCTCCACCAAGAAGGAAAGCATCCCTGAATTCCTCCTCCCCAGAGAATGAAAGCATCCCTGTGGGATGGCAGATGCTCCTCCCCCACCACTCCTTTGGTGCTCTAAACTCAGGATGCAATCCTGGGTCATCATTGCCTCATTAATGATCCGACCTCACAGTTACCTGCCTAATTGTTTTCTACCTCATTTAATTCGTGAATCTTTTATTGATGCACTACAGATCCAACTGGGGTTCTGGTGTCCTAACCCCACCATCAGCAGCTAATCCTTATAAATGGTGTAAACACATGGGTTAAACTGGGTGGAAATCTACAGGCACTCGGTTCCTCCTCCTCTTCCAAAATTGTGTGAGCATTCCTGCTCCTCTAACACCTGTTTCCATTGAATAGAAGACCGAAATGACAGTTCCCCCTCCTACCAGTCTCAAGATGAGAGTCCCCCCTCAACATTTCCAGTTTAGCCACTACATAAATACCTGCCATTGAGGTTGGTGCCTATGTCAAATCCTGGGGTTGCCAGGCCCATCCCCCAGGGCCAGTTTCTGCCTGTCCTGGGCTGTTCTATCATAAGAGGTCCCTTTCTTGCATGTGGTTACAATGATGACCCCCCTCCCCACCCACCTGCTATGACAAAACTCTGACTACTCCATATGTCTATGTGAACTACTCAAAAAAGTTCAGCAAAGCTCTATGGCGGACATGAGTCATCTAACCCTAGCATGATCACCAACACAGCAACCATTGTTCCCAAAAGTTTCAAACTATGACACTGATTGGACACTTACTGAATGAAAGGCAAGCACTTACGCCTGTCAAAAAATCTTTTCTATTGCCAACCTGAAAAGAAATGCTTAAGAGATGGGCATTGTTTTCACTGGAAAAGTAGTATCAGGTTTGCCTGCAGTATTGATGAGAAAAGACCAAATAAAAAGACTAAAATGTAAAGAGTATCCAATAACATAGGGAAAACTTTAAAAACTAAGATTTAGACACAGCTGTTTATATTCCATAGAGTGTCTGTAATTCTTTTCTTCTTATTCTTTATTAACAAGGACAGTGGCATGAACACTGGGTCACTGCCCTGTTGATTCCATCTGCTCTGGGTGCTTGTCTACACCTGACATCACAGTCCTCTGTTTATCACATCATCATTGTCTCCATAGCTGCAGACTGTGATGTGATAAAAAAGGGATTATGATGTCAGGTGCAGACATGAAGCCAGAGAACTACTGATCATGTAAACTGCCTTTGTAATAAAGTTGGGGTGGGTGGGCGGGGGAGAGAATTACAGAAAAAAAGAATGGTATATAAGCTGAATTGTGTCTAGATAGTAAATGCTTCAGTTTCCCATTCAAAACTCCATTCCATTTAAAGCTCTCAGGATATTATTTGAAGCTATAAAGGGGATAATGACTAAATAAGGGCTTGGTTAATCTTTGTGCTACATTTATAAACAAGCATTTGTCAATGCCGAATATTGTCACGCTGGCATTGGCATTGGCAGAGCCAGAGCTAGAGATGCATAATAGGAATGGCAGTGAAGTATTGAAGTGACACCAACCCAACCCCCACCCTGTACAGAGCGACAGGCATTGGGGTGTGCCTTTGGGTCATCAGCTATAACGCTCACGCCATTGTACCTCACCCTACCCTGTAGACACTGACAAGTGTCGGGTGTGGTTTGGGGTCTTTGAGCATTATACTTACCCCATTCCATAAGGAAATATGCTGACATAGGTGCAGTATAGGAGCATGGGGTGAACTTTGTTGTCAAACAGTGCAAGGCACACCACGATGCCTGTCAGTAGCTGCAGAGTGGGGGGTGGAATGGCGTGAGAATTACATCCGATGATCCCAAGTGACACCCCTGATGCCTGTCAGTCTGTACGGGGTGGGGTGCTACGGACTCCGGAGGTAAGTATGGGGTGTGGGGAGGCAGGGTGCACAGTGGGTGGGCGCGGGAGGCAGGCAGAGAGACCGCGAGGGACAGTTTTCTGTTTTACAGGTTAAAAAAATAAACATCAGGGGATTTTTTTTTTTTTGCAGGGGCTTTGGCACGCTGGGGTGGGCTCCCAATGTGCCACCTAAGTGTTTTCTGGGGGCGATGCTATAGCCGATGGGGGATTGAGCACCCCTGTTGTCACACAATGAAAGCCGGGGAGGCAAGAGTCAGGAGATTGGGCACCCCCATGGCACATAATAAATGGAGGGGGTTCTTGCCTGCATATACACATTGGGCCAGGGTATGCCGACAGGGGATTGGGCACTGAAGTTGGCAGTATGCTGCCATGTTAATTTTCTTTTTTTCACCACCAGGAAAGCATGTCGGGAGGTCGCTGCATGTGTCGAGCTTAGTTTGCATTGCAGCGGGACCTTCGTTGATCCCATGGCCACATTAGGTATGCGGTGTGGCGCCGACGCACGAGCTAACTGGGGAATGAGGGGCGCACCTACTGATGCGTGTCCTGCATTCTCCCAAGAGTGACCGCGCCTCCAAATCTGCACTACCGCAAGATGTTGGCTGTGCAAGCGCACCAACATAATAAATGGTAACATCCCCTTTGCAAAAAAAAAAAAAACACAATTCTATAATAAAGAAGATCCTTTAAACCTCAAAGAAAAAAATCTTTCTTTAACACAATAAATATGTTAATGATAAAAAAAGAAAATAACAGGCAAAGCCTGACAATCCTTGAGAGGAGAAAGGATTCTGTATAAATTTCCAGAAAGGACAGTGTCTCCAGACTAATATTGGCACATGCTGAAGAAACCCAAATTAGAAAAGGAAACGGACAATCAATACAGCATCTTTGTAAAAAGAGAGGGACCTACTTGAGTGCAGAGGGCTGTTAGTCACTTTTCATGTGACGGTTTCGGAATATGAGATAGAAAGATAACAGAGAGCCCAGCCTGAATGAAAAGCCAGATGTTTCCTTGCCAGACTCCTCATTCATACCCAAGAGACAAACACATAAGCCAGCTTAGATGGTTCCTCACAGCCAGTGATGATTTTTGTTGCAAACACACAGATACAGTATGGGGTTTCCTTCTCCACAAGCATCTTTAAGGACAAAAAGCACCTAAATTAGTTGTTCCACTTACTTGCTCCCCTTGGGGCCAAGGCTCAGAGTTTTGCTGGGTGAGCTCTTACTTGTCCTGAACAGTGACATGGCTGTAGGCTTCCAACCCCACTTGCCCAGCTAGGATCTTACACTGCTCCCCTCGGTCTGTCTCCCAGTCTGGTTGTCTGTCTCTCCCCTCTCTGTTGCAGCTGTCAAGCTCTCCACGTAACCAGGTAGGATCTCACAGTGCTTCCCTCTGTAGCAAAGTTTTCTTGGCACTGCAGGTCTGTCTGTCTCTGTCTCTCTTCTTTGATTTCTGCTCCCTTTCTACTGCAGCACTGCTCTGATGAACCTCAGCTTGCTGATCTGTACAGTAAGTATTAGTAAAGGGCAGTTTCTGGGAGGCTCCACCCAAATTGCAGGTGCTCAAAAAGGGAAGATGACACCCTGGTTTCAAGTGACTGGAAAAACCAGTTTGCCTCTGTAAAGAATTCTGCCTGGGAGGGACCGCACAAAAATCCCCACCCTGCCTTCCAGGATATCTTGCTGATCAGCTGAAGCTGTGCCTCTCTGTAACAGGTGCTTTTCAGTAAGGTGTCTCAGTCTGCTAGCCTCACTAGCCAAGCAATTAGATTTTCCCCACTGATTCCTGTAGCCTGACGCCTGACGGAGACTCTTCTGTGTGGTGCCCCATGGCTGTCCTATGTGATCCTACCCACACTGTGAAGTGGATTCTGAGGTGGGGGAGGGGGTGGCATCTGTATGTTGGTCCATGAAGGGATATCAGGACTCGTGTTTCCAATTGTGACTCCATACTCAGTGTAGGAAATCAGCACTGGGAGATGGACTCTAGTCATCTCAAGTGAAATGCTTTCTGTCTGGGCCAAGCGTGGTGGGGTAAAGGATGATGAGCTGAGATAGAATGGGACTGAAACTCTGCAGTAAAAAACTCTCTGGGGAGTGGAAAAGTTATGATTAAGTTGCGCTGTGTTTCTAGACTGGGAAATAGCTGGGTGCTACCAACTTGTATGAGTAGGGTTGTGCTACTGGAATGTGTAGTGGCTGGAGCTAGGCTATGAACTGGTATAATGCTGTACTTGTGTTGCTGGAACATGTTCAAGTTTATGCTTATTGGGATATTAGCCATTGAGTGTAGGCTAATTTCCAATAGCATCTCCAATAACTTAAAAGACAAAGAACCTCTGTGTGCAAACACTGAGGCAAGGGTTACTCCAAAGGGCATTTGGCTGGGAAGCCAAGTTTCAAAGAAATACAAAAATCACACATGCCCCCACAATGCAAAGCATCATGAGCTGCATATGGAAATCATCACAGAATATTATGTTGGTTCAACTTTAAGCAGAAATGCATGGTGCCGAAAGGCCTCTCACACAGTTTGCAAAGGGTGCCAAAAGAAGACATAGACATGTGTTTCGTCCTACCAGGACTCATCAGTATGCCTCATCTGCCTGACACCCCAGTGGAATGAACCAGCTAGACTAAGATAGTCTATTTGGGTTATGTTGTGGTGAACCCAATAAATAGAAAATATAACACATAAGTTACAGTGTTACAATCTCATACTGACAATAACAATTTCAACTACATGTCTTTAAAAAAAATTTAACAATACTGTCATCGAGTGCCGTTCATCACAACATGCTCCTTCACCTGTTTGATTGATGGGAATGTGACAGGTAACAGTCTTAAGCTGTGTTTACATGGCTCCAGTGCTCTGATATTTGTGCTGCTCCATTCCTGCTCCGATTGCTGCAGCAGGCTCAATTAACTCTTTACACAGCCCACCCTTGCGCCTATGCATGTTGTGCTGGAGAGGGGCTGTACATTCTGGGGTTTGGGTTGTTCACTCCCTGACATCAGCAGTGATGCACTGGTGATGTGCTCACTGCTGTTATCACTTCTGCTCATTGCCATGCCTTCCTGAATACAGGAAGTGCTGAAGTGAACAGATCCATTGTTTAAAAAGCAGTCAGCATTCTTAGTACTTAGTACTGCATCTGGCCAGCTCAGCCATGAAAGAATACAAAACACCTTTAATATCTTCAAAAGAAGCCCTGTAGTACACAGTCAACTGCAGGCCGGTCTCTCTGCTGGATTTCTGATTCCAGCAGAGAGACTCTTGGGAGCAGTGGTGGATGCTGGAAGTAGGTGTTTTCCAGCGGAGCGAGCGTCACAGCAGATTTACACAGCAACATGATACACTCACTCCTATAAACATCCCTACTCCTGAGTTGGAGCAAAAACAGGTTCCATAACACTCCTAGGAGGCGCTGGTAAGTGTCCACATTGCTGACTGTGCAGCACATCAACTTGTGTGCACAGGCTGATGCGTTGCAAAGGTGGCAGGGTAACCATGCATTAAATGTAATAGACAATCTTCCGATATATGGGACCATGAATGGCAAATGATTGGCTCCCCTTACTAGAGAATGGGGAGTGACTGGGGACATGCGTGGGTGGGGGATGATTGTGCTACAAGAATGAGCAGTTACTGTGGCCAGGATAGGAGCTGAAATGTATTTATTTATTAGAACGTTTCACCAGGAAGGCACACTGAGCAGAACAGCTTGTTTCCAGGTGTGTCCCGGGTGGAAGGGGAATTAGAGTAGTGCAAATACAATGTCACATGAATACAATGAGAGAAGATATACATATGAAACATACATTTCTAAATATTACACCAGCTTTTCTCAGCAGTTGCAACAAAAATAAATAAAAACAGGCAGAATAAGTACAAGGTAGATGTCGATGTTCATATTTGGACAAAATACACAATACAAAAGCCAAGAGATAGCTTTGGGTAACAGAGCATGCCAACTGGAGCCAACTGGATTAAAGTCAGCCCTTGAGCCAAGGAAAATGAGCATTGTATAGGGTGCCAAACTAGTCAGAGCAGAGGCCTAGGTAAGCCAGAGTCTGAGGGTATGGAGTAGGAAGGGAGATGAGGAGAAAGTGTGTGAAGTGGAGCCAGAAGGCTATGGCAGGAGCAGGTAGGGGTTGTGTAAACATGTGGTAGGGAGGAGAGAGAGAGAGAAGTGAGAAGTGGCATTATGGATAGAAGGGGGAGAGCATTCCACAGCTGAGAAGAAGAAGAATCAGCATTTATATAGCGCTTTTCATACACAGTATCCCAAAGCGCTTTACAAGCAATGCTAGACTGGTAGTGAAGTGACTGAATGTGTGGTAGCGGCCACATTATCACCCACACACATCCTGGATAATTGCATGAACTGATTTTATGGGAAGGGGAATGTTGGCCAGGACACCAGGAATGTTCCCTACTCTTTGCGAAGAGTGCCCTGGGTTCTTTTACTTCCACCTGGGCACCAACCAGGATGGGCAGAAGGGACCTCGGTTTAACATCTCATCCGAAGGACGGCACACCCCAGCAGTACAGCACCCCCCAATACTGCACTCGGATGCCAGCAATTTTTAGGTGCAAGTCCAATCCTGGTGTGGGATGAGAACCCACGACCTTCTGGTCCAAAGGCGGATGTGCTGCCAACTGAGCCACGCTGACACCTCCGAGGACAGCGGAAGGAGAAGGCGGATTGGCCAGTGGTGGTAGCTTGGTGGGGGGTTAGCGAATGATCTTAGGTCAGCGTTGCAGAAGGAGTAGGTGCAAAGGGAGGAGGTGGAGATGGAGGAGGAGAGATAGGAGGGAAGGTTTCCATTCCAGAATTTTGCCATGAAAGTGGCAGTATGGAATAGTCATCTGGACTCCAGGGATGGGAGAGATAGTGCTTTATACGGGTCACAGTGATGAGTGCTAGGGGGGCAGGATAGAATAAAGCAGCAAAAGGAGTTGTAGAGGGTGTCCAGCCTTGCCAGAGTAGTTTTAGGTGTGGCACTGTAGACTATGTCAGCATAGTCAACGGTGGGGAGGATGATTTTCTGCACAGTTGCCCTGTGGGCATCTCTTGGAATGCAGTCCTTGTTTCTATAAAGAGCACCAAGCTTTGGGTGTAGGTTCTGGTGGATAGCGTTCAGATGTGCCGTAAAGTCCAGATGATGGTCAAGCCAGACCCCAAGGTAGCGAAAGGTAGTGACATTTTCAATAAGTGTACTATCCAGGGTGTGGCAGGCAGGGGGGATTGGAGTTTTGATAGCCTCTGTCTAGTACCGAAGGACATGGAGATTATCTTTGTGGCATTAAGTAACAGCTGATTAGTCTGGAACCATAGCTGGACCTTATTGAAATCTTGCTGCAGTCTAGCCTCCGCATCAGAGGAAGAAGTACTCAATGTAGAGAGGACAGTGTCATCTGCATCCATGTATATTTGGGATGAGACGCAGGCAGTAGGAAGATCGTTACAGAAAAATTGAAAACAGAATAGGGCCAAGGACAGAGCACCGAGGAACACCAATGTTGATGGGGAGTGGAGGAGAGAGGGAGGAGGTGATCCTCACCAATTGAGATCTGCCCAATAGATAGTTATGAAACCAAGCTGTGGCTGAGGTGGGTAGCCCAGCAGCTGTGATTTTTTGGAGAAGGAGAGAGTGAGATACTGTGTCGAAGGCTTTTGCAGCTCAACAAGTACGGCGGAGGTGATGCATCCCTGATCCATATTGGTGAGTATGGAATCAGTGGGCCATATAAGGGAGGTGGAAGTGTAATGCGACTTGCGGACTCCAGACTGGAAAGGGGTGAAAAATGAGGTAGAATCAAGGTAAGGGGTGAGCTGAGTGAGAACAATACATTCTTGGAGCTTAGCAAGGATAGGAAGTAAAGAGATACAGTAGGTCGGTAGTCTCTGGGGCTGTGAAATCACAACTTTTGGGGAGAGGGATAACTGTAGTGTGTCCAGGATGTGGGAACTGAGGAAAGAGCAAATGATAGGTTTTGTCGAGAGGCCAGAGGGGAGGATATAGCAGAGTCGGATAGACAGAACAGTTTGGGGTCCAGGCCATCTGGGCTCTTACCTTTGCTGGGGTTCAAGGCTTAGAGGGCCTTGAGGGCATCTTTGGTAAGATGAGTAAGAATGAGAAGGAGGAGGTGGAAGAATGGTCTGGTGTAAGAAGGGGGTTTAGAGGGGCAATAGGTGTGCATAAGGGGAGAATAGTTAGAAGGGAGGAAGCACAGGATGTGAAGAATGTGTTGAAGGTAGATGCAACCGATGGAGAATCAGAAAGTGTGGTATTTCCATGATTGAGGGTTGGTATGGGGGGAGGGAGGGAGAAGAGGGATATGACTACTTTCCAGAACTTGGAAGGATGGCTTAAGTTAGTGTTGAAGGAGGAGGAGAAATATTTTGATTTGGCATATTGGTGGCCTCAGTGTAGGCATTCCTAAGATAAAGGTAATGGAGAAGAAGTGTGCAGGATCTAGATGACATGTAGGCCTTCCAGGCCTGGTCCCTGGCACGCATGCAGACCAGTAGCTCTGCGTTAACCCAAGGGAGGTGAGGACCTTTGACTCTTGTTAGTTTTGGAGGTTTGTGCCGGTCCCTGATTTCCATGAATTTTGTCTGGGAATAGCTGAGGGCAATGTCAATAGAGGATTCTGATGAGATGGGAGACCAATCAGTGTGTTGTAGCTTGGATAGAAGGGGTGCTAGGTTTTAGGCTATGCTGCTGAAGTGGGGGAATAACTGGAGGTATATGCTACAATGGGGTGGGGTTGTGATACTGTAATGGGGAGTACATGCTGAAATAAGGTGAAGTTGTACTGCTGGAATTTGCAGTGGCTAAAGGTAAATACTGTAATGGGGTGGGGGTTGTGCT
Source organism: Neoceratodus forsteri (assembly GCA_016271365.2). Taxonomy (NCBI): domain Eukaryota; kingdom Metazoa; phylum Chordata; order Ceratodontiformes; family Ceratodontidae; genus Neoceratodus; species Neoceratodus forsteri. The sequence goes on along the minus strand of JADMNL010000024.1, from coordinate 70,033,067 downwards.
ACTGGAATGTGCAATGGCTGGGGGCACAAGCTGGGGTAGAGCTGAACTGCTGGAATGACTGAGGATAAATGCTGTATAGGGTGGCAGCTGTACTACTGGAATGTGCAGTGTATGGAGATGCATGCTATAATGGGTGCTGGGCGCACTACAGAAATGTGCAGTGGCTGGGAGTACGTTCTGCAATGTGGTGGGGAGTGTGCTATTGGAATCTGAAATGGTGAGGGGTACAAGCTGAGAGGTTGTGGGGTACTGCTTGTGGAATAAGTGGCTGAAGTACAAGCTAGAATGAGTGAGACTGCGCTACTGGAATGTACGGTGGATCAGGTACATAATATGGTGGTGGAGTTGCACTACTGGAATGTACAGTTGATCAGGTACATACTATGGTGGTGTGTTGCACTACTGGAATGTACAGTGGATCAGGTACATACTGTAGTGGTGGTGTTGCACTACTGGAATGTACAGTGGAGCAGGTACATACTATGGTGGTGGTGTTGCACTGCTGGAATGTACAGTAGATCAGGTACATATTATGATGGTGGTGGTGTTGCACTACTGGAATGTACAGTGGAGCAGGTACATACCATAATGGTGGTGTTGCACTACAGGAATGTACAGTGGATCAGGTACATACTATGGTGGTGGTGTTGCACTATTGGATGTACAGTGGGTCAGGTACATACTATAGTGGTGGTGTTGCACTACTGGAATGTACAGTGGATCAGGTGCATACTATAGTGGTGGTGTTGCACTACTGGAAGGTACAGTGGATCATGTACATACTATGGTGGTGGTGTTGCACTACTGGAATGTACAGTGGAGCAGGTACATACTATGGTGGTGGTGTTGCACTACTGGAATGTACAGTGGATCAGGTACATACTATGGTGGTGGTGTTGTTGCACTACTGGAATGTACAGTGGATCAGGTACATAATATAATACTGTTGCACTACTGGAATGTACAGTGGATCAGGTACATACTATGATGGTGGTGTTGCACTACTGGAATGTACAGTGGATCAGGTATACAATATAGTGGTGGTGTTGCACTACAGGAATGTACAGTGGAGCAGGTGCATACTATGGTGGTGGTGTTGTTGCGCTACTGGAATGTACAGTGGATCAGGTACATACTATAGTGGTGGCGTTGCACTACTGGAATGTACAGTGGATCAGGTATATAATATAGTGGTGGTGTTGCACTACAGGAATGTGCAGTTGATCAGGTACATACTATGGTGGTGGTGTTGCACAGCAGGAATGTGTAGTGGATCAGGTACATACTATGGTGGTGGTGTTGTTGTTGCACTACTGGAATGTACAGTGGATCAGGTACATACTATGGTGGTGGTGTTGCACTACTGGAATGTGCAGTGGATCAGGTACATACTATAGTGGTGGTGTTGTGCTACTGGAATGTACAGTGGAGCAGGTACATACTATGGTGCTGGTATTGTACAGCAAGAATGTACAGTGGATCAGGTACATACTATGGTTGTGGTGTTGTTGCACTACTGGAATGTACAGTGGATCAGGTACATACTATGGTGGTGGTGTTGCACAGCAGGAATGTGTAGTGGATCAGGTACATACTATGGTGGTGGTGTTGTTGCACTACTGGAATGTACAGTGGATCAGGTACATACTATGGTACTGTTGTTGCACTACTGGAATGTACAGTGGATCAGGTACATACTATAGTGGTGGTGCTGTGCTACTGGAATGTACAGTGGAGCAGGTACATACTATGGTGCTGGTATTGTACAGCAAGAATGTACCGTGGATCAGGTACATACTATGGTGGTGGTGTTGTTGCACTACTGGAATGTACAGTGGATCAGGTACATACTATGGTGGTGGTGTTGTGGCACTACTGGAATGTACAGTGGATCAGGTACATACTATGGTGGTGGTGTTGCACTACTGGAATGTACAGTGGATCAGGTACATACTATGGTGGTGGTGTTGCACTACTGGAATGTACAGTGGATCAGGTACATACTATGGTACTATTGTTGCACTACTGGAATGTACAGTGGATCAGGTACATACTATGGTGGTGGTGTTACACTACTGGAATGTACAGTGGAGCAGGTACATACTATGGTGCTGGTGTTGCACAGCAGGAATGTGCAGTGGATCAGGTACATACTATGGTGGTGGTGGTGTTGAGCTACTGGAATGTACAGTGGATCAGGTACATACTATGGTGGTGGTGTTGCACTACTGGAATGTACAGTGGATCAGGTACATACTATGGTGGTGGTGTTGTTGCACTACTGGAATGTACAGTGGAGCAGGTACATACTATGGTGCTGGTGTTGCACAGCAGGGATGTACCGTGGATCAGGTACATACTATGGTGGTGGTGGTGTTGAGCTACTGGAATGTACAGTGGATCAGGTACATACTATGGTGGTGGTGTTACACTACTGGAATGTACAGTGGAGCAGGTACATACTATGGTGGTGGTGTTGCACTACTGGAATGTACAGTGGATCAGGTACATACTATGGTGATGGTGTTGTTGCACTACTGGAATGTACAGTGGAGCAGGTACATACTATGGTGCTGTTGTTGCACAGCAGGAATGTGCAGTGGATCAGGTACATACTATGGTGGTGGTGTTGTTGCACTACTGGAATGTACAGTGGATCAGGTACATACTATGGTGGTGGTGTTGTTGCACTACTGGAATGTGCAGTGGATCAGGTACATACTATGATGGTGGTGTTGTTGCACTACTGGAATGTACAGTGGATCAGGTACATACTATGGTGCTGGTGTTGTTGCACTACTGGAATGTGCAGTGGATCAGGTACATGCTATGGTGGTGGTGTTGCACTACTGGAATGTACAGTGGATCAGGTACATACTATGGTGCTGGTGTTGTTGCACTACTGGAATGTGCAGTGGTTCAGGTACATACTATGGTGGTGGTGTTGTTGCACTACTGGAATGTACAGTGGATCAGGTACATACTATGGTGGTGGTGGTGTTGTTGCACTACTGGAATGTGCAGTAGATCAGGTACATATTATGGTGGTGGTGTTGCACTACTGGAATGTACAGTGGATCAGGTACATACTATGGTGCTGGTGTTGTTGCACTACTGGAATGTGCAGTGGATCAGGTACATACTATGGTGGTGGTGTTGTTGCACTACTGGAATGTACAGTGGATCAGGTACATACTATGGTGCTGGTGTTGCTCAGCAGGAATGTGCAGTGGTTGGGGCACAAGCTGAGAGGTAGTGGAGTTGAGCTTCCGGCACTGGGAGTGACTGGGAGCATATAAAGTAATTGGGTGGGGTTACCCTACTGTAATGTGACATGGCTGGGGTACATGCTGCAATAGGGTGGGGGTTATTCTACTGGAATGTGAAATGGCTGGGGTACAAGCTGAGAGGTGATGGGGTTGTACTGATTAAATCTATCATCTTTGGGTCATGTAGTGGACAGAATTTGATTTTACATGCAGTAGTGCCTTTCCTGCACATTGTGGATCCTTTTCCTGGAAACTGAACTACCCATTACAAATTGAGTAAGACTAATACATTGTGAGTTACATTAAGAATTCAAGAAATCATACAGCTAAACATGATGGACACTCATACTATGGTGATAAGAAGCAGAGAAGACCATATGGCCCATATTAGCTCCTGTATTCTACCAAAAATACTTTAACTGTTCGCTGGCCTGCCAGTGCAGTGGTAGCGCTACCGCTTGCGACACTGGTGACCCGGGTTCGGTCTTCGGAGGGCTGGCTGGGGGGGGAGAAGGATCAAGCACCTGAGGAGCCACTCTCCTTCTCTGGGACAGGTGGGCAGCTCTCCTCACCACAGTACCACCACCACCTGGGTGACCATGGGTGGTGCCAGTGCAGCAGAGGAGGTGGAACACTAGGGAGAGGCAGGCGTTGGCCGAGGACCAGAATTGAGGTGCATCTCTATGCACCTCTGACTCATTGGTCCTCCCTGAACAATAATGTCTGCAGGGTTGGGGGACCAGAAACAAGGAACAAGGAAAAGCCCCACATCCACACCAGGAGATGGGCCTCATGCCAACTACTGGGGGGCTGAAGGTTGCGGCTCCAGTTGTCCGCTCCCCCTGAGGTCTTGGAGGAGGAGATAAGGGGTGGTTTCCTCCACTCCATTCGGGGGGTTATCCAGGGATCATGTTATTTGGGAGTAGGGCACCTATGGGAGCCAGTGTCCTCTTGGTCCTACCGGCATAGCTATGCAGTACATTAGGGACCCTGAGAAAGGACGTGGATATGGAGAGAGAGGAGTATAAAGAATAAGTAGAAAAAAAATACTTTAACTGAGCCCCATTGTTGATGTAGTTGTCCAGTCTATTCTTAAACTCCTTTTTATCTTTACTCAAAAGGATTTCTAGTGACACACCCTTTGTGTATAATAACATTTCCTATTATTTGTGTTGTATTTAGATTTGTAAAATTGCAAGGGGTGTTCTCTAGTCCTTTTAAAATCATTTTTAAAATTCAAGTCATTTCATTTATTAGGTATGGTTCATCACAAATATGCATTAGTAAGAAATCATCCCCGAGTCTTCTTGTTTCAAGGAACATTAGTATTTTTTCACAGAGAGGGTTGTGGATGCATGGAACAGCCTCCCTGAGGAGGTCGTGGAGTCAAGAACAGTGAAGGAATTCAAGAATGCATGGGACAGGCATAAGGCAGTCCTAGTGGGGGGTAGGAGGAAGTAAGCTGTTCATTAACTAGGATCTGCAGCTTATCTGTTAGGTAGGAAAGTGGGCAGACTAGGTGGGCCAAGCGGTCCTTATCTGCCATCAAATTCTATGTTTCTAAGTTGTTTCCATGAACTTCATATGGATTTTATCTTTCACTATGAATCAGTTTTGTTATTCTATGTTGGACAGTCTCCATCTGCCTAATATCCTGCTTTTTATAGGGGCACCATAACTGACTCCTGTGGGCCCGATTCTCAAAGCCCTTAGATTGATGCAAGGTGCCTGCATCAAACATACATGATGCAAGTGGCACCTTGCATCAAAAAATGCACCCTGAGCTGTTCTCAAAAGCAGCCTGCATCAAGTGCAGGCTGCATGAGCCAAACAGGGCTTGCGCCAGCTGTGTGTTACAAAATGGGCTGCGGCATGGTGCTAGGGATTGCAGCAGACGCAGGCTGCCATAGCCCCTAGTTTGCTATTCTCAAACCCTCCCAGAGGGCAAAGCTCTAAGTACCATTAGACCATCCAGGGTCTGGTCTAATGGTACTTACAAATCCTCTGGGGAGGTGTGCTAATGTGCCCCCCCAGCCCCGATCCCTTTCTGTATGTACCTAATAATATCCTTGGTAGTCTAGTGCCCCCTCCCAAGCCCCGATTTCCTGTTACAATTATAGCAATATCACTGGTGGTCTAGTGGACCACCCCAGCCTGATCCACTGTTAATATAATTTGTAATATCCCTGGTGGTCTAGTGGACCACCCCAGCCCAAACCCCCGTTAATATAATTTTTAATATACCTGGTACTCTAGTGGACTGCCCCTGCCCCGATCCCCTGCTAATAAAAATCCCAATATTCCTGGTGGTCTAGTGGACCCCCCACTCTGCAGTGCCCTACCACCCTCCCCCCATCCCGTAACCCAGCCAGCAACTGGCACAGCTCAATGCTCACCACAGCGGCCAGCTGCCGATTTAGCTCTGAATGAGCACATACTTTTTACAGGACGCGCTCAGTGACTGATAGCTGGTACAGCCTGAATGTAGTCAATAAATGACTTTTTTACTATAACTAAGAGAGCCTGGTGTAGTCCTTCAGTGCAGTGATGAGTGCTTGATTACTGTGTGTACATCTCTGAATCCTGTCAAGAAGCACCACCAATGACTTCTGGTGACATCACAGAGTGGGTAGGCAGTTAGACTTTCTGCTCCCCACAACGTCTGCCTATAAAACGAGAATTTATCCAGAAAAAGACCACCCAAATTACAAACATGCCAAGAGGAGTAAGGCAAAAGGATCATTTACCTCGATCTCGGCAAAACCACGAGTTTTCAACAAAGGATGCAGTCGAACTGACAGCCCAAACTTTAGACCTCAGTCGGAGCCCATCTCCTTCTGCTATGGCGGAGACACACTATGAGACCGAGGAGGGGGCCGAACATTTATCCTGCTCACATTATGAAACCACATTAAAAGAACTTAAGGAAATGCGAGTGGAGAATAAGCAGGAATTTAAACAATTGAATGCTCATCTAAGTGGCTTGGAAGACAGAATAGATAAGGTGGAGGAGCAAATCTCTGATGTGGAAGACGGAACTACGCAATTAGGCCTCGTAGTTGAGAGCCGGATGCAACAAATGACCACTCTCCATGAAAAGTGGATTGATTTAGAAGGTTGTTTTCACAGGGAGATCCTGTAATTATATGGTCTCCCTGAGGGTTCTGAGATGGGCCTTATGACAGAATACATATGAGATTTATTGATAGACATCCTACAGCTCCCAGCGAGGTATCAGTTGGGAACTGAGAGGGCACACCAGGCTCTTCAGCCCAAACCGACTGACTCCAGCAAGCAGCCTTATTCAATTGTGATCAAATTTAATAGTTTCAAAGTAAAAGAGGACTTGCATAAATGGGCCTTGACCACAACTACCCCCCTGAAATACAGCGGCTGTGTCTGCAACTTGGGGAGTTAATTAAAGTTCTTTGAGCAAAGAAAACTAGATTCCATACTCCTTACCTGGCCTGGATTAGGATTTTCTGGTCAGAGGGACCCAGGCTGTACCAAACACCAGAAGAGGCATGTACAGCATTCATGGAAAAGGACTATCTTTCTGCATGCTCTCTTTCAATGTCAGATGCCAGAAAGCAGCAGCAGACTAGCCTTCAACATCTATGGCAGAGCGTGATCAGTTGCAGGCGGACTGGTCATGGACAAGCACAGGACCTTTCAACACTCCACCCTGCAGAAACTATTACACAAGTGCAGGATAGCATACAATCGACACAGCAGGACGCAATGGACTGAAATTACCCTTAAAGTCACTTGCTGATTTCTCTATGCCTGCGGACCTCCTGCAGTGAGTACAATGCTTTTTCATTGCTCACCCCAAGAATTCCTCCATAGCTTTAACTGGGCACGGCAGCTGGTGGTAATTATCCTCAGGAGTTGGACAGACTACCTACCTGAAGGCTCGTTTTACAATTAAATTCAGTCCTTGAAGCCTCCAACTCATTTAAAGACAGCTACCGGTTACTAGCCTCCTAGGACATCTGAGCATTCGGCAAACAGACCAACTCTAATATCTTATAAACAGGTCTGCAACTGCAGAGGCCAATAGTGTCCTGGAACGTCACAGTAATAACTTTGCAGTTTATTGCTGAAACAGTCACTTCTTCAGTTGTGGTGCACATAACCTTACTGCTACATACCACATGAAGATATCTTATTTGACGGATTGCCTTAAACTTAAGTTATGCCTTTAAATTAGATCATAGCCTACGAGTGAACTGTGAGGCTACTGAATTTTGAATATTTATTTTCAAGGTCGTATGACTCTTGGGACTTAATACGACTATGGATCTTGTGTCCTTTTATACAAACATAAAGACTGTGGTGCATATATTTTATTTGAAACAGTCCTATTGTATGGCTTACTGTGATCCAAAGCGCCAAGAACATTGAACATTGGAGAGTCTTTTTATCCTTTTACACAGACTTGCACTTAAAGCTAGATGTACAATGAATAACTAAATATTCTTAAGATGTGACTTATTGCCAGATTGTTAGCTTTTAGTGCACTTTACAACTGCAGACCTTCATTGTTATATAGGGTTACTGCCAATTTACTGGTGCACATTAAAAACAGGAAGGGGTCACCCATATTTCTGACATCAATAATAGTAACACAGTAGTTGTAACAGGGTTAACCCCACTTTAATTTTCTTCCTCCCCCCTTACAGATTGACCGAGTTAGAGAGATGGGTAACATAGCCTGTATGTTTTACAGCAGGTTGCTCCTGATACCCATGAAGTTTATACAGTGATTGGATGGGGACTTAAAGTTTTATGGCCTATAGTAAGAGGAACTCTTATTAATTTCTTGCCTAATAAGGGGGCATAATGTATCCTTAAACTATTGTTATCCTACTGCATCATAAGTAGGTGGTGGTCTTTTTGTTTTGTTAATTAATAATTAAACTGGTTGGCTGACAAGGGTGGGGAGTATTATGGGGTTTGCTTAATTAAGTTTTGACATGTTTGGACATGTACAGTGTCAAGTGATGTCACACAATATTTTTCTGCTAGGGTGGAACGGAACTCTGATCATTCAGCTTGGGCTCGAGGGGAGATCCTCCCAAGAGAGGGTGCTTTTCTCTCCCCCAGCTTTCCCTTTCATGGCGGGGTTCTTTTTTTTTTCCTCAATAAAATTTTATTGAATTTAAGATAAAACATACATGCATCATACATGTTGCTGTGAATAATGAATTGACTATAACATCTAATATTGACTTAACATAACCAAAGTAATACCTTGTACATTGTCTATCAAGATACAATAATTCTTATCATGTCTAAATTATTATCTCAATTGTATTTGTTGCTTCAGCAAAATTCATTCTATAAGTACTGTATAGTCCAAGTCATCTTAATGGAGGCAGAGAATACAAAGGAAAGACTTAAACTTCGTACCTTAAATAAGATGTTTCATGTAAATCTTATAAACTTCTCTAAGTGCTCTCTCCCCCGAGATGTGATTGCAGACTTGGTTCCCTTGGCTCTTTGAAGCATAGCAACAAATAAACTTATAAGGAAAGAGAAAAAGAGTGAGAATAAAATGTAGTGAAAGTAGGAAAGATAGTCTAAAAAAAAAGGGGTGGGTATAGGTCTGCCTATTTCCATGAAGGTGTCGAGTCACAATATGTTTACACTTAAGATTTGTGTAACATGTTAAGGATAATGAACACATTCTATTTTAGATGCAGTTGTGTTTGAGCAAAAGTGTCATAAATCGTGCTCCACTTGGCAGCAAAACTATCGCTCTGGCCTATTATTCGATGGGCTAACCTTTCTAGATGAAGAATCTCCAAACATTCATTTCTCCACTCTGTGATGGAAGGTGCTTCTCCCTCTATCCATTTACAAAGTATGGCCTTTTTGACAGAAGTAGAAATAAGATTTATGGTGAATCTCTGTTCTTTAGACCACATTAATTGTCCATCAAAATATCCTATGAGACAAGTTTCCATATTAAGTTTATCTTTAAGCCAGTGGGCCAGATATTCAAAACTTTGCCCCTGGGCTAAAGTAGCACTGCCTGGTGGGCAAACTTAGCCCAGAGCACAAAGCTAGCTATATTCAAAAGGAATAGTCCGGGAAAAACAGCTTCTGAATATAGCATGGGAATGAGGCTGGGCAAACTGGGCTGGGAGTGCAGGGCAAATGTAGCCCTGGAATAAGACAGCTCTGAATATAGCAACCAGGAAGTGCACACTACATCAGCAACACAGTGCACAGTGATGTGAAGGTAGGTAGAGGTGAACTGTGTGGCCAATGTGTGTGCCAGCAAATGCATGGACCCAGTTGAGCTGCAGGCAGCAGCAGATGGGAAAGAACAGTGTTCAAAACTGTATAACATTCCTCGAACCATTAGCGCTGCGCTAACACGTTTGCGCAGCTTTAGCATGGAGCTAAGCTGTTTGACCGGTGCAAACACGTTTGCCCAGTGATAAACTTTGCCATATTCAAAAGTGACATGCAAATGAGCCTACTTAGGTAGTCTCTGGGCAAACATCCAGATTAGCATCTCATTATGCCGTGATTTGCATGCAATTTGCCCAGCGGTACTGCAGGGTCCCACAGCTCCACCTGTAGGTCAGTCTGGAAGTACAGGGGCTAGCCAGGTCTGGCTGCAGCTCCACCTGTAGGTCAGTCTGACAGTGCATGATGGTAGCTGTAGGCTACATGTATGCAATGCAGCATAGCATTATGCACCCCAGGGGACAACACAGCACAGGCACAGGCGGCGGTGGTGATGCATGCAACTGTCACACTGCAGGGCATGCTACAGTGCACAGCAGACACCACAGTAACAAGGGGGGCCAGTAGTACGAGGGACACAGCAATGCCTATGGTGTGTGGGGTAGTGATGACCACTGCATTGTACACAGTGACAAGCCCACCTTGCAGGTGTGTACTGCCAGTGGACATTAATGTCATACTGTTGTGTGACCCACAGATGCTGCACCTGTGACATGGGATGCTCATAGTGACATAGACATGGCCGGCTGTGTGTGCTGTGGTGTATGTACAGCTGTGCGATATGTGACCAGGGGGGCAGGTATGATCGGACGGGCACACTGGTATTGGGGTATTCCCAATACTGGTCCATATGCACTGCGTGCTGTGTCCTAGCCTTGTGGCCACACCCGGTCTGTGTTGAGGCCTGGCCACCCGTACACCCTCCCCTCAACACCCATCATGCCCACAGTGCTGCATGTGTGTGCTGGCATCTGTTGGTCACCACAGCCGTATGCTCTGCAGGTGTGTGCTGTATGGCCACACTACCATGGTGGCCCCCAGGAGCTGGGTCACCACATACTGCCTGGCATATCTGGGACTGGAGGCAGCAGTTGGCATCATTGTGGTGCCATCGGTGAGCAGCATGTTTCCTCCATGTCTGGCTTTTTCTCTGTGTCGTAGTCATATGTTAGGGTTGCACAAGGCTGCGCTAATGCTGCACAAGGCCACAATGTCATGCAAAGCTGTTTGCCCAGAGTTAAGACCAGCTTTTCCTGGGCAGTAATTTGTACCGCCAAAGGGTCATGCTAAGTCACGCTAAACACCTTAGCGTGGTGCTAGTTGCTGAATATCTCATAGCACCTGTATTCATGTTCCGTTTGCCCCTTGCATATATTATAGTTTGCCCGGCGCTAATGTAGTTTGCGTGCACTATTTAGCCTTTTGAATATGGCAGACCCACACTAATCCCATGCTAAACCCATGCAAATGGTTTGCGCACTGTGCAAAGCTTTGAATATCTGGGTCACTATGTCTCTAAACAAATAAGCCACATCCTTCCATAGTATTTGTACATGTTTGCACTTCCAACACACGTAAAGCAAATTAGCATTTTCTTCCCCACACTTATTGCATGTAGAGTCAGCCTGAACTCCCATTTTAAACATGTGCATTGATGAGTAATATAAATTATGAAGAGATTTAAATTGAACTCACTTCATGTTAACTGATTTAAACATTTTAAGTGAAGATGTTCAGCTCCTTGCCCAGTTCCAGTTTCCTACTTCTTTATCTAGGGTGAGTGACCACCACCTAATATTATCATTGTCCATTCCCCTAACCAATTCTATAAAAAGGGTGTAAAAAGTAGAAATGGAAGGACACAGATGAGAATAGGCCAAAAAGGCCTTAGAGTTGTCATTAATATTAGATTTTTGTAAGTCACTATTGTAGAAGTTTTGTATTTTATCAGACACTAATGTATATCTGCCCCGGTCCTGAGTAATCAAATTATAAGTTTGAGTTAGTTCTGAATAAGATCTAAGGCAGTTATTTTTAACCATATCTCCAATACAGCCAATTCCCTTTAACTGCCAGTCTTGAAAATCTATCGTCGCACCATTGTGCATAATGTTGGGATTTTTCCATACGGGCTGAAAAGCCGAAAATTTAATGTCCATTTGTAAGAGTTTCTGAGTAATCCTTAAAAGTCTAATATTATCCATTGTAACTTTATTCTGTATGTTTTTGACAGGTTTGGTAAAGAGTAGCATGGCTATATTTACTTTCTGTACTTCAGTAATATCTCTTTCAATATTCAGCCACTCAGGTATTTCTTCTTTGTTATTTGATAGAGTAAACCTTTTGACTGACTGAGACATTCTACTAGAGAGATAATAAAGTAAAAATCTGGGAATTTTAGGCCACCATTACTTTTAAGTCTGGTTATTTTATTATGTGCTATTCTGTTCCTCTTATATTTCCACAGAAATGTATTTGCATTACTTTGTAAATCAGAAAACCACTTTTTGGGTATAAAAAATGGAAGCATCTGAAATACAAAAAGAGCTTTCAGTAATATGTTCATTTTAATTGCCTCCATTCGACTCCAGAAACCCAGTGGTAAGCAGTTCCATCTTGCTACAGAATAATAAATGTTAAGCTTGAGACTCTTAAGGTTGACAGTAAGAGTTTTCTCTGGAGTTTTACATAGCTTTATTCCAAAATAGTCTATTTCTTCCTTTTCCCACCTTATCCCTAGGCTAGTAATGTCTATTTTATTACAATAGCAATTTAATAGTAGAAAATTTGATTTTTCTTTATTTAGTGTGTGGCCTGATATTTTCCCAAATTCACCTAGGATATCTAAGACCCTGGGAACAGAATTTTTAAGGTCTTGTGTCGAAATACGTATGTCATCAGTGTATAAGGAAATTAAAAATCTCTTGTTTTGTATAGGGATTCCCTTGATGATATCATTGTGTTCTAGTTTCCTCACAAGTGGGTCCAAGGTGAGCTCAGAAAGTGATGGGGATAAAGGGCAACCTTGTCTAGTATCTCTTAAGATTGGGAAGCTAGTGGAGATCATCCCATTAGTTATTACAGATGCTGATCGGTTCTGGTATAATACTTTAACCCATTTAATGACTCTCTCAGGAAACCCATATAAATTTAGGGTATTAAAAATATGGGGCCATAAGACTTTGTCAGAAGTCTTTTCTGCATCTAATGATAGGAGACCAGAACCCACCTTTGATTTGTTAGTTATTTGCTGTATGTGAAAGATTTTCCTGGTATTGTCAGCTGCCAATCTCCATTTTATAAAACCAGTTTGTCTATTATCAACTAGTAAAGGCATTACCTGCTCTAATCTAGCTATCTGTCAGAACTGTTGCTAGTATTTTGATATCAGTATTGATTAGTAATACTGGCATATAGTATTGACATTCCTCTGAATCTTTCCCAGGTTTGGAAATAAGTGTACTCAGACTTCTCATCATAACCCGAGGGAAGCCATGTTTGTCCCAGGCCTCCTCATTAACCTTAGATAAAATTGGAGAAATTACATCTGCTAGCTCGTTATAAAAATTGGAATAATATCCATCAGGACCTGGGGCTTTATTTTTTTTAAGTGCTTTTACTGCCTGAACAATTTCAGTTTCACTAATGGTTCTGGCCAATTCTGTTTTGTATAACTCAAGGACCATAGGCAAGGGAACTCACAAACAAAAATTTGACAAAGCTTCAAGCACAGAGTCATTATCATTATAATACAATTCTTGATAAAACTTTTCAAACTCTTTTATTAATTGTACCTTTATCTGTTATCAGAGAGTGCTTCCCAACTTCTTTGACTCTACTTATCCTTGTGCCTCCTTTATTTTGTTTTAATCTAATGGCTAGTATTTTAGCGGCTTTGGGACCAGAATCAATGTAGTTAAGTCTTGACTGTCTGCTTGCAAATTCTGCTTCACCCTTATTAGCTCAAAGTATTCTATTTTAAGTTTTGACCACAGAGACCAATTGGCATCTGACTCATCTGGTATTAACTTAGTTTCTGTATCTTTTATTTCTTTTAAAATATTTTCTTTTTTGCTTATTTTTCTCTTTTGATGGACGAAGAACTACTAATAAGGAACCCTCTCAGACAACATTTAAAGCATTCCCAAGTATTGGCCCGTGAGGTGTCTGTCGGATTATTATAGTATATTCCCAGAATTGTGTAATTTCTTGTTTAATTTTGTCAGGAAAACTATCATCTTCTAGAAGGAAGTTATTTAGTCTCCATCTTTTTGAAAATAAAACTGGAGTATGCTCAGAGAAAGAGAGCATGACTGGGGAATGATCAGATATAACTTTTTCTAATATATCAGAGTTAGTTACCCTATCGACCAAGGCCTCGGGGTCATAGATCTGGTCAATTTTAGAGCTTGAATTACAATGTTCTGACCAAAAAGTATATTTTTCCTCTCTAGGATGGAATAGTCTCCATGTATCTACTAGGCCTAAGGTGATCACCAAATTCTGTAAATCTCTGTCTGTTTTGTTAGTCCTATATCAGGCGTTTGATCTATCAAGCAAGGGGTCAAGAGTACTATTAGTATCTCCAGCCAAAAGTATTGTACTATCCAGGAAATTATTTAATTTAAAGTTAAGTGTGGAAAACACTGCATGCACTGTATTAGTGAGCCCATATACATTGGCCAGGGTGATATCTGCATCCTCTAGCTTTCCATTGACAATTATGAAGTAGCCAGATGGGTCAGAATATACTGTACTGACATGAAAGTTAAGCCCTCTTTTGATAAGAATTAGAACTCATGCCTTTTTAGAGTTAAGACCTGCCCCACATACCTGTCCCACCCATTTTCTTCACATCAGATTTATTGATTCTCCATGTAGGTGAGATTCTTGAATAAGTACTATGGAAGGGTTTAGTTTTTAAGGTGTTTGAGTACCACCTATCTCTTTAACTTATGATTGAGACCTTTAGCATTCCAAGTAATAAGGTTAACATTTTGCTTATTGGACATTGTTAGGTTTTGAATAGTATTCACAATGTTTTTGAACACAAGGAAGGAGCTTAGTTATCAAGAATGGATATATAGTATGAAACTTGTCTGAGCTGACACATTGGGTAAAGAGCATATTAAAGTAATAGGTGTGAGGGAAAGATGAGAAAAAAAAGCGAGAAGCATAAAGAAAAGAATCTAATGTAATTGACCTTTCTGAATCTTTTATCTGAGACCCTCCCCTCTCACCACCCACGTGTCTGTCTATTCCCGAAAGAGGTTGCAGGAATTGACAGCAACATAAGTACCCCCACAATTATCACATTTCTCCTCATAACATACTAGAATTTATAGGGCAGTCATTTAAAGATTACACATTAAAACAAGTTAAAGTCAAAAATTAAGATAAGAATTGAAGTTACCAAAGACTAAAATAAATAAAATTAAAAAAAAAGTATTTGACAAATGTAATCTAAAGATTTCATAACCATAAATGCTTTGGACCTTTACAGAAACATAACTCTAGAAAACTAATCTTCTAGTTTCCATCTAATAAAAGCAACAGTTTCATTTATATTGCAGTAAATCAGAGTCCAAAGTTATGAATGTATTTCTTGAAACCCCACATATCTGGTATATTGACTAGCTAACAATATTAGTTTAGTAAGTAACTATATTTCTATAAGTAATAAAGTTAAAATTGTGCTTATTGGATATTGTTAGGTTTTGAATAGTATTTACAATGTTTTTGAACACAAGGAAGGAGCTTAGTTATCAAGAATGGATATATAGTATGAAACTTGTTTGAGCAGACACATTGAGTAAAGAACATATTAAAGTTTACCCTAAACACTCTTGGTGTGTAGGGTAAACAATAAAAATAAAATAATAATAATACTAATACAGATTCTTGTGTCTCGCAGTCTGCCAAGAAACATTCGTAAACAAGCAAGGAGTACTATTAAAGTTTATTATACTACTTACACCAAGCATGTGCCAAAGAAAATCACAAGGGAGATGGGTTTCTCACCATTCCTGAAGAATGTACATAATCTCCAGAATTGTAGTTCTCAGGTTCTCTGAGCTCTTGTTTTATCTCTCCCCGCGCTCCAGCTCTCCGCCCTGAGAAGCTACAGTAGTGTCTTGAGAGCCAACAATAGGTTTGCAGACAACTATATACTACAGATAACGGTATAGCAACAGCAATTACAACATAGTTACAGATATGAGAAACAATATGTATTGGTCCTAAGTCATTCTCCATTGGAGAATGACTTAGGAGACAGAATTACTAATGAGTATCATATGAGACAGAATATGCTTCCATTAGCATTATAGCTTAGACAAAAGAAATGCGGACAGTTCAAACTGCATGCAGCATTTCTAGCTTACATACAGTATAAAACATTAGACATAACAAAGGCCTTCTGGATTTACTGGATTTACTGGATAAAGTAGGACAAAAGAAGGCTCAAGGCCCATCTAGATTGTCCTCCCTCAATAGTGGGACATTTGGTTAAATATTATTATTATTATTAGGCCAGTAACCAGAGATCAAGCCTAGTTTGAAAATCTCAAAGTTAGCTGAATCTACAACTGTGGGTGGTAAGAATTCCAAGATTTTGCTGCCCTTATATTGAAAAAGTTATCATATTTTTTGTTATTGGCCCATTCTACTTTTAGTTGATTAGAGTGTAATCTTCCTACAATTCTTTTTTCTGCAAATTCCAATCCACATATATTAAGTAACTTAGGATTGTGAACCAATTTATACATTAAAAGTAAATCTCCCCTTTCTCTTCTTAATGTTAAGGTGTAGAGTCCAGTTTGTTGTAACCTGGTCTCATAACACTTATTTTTTAATCTTGGAATAGATTTAGTCAATCTTCTTTGTATCTGGTCCAAGCGATTTATGTCATTTTTTGTATAAGGGCTCCATAAGGGAGAACCATAATCCAGGTGTGGTCTGACATATGCTCTATATAGTGGGATCAAATTATGTACTGATTTACTAATGAAAGTTTTTTTAATTTGTCTTATTACAATATTAGCGGATCTAACTGCTTTACTACAATGGTCATCTGATGTCAGTTTATTATTTATTAATATACCCAAGTCTCTTTCACAACTGGATGATTCCAATAACTGGTTACTTAAATAGTAGTTGTGTAATGTATTATTTTACCAAAAAGCAAGATCTTGCATTTATTGATGTTAAATAACATTACATTTTTTTTAGCCCATTGTTCAATTGTATACAAGTCTTGTTCTAGAATTTTAAATTTTTCTATGGTATCAACTCTTCCGCCCAGTTTAGTATCATCAGCAAGCTTGGATAAGTAATTTTTAGATTCTATTACCATATCATGAATGAAAAAGTTGAACAAAATCGGGCCCAAAATGGAACCCTGTGGAACCCCACTTGTAACTGCTCCAGATGTTGAAAGAGCTCCATTTAGTCTAACTGATTGAGTACGATTATACAGCCATTCAGATATCCAGTTTACTAAACAAAGTGGAATTTTAAAATTATGTAATTTATTTATTAGTAAGGAATGTGATATATGATCAAATGCTTTACTAAAATCTAGTAGCACTACATCAGTAGCTACATTGCTATCCTAGAATTTAGCAACATGTTGGTAGAATGATATGAGATTTGTTGTACATGAGAAACTGTCTTTGAATCCATGCTGAGATAAATCCTGAATGTTCAATTTTTCCAATTCGTTTTCCAACCTATCTTTAATTAATCGTTCCATCGTTTTCCCCAAAATAGAGGTTAGACTAATTGGACGATAGTTTTGAATGACAGATTTTGGCCCTTTTTTATAAATTGGTGTAACCAAAGCAGTACACCATACTTCAGGTATCTTACAATCCAATAAAGATTTATTGAATAATATTTGTAAAGGAATAATGATTGAATCCAGTGTTTCCAAAAGAAATATAGCATTAATATTGTCCGGTCTGGAACTAGTTGATCTCTTAAATTTGGATAGTGAATTTTTAATTTCTTTTAGTTCAAATAACGGAATACAGGAATCATTACTATTAGTATTGATTACAGAATTTCCTGATTGATTAAAGACTGAACAAAAGTACTTATTGAAGTGATATGCCATATCTTTGTTTGTATTTATAGTGATTCCATCATTACAGAGTGGTCCTATATTTCTATTATTGACTCTATTTCCATTCATATAAGAAAATAAGGATTTCAGGTTGTTTTTTGAGTGTGCTAATTTAAATTCAAATTTTAATTTTGCAGCTTTGATTGATTTTTTTAATATTTATTTATTTATTTATTTAGTTTTTGTTGACTGGGTAAGTGCACTAGACAAATCCTGCCTATTTTCAGGCACGACCCGGGGGAGGGGGATATTGCCAGAGCAGTTCTGTATTTGTCTCTAAGTAATATGTTAGAATTTGTCTTTAATTTTTTAAATAAATATTCTTTAGTTTTAATTTGTTTTTTAATAGTATTGTTGAACCAGCCAGGTATTTTACCTTTTTTATTACAGTTTGACAATAGGGGAATATATTTATCCTCTAGTTCATGAATAATATTTATAAGACATGTATATATTTCATTTACTCCTTTGTTTTTAAATAATTTGGACCAATCAATATGTGATAATTCCTGGTTTATCATAGTAAAGTTAGCTTTATTGTAATTCCTACGTTGAAAGTTGTTTTTAATTTTAAGTGTTTGTAATTGTAAACTAACAAATATAGAATTATGATCGCTATTGCCAATTGGTGACATAATTTGAGTCTCAGAAATATTGAAACCTTCGTTAACAATTACTAGATCCAGTATATTATAACCTCGTGTAGGCTCAATTTCCAGTTGGTCCAAACCTAGGTCAGTGATTGTATTCATAAATAACCTTTCATGGTTAGTGTTACTTGTATTTAATTTCCAATTTATACCGGGCATGTTGAAGTCCCCAAAAATTAAAGTATCATTTTTTTTGAGAGAATTCCAATATTAAGTTCAATAATTCAGTTGTATATTGAATATCTGCTGATGGTGGTCTATAACACACTCCTATATTAATTTTGGGATGGTCAATAGGTTGGATAGAAATCCATATTGATTCTGTCACTGTCAGATTGCTTAGACAAAGAGAACTGCTGACAGGCCTATTACATGGCATATCTGCCTGAGTGTAAAACACACTACATATGATTATATGAAAATATAAGTATACAATAATCACTGATGATCCCTCTGAGTTATCTTATCAGTGATTATGTAGATTATATATGGAATATATGTAAAAGACAAACTAATCTAGATAAATGTATTATAGTGAGGTAAAATGAATCATGCATGATCAGTATTAGCATAGGGCAAAATAGCAGTATTACAGTACAACAGACCAGGAATACAGTGTGAGGTGTATGTGGGATGATAGGGGGCATAACCCAGGCATAACAACATGAAAGTTAAGCCCTCTTTTGATAAGAATTAGGACTCATGCCTTTTTAGAGGTAAGACCTGCCCCACGTACCTGTCTCACCCATTTCCTTCACATCAGATTTATTGATTCTCCATGTAGGTGAGATTCTTGAATAAGTACTATGGAAGGGTTTAGTTTTTAAGGTGTCTGAGTGCCGCATATCTCTTTAACTTATGATTGAGACCTTTAACATTCCAAGTAATAAGGTTAAAATTTTGCTTAATGGACATTGCGAATACTATTCAAAACCTAACAATGTTTTTGAACACAATGAAGGAGCTAGTTATCAAGAATGGATATATGGTATGAAACTTATCTGAGCTGACACATTGGGTAAAGAGCATATTAAAGTAATAGGTGTGAGGGAAAGATGAGAAAAAAGTGAGAAGCATAAAGAAAAGAATCTAATGTAATTGACCTTTCTGAATCTTTTATCTGAGACCCTCCCCTCTTACCACCCACATGTCTGTCTATTCCCGAATGAGGTTGCAGGAATTGACAGCAACATAAGTTCCCTCCATCCCCCACAATTATGACACTTCTCCTCATAACATACTCATATAGGGCAGTCATTTAAAGAGTACACATTAAAGCAAGTTAAAGTCAAAAATTAAGATAAGCATTGAAGTTACCAAAGACTAAAATAAATAAATAAAAAAAAAGTATTTGACAAATGCAATCTAAAGATTTCATAACCATAAATGCTTTGGACCTTTACAGAAACATAACTCTAAAAAACTAATCTTCTAGTTTCCATCTAATAAAAGCAACAGTTTCATTTATATTGCAGTAAATCAGAGTCCAAAGTTATGAATGTATTTCTTGAAACCCGGCATATCTAGTATATTGACTAGCTAACAATATTAGTTTAGTAAGTAACTATATTTGTCATAAATGTGTTGTTAGAACAAAATTAGGCTTCAACATTATGAGCAGTTCAGGAATTAAGTGACCTCTTTATATCTGAGGCAGACTTTAAACAACAGTGTTTCAGTATTAGAGTTATCGTTTGTTTATGCCTTTGTACTCTTATGCAGTCTTCTCCATTCGCTGTACATTGAGAGATTGTTATGATCTTGAGAGAGGTGATGAGCTGCAAAGCTCAAAAAATAAAAGGAAGATTCCTCAGATCATTTTATTTTAGACCTCAACATCTGAACCAGTGTATTTAAAAGCTCATAGTTTAGTTCTAAACTTCGGAAACCATTTCAAATGAAATATCTGCCATCAAGAATAAGAACACAGCATCTAATTTGAAATGATAGAACGTAGGTTTCAAGAACTGTACTCCCATATGTCTTTGCATCCACTGACATGCGTAGCTTAGAGAAGTAGCTCGAGATTCAGAAGCAGGTCAGGGTCTCGAGAGGGAATTCAAACCTCAACCAATTTAGGATTAGATTGAAGAACCAAAATGGCGGAATTTCCAAAATACAGGCGATATCATAACATCTGGTTTTGCCTGACTGTACAAATGAAATCAACCAGTCTTCACGTAGGAAATTTTAAGCAAACAGACAACTAAAACTTGTAACTATTTATACCACATATATTCCGAAAAATAATACCTTCTATGATTGAAGCCCGTGGCTGCTGTAAACCAGAAAGCAACCCGTCAACAAGATACATGTGTCTTTTTAATCGAGCATGCGAGAAAATAGCAAGCAAATACCTCTCGACTCCTTCGCTATCCTATACCACTGCAAAGCCAAAAAGAGAAGTGTACAAACCTGTCTCCTTAATATTTAAATAGCGTGTACCTTCCAAAAACATATTTAAAGACCAGGCAATGGGGGCTTTTGTCTTAATTTAATCAAAATACACCAGGAGGAAAATAATGAAGCCATATTTGTGCTGTTTCACCTTTAACCCGACATCAGAGAGCCTCCGCCCCTATTGTTGGGATTCCAGGTCATTTTTGCAGAGCAACACTTCCTTTCTGTACTAGCCTTTTTTCCTGTTTTATATTAAATAGAGGTAGAGACGTAGGGCAGGATTCACAAAGCGCTTTGGGACTAAGTCCCACTCCGCAACCCCAGTTGCACTTTGAAACTGCCGCAGCTGCAGAGCAGCCGATCCACAGCCACAGCAGTTGCTGAGGGTGTTAAGGTGGGTCCCACTGGCCGTAGCAGCCTCCCACAGCTGTGGTGCTGTCCCTGGCAACAGCACCCGCAAGCTGCCATATTCCATGGAGCCGGTCGTACTCCAGCTCCACCTTAGTGAATACCCGCAGCTGCAGGAGACATGTGGATTCGCAAGTGGCAACCCACTAGTGCCAAGGTTTTCCCTCAGCTGCGGGACCTTCCCTGATGTTCATGAATCCTGCCCATAGTCATTATCCTCTTTACCATGGTCTACAAAATGCTAAGGATTAAACAGAAGAGCACATACTATGTTAACAGAAGGGACTAGGAAGACCCTACTTAATATTGGCCCTGCAGCAGCAAGGACTGCAAATGTGAGTTTAAAAAGGAACAGTATCGCCTGCCAGCCCCCACTAGCTCAGAGAAAAAAAGAGAGTAGCATAGCTTCATTATCGAGTGATTCGCCTTCCGATTCAAGTACAGCCACTGCTTCCAACAAATCAAGTATTTTAACAGTTTTTAACAGTAATCTGAGATCCATGAGGTAAATAATCCACTAGAATTTGAAGCCAGAGAAGAGTGTTGGGAAATCCTTTCTCAAACCTATCTTGGCTGCTTCATATACGTTGTATTCTTTCTGTCCATTTGGAGCCCATATTTTTAACAGTGTTGGATACAGAATGCTATATTTTAGGTTAGCTTCTCTAAATAGTTTTTTGATAGGAAAGAAAGCGTCTCTTTATTTGATGACATTTGGGGGCAGATCATTAAAGACTTTAATTTTGCATCCTTCAAGAATCAGTAGTTGACTTGTCATGAAGACTCCTTTGCACATGCACTCTATGTTGGAAATATAGGAATTGAAACACAAAAGATCTAGGTCTGTCATTAGACCCTGAAAGTGGTTTTAATGATCTGTGTGCTCTCTCCAGCACATATCTAGCACAGTTAGGAGTGGTGCCAGCTATAGCAATCAGGACTTTGTTGATGGAAGCAAGGGGGTAATTACCCTCCATTCCTTCTTTTATGCCAAATATATGGAGATTGTTTCTACAGCTTCTGCTCTTCAAATCCTCTACTTTTGCCTCCAATTTACTGTAGCTACTCTTTTATTGATGAGTATGCCTTCTCTAATGTCTTTATTTACCCTGTTCTCCACACTACTTATCCTCGCTTCAGCATCTGTTATTCTTATTGCATGGTGATCTGTGTCTTTTCTAAATTGTTTTATACTATTGGACTTGTCTAATATAGTAATGTTGATTGCTTCCATTTTAGACATCAACAAATCAAAATGCAATACTGTTAAAGGTTGTGAAGATGGATTTGTATTTTCCAGACTATCCTCCCTATCAATACTGACTTCAGACAACAGTCTTTTGGAGTTTTTTTTTTGTGAGGTTTGGGTTGGATGTAGAGGAGTCAGTTTGTGTCGCTATAATATTTTGAAATTCCATCTCTTCGTTACTTCCTTCCAAATTTAAGATTGTGTTAGCCAGTACAATTAATGTGTAGTTATTGCAAAAAGGTCTCTGCTTCCCTGGTTATAGTGCTGTATGCAGTGAGGTAGCTGTTAGCAAGAGTGTGCGCTATGGTTTCAGATAATGCTTTTTCTCTTATTACAAAAAACAAACAGCATTAATATGTCTGACCTTAAGTAGGAAACAATCAGTTGTTCTTCCTTTAGTTTAGAGAGTAATAGTGTTTGTTGATGAAACGAAGATGACTGAACTGTGTCAGGTTTCAAGTTACAGCCGGCAGAGGGAGCAACACGGAGAAAAAGTGAACAAAGTAAGAGTTGGATGAAAGCTCATGATAAATAAACACATTGCCCAACTAAAGCTAATTTAAATATGTGGCACGGTGTTAAATAAATAAAATTGCATATGTTCACGTAACGATTGGGGTGAGAGGGCTGCGGAGCTCAGCCGAAAGCAACCATCCTGAATGCTGGCATTCGACCGAATCCCTTTACGGCGAGGTTCTCATTTCTGCTGGATAGGGTGGGCCACAGAGATCCCTATATTGGGACCTCTACTATTGGAAGACCAGTTTGGGGACTGTTAAATTGAACCATATTAATGTGTTCTTTGTTGATTTTTTTTTTTATTACGGATACAGTTGGAAATAGTTGCCATAAGGTTATTTTTATCAATTTGAAGACTTGCACGTGGAGTAGGATCTTTTGCTAAGCAGATAATTGAGAACATTTGGCAGAGGATTAGTTGGGATAATGGCTAATCAGGTAACTTTAATTATGTCCTATAATGTCCACGGTTTCACTCACCCTATTAAAAGAAACCGGGTGATGACTTTCCCTAAAAAGTCAGGAGCGGAATTCATATTGCTCCATGAGACACATTTGAGTCCTTCAGAGCATGAGAAGCTCTGGAAATTTGGTTATGATATAGTTCTGGCTTCTTTATATAAGTGGGACAGGAGGAGGGGTGCAGCAATTTCAATTCCCAAAAGGGTCCCTTTTGAGGTTATTGACTCAGTTCTGGGTGGTGAGGGTCATTATGCCCTCCTGAAGGGGCATTATAATGGAGAATTGCTCACACTGGCTTCTATATATGCCCTTCCAGGGTCTGATTACTTATTCTACCGGAACTTATTTCTTAAAATTTCAGCTTGGGCCAAGGGCTATTTGATTATGACAGGGGACTTGAATCTCTATCTTAATCCACATTTGGACATGTCTTCAGTAGTGGGAAGGAGAGACTACAGAATTGCTAATTGAGTTGTTAAACTCCTTACTGAACTGGGCTACCGAGATGCATGGCATCACCTGCATTGTAGAATGAAACAATATACGTATTATTCTTACTGTAGATTAGATTACTTCTTAACACCAAAGGAGATGCAGGGCCAGTTAATAGATTCCTGGTTTTGAGATATGACCCTATCGGATCATGCCCCTATTTATTTAAAATTGCAGTTAGGCCAAATCAAACAGACTAAGTTTTGGAGGTTAAATGTGTCCCTTCTTTAGGACTCCGAAATACAAAAAGAGATCACAGAGGTTATAAAGCAAGGGGTAGTAAACAACACAGACCCAACTATTCTTCCAGCTATTTTAGGGGGTACAATAAAGGCCTTGGTCAGAGGCAGGTTTATCAAAAATTCAGAAAAAAGGAAAAAATTAAGAGAGCCCCGTAAAGCTCAGCTGCAGGCTCAAATTTTAGATTTGGTGGCACAACAGCAATAGAAAATAGATAAGCAAAGAGAGGTACAATTAAATAAGCTTAAAAAGGAGTAGCTCTCCCTCCATGACTACCAAATAAAACAAAAATTACTTTATTTAAGACAAAGATATTAAGAGGGGGGCCCTTGTGCACTAAAATTACTTGTTAGTAGGCTTCACCAGCAGCGAACAAGGGCCACAATAACAAAAACTATACACCCACATCTAAAAAGGTACAATTACAAACAATGGACATAGCCAAACCTTTCAGTCTTATTATGCCAACTTGTATGCTGAGGGAGCATCTCCTACTTCAGATGAAGTTGCAGCCTTTCTTGAGCCCTTACATTTACCCCACTTGATGGATATGCACAAACAACTTCTTTTGGCCCCGATATCTACAGCTGAGGTCACCACAGAGATTAAGTGCCTGAAAACTGGTAAGTGTCCTGGTATGGATGGGTTTCCAAATGAATTTTATAAACAACTTAAAGCATAGGTTGTCCCTCTCCTTACCAGGACCTTCAAGTCAGCTTGGAGAAAGATAAGATGGCCTCATCTTGGACACAGGCTATGATTTCTGTGATACCAAAGCTGGCCAAGGACCCCACTTACTGTTCCTCACATAGGCCCATCTTGATCTTAAATACAGACTATAACATCTTAACTAGCATTTTTACTAGAAGATTAGAGCATATTATTCCAACTTTAGTGCATCCTGATCAGATGGTCTTTGTCATGGGGCGTCAGGCAGTGGATAATGTTAGAAGAACAGTCCATATCATAGATCACCTGACTCAAACAAAACAGCCAGCCTATTTGATGAGTTTGGATGCAGAGAAGGCCTTTGATAAGGTCTCCTGGGCCTTCCAGCATGGGGTCCTGGTTGGCTTCAGGTCTGAAAATTCATTTATTGACTTTATTTTCAAACTATACTCTTCCTCCACAGCTTATGTCTGCACCAATGGGCATATCTCTAGATCCTTGGAATTTCACAGGGGCACCAGGCAGGGTTGCCCCGTTTCCACTCCGATTTTCTCTGTATATTGAGCCCTTGGCTCAGGGGATATGGCTTAATAGGCAGATTAAGGGGGTGGAGCTGGGGGGGGGCACCCATCACAAATTGGCCCTCTACATGGATGATGTTATGTTATATCTTATCAATCCCCAGTCTTCCCTGCTGGACGTTTTTTCACCAGATGCAAAAATGTTCTGTTCTCTCAGGTTACACCTTACATTGGGCAAAGACTGAAATATTGGTGTTCTCCCAGAATGTACCTAGGGAAGTCCAGGAACTATACCCTATGAAATGGGATATTGAGAATATTAAGTACCTGGGGATTTGTCTGGGTAGAACTTCATCTACTTTGTTTAAAAATAATTATGCACCTTTGATAACAACTATTAAATCAGATTTTCAATGGTGGTCTCTCCTCCGCCTCCCATTACACGCTAAAATACAGGTGGTTAAAACTAATATTTTACCAAGGTTATTATTGTTTCCATGTGTCCCATGTCCAGTGATGCAAAAAGACTTTTCTAAATGGCAAGCCACCCTTGTGCAATATGTATGGAACAGTAAGAGGCCTTGGGTGTTCCAGAAAACTATGTACCTCCCTAAGGCAGAGGGTGGCTGGGCCTTTCCCAGTCTTTTAGGCTACTGGGCAGTAACACAAATGCAGTTGGCCTTATTCTGTACCCACCTGACTTATAAAGCCCAATGGCAACAAATTGAGCTTAACCAGACCCTCGCTTCCCCTCTTCCTGCCCTGTTTTTACATGGCAACAGTAATTTCCAGCAGCTAAAAACTAAATATGTGGGTACACAAGCCCTTAAGGCTGGTTGGGGTATTGGGGTGAGAAGGGGTTACACAGCCAGCACACTGTGAAAATACAGGTGGTGGATATGGAATGATAACTTTATGCCTGCTCCCGATGATAAATGGTTTAAGAATTAAGTCACCAGGGGTTTCTTATCTCCATGGCAACTTTTCCAGAAATCAATAGTTATGCCTTTTGGGTTGGCTATAAAAAAGTTTTCCTGGAAGCCTTCTGATAGAATCGGGTACTACTAATTAAGGGACTATATAAATACACAACTCCAAACCCCCTCACAAATAGAAGATAAGTACCCTTTCTCTGCAGCCACTGAAATAATCTGGGGCACCACTCATGGGAAGGGTGTCATCACCATGCTGTATGCGAATTATGTGTCCGATAGGCAATATAACGTCCAAGCAGTACAGAGCAAGTGGGAACAGGAATTCCAGTTAAAACTTGAAACAGAAAAGTGGGAAGGGGTATGGCACATAATGTGGCAGTCAACCTCCTTGCCTTGATGGAGGGAGTTCACTTGGAAGCTCCGCATTAGATATTTCATAACTCCCCAACTACAATCCAAGAGAAACCCCACACTCACCTCATTATTCTGGTGGAGATGTGGGGAATCATTTGCTACACATGTCCACATTTTCTGGGGATGCCCCAAAATAAAGGAATATTGGACCCAAGTCTAAAGACATTTGGAAGCTGTTTTTAGTGTCCCACACCCCTTGGGTCCTAAGAACCTGATTTGCTCTGAGTCAGTTATAGCCTAGGAAAAGAGGGCAAATACCTCTGGGCAGAGTTGATAGTTGCGGCAAATAAAACAATAACAAGGAAATGGCTCCAGGAGACCTCGCCACTGGTGATTGGATCTCCACTGTACAGCAAATTCAAACAATGGAGTGTATCACTTACACAGTTCAACACAAGCAGGCACTTTGTGTTAACAGATGGACATAATGGGATCTTTACCAAGAAGAATGTTCTGCTCCACCAATTAATTACATCTTTATAATACTTGGGGGACTGAGAGATGAGATTAGGGTGTCTTTAAGAACCTTGGGCTTACTGATTAATATAACTTGGAGATACACTTAATTTTCTGATTTTTGTTTCCTACTTTGCAGTTTAAGTTTACATTAGGATTTAAATTTAAATGTAAACTATCTTCACCTGTTTTTTGTATTTATTTTAAAATGATCACATATGCAATTAGATAATGGTCTTATTTTTTACATACTACAGTTTCTAGGCAACTATAGATAGAAAAAGCTACTATGAACAGATTTATTTTGTAGTTTACTACTTTCATATCTTTGAATATCTTCTGGACTGGAAGAACATTATTAAGTTAACGAATTGTTAATTTTTTATTGGACAAAGTCATGTACATACATTCAAGAGCTAGTGTACTGCTTGGAATTAATAGTAATTTTCAGATGCAGTCAGTTATCACTTCCAATATCTGCAGTATTTTTTTTCTGTTTTCTAATTAGAAGATTTTCCACCTAGCAGTACTGGGGTAATGTGTAGAGGGAATTTGAAGGGGAAAAAAATCAGTTCTGTTTCTCCCACTACATCATCAGAAATGAGACCAAACATCTTGAGGTACCACACTCCTTGCAGCCTGAGCAGTGACTTTCACAAGCTACTGATCAAAATGCAGGAAATTGTGATATCACTAGTAACCAGAAAGAGCCAGTCCCTACTGCTTCATGTGAAAGTGAAACCTGGCAGTGAGAAATGTTTCTCATTGATTATTAGTGATGTCACAGTCGATGTAGTCTCAGTGTTGAGGTAGTGGGAGGAACAGAACTGACTTTTTTTAGCCTCTGGACAGAGTGCCTCTCTATACATCACCCCATTACTGCCAGGTGAAAAACCTTCGAATTAGAAAACAGAAAGGAAAAAATACTTGAGATATAAGAAGTTATAGCTGACCACATCTGAAAATTACAATTAATTGCAGGCAGTTTCTGGGCAGTACACTAGCTCTTTCAGTTGGAAGTTGTGTACAAGGTTCAGTGTATTACGTGTACTTGAAAATTTAATAAACAAGTATAAAAAAAAAAAAAAAAGAAGTACCACCTGTCCAATGCAACCTTTCATGAGATTGGACCATATTTTTATTATTATAAGGGTAGAACAGGGCTTGAGGGGGGTGGTCAGCTAGACCACCAGGGACTGCTTAGGGACATTGCCACACAGCCACCCATGGCTTGCAGCAACCAGTTTAGGAGTGCCCTCTGTTGGTGCACAGCTACAATTGACACAAGCTGTGGGATTTTGCTGCTGGGACCCTGCCCGATAGAAAATTGGGTGCAGGGTCTGTGGCGCACTGGCGATTGGCGCAAGCTACCTTTGTCGTGGCTTGTGCAGAGTTTGGAGAATTGGGCCCTTGTAGTCTAAAATTGGTCTTACATGAGCTCTATAGAGGGGCATCAGTACTTCTTTTTTTCTGCTATTAAAGTGTTTTCCAATAGTCCCCAGAATCCTATCAGCTTTTGCAATGGCCGATATTTGTTGTCTATTAAAATTGAAATTTTTATCTATTAGGCCTACTAGGTCTTTTCTGTATCTACAGTTTTTATTACAGCGTTGCATAAGTTATAAGCTGCAAGATTACTTGTTGTCCCAAGTGTATGACACATTATTTTTCTATGTTAACATTCATGCCCCACCATAATGCCTATCTACTTATACGATCAAGGTCTGAATGAATAGACTCAGTTTGTTCATTATTACATACTGTCCCACTGATTTTTGTGTCATCTGTGTAATTAATGGCACAGTTCTGAACATTTTCAAAAATGTCAGATATAAATATTAAAAAGAGCACAGGACCCAGTACCGAGCCCTGTGGCACACCACTAGTCACCTGACCATTCGTGAAATAATGTCCTTGTACACACACTCTCTGTGATCTATTGTTTAGCCATGAACTTTTCCAGTTAATGATGCATTTGTTTAGGCCATTTTTAATCAGTTTTTCTTTGATCGTCCAATGTGGAACTGTGTCGAAGGCTTATGTGAAATCTAGAAAGACACAGTCTGTGGGTTTACATTTATCCAAGTCTGATGACACCTTTTCATAAAAGCTCAGGAGATTAGTATTGCAGGTCCTCCCTTTAGTAAAACCATATTGGTCAGTGTCGATTTTACTAGTTTGTTTCAGGTGATGATTGATTTTATCTTTTAGTATAGATTCAAGGACTTTGCATGGAATAGATGTGAGACTTAAGGGGCTATAGTTTTGGTAATCTGATTTGCTTCCTTTTTTGTGTATAGGTATACTGGAAAGTCATATGGCAAGCATCCACCCAGAAATAGACATGGAACAAAAATAGGTAGTCATCAAGGCAGGACTGGCTGAAGCCACTAAAACTTGTGTCAAGAGCCAGAACAAGAAAGCCAGGACCAAGAAACCAAGTTGGATGAGTAGAGAGGTAGTGGAGATGGTGAGGGGAAAAGAGGAATGCATTTTGGACCTACAAGAGATCCAACAGGGCAGAAGACAGAGAAGAATATGTGAAGAAATCCGAAGAAGTGACCAGAGTGGTAAAAGCAGCAAATGTGGCTAGGGAACAGAGGTTAGCACAGGGGATGATCAAAGAAAGAGAAAAGGATTTCTTCAGATATATCTGAGAGAAGAGGAAGAGCAAGGATCAAATTGTTAGGGTCAGGAGGGGAAGTGGGTGGATAGAAAAGGGGGCTGAGCAGGCAGAAGTACTTAATGAATACTTCTGTTCAGTCATCACCAAGGAGAGGGATGGGCCGGTACCTAAGAGGAAGGGTGAGATGGGAGAGGGTGGGGGAAAAGCAACCACAGATGGGGAAATCATGGTGGGAAGGGTGAGGGAGGGCCTTAAGTCCCTGAAGGTGGAAGACGGAGTCCACCCCAAGGTGCTGAGAGAGTTGGCAGAGGTCTTGGCAGGGCTATTGGCAGACCTGTTCATTACCTCTCTGAACTCGGGGTGCATGCCCAGGGACTGAAGGGAAGCACATGTGGTACCTCTCTATAGGAGTGGGCCCAAGGACAAACTGGGGAACTACAGACTGGTGAGTCTTACTGCAATTGTGGGAAAACTGATGGAGACAATCCTCAAGGAAAGATTGGTGTAATTTCTTGAGGATAACAATCTCCAGGATAGCAGGCAGCACGGGTTTGTCTTGGGCAGATCCTGCCAAACGAACATGGTTGATTTTTATGACTGGGATACGAGGGCACTGGACAGGGGACATGCGGTGGATGTCCTCTACCTGGATTTCAGCAAGGCCTTTGACTCTGTGCCACACGGTAGGCTGACCTGCAAGTTGAAGAGTCTGGGAGCCAGGAGGAAATTGGTAAGATGGGTCGAGAACTGGCTGCAGGATAGAAAGCAGATGGTAGT
Source organism: Neoceratodus forsteri (assembly GCA_016271365.2). Taxonomy (NCBI): domain Eukaryota; kingdom Metazoa; phylum Chordata; order Ceratodontiformes; family Ceratodontidae; genus Neoceratodus; species Neoceratodus forsteri. The sequence goes on along the minus strand of JADMNL010000024.1, from coordinate 70,002,591 downwards.
AGTGGGGTGGGAGGAGGCATCTGAACCTAGGGCAGTAACAAGTGGTGTACCACAGGGCTCAGTGCTGGGACCGGTTCTGTTTAACATTTTCACAGCCGACATTGCAGTAGGGATTAAGCACCAGATCAGTCTCTTCGCAGATGACACAAAGATTTGTGCTGAAGTAGATGGGGAGAGGGAGCAAAAGTACTTCAGGAGGATTTAGTAAAACTGGAGGAATGGTCTCACATTTGGCAGCTTGGGTTCAATGCCAAGAAGTACAAAGTGATGCATTTAAGAGGCAAGAGCCCAGGACACAATTACTGGCTGGAGGGTGTCCCGTTAACAAAATCCAGGGAGGAGAAGAATCTGGGAGTGCTGGTAACCAGGAAGATGAACCACTTTGTTCAGTGCAGGAAGGAAGCAGCGAAGGCAAACAGGATGCTAGGGTGCATAGCAAAGGGGATTACTTCTAGGAGTGGGGAGGTCATCTTGCCCCTGTATAGGTCCCTGGTGAGACCGAACCTAGAGTACTGCATACAATTCTGGCACCGCTACTTGAAAAGGAACATCAAACTACTGGAGGGGGTACAGTGCAGGGCAACAAAAATGATCCTGGGGTTGGAGAACAGACCATATGAGGAGAGACTGAGAGAGCTCAATATGTACACCCTGGAGGAAAGAAGGAGAGAGGGGTCATGACTGAGACCTTCAAGTACATGAAGGGTTTGAACAGAGTAGACACCAGGTGTATGTTCAATCTGAAGGGCGGAAGGGAAACCAGGGGACACTCTATGAAGTAGGAAGGTGGCTGGTTCAGGAGGGAACGGAGGAGGTACTATTTCACAGAAAGGGTGGTGGCAGGGTGGAACTCTCTGCCAGAGGAAGTTGTATCACTGCAGAGTGTTGGGGGCTTCAAGAGGGGGTGGGACAGATTCAAGGGAAGGGTACAAACCGGAAGGGGGCACAAGATGGGGGGCATATGGTGGGCGGCAGCTGCAGTCTAATGGACTGAAGTGCTGCACCCTCGAGCACACTAGATTGACCAAATGGCCTGTATCTGCTGGCAGTTTCATATGTTCATATGTTAGGTATAACATTGGCTGCTAGCCAATCGCTTGGTATGGCTCCTCATTCAACCGACTCCTGGAATAGAACTTTTAATGGATGTGCAGTTTTGTTTGCTGTTATTTTAAGAATGTGCAAAGAAATATCTGGCCTGGAGAAATTTTGCTTCTTTAGCTTAATAATTATTTTGATGATTTCTTGTTACATACCTCACTGATATTAGACACGCCAGACTTGATTAGGGTTTTATTGGAAACTGAGCAAATATACTGGTTGAAAATATCAGCCAATTCTTTAGGATGACAGATTTGTTTATTTTCCCAGCTTATGGGACAAAAGCCTATTGTTAGATGACTTTAAAGAGTTAACCTAACTGTAAAACTGCTTTACATTATTTTTTCACTGTTAGTAGTTGTAGATTGTATTCCATATGCAATTTCGCATGTTTGATTTTATTTTTACATTTTCTTAATATGTCTTTGTATTTCAACCACATTTCAGGACCTTTTGTTTTCAAGTATTGTATGTACGATTTTTTCTGCTTTAATTAATTTAAGGATACCTTTATTCTTCCACTTTGGCCTTATGCCCTTGGTGTTATATTTTCTTACTTTCTTGATGTGTCTATCGTGTGCTGCTAGAATGGTATTTTTAATTGATACCCACATTCTGTCTATGCTAGCCCCTTGTGGTTCTTCATCCCAATTTATTTGGTCAATCAAATTAAGTATTCCTGCAATGTCTGCAGTCTGATATAAGTAAATTTCAATGCATCCTTTAATTTGTTATGTGTTTATATCTAACTCAAATGTTATAGAGTTATGGTTACTGTCACTAAGAGGAGTACCTATGCTACAACTTATTACATCTTTACCATCAGTAGATAAAATATTATCTGATAGGTTATTTCCCTAGTTGGGTCTGCAAAATGCTGAACTAAATTAACAGCTTTGCAGGTATTTAGAAACCTGTCTACTGGGGCCTGTATGTGTGTGTTGCAAAACCCAATTAATGTCAGGGTAATTTAGATATATAACTTCACCCAGATCTGTAGCTTTTTCAAGTTCTTCATTTATATTGTAATTTTGGTGTCCGGTAACATAATCCTATTGTTTTACTTTTGGGCGTTATGATGTATTAACTGTAGCCAAAGTGTTTTTGTATTTGAATAAAGGATTTTTGTTTTTTTCTGAAACATCTATTAGGCTTAAATCGTTTGAGGTGTATATTGCAACACCACCACCTTTCCTGTATTTTCTATCTAATCTGTATAATATCCTAGTAATTCTTTTCCCCACATGTCTGATTGACTCCACCAGGTCTCAGTAATAAATATTAGCTCCAAGTCTTTATTGATTTCAAGTATGCTGGTTAACTCACTCAATCTATTATTATTTAGACTTCTGGAGTTGCACATGTAACCCCCCAAATGGGGTTTAGCTGCAGGGCGATGGCTCCACTGCTCCCCCGCCAGCATCCTGCAGTGGTCCCTGGTGGGAGTTGAGCCTGGCATCCTCATTGGCTCCCGTGGCTGTGGTCACTAATTTTCCAGTTCTTCTGCCCATGTTCTGAGAGGGTCCAAGGCCTGATTTAGGTTGTAGCTTCTCTGGGTGCATAGGGGATTTTCTCACCGGTCCAGGAAGCCAGATAACTGGATCGACCACAATGTAAATAAACAAAATGGTGGTCCTATCATAAGCCCACTCCAGTGGGGCAGGAATTCCCTGGGCTACAGTGAATCCCTTGTGATGAGGGTCAGGGATACCCTCCTCCTCCCTATACACCCTATGTGGCTTTCCACACAAGCATGAGACCGGTTCAAACCCCACAGACCCTTCCTGAGACCTTCAGTATTCCTCCCCTCCTTTCATCCACAGAGTCCTTCAGTAGCGTTTGACCCTTAAGCAGTCACACAAGTATAATATCATTTGACTAACCCTTTTTCCCAAAACAACACACACAAACGACACTGGCAGAATTATCTTAAAGTAAGCCAAAGGCTTTACTAATTAATTACTAAATACAGTAGATGACTTAACGACAGACAGTGTTAGACATTGGTTACAGTATATGGAAAAAAAATGGAAATATACAATAAAAACCTGCACTTTAAAATTCAGAGTTTAAAGTTCTACCTCGAGTCCTTGGTTGCTGAATTTGAAGTGCAAAGTGTCATAGGAAAACAGCTGAATCTTGGCTCTTGTGGACCAAGAGAAAAGTTTTGAAAAGAAATGTCTCTGCTCATTCAGCAGGACAGGGTCCCAAGTGCAGTTTCTTTCACCAAAGGCAAAAGGCTCTGATAAAATCCTGCACACCTGTTTTATGGGGTTTTCAAAGGGCAGGTCCAGTGGATACTGGCTTGTCCTGCAATTGGCTAGCGTAACCCCCCTACAAATGGGGGTTCCTAAAAACCTTCCTTGGGTGTGCCTAAATGCCCTCTGCCAGGCTAGTGTCCTCTATTTTAGCTGTTTAAAAAGAAGTTGCATGAGACTGCCTAATCGCCGCTGTGCCTGTCTCTTTAAGAGCTGCCTATTTTGCAGTGTATAATTATTCTGGGTAGCAGCCGAGTGTGTCTAGGCTCGAGTCCCGCCGGGCTTCAGTGTTATCACTCCGTTCTGCCATCACTAATTGCGCAGAGGGAGCTTTATTGGAATCTGTAACTGTTTGCTGATTGTCTGCTGTAATAGCAATAGTATTGTAGTTTGTCTAACCTGCCTTCTTTGCAGCATGAGCTTTCTGTATTGCACCACCATTTTGGTTTTGGACTGCCAGGCAGCACCAATCAGTATCTTTGGGGACTCTAAAATGAAGCCTGTCCCCAGGGGTCTTGTAGAGCAAATTTCTGTAGGAATTGTAGTTTTACATTTGGTGCCAAAATAGACCTGGAGGAGTCCTTGCTTTGTTAGACAGATGGATCAACAAATTGAACCTTTTGGTTCAGAGGGAAATTCCTAAGCTGCCTGCAGCAGTGAGGCAGAAGTGAGTTGGAGCTGGAGGAGTGAGCAGCTTGTGGAGCTGCTGCCTCATGGGGTAGCGTGGGGACTTGGCGGGAAGGCTGAGTCTGGCCTGCCTGCCTTCAGCTCTCCCACATGGAGAGATAAGAGAAGCTTTATTTCGGACCACATCTCTGAGCCATTTCATTGTGCCCCGATTTATGGGCATGGCAAGCAGAAAGTCAGTCTGGAGCTGGAGTTTGAAGAGTAAACAGCTCGAGTGATTCGAGCAGCAGCTGCTGCATAGTTTCGCATGGGAGATTGGTGGAAAGGCTGAGTCTGGCCTGTCTGCCTGCAGTCCCTCAAGAGGGAATCCTTTAAAAGGCTTAGCAATCAGACTGTATCCAATTGAGTGTGACAAAGCCACTGAAGAGTGACCAGATTTGAACCTGAAGATGGCTGTAGATTTGCTGTATCGCGATCGGCCTGTCAGGACATCCATTTACCACAGAATTCCGGTTTTGCTCAGAGACACTGAGACTGCCTTCCGCATTGTGGTATGGTGATTGCTTTACTATAAATGTGCTGTGTGCTGTTAGTGGGTCATGGTTCGGTTCCCCACTGTGTAAATGTGCCACACTTGCTGGAAGTTGCATCCAGCACTACCGGACTCAAAATCCGAACTGTTCCACCTGATCTGGGCCTTGCCACCTGGCCCAGCCAGCTACTTGAGGTACAGAAACCATCATCGACGAGAGACTCGCCTGGGGATCAGCCCCCTGCTCAACCATCTCGAACAGGAACGACACCTCGGTGATTCATGTGGGCCCTGCTTCTCCTGCCAAACCAGTCATCAATCTGCAGTCTCCATTTTGTCTAGCCTGTGTCTCGTATTGGGTAGCGTGAGTAACAATCAGGGTAGCTCCCTGCAACAACAGCTAAATCTCAAGTATTGTCATCTGATTTCATTGTTGTTTTTCTTTTCATGAACTGAGCCTTCAGGCTCCGGATTACAAATTGTATGTGGTTGTGCATGCCTTTTCTTTTCATCACAGGGCCTCAACCAGCTGCGACACTGGCCTACCCCGGGCAATGTTCCAGGCTATCCCACCTTACTTCCAACTGGGTACCCAGAGTGTGTGACTGTGCAGGGACTAAAAGTACATGCATAATTGCCTGACAAGATCAGTTTTAGAATAAATCAACCTGATTACACCCCTCCCTTGTTCAATTCCCCTGAATAAATCAGATCTAACTCTTTTTGCATTTAATGTGACTGTGGTTCCAGTTTGTACCAAAAGCACTGTACTGTTGTTATTACTGTGCTAACCTTGTTTTACAGGGGTCTCAGGGCCAAACTGGTGGAACCAGCCCTGGTGGTAAGTGCAAACATTGTGGGGATTTGTATGATAAATAGGGGCTACTGTGAAAGTATTTGTTGCATATTGTCTAGGCCACTAGAGGGGAAAGAGGGGGGTTACAGTGTCCTGGAAAGCTGTACCCAGGTTACCCTTGTTACTAACCACCCTGTCTGCTGGGTGGAGGCACCCGTTTCCGTACCCAGGCCCCTTAACCTGCAACTAGCCACACAGAAAGGGGTAGTAGCCCTTGGGATAGCGCCAGCTAGGGGTTACATCTTGGAGGCACCACTGGGATTAAGCGCCCCTAGTGACCAAAGTAACCAATGTTTGACTCTGCTGAAACATTTGGTGCCAACTGGAGTTCCAGCCATTGCCACGGATGATAGGATGGGCCCCATCTGTATGTAGAATGTAGGAAGCAATAATGTAAATAAGCATAGTAATACTAAGTGTAGGAAAAATACATAACTGCTGTTACTACAGAATATATCTAGAGTATCTTGAATAAGAATAGTAATTAGATAAGATTACGTTTTCTATTATCCTTGTCTAGTGTAGTAGTGTCACGTATATCTCATATAGCATAACGTTGTTTTGCAAATATATTGTGAGCATAGACTTGACACGGACACCAAGTTTTTCCAGGCAGAGAAGGGTGTAACCCCCCTACAAATGGGGGTTCCTAAAAACCTTCCTTGGGTGTGCCTAAATGCCCTCTGCCAGGCTGGTGTCCTGTGTTTTAGCTGTTTAAAAAGAAATTGAATGAGAGTGCCTAATTGCCTCTGCGCCAGTCTCTCTCAGAGCTGCCTATTTTGCAGTGTATAATTGTTCTGGGTAGTGGCTGAGTTTGTCTAGGCTTGAGTCCCGCCCAGGCTTCAGTGTTATCACTCAGTTCTGCCATCGCTAATTGTGCAGAGAGAGCTTTATTGGAATCTGTAACTGCTTGCTCCCAGGGAAGTAGCTTCCTTATTCAGGTACACAATGGGGTAATCTTTCCCTGTTGGGATGTCTAGCTGAGGACAGTTCCAATACCCACATCCAAGGCATCCATCTGCACCACAAATGGACTAGTGTAGTCTGGGCAGGCCAGCACAGGGCACTGCACAACATGGCTTTAAGCTGGATGAGAGCCCTTTTACATGCTGGGTCTCATTTTACTTTCTTGGGTTGCTTTTCTTTAACAAACTAGGTAGAGAAGCTGCTAGGGTGCTGGAATTTGGTACATATTTTCTGTAGTATCCTGCAGTCCCAAGGAAGCTCCTGACCTGCTTCAGGGTCTCAGGCATGGGCCATGCCTCAATGGCATCTATCTTGGCCTGGTTTGGGACGTAGTTGTCCCTGCTCCACTACATGTCCCAAATATGATACCTAGGCATGACCACCTAGCATTTCTTGGTTTTGACAGTGAGCCTGCCACCCACATCTTGCCCAGCACTTCCTTCAGGTGGGACAGGTGTTCTTTCCAGCTCGTACTGAAGATGGCAATATCATGCAGATAAGCCACACCATACTCTTCAGTACTCTGTAACACCTGGTTGACCAACCTTTGGAATGTGGCAGGGCATTCTTCATTCAAAGACATTATCCAGAATTCAAATAATCCCATTGAGTGATGAGGCCAGCTGTTCTCTCACTCTGGCAGTTAACTTCACCTGCAAGTACCCTTTTGTTAAGTCAGTTGTGGTAAGGTATGTTGCCTCTCCCAGCTTATCTAGTAGCTCATCCATCCGTGGCATTTGGGTGGGTGTCAAGACTTCATGACAGCATTGAGTCCATGATAGTCCACACAGAAGCGAGTAGAACCATCTGACTTGGGGATGAGGACTACGGGTTAGGTCCAGGGACTTGGGATTTCTGGATTACCCCTAAGTCCAGCATTTCCTCCACCTCCCTCCTAATGTCCTTTAGGACAGCCTCAGATACCCGATATCTGTCTGTCATATGGGCGCTTGCATTCCCATGTCTACATCATGGCTCGCTAAGGGGGTTTGTCTGGGCTTGGCCGTAAGTAAAGGGGTAAAGTCCTCTAACACTTCCCTCACTTCCTGGATCTGTTCTGGGGTCAATTGGGGTGACAGCTTGATTGTCTCCACAGATGACTCATGCTTGCTTTCCTCTAGCAAGTCCAGGAGGATCTTCCTCATCCATCCCCTCCCAGGACTACACACTGCAAACACCATGTCAGCCTATTTACATATGGCTTCATCATACTGACATGGTACATCCTAGGTATGTCTCTTGTCAGGCAGTTCCACAATATAGTTCACATCATTGACCTGTCGGATTACTTCTATGGTCCCACCACTTGGCCTGAAGCTTGTCCTTCCAGACTGGAATTAGAACCATTACGTCCTGGCCTGCACTGTACAAGTGAGCTCCAGCTCCATGATTGTACCAGACCTTTGTTTCTGCTGGGTAGCTGACAGGTTGCTTTGGGCCAACCCCATAAGCTCCTTCAGCTTCTCCTAAACTTAAGAACATACTCCACTATGGGAGTTCCCGGATGGTGTGCTTCCTTCCCAGTCTTCCTGGATCAAGTCTAGGGGCCCTCGCACTCTCGTCTGTATACATTTGAAGGGAGAGCCCAGTCAACTCTTGGGGCACCTCCTGTATGTGAACAACAGGTGGGAAGGTATTTCTCCCATTCCTCCCATACTGTTCAGCAAATGCTTGGAGCATCGTTTTAGTGTATCATTAAATTGTTCCAAGAACTCATTGGCTTGTGGTGATAAGGTGTCATGCATCTCCACCACCCCACTTCTCCCAAAAACACTGCATCAGGTCCGACATGAAGTTACCCCCATGATCAGTGATAACCTCTTGCAGAAACCCAACAGAGGAGAAAATCCCTAGCAAGGCGTCTACCACTTAGTTTGTCTTAATTGAGGAGTGGGTGACTGCCTCTGGGTATCAGGTGGCAAAATCGATCACCATCAGGATATACCTTTTCCCAGAGGAGCTCGGGGTATTCAAGGGACCCACAAAATCCATTCCTACCTTCTGAAATGGCTCCTCCACAATGGGTAAGGGAATTAGGGTAGCTTTTGTCTTACTACCTGCCTTCCCTATCTGTTGGCACTGGCGACAAGACCTGCAATATTCCTTCACCTGCTGGGTGAAGTTGAGGCCAATAGAAATTTTGGGCTAATCGCTGCATAGTGCAGTGATGCTCAGATGTCCAGACATGGGGATATCTTGAGCAACCTTTCATGATGCCCCTGGGGAATGACAAGCTGCCTGCCTATCACTGCTCCCTCTGTCCTCCACGTCCTGTGTATACAACAGTCCATTGTCCCAAAATACCCTATGTCTCATGTCACCTCCTCTGTCCCATCAGATTCTGCACAAGCCCTCAGCCTCTCCAAACTAGGGTCAGTCCTCTGAGCAGCTGCAAAACCTTTACTTTTTCTCCCAAAGCATGGGACATGTCCCCCTCAGTTCCTAAACTGGGGTCCTTAGCTCTAGCATCAAGGCATTCAGAGTCACTTCCATCCCTATCTTTCTGATCATTTGTTACCCCTCCCTCCTTAGAGTAACCTTCTGTAGCTGTTTGGTGAAAGACTACTTGGGGAAGTCCTACCTCCCTTTCACTAGTCTCCCTTTCAGGAGACACAGGCTGGGGAATCAGCCTCCTATTCTCTTCCATAGGGGCTTCTGTGGGGTTCAGGGAATCACAAGTAGCCTTAGCCATCTGACTACGGGTAACTGCATACACTATCCCCTGCTGGAGATTGTTCCCTATAATCACATCCAAGGCGAAGTTGTCTGCCACTGCCACTTTTTGCACCCTCTCTCCTGTCTCACCCTAATCCAGGAGAACACTAGCTAGTGGCAGGTTTTCCTCCCCAGTGAATCCCCTCACAGTTACAAACTGATCTGGTATAAGTTGTTCAGGCCCAACCAAATCCCTTTACCAGGGTAAGAGACACCCCAGTGTCCCTTAACCCTTGGGTCTGCATCCCATTTACGGTAACTGGGTGTATGTGCTCCCACATGTTCACATACATGCTCTCAGGGATACACAGTGCACCCACATCCTTTGAGGGACATTTGTCCACTCTGTGCCTTTTGAGACACTGTCCAGCCAGATGCTCTGGCAGCTTATAAAAACCAACATTCATCTCTTTTTTATCCAAGAGATCCCTTTTTGGTAACTTGGGGCTTCCCCTTTCTGCAGAGGCAGTGAATATTTTAGCTGCCCTGAAGGCTGCTTTCCTTTTCCCCTACAGCACCTGCCCCCACTTCTTTTCAGAGTAGGCCTGCTCCTGGCATAGTGATCCGAGGCTCAGCAGCTTACTCTGCTGTTTTAGGATCCTGGTCCTCTAGCCAGGTTTTCAGTTCCATCAGGCAAGCCCAAAATAACTGTTCCAGTAACACCACTTCCTCAATTTTCTCCATGGGGTTTGCTTCTGCCCCCTCCCACCAATGTTTCAAAAACTGACATTGCTTTGTGGCGAGTTACTCAAAGCTCATTTCAGAGCTCTTTCTGAGCTTCCAAAATTTAACTCTGTAGGCCTCAGGAGTTAGCTCAAAATTTTTCAGTAAAGCCGTTTTAAGTTTTTCATGGTCTTTACTGTCCTCATTGTTCATTTGGCCTAATGTCTCATGCCCCTTGCCAGTAAGCAGCGGGGATAGTTAAAAGCTCCAGGCCTCCTTGGTTATCTTGGCCTGGATACAGAACTTTTCAAACGAATTCAAAAATGCATCCATATCCTCCCTTCTTTAAATTCTGCTACTAATTTGGAATTTAATTTATACCGCAGCCCTGAAGTTTCAGGTTCCTCCTGCCACTTCTCTGCCCTGGCGCATGCGGTTGAAGCTTCAAGCCACTCCAGTTCAAACTCTCTTTGATGCTTGTCCTGCATCTCCATTTGAGTCTTCTTTGCTCCAGTTCCCTCTGCGGCTCCAGTTCAAGCCTCTTTTCCCCCTTTCTTGCTGGGCTTGAACTTTCTCTGCTACCTTTCTTGCTGGACTTCCATCTGCTGTTGGGCTTGTAGGACAAGCTATCTGTCCTGTATAGCAAGCTGTACTCTCTGCAGCTCTAACTGAAGCTTCAGCTCCAGCTCCCCATCTACAGTGGACCACCTTGTGCCATGGCTGTAGGTTGCCTCTGGTCTCGCTGTCCTCCTCCCCCTAAGACTGGACACTGCAATGTCCCTTGACACCCCACACCCAAGCTCTGGTCCCTTTCAGTCACAGTCTGTGACTCAGTGCCTCGGGCTGCTGCCTGTTCATCAGCTGCCATGAGAGCTGCCATGGGGTGCTTCTTACTGTGCCCTTCATACTGGACCCTCTCTCCTGGCACAGCTGCTTCAGCTGTTCTACAGTGTAGTCACTGTACTTTGAAGTCATCGTTCTTCTCTACACTACCACTAGTCTGCCTTTACTTGAACCAAAAAAAAAAAAACTGTAGGAAACTATATATTGTAACCAGTTTTCCCTTTTCCAATTTCTGCCCTCTTTGTGTGTGGTTTGTTCAAACAGTTCACCAACTGCACTGCTGCTCACCAAATCTGTCACAAGCCCACTCCAGTGGGGCAGGAATTCCCTGGGCTACAGTGAATCCCCTTGTGATCAGGGTCAGGGATACCCCTCCTCTGTTCTTTAGTACACTCACTGTTTCACAACTAGATATGCGTAGCGGATCGAGGCTTCCTCTCTCCATGTGAGGGTGCAAAATACAGGCTTGAGTCTGTTTTCTGGGATAGAACTCTCTTAGGCCACTGCACAGCGAACCAAAAAAGCCACAGGCATGTATAAGCTTTCGGGGGTTGCCCTATACACCCTGTATGTGGCTTTCCATACAAATGCAGAGACCGGTTCAAACCCCCACAGATCTCTTCTTGAGACCTTTCATATTCCTCCCCTCCTTTCATCCACAGAGTCCCTTATGGTACTTTACTTTGGTAGTGTTTGGCCCTTAAGCAGTCACACAGGCGTAGTATTGTTTGAACAACCCTTTTCCCAAACAACACATAAACAACACTGGCAAATTATCTTAAAATAAGCCAAAGGCTTTACTAATTAATTAAAATACAGTAGATAATTTAACGACAGACAATGTTAGACATTGGTTATAGGATATGGAAAAAAATTGGAAATATACAATAAAAACCTGCACTTTAAAATTCTGAGTTTAAAGTTCTACCTCAAGTCCTTGGTTGCTGAATTTGAAGTGCAAAGTGTCCTTAGGAAAACAGCTGAATCTTGGCTCTTGTGATCCAGGAGAAAAGTCTTGAAAAGAAATGTCTCTGCTCTCTCAGCAGGACAGGGTCACAAATGCAGTCTCTTTCACCAAAGGCAAACGGCTCTGATAAAATCCTGCACCCCTGTTTTATGGGGTTCTTAAAGGAGCAGGTCCAGTGGATACTGGCTTGCCCTGCAATTAACTAAGCATTCTGTCTCAATGGCTATGCAACCAATCAGGTTTTAATATTTTATTACAAAACAAAAATAAATGTTCGTTTCTGAGTAAGAGAGCAAAGGGCTGAGAGGCAAGCCAGTCCGAACCAGCCTTGGGCTATGCTTAGCCTACCCCTTTTAATGACTGTAATTAAGCTAAACTCAGTACAACAATTTACCTAAATGCTAGTCCATTCAACTGTCCCTGACTATAGCAGCCACCAGTTTTCTGCCCAGCAACAAGGAATTACATCATTCCAGGGCCCATGTTTTCTTTGGACCCATGATCCCTTGCAAGTTAGACTGGGCCACCATGGGCACCCCGATGTATTATTTATTTATTTATTAGCTTTTGGTAACCAGGTAAGTGCACTAGGCAACAATCCTGCCTATTTTCAGGCACGACCCGGGAGAGTACAAAATTGAGAATACAGATATGAACAGTTGAACAACATTCAAATAAGAAATAACAAATTCAAGGTAAAATCATAATAGCATAGGTTGAGATACATCAGGTGGTGGATAATGCAGACAAATCATACACAAGCAAAAATGTGAAAAGTAAAAAGAAGTGTATTGGCACTTGGAGAGCACACTCTTCTCAGCCCTAAGCCAAGCAATGAGGCACACAAATAATATTCCATGAGGAGCGATTACACACATAAAATAACATGAAATATGATTAGAACAATAAGGTATGACTTTATCCTGCCACAGTGGTCATCACCCTTTCCCCCTCTCAGGCTGGTCTGGGGTAGCAGTGTGTCAAGGGAAAAGCCCCATGGATCAGGCTACCTGGAAATTGCCCCATGATTCCTGCTGCTTAGGTTCACCGTGCGCTTCATAAGCAGGGATGGAATAAGTTAGCATGCCATGCAAAGTTCTTAATAATAGGTACCAATAAAGTTTAAAGTACTAATTTAAGAGATGTCAAAGAGGACATTCTGAGGATTAAAGCAAGAAAAAGCCTATACACTAAATTCCATAACTCACAATGGATGAAGCCACATGTGAGTTATGAAACTTCTGTCCCATCACAAGTGATGATGGACAATATATTGTCAGTCAGACCACTGTGTGTCCAAGTTATACAATGCAGTTTCAACTGTGAAGCTTTTAAGCTAGTTCTGTTTTTCATCTCCACTTTTGTTTTCCAATTTTATTTACCTAGGCTAGCCCAGCTAAGATGAATCCTGTCATTTCCAGAGGGATCCTGCTTCTACCCATTTCTGGAGCTGGAGCAAGGTAACATGTAGAGCATTTAACATTAGCGAGGATTGAACCTGCAATATTTTGGTTCCCAAGGGTGACATGACATTTAGCCCATGGACTTTCAACCTAATGCAATCTGGTCTACTAGTTTTGGTCTACGACAATGTCTGTTCTAATGTGTTTTGTACTAATGATGTTTGGCCTGCACAACCTAGAAAGCTTGGGAAGTATGAGACCACTGATCATCAGATAAGAAACAAGGTTATTGTCAGTATCGGAAAGGGCTTGTGTGGTATTAGTTATAATTCCATCTTCTGACTTGATGCATTCTTTACCTTAGCATTGCTGTTCACTTACTAATGGTTTGTTTTCCTGTTTACTTTGTTCTGTGGTTTCTTGTCATTGTTGCGATGGGTACACTTTGGTGCTAAATAAAGTTACACAGTGTGCTTTGTGAGATGAAGTTAAATTCTTTTTGTACTAAATGTGATTTGCTTGTGTGTTTTGTTTGGGTTGTGTGGGTGTGTTGTGGGGAAGTGACAGAGTTAGGTAAGATGTACTGTTAGAGTAGATGTCGCATTAGGCGAGTTTTTCTCATGCAGGAAGGATAGTTCCAGATGTTGTTAATAGAGAAGTCTTTAAGCTAAACATAATGGAGCCATTCCCAAGCCAATGCTGTCAGCACATTGGATGTATAGTTTCCTGGACACATAAGGAAAGACTAAAATTCTCATTTATAATAATGGTCAGTGTTACTAGTCATTTTAGCTGGATGTGAGATAAGTACCTCTATTTGTGTAAGCTACTTTGGCTGAGCACGAGATCATTTCAACAATTTACACTATTTTTAGCCGGGTGAGTGATATTTTTAAAACTTCTTTATTGATAGTCCAATGCACTTGTCACACATCTGTTACAAATCTGATACCAGACAATGCAGAACTTAGATACACATGTGCTGTACAACTTCTTACACTGAATGCACTGTAATTTACCATGCCATGGGCAGTGGACACTTATTATACTGGAAGAGATCCCTCTTAGCCATTAGAATGCACGGTTACTGCCCAGACAGTAGATTGAATTATGGGACAGTGGCTCTGCATTCTGCCAATCAGAGACTCCTAGGAACAGCTACAGCATGTCTGTGAGAAACAGTTCCTGCTTTCTCATTTCTCACAGACATGCTGTGACGAGAATTTACAAGTTTTAATTTTTGTTTGTTTTAGTTTTTCCTATATAAAAGCAAGAATACCATAGTGGTCTGGATTTCCTCGGTAATAACTGGACCAGGGCGTTAATAAACACCTCAGCCTTTGGCCTTGGTATTTATTACCCCTGGTCCAGTTATTACTTTAAAAAACCCAGACCACTTTGGCATTATCACTATAATATCCGTGACTTGCTGACAGCATGTTAATTAGTACAGTATAGACCCCCCACTATAGTGTGCTGTGTAAGTTCTTGCATGCACCCATCTTTAGCAGGGCTTGTGATTCATTTGTTGCACTATTTTAGTTGGATGCAAGATCACTAAAAGCTGACCTGCACAATCAGGACTGGTCAATGGTTTACACAACTAACAACGTTGACATTGCCCTTGACCAATTCATTCTTCAGTTCAATGCTATATGTGATAGGCACCCCCCAATAAAAAGCATAAAATCAAAGGCCGCTGTAATCCCTGGCTTTCTTCGGACCTCCTTCAGCTTCTGAATGCCAGGGACCATCTATGGCACAGGTCTAGGTCCCTGTGTAACCAGGCCATCATCCAGAGGTACAAAGCAGCTAGGAACAACTGCATGAGGGCTATTCGTGCACCTAAAAATCAATATTATAAGGAAGTGCTCTCTCGGACCTGGAATGATGGCAAAAAATTTTGGACTAACCTTAAAGAGGTCGCTGGGAGAGACCTCAGATATACCCTACCATGCTTAACATTGATGGTGTACCTCACTCGATCCCAAACTTATCGCTAACACTTTTAATAATGCCTTCACAGACCTGAGTGGTGTCCTGCCACCTGGCTACTTCTCTCACCCCCTCACAAGTGACTACTCTGGGAAAGAGACTCTGCACCCTTCTCATCCTCCTTTCTACTTCAAAACCCTCTCAGTCCATGAAGCCAGCAATTACCTATTCAAGGTATTAGGGAAATCAAGATTTAGTGGTGAAACCCTGGATCTTAAGTATGTAACCCTTACACTGGATGAAATTCTGTCACCACTAACACATATTATTAACATGTCCTTAGATACTCTCAATTTCCTCAGAAATGGAAATCTGCCACTGTGACACCAGTTCATAAGTCTGGGGATCGCACAATTACAAGACTACAGGCCTATCTATATCCTGCCCCACTCTCAAAACTCTTGGCGTATAGTGGCTGACCAACTGGTCGAACATAAAAAAAATATCAGCTACAATGCTTGCAACAACACGGGTTCAGAAATGGTCATAGTACCACTACCACCCTTCTGGAGTTCACAGGCTTTATTCACCACTCCTTAGATCAAAGACACTTGTCAGTGCTACTTTCATTGATTTAACCAAAGCTTTCGATACAGTGAATCATGCCCTCCTGGTTGAACAGCTTACCACCATTGGCCTAGCTCATGACAGCGTAGCCTGGTTTGAAAGTTACCTGCACAACCGTACACAGCAGGTGAAAAGTGATAACACCCTCTTGGATAGTAGACCTGTACTATCTGGAGCTTCTCAAGAGTTCATCTTGGGCCCTCTTTTATTTAGCATTTTCCTCAACAAACTTCCTTTTATTTATTTAATTTAGTTTTTGTTAACGGGTAAGTGCACTAGCCAGCAGGTGACTATTTTCAGGGCATGACCGGGACAGTACAAGACAAAATACATACTGAGGGTGTTTAACATATACAGTACAATTAGTGTGGCAGTACAATGTATAGACAGAGGAGCGAAGCTATGAGGAGTAAGATAACAGTGAGGACACTAGTCTAAGTAAAATGAATACAACATTGTTCTGTATAGAATATAACAGGCAGAGTGGGTACTGGTACAAGGACAGAGTTATTTGTAGTTCTCCAGGCAGATGTAGTTCAAAGAAGCGGAGAGGAGGGAGGGTAGAAGGAGTGGAGGGGCGGTCTAATGTTACGATGAGCATGTAAGGACCTCACCGTGAATATGGCTTTAGCGGGGCTCAGGGTACTAACAAGCGGCCGGGCTCATGGTACTGCTTCTTGGGCGAGATCACGGCAGGCAGCCCCTGATAGCAGACTTCCCAGGGGGAGTAAGACTTTGAAGTTTTTTTTAGTGCTGCCAGACACTTCTTTGTCTACTTGTGTATGATTCAGCATTCCAACCCCTAATTCCTTGTTTGTCTGTCTGTTTTTACTTTGATATTGAGCCCTGCTGACGTCTCTTGGGAGGAAGCAGGAAGAGGCGTGTAGTTTCTCGGTTTACTCAAGAACTACAGTTCAGTGAGCAAGTTGCCTTTATTAGTGGGGCTACATTTTAAAACAGTACTTCACCAGCTCCACGCATGAGTGGAAGTCGTGCAGTTTAAAACCAGGAATTTTATATTTTGTGTAAAGGGCACCGTGACTCAGTGACCACTTCTGGGTCACGTCTCCTTCTAACCTACTGTTACATGCGAGCAGAGGCGGGAGTGGGTGAGCAGGGCGTCTGCTTGATTCCATGTGAGGCGTGCGCAAGACACGTCGTCTCGGCGCGTGTTAAGCGGTGTTAGAAGGACTTGGCATATTTATCCCTCAATGTACTAATTGTGAGTAATTGTGTTGTGTGTGTTTTTTAGTATTACTCTATACTGAAAAAATGGCTTCTAAAACTAGCACTTCGAGTTGCATTAATGTGTTCATTACTACCACTACTGGGGAAACTGGCATTCAATGTACATCTTGCCACATGTTTAGTTTGCCAGCTTGTGCTACTGAAAATTTACCTTTTCAATGTTCTAAATGTACAGAGTATATAGTTTTGCAATGTGAAAATTCACTGTATTATAAACAGATTATGGTTTTGGGATCTGTTGGAGAGTCTGAGGTCAACAGTTCTTACCATTACACATATGTGTAATAGTTCTGTTGACCAGAGATCATCTATCCCACCTCACGTCTTATCTGAAGTTAATAATATGGATGGGCACCATCATACTAGTTCTACAGAAGTTTTAAATAAAAAGAGAGTAAGAGAAGAAGAGTCTGGTTCTATCTATAGTTCGGAAGACACAAATTGGTATAACATTCAGGGGTCTAAATATACAAATAAAAGAAGGCGTAAGGCCGATCATTTTATTATTCCCACTTATAATAGTTTTGATCCACTGTCTGTTACCCCTTCTATTTCAAATAATATCCTTACTGATTCTATAAACGCAGACATTAGACATACTGAGTTAACTGTAGGTAGAATAATTTGCCACATATTTCTAATTCAATGGTCTACTCTTCATCTAATTCACCTTTGATAGATCTTGTCACCAATCATACCGATATAATTGTACCTCCCATGAATGGTTCTGATGGAAATGTTCCTAGTAAGACGAAACTGTTTGTTTTGGGTGACTCTTTAGTAAAACGTTTAGATCGAGCCCTATGTGAACCTGATAAATACAACAGAACCTGCTCCAGCTTTGGCGGAGCCAGGATCACTGACATCACATTAATGATTGATAATATTATCGGTTTTCATGAATCAAACCCATTGTGTATTATCCACGCTGGAGCAAATAATATTTTCAGGGATTCTGTTCATAATATTAAACAAGCTTTTGTTTCCTTGACTAATAAATTGGTCGAATTGGGGTGTGAGATTATTTTCTCTGACATATTACCTATCCCACAATTTTCTGGTTTTCTTAACCATAAAATCAAAATTGTTAACAACTGGCTCAGGTTATGGTGTCTTCGACAAAACATACAGGGTGGGATATTCAAAAGGGTTGCGCCATGCGCAATAGGGTTGCGCCTGCGCAAGTCCAAAAGTGCGCCATTCTGCGATATTCAGCAGGAGGCAGTTGCGCCACCGAAAACATGCTGAGCAACAGCGCAATGCAAATGATGGCATGCGCAACCGAAGGGGGTGGATCCATGCATAAAGAGCGCAATGCGATATCCAAAGACTTGCGCAATGCGCAACAGTGGACCAGCCGGAAGTTGCGCCCCAGCGGAAATGAGCCAAAATAAAAAGGCTCAAGGAAGCGGCGCAAGAATGCCACAGGGATGCCAAGTGGGAAAGAGAGAGAGAGAAAGACAGACAGTGACAGGCCAGGGCAGGCAAGGGAAGCAGTGTGGGCCATAGGCTGCAGAGGCCAGTGGGGGGTGCCGGTGCAGTGGAAGTAGCAGTCAGGACAGCGGGGGTAACAGAGCAACATCAGCTGGGCGGGGGGCATAAGCCAGGGAGATGGACAGTGGCACATGGAAGCTGTAATGAGGGGGGTGAGAATGCAAGGTGCAGGGGGACATGGCCGTGGATGGGCCCGTCGGTGGTACGCCCCCAACAGGCAGTACCGTGCCCGCATAAGCTTTGAGTTGTACACAGATGTAGAGATCGTGGGCCGGTACCACCTGAACAGGGCAATACTGAGGCGGCTCTGTGAGCTGTGCAGTGATGTGATGCAGGCACCCTCACGACAGAGTCATGCTCTGTCAGTGGAGACCAAGGTGACAGCCTGCATGTGCCTGCTCACCACGGGCACCTTCCAGAGGCCAACAGAGGACACCACAGGCATCACACAGTCGGCCACATCCTGCATCCTCACCCAATTCCTCAGTGCACTGCTGCCACATGCTGCGGAGCACATCCATTTCCCCAACACCGCCATGGAGCATACAGCAAACATGCAGGCGTTCCACAGGATGACGTATGCCTGGCATGCTGAGGCCATAGACTGTACCCATGTGGCCATTCGCACGCCACCTGGCCCGATGGGGCCGCATACAAGGAATAGAAGGGCTTTCCCCAGTGTCAACTGCCAGGTGGTGTGTGATGCCACTGGGCATATAATCAATGTCTGTGCCACACACCCTGGTGGAGCACATGATGCCTTTTATGGCATCAGTCCACACTGTGCCATCGATTCGAGAGTGGGGACATCCCCACAGGCCATCTAGTGGGTGAGTACGCATGTAGGGAATGCAAACTCGGGGCAAGGGTGGGAATGTCACAGGTGCCATGGTAGTGGCACACAGGGATATGGGCAATATGGACCTGAACATGTGACTGATCTCCACTATCTCCACACAGGTGACAGCGGATACCCACTCCGTCCGTGGCTGCTCACACCGTACCGGCGCCCCATGACCCCATCGCAGCAACGCTATAATGAGGCACATGCCGCCACACGCAACATCATTGAGCAGGTGTTTGGGATGCTCAAGGCACGCTTCCGATGCCTAGACACCTCCGGCGGTGCCCTACAGTACAGCCCCTCAAAGGCTTGTGGGATATTCCTGGCCTGTTGTATCCTGCACAACATGGCCAATGACTGTGGGATAGCCATACAGGTTGAAGAGGGGGACAGCGATGGGGATGCCAGCGGTGCCAGTGTTGATGGTGATGAGCAGCCCCCCCTTGGATGGCGGGACCCCCGACTGATCCGGCAGGCCCAGCTGCACCGGGACACCATCACGGAGGAGCATTATGCACAATACAGGTAAGTCAAGGGGCCATGTGCAAACAACACTGTCCTGGCGCAACCCACAGGCACACAGAGTAACACACCAGGGGTGCATGACGGCAAGGGGGTGGAAGGGACCAGGCACACAAACACACCATCAGGGAGGGGCGAACAGTCATATGGACACACACACACACACACACAACACACACAGGCACAAAGCGTACATGGGCAGGTGCACAGCACAGCAGGAACAGACATGGCAAACACACAGATCCACATACCACCCACCACCTGTACTGTCCAAGCACGTGTGTCAGATGCTGGGCACCCTTGCACCTTGGTGTACAGTACAATGCAGGCATCATCATGCACATGCACCTGTGGACAGCAGTCGGGATGGTGTACAGGTGGTCCGCATGTCGGCGTGATGGGCAGGGCACCCACCAGTGCACTGCCCACCATGACGCACAGTGCACACAGGGCAGCAGCAGACAGGGCCCGCACTGGGAGACAGGTCAGTCATGTTGCACCATTCTCCGGCCACCGTGGATGCGTGGGCGGCCCCGCCATGACCCAACAGCACTGGCAGGCTGAGCAGGGGCCACATGGGGTGGCACCGATGGACCACCAGGGGTCCCACTGCGCGATCACAACCTTGTCCGCAGTGGGGTCTGTAGGATGCCAAACATACCTGCACCAGGGGTGCTTGGGATGCCCACAGCAGAACCCGGCGTCGACAGGCCTGGTGTCGCACGATGCCGGGAATGGGGAGTGGAGAGCGTACTGTGTGGGGTGCACGGTACAGGAGCACCTGCATGTGTGCCCAATGCAGCCACGACAGCGACCAATGCCTGGGTCTGCCTGTCAATGGCGGCGGTCACATCCATCCGCATATGGACCATCTCTGCACAGTCCAGAGCACACTCCCTGCTGTGCCGCTCCACAGCCGCACACAGTGCCTCCACAGACGTTGTAACCCACCTTTGCTGCTGTACTGATTCCCGCGCAGGTGGGTGTGCTCATCAATGGGTACTCTGCCAGAACGGCATCCTGTCCCCCAGGGTGTGGAAGGTCCTGATGCACAACACTCCTTGAGGGTGGGCGCTGTTCACCAGGACCAGGAATGGGCGTATCAAAGGGCGGCGGGCATGTGCCACCGCTGGAGACTGTACCCCCAGACCTGGTGGGTGACTGCTACTGCTGCTGCCCCTCCAACTGCTGTGCCCCAGGGACCACTGTTCCACTGCTGTGGCCGCAACAGTGCCAGACACCTGCACAGCCACCGGTGCTGCCCACGGTGCTGGACAGGCACAACCTGGGACTGTGCCGACATGCTGGCACACAAGTTGGAACCAGAAAGGCCCAGGGCACATGCTGGCCTGCTGTGTGTCCGTCATGGGACACACACATGTCACTGCCCATTGCAGTCCTTGCATCATCAATGGTGCAGTACGTGCTACAACCACAGTCACAGCATGCTGGCATGCTTGCATGCCAGACTGCTGAGACACAGGCTGTGCACCCCACACCGACTCACCGACACCAGGTTGGCAGCCCAGCGTGCATGCTGGTGCAGTGCATGCTGGCTGGTGACAGAGGTGGATGGACCCTCCTCCATGTCCAGTAGGTCATCCTCGGTGCCTGGACCCACCACCACTGTCCCTGAAGATGAGCGGGATCTGTAACAGAAAAGAGGACATGTGAGTGCATGTGAACAACCTCCCCCAACACCACCACCATGTCATACCATGCAGTGATGGGCTTCCACCTGTCTGGAATCCACCTCCTGAGTACGCCCTCAATAGCACTCTGCTGCATTGATGCAGCCAGTCGGTCCTCAGCGAGGTCAGCTCCACCACCGCTGGCTGGCCGCCAGTGCCAGCCGTGCCACCCTGAGGTGCCACCTTCTCCTTCACCCCTCCTGCGGTCTGTCCCAATCTTTTTTGCATTCCTGCAGGCGCTGGTGGCTTCCGTGCAGGTTCACTGCCGGGCTACCCCTTCCCATGCAGCCCTTGCAGACTGAGGTGCCCGCCATCCACTCAGTAGTGCCTTCTCCTCCAGGTAAGCCTGGAAGAGGCCTCAGTCTCTGCCGTGGTGAGTTGGGCCTCCTCCTCCTTCACCCACCATCCTCACCCTCACCTTGGCTCTGCTCGGTCATGGCGATCTGTATGGATGGAAGTGGACACCTGTCACTGTGCAGTCTACAGCATTATCCATGCCCATTGTCAGAACATCCCACAGCATGCAACCCACCTCTCACCTGCAGTAACCGAATCTGGCCAAGCGCGCGCAGTATCGCACTTTTATAGCGCAATGCATGCAAATTAGAGTGGAGCAACTGTAATGAGATGCAAATCGCGCCACTGCGCCTTTGAATGGCTGATCGGATGATTTGCATGTCGGCTGAATGCTCGCGCCATTGCGCTTTACGCATACTGTTGAGCCGAGCTGAGTCAATAAGGCAGATCTGTGACTGTGCGGTACACTGCATTGCGCATGCCCAGGTAGCTTACGCAGGCGTCTGCCGCGCTGATGACGTGCTGTGCGCGATCGGCAATTCAGGCCATGGCCACCATTGTGCCAGTTGCGCTACAGCACTGGGCACTATATGGCGCTGTGGCACTACTGCGCAATAGTCCACTGTGGCACTGGCACGCAGGTGGTTAGTCGCGCAGGATGCGTAGACGTCAGATGGCGCTGTGCGTGGCCTTGCATCATAAACCCCTGACCTGGTGTCCGACCTTTGCCCCCTGGCACTGTTCGGCTGCCATGTGTACAGCCCTATTGCGCTGTCTGGTGACAGCGCTATGTGAACCGATGGCGCTGTACGAACAGCGTGATTGGAACCTATGGTGGTCTATTGCGCAACATTTCCACATGGGGTTGCCGTGCTGTGGGGCGCCATATTGCCTGCTGTAAAGTTGGAACAATGGCACGCAGGAGGGCACTCCAATGGAGCCCGGTGGAGGTGGCCAACCTGGTGGCCCTGGTAAAGCCCCACTATGGGGCACTGTATGGGGAGGAGCCCCTCACCATCGCTCGAACCCAGGTCTGGCTGCAGGTGGCCAATGACCTGGTGGGGGTCACAGGGCGGCGCTGGTCTGCCGAGCAGTGCCCGGCACAGGTACAGTGACCTCCGCAGGAGGGAGCCGGAGTTGCATGACAGGCTACGGTCACGTGCCAGGAGGGGCGTTGTGCCTAGGCCAGGTGGGTGTACCATCTATGCACCTGTATTCTCCGTAGGGGTGTGAGTGTGTTTTGGTGGCTGTGCATGGGTGATGGCTCTGACATGGTTGGCTGTGTCAGTGTGTGCAGGTGTGAGATGCATGGGTCTGGCTGTGTGGGCAGGCACTCTCACTGGGGCAGGGGGCAGTCTGCTTTGGAGTCACACTGATGTTTTTCTCAACATTTGTCTCCCACAGGCCGGGCAGAGAGGATGCAGGCATGGGATGAGGAGGGCCGTGGCAGGGCCCCGGTGGCAGTCGGTGGTGCTGCGAGGGGTGGGCCACAGCAGCAGCAGCAGCAGCCACAGCTGCTTGCGGAGTGTGAGTATCATTACATCATGGATGCTATTGCATGCTGGAGGGGTGGGCATGACCACCAGCCATGCACAACACAACCATGCGACACAGGCGACATTCATCACTGTCCAGTGTCACTGCACGTCTGTGTGCATCACTGGTGGTCCATGCATGCACTGGGCACATGGCTGTGGAACTGGCATCGCACCACATTGCCACGTCACTTGACAGCCTTGTTTATGCTGTGATGGACATGGGCAGTGTGTGTGTGTGCAGTGGTGCACATAGCTGGTGCCGCCTGGTTGGGCTTGCCATGTGCATGGTCACTGTGGGTGGGTGCATACCATCACAGGTGCGGGACATTGGGCTATATGGCTTGCAGGTTGGGTGGTGTTCAGGGTTGTGGTCAGTCACAGCCATTGACTGTGTTCCCTTTTCCTAGGCCTCATTGTGCTCCGAATTAGTGGGCACTGCAACAGCTGACCCGGTGTCCATGGAAAACGGACCATCCTCCAGGATATACAGCGCCATGGGCTACGGAGGAGGCACAGCCAGGCAAAACGGCGCACCAGGCAGCGGAGGACCAGCCTGCTAGGCCTTAGGCTGGCTTCCCCTTCCCCTCTACCCATCCCTCCCACCCCTGCCTTCCCTCTCCAAGTTGTTCATCCTACCCTTGCCCACCCTACCTTGTACCCCTACCCCCTCTTGTAAATAGTTTTGTTGTTGTTCATTTTGTACATTTAACATTTTTCTAATATATATATATTTTGATATGAATGCTGTGTTGGTCTCTGATTTGCAGCTGGCTATGGTTGCTCAGTTGCAGTGGTGTGCATGCCATCTGGGGTGGTATGGTCCTGGGTATGTGTGTGTGTGTGTGTGTGTGTGTGTGTGTGTGTGTGTGTGTGTGTGTGCATGGGGAGGTGTCTCCAGTGTGGCAGTGACTTTCTGTTGGTCTTGCCATCTGCTGCCACCCACTGCTGGGTGCACAGGGTGGGTCTGGCTTGTATGGTTCTCTGCTACCGAGGTTGGCGTGTGCCGGAGGATTCATGGTGTTTCCTCAGTGCCAGTCACTGCACATGGTGGTGTCTTGGGGTCACGGTGCAGGGTGTGCTGTGCATACGGGGGGGGCTGATGTGCACTGTGGTTGTCAACCCCCTGTGTGTGGCAGTCTCAGCCTGCCAGTGGTTGTGCTGGGGCATCATGGCCCTGCTGTGCTTTGTTGGCTTGTCCCCATGGGCCAGTATATCATCCGTCCCACCCCCAGTGATGCTGTGCTTGGGGTGTGCAGGTGTCTTGTTGGTTCTGCAGTGTGTTCCTGTGCCCATGTGTGGCATGGCTGGCGGTGGGCCCCAGCCTGCCTCCCTGGTTGTGCAGTTCCATTGCTCTGTTGGGGGGCTCTGCTTGCACTATGGCACCTCTGGACTGCTCAGCTGGGCTGGCCTTGTTGTGCTATGGCGCAACCTTTCTGCTCAGCTTCCCCTTCCTGGTTTCGCTATGGCGCAGTTTGTGCGATATTCAGACGTTGGCTGCTTGCGCAATTTGTTCTGCTCCATGTTTGAATATCGCATCTGTTGCGCATATGCGCAATTGAATTGTGCTTGCTCCTGCTGTTGCGCACATTTTGGGAGCAGTTTGAATATCTGGGCCACAGTGTCTAACACACTGGGAGGAATTCATTGAAAGAGACAAACTTTATTGTCCTGATGGCCTGCATTTAAGTAAAAGAGGGAATGCTCTGTTGAGTCAGCAATTTCTACATTCTATTAATTCCACTTTAAATTTAAACTGACTTATGGGGGGAGGGGAGTAACAAAAGCTCAATTCCCATCATCCTTTCCTCCAAAAGTGTTTAGTAATTCACTGCATTTTCTTTGCTTTAATGCAAGGAGCTTGACACAAAAATTTGATGAGTTATTGACTGTTACCACCAATAAGAATCTTGATACAGTTACAGTGGTTGAAACATGGGGAGATCCTGTTTCACACTGGACTATGCAAATTCCAGGCTACAAATCCTTTTATTTAAATCATAAGGAAAAAAGGGAGGTGGCATTGCCACATTTATTATTAACACACTTAACTCTATTAATATTTCTGACCTTATTAAAACTCATGGGGCCAGATATTCAAAACTTTGCCCAGGGCTAATTAGCACTGCCAGCGGAGCAAACTTAGCCTGGAGCACAAAGCAGCTATATTCAAAAGGAATAGCCCAGGGCAAACAGCTTCTGAATATAGCATGGAATGAGGGCCGTGCAAACTGGGCTGGGAGTGCAGGGCAAACGTAGCCCTGGAATAAGACAGCACTGAATACAGCAACCAGGAAGTGCAAACCACAACAATAACACAGTACACAGAGACATGAGGGTAGGTAGAGAGGAACTATGTGGCCAATGTGTGATCTGGCAAATGCAGGGACCCAGTACAGCTGCAGGCAGCAGCACACATGGAAAAACTGTGCTCAAAACTGTATAATATTCCCCGAACCATTAGCGCCGAGCTGCTTTAGCGCGGAGCTAAGCGGTGTGCCCGGTGCAAACACGTTAGCCCCGCGCTAAGCTTTGCCATATTCAAAAGTGACATGCAAATGAGCCTACTTAGATAGTCCGTGGGCAAACAGCCACATTAGCATCTCATCATGCCCTGATTTGCATGCAGTTTGCACAGCGTTACTGCAGGGTCCCACAGCTCCACCTGTAGGTCAGTCTGGAGGTACAGAGGCTGGCCAGGTCCGACCGCAGCTCCACCTGTAGGTCAGTCAGGCAGTGCATGATGATAGCTGCAGGCTTCATGTAAACAGTACAGCATAGCATAGCATATCGTACCCCAGGGGACAACACAGCATAGGCACAGGTGGTGGTAGTGCTGCATTCAACCTTCACACTGTAAGTCATGTTACAGTGCACAGCAGACACTACAGTAGCAAGAGGGCTGGTAGTGTGAGGGACACAACACTGCCTATGGTATGTGGGCAGTGATGACCACTGCACTGTACACAGTGCCAGGCACAGCTTGCAGGTAATTACTGACAGTGGACAGTATTATCACGCTGTTGTGTGATCCACAGATGCTGCAGCTGTGACATGGGTTTCACACAGTGTCATGTATATGGCTGGCAGTGTGTGCTGTGACATCTGTACAGTTGTGTGGTAGGTGGCTTGGGGGGCATGTAGGATCCGACAGGCACACAGGTGGTGTCATAATCCCACTACTCGCCCATGTGCACTGAGCGATGTGTCCCAGCCTTGTGGCCACACATGGGCTGTGGTGAGGTCTGGCCACCCATACACCCTTCCCTCACTGGCCACCATGCCCACAGTGCTGTATGTCTGTGCTGGCATCTGTTACACACCACAGACGTATGGTCTGCAGGTGTGTGCTATGTGGCCACACTACCATGCTGTCCCCTGTGGGTCAGATCACCCATCACTGTCTGTGCTTGGCTCAGACTGGTGGCAGCTGATGGCATCATTGTGGTGCCAGCAATGTGCAGCATGTGTCTTCCATGTCTGGCTGTTTCTAAGTGTCATACTCATATGTTAGGGCCGCGCAAGCCGCGCTAATGCTGAGATAGCACTGCGCAAAGTGCACAAAGCTGTTTGCCCAGGGTTAAGACCATCTTTTTCTGGGCGGTAAATTGTACTGCGCTATAGGTCGCGCTATGTTGCGCTAAACACCTTAGCGCGGCACTAGTCGCTGAATATCTCATTGCACCTGTATTCATGTTCACATTGCCCCTTGCATATAATTATAGTTTGCCTGGCGCTGATGCTGTTTGCCTGCACTATTCAGCCTTTTGAATATAGCAGACCAGCGCTAATCCCGCGCAAACGTTTTTTGCCTGGCGCAAAGCTTTGAATATCTGGCCCATAATGTGTCAACTGAGACTCTTTGGCTTAAAAGTTTTCTATCTGATTCTGACTTTATTATTATTGGGACATGTTATTTGCCTCCCACTTCATCTTGCTTAGTCATGGATGCTATTCTGTCAGAATTTGAATTAGCTATTCAATTGGGAGATGTCATTATTACTGGTGATTTTAATCTTCCTGATATCAATTGGCAGTCATTTACTTCAACTGGTAGTGTTAGTAAAAAATTTGTATTTACTTGTTTGGATCTGGATTTACATCAATGGGTAAACACTGCTACAAGGGTAATAATATTCTTGACCTTATTATTACAGTTCCTCTTTAGACATTAAGAATGTTTGTGTCTGTACTCCTATTGGTAATAGTGATCATAATTCCATCTTATTTGATCTTCATAGACATGTAGTTTTTAATAAAAATTCTTCAATCATTTATTTGTATGATAAAGCTGATACACTTCATATTTATTATCACTAAACAAGATAAAGGTAGTATAGCGCAGTGGTCTTGGCTCTAAACTACAAATCTGGTGACATCGACCAGACCTGGGTTTGAATCCCACAACTTCCACTTGCAAACTGTGTGACCCTGAACAAGTCACTTAATCTCCTTATGCTCCCAGGTCGCTCCTGTAAAAAAGCTTTCAGCTTAGTGTGCTATACCTGGTTAAACAACTAAATTAAAAAAAAAAAAAATTGGTTGGCCTTGTTCAAGGATCAAACTCCTTTACAGTGCTGGAGTGTTTTTAAAACCACCATTTTGACTATTAGGGACACCTATATTCCGTCCAAATATAAAAACTCTAATGGGAAACAGTCTCCTAGATGGCTAAACAAAAATATTAGGGGCTGGATATTCAAACTGCGCTATTTTGTGGCGCAAGCCCTTGCGCTGCACAAAATAGTTGCGCAGGGGTGTGTCCAGAGCGATATTCAAAGGAGTTGTGCCCTTGAGCAACTCCTTTGAATATAACCCCCTGGCCACAGCCACTGTGCATGGCGCAGTGGAACTGCGCCACGCAAGTTGTCAGAGTGGAGCATTCAACTTGCGGTGGCGCAAGTGCCATTGCGCCATGCGCAAAATCCCCATATTCAAAGGTGACATGCAAATGGGGCCATAATTCATGCAAGGCACAGGGGGGGTCATTTGCATCTGATTATGGCCTCATTTGCATTCGCCATTAGCATGCAGGTGTGCCGATCCCCGAGGACTTGTGCCTGGCACCCTGCCAGGCAGCAGCCGTCGGGGACCGACTCCCCCTGCAGCCCGATCAGGGGCGAACAGTGTACAATCCTCACCACCACCCCCCACTGGCCCAATCGTGGGCATGGTTTAATCCCCCACCAGCCCGATCGCGGGCAGCAATGTAGCTCCCGAACATATCCCTGGTGGTTCACTGGACGAAAAGCCCGATCGCGGGCGGTGGTTGTTTAATATACCCCCTCCTGCGAATTCATCCCTGGTGGTTCAGTGGCACATCCGATTGCGGGATGTATATATTGAACAAACCCCGAACATAGCCCTGGTGGCTGAGTGTCCCCACCACCCACCACGAAGCCCCACCCGCTCTCCCCGGCAGCCAGCGGGTGGCAGCATCCACCTGCCTGCTGCCCCGCGCCGCCCGACTGACTGCCGGTGGGGCTGCATGCCATTGGTGCAGAGCAAGAGCCAATGGGCGTGCAGCCATACCGTCTAAGACAGTCCAGTTTTGTGAATGAATGAATGTATTCATTCACAAATCTGGACTGTCATGTATCGGTATGGGCTGCACGCCCATTGGCTCTTGCTCTGCACCAATGGGCGGCAGCTGCCAGCGCAGTCAACCCGACGGCGGCAGGCGGGTGGATGCCGCCCGCCAGCAGCCGGGGAGCGGTGGTGGGGCTTCGGGTGGGTGGGTGGGGACACCAGCCATCAGGCTATGTTCAGGGGTTTGTACAACATATACATCCCGCGATCGGATGTGCCACTGGACCACCAGGGATGAATTCGGCAGGGGGGGGTTTATTAAACAACCACTGCCCGCAATCAGGCTTTTCGGTCCACTGGACCACCAGGGATATGTTCGGGGAGGGAGCCACATTGCTGCCCGCGATTGGGCTGGTGGTGGGGATTTACAGTCGGCTGCCCGCGATTGGGCTGCGGGGGGGGCACAGGGACTGGGTTGGCCAGCCACAGGTGGCAGCTGCTGTGTTGTGCCCTGCAATGCAGCAGCTCACCTGTGGGTGGCCTTCAACGTAAGCTTTTTTTGCTCAAAGTTGTGCAGGCGCAGGTTGGGGGTTGCGCCTGCACAACTCTGCACAGCCCTGCTGAATATCGGGCTGTGCAGTTTATGCATGGTTCCTCCCCCTCCAGTTCAGCATGCATTCATTTGCATTGCACTGTTGCTCAGCATGTTTTCTGTGGCACAACTGCCTCCTGCTGAATATGGCAGAATGGAGCAAGTTCGGACTTGCGCAGGCGCAACCCTATTGCGCATGGCGCAACCCTTTTGAATATCTGGGCCTAAATGTTTAATCAATTTAAAAAATTAAAAAACAGTAATTATTTAAAAAACAAGACAGTATCAAATTGGGACTCCTATTTGAAAACTAGTAGGCAATGTAAGTCTTCTATCAGCAAGGCTAAGGCTAAGTGGGAACTTTATTTGGCATCCTCTGCAGATAAATCTAATTCCAAACAATTCTTTTCTTATATTAACTCCCTTAGAAAAAAATTCATGTATGGTTGGCCCCTTAACATCTAATAATATTATTATTCATGAACCTAAAGCCATGGCAGAAGTCTTCAATAAAGAATTTTGTAAAGCTTTTTCTCAATCTAAGGAGCATAATATTATTCGTTACAGTTTATTACCAACTGAATCCCCTATCCTTTTTTCAGAGGAGTCTATTTTTAGTAAATTATTATTATTAAAAGGTAAATTCTGCCCAGGTCCTGACTTAATTGCTGGACATTTACTTTACTTATTGTCTGCATATATTGTCTTTCCTTTAAAAATTTTATTTGATCTTTTTTTATTACACAATTTTATTCCCTGCGAGTGGAAAGAGGCATTTGTTGTTCCCATTTACAAGAAGGGTTCCAAACACTCAAGTGATAATTATCGACCCATTAGTTTGACGTCATCCATTTGTAAACTCCTTGAAAGCTTACTTAAAGATATGTTGCCTCCTTTAATTGATGACTCTGACCCAGAACAACATGGCTTTAGGAAGGGAAGAAGTTGCCTTACTAATTTGCTCTGTTTTTATGAGATCTTTAGCTCCTATTTGGATAATAGGGTAGCCTGTGATATTATTTTTATTGACTTTAGTAAGGCTTTCAATTCTATACCTCACTGGGCTCTCATTCATAAACTTTCCATTCTTGGCATTAATAGCTATGTTATTAGATGGATTCAAAACTGGCTCTCGGACAGGACTCAGAGAGTGATGATCAAGGCCACTGATTTACGGTGATTAAAACAATTAAATTCCATTTTCAAGACTTAAGATTCCGGAATTTCACCGGTGATTGTTACTCTAATTTCCGGATTTTACCGAGATTCTGTTATCATTCTTTTAGTATGTGCATAAATAATCAGAATTAAAGAAGCTTAATATACAGAGCATTAAATAAAGCAAACTGAAAATAGTACAGGAAGGAATTAAAGAAAAACAGACTTTTATAGATTTATTGATCTGATAGAAAATGCCAGATTCCATGAAATCTTCATTTTACGGTTTTCAGGTAGCCCAAATTCCAGAATTTTACGGATTTTCCGGTAAAAACCGAAAAACAGTGGCCTTGGTGATGATAAATGGATCCTTTTCCAACATTGGTAGGGTGCTTAGTGGCGTGCCTCAGGGATCTGTTCTTGGTCCTTGTCTTTTTCAGGCCTTCATTGCTGATTTAACCAATTCCTGCCTCTCTAACACTATTAAATATGCAGATGATGTTAAGATCGGAGGTCCTAGCTCTAACCTTGAGCAATTATCCTGTATACAGCATGATCTTGATGTTATATCTACTTGGGTAACACAATGGGGAATGAAGTTAAACATTGATAAATGCAAGGTTATGCATCTGGGTTCCAATAATCAAAAGTTTCAGTATATTTTGAATGATCTTCCATTGTGTTCTACTGTTGTGAAAAAGACTTAGGTATTACTATATCAAAGTTTAACCTATTCTAAGCATTTGCATTCTGTTATTAACAGAGGTAATAAAATTATGTGGTCTATTTTGCATATATAGATCGAGAAAAGGAAGTGTTGTTGCCTCTATTCAGATCTTATGTTCGACCGCATCTTGAGTATGCCTCACAATTATGCTGTCCCTTTAAAAAGTCAGATAATTATTCGCTTGAAAGGGTCCAACGAAAATATACTACAAAAAATTTGGGATTGGAAAGATTATCATATGAATCTAGGTTGAATACATTAAAATTAATGCCATTAACTACTAGGCGCATCCACGGGGATCTCCTTCTTTTATATGACATCATTAAGGATCCTTATATAATGTCTGAATTAGGTTTTTCTTTTAAAAAATCTGTTTATAACATGAGAGGTCATATTCTTCAATTAACTGGCAAATGTTTTAAGCATATTGGTAGAAAGTACTCTTTTACTGTTAGGATCATTGGGCCATGGAATCGGCTCCCATCTGAGGTAGTTACCAGTAACAATAAAGTGACTTTCAAACATCGTCTGGATAATTTAATCATGTCTGGGTATGACTTATCCTATTATTCCTTGGCATAGTATAGGAGCATTATGGGCCTCTGCCTACTCACTTCTTCACCTTACCTTAGTATGAACCTTAGTATGAACGGGTTCAGTAAACAGAGACTTATTCTAAACTACAAAAAAACAAATACCATGGTCTTCAGCAACTCTCATAATAAGCACATACTGCCTGCCCCCGTCCATCACAAACCGACTTGGATCTACCCTTGAACAGGTTCAAACATTCAGATATCTTGGGATTACCCTTGACTGCAACCTATCCTATAGGACCCACATTGACAACGTCGCAAAGGCAGTTAACACTCGGCTTGGTCTTCTCTACAGGCACAGGTCCTGCCTAACCCCAGCAGCCCTGTGCATCTTGGTTCAAAGCTCCATTATCTCCATCATCG
This sequence comes from Neoceratodus forsteri, assembly GCA_016271365.2. Lineage (NCBI taxonomy): Eukaryota > Metazoa > Chordata > Ceratodontiformes > Ceratodontidae > Neoceratodus > Neoceratodus forsteri. The sequence goes on along the minus strand of JADMNL010000024.1, from coordinate 69,970,502 downwards.
ACTATGGCCTTATCATTTACGGCTCGGCCACATCAACTGCCCTTAGACGTATCTCTACATCACTCAACAAAGCCCGTTGACTTGTTACAAGCTCCCATCGACTAACCCATATGTGTGACCTATATGCACAAACTGACTGGCTACAACTCGCTAATCACCTAAAATACCAAACATGTAACATGGCTAAGAAGATTACCATGGGTCTTGCCCCCCACCAGGGTTCAAACTCTTTTCCAAGCAAGTAGTAACCTCCGCCACACTAGGGGCTCAAAATCTCAATGCCTGATAGACCCTCGCTGCAGAACCTCCCTGGGTCAATGATAATTTACCTACAGGGCACCTAGCTGGCTTAACAGCCTCAACATCGAGGTCACCTCCACTGCCTTGCTAGGTCTCTTCAAATCAAGGCTCCAAACACATCTCACTGCCTCCAGCACCTGTGACTGTCAAACCTAACCACCCCTCCTATCTATCCCCTAGTTCTGTTCTCCTCAGCACCGCACTTTACCCTCCCTCTCCTTGCCTCTCCTCCCTCCTCCCCCGCCTTTCATCCAGCCTCCATCTAATCCACTCTAACAGCACTTCTCTATGTCTTAACAATCCTCTCTGGCAGCATTTTCCCCATGCAACCTCCTGTACCCTACGTGTTTGTACCCATATGACATTTTTTTTTCTAAAAAAGCTGTGTTTTTTGTATATGCATCCATGTCTGAATTTGCTCTGCCTTGTTCTCTAATGTAATGTCTTAAACTGACCAGGAACCTTTGTAAAAGAGCCTTGGCTCAAAAGTATTGTAATCCTAGTATGAAATAAATAAAAAATAAAATCTAGGGATTACTATTGACAGTACGATGACCTATGCCTATCACATTGACAACATTGCTAAGGCTGTTAACACCCGCATTGGGCTACTTTATAGGCATAAGCAATGTTTGACTCCAGAGGCTCATAACCTGGGCATTCAAAGCTCTCTTGTCTCGCCTATTGATTACAGCTTACCAGTCTATGGATCAGCTACTGAAACAACTCTTCGGCGCATTATAGTTGCACTCAACAAAGCATGCTGGCTCCTTACCAGCTCAGCCCATCTGTCCCATACCTGCGACATGTACGCTCAGACTAACTGGCTCCAATTCAAAGGTAGACTCATGTACCAAACATGTTTACTGTCCAAAATAGTAAGCTTAGGCAAAATGCCCCCAGGAGTGCAAAAGCTTATTACCCCCACTATCAACCATCGTTGCACCAGAAGCTCTACTAGCCAGATTTTTAATATACCCCGCTGTTGCACTTCTCTGGGACAAAGGTCCTTTACCTACTGTGCCCCACTATGGATGAACTCGTTGCACCATGACATCACTTCAGCATCCACATTGAGCTCCTTCAAGGTTAAACTTAAGCAACAGCTAGTTGCTAATGCCAGTTGTGACTGCTTCCAATAACCTTACTTCTTGTGACCAGCACTTATTCTAACCTTATGCTATCCTGACCTTATGCATAACTGTTCTCAGCAAGTAAATAACTGTTCTTAGTTGCTAATCATTCTCCTTCACATTTCCTCTTGATCCCTTCCACTCTTTTCCCTCACCCCTCTATGGCTTTCCCCATCCCCCCTACCCTTATATCTCCTGAGCTCCTTTCCTCACTTTAAAATGCTTTGTCCCATACCTTCCCACCTCTCATGAGGCCCTATTGATGCCATCCCTTACCTTGTTGAGTATTAGATATTAGGCTGAGTCTGTTCTAATTTTCCTGGAAAGGGTTGTTTCATTAGACCCCACCCCCTCTAATATGACCCTTTGAATTCCAGGTTTTAATCAAATATGCACCATGGCATACATTGTACAATGCCACATGTATTGGAACTTCTCTAGTCATACACTCTTGTAATGTCTTGTAATTCCCTGTTTTGTTTGTTCTTCAGTCCTCATACTTTCCCAATATGTATTGTTCGGTCTGACGTGGAACCTATGAAATGAACTTGTTCTCAAAGGTGTTATCTGAAATTTCAATAAATAAATAAAATAAAATCATCATAACAGTCTACACTAGCTATTTATACTCTGCACAAGATCAGTACTGGCAATGTCAGTACAGTAATGCGCTAATCTATTTATAAAATATATTAAAACATATGAGCACTTTTTGACCCTTGTTCATTAGCAGCTTAGACATGGTTGTCCCTGGGAAGAATTCTGGTGAGTCAAGTTGGCAGTCAGGAGTCCACAGGATCAGCAAAAAAATATGCAGCAACATACAAACGGGGGAAAAAAATGATTTATTTCAAAGATTTTACAAGAAAAGACATACTGAGAGGAGGAGGAAGAGTAGCTCTCTACATAAGAGAAGGAATCAAAGCAACAGAACAAAAGGGTAAACAGGAGGAGGAGAAGAAGCACTGTGGGTCAATTTGGAGGCAGGCAATGGCACCACAATCCACACAGGGGTTGTATACAGACCCCCCGGGGAGGAAATGGACAAGGAAATGATAGAAGTATACTTAGAATGGCAGATAAAGGGGAGATATTGCTGATGGGTAATCTGAATATGCCAGATGTTAACTGAGTGCAGTTGCAGCAGCCACTTCTAAGAGTGGGGTTATTCTAGATGCCTCATTGGGGCATGCCTTAGACAACCAGTATTGGAACCCACTCAAGAGGGGAGCAATCTAAGACCTGGTCCTCTCAAATGGAGATGGAGAGAGGATCACAGATGTAGAAGTGGGTAGCCATCTGGGAACTAGCGGCAATCGAACAGTATGGTTCACAATAAACACAGCAATAGAGTCAAGCCATACAAAGGCAAAAGTACTGGACTTTAGGAGGGCTGACTTTGCCAAAATGGGTGAGTGCCTAAGGAATGCACTAGCAAATGGGCAGGAAGGAGGGGTGGAAGAACAATGGGGAATAATAAAAACTGCCATCACAGAAGTAACAAGGCTTTGTGTGAAGCAAATAAACAAAACAAAACAATGCAAGAAACCACTATGGTTCTCAAAGGAGGTGGCAGTGAAGGTTCAAGAGAAAAAGAAAGCATTCAGAAAGTACAAGGAATCACAGAAGAAGCAGGACAGAGAATTGTATCAGTTAAAGCAAAAGGAAGCTGGGAAGGCAGCAGAACAGCAAAGGCCGAACTGAGGAAAATATAGCCAACTCAGTTAAGAAGGGGATAAACCCTTTTTAGGTATATCAGGGAGCAAAGGAAGACCAAGGAGAGATAGTGAGGCTTAATAAAGGGAGGGTGGGCAGAGGGTGACTGTGAAAAGGCAGAGATACTAAACAAATATTTTTGCTCAGTATTTACAAATGAAGAGGGGGAGGTACCTAAAACAAGCAATAGAAACACTCTGGATACAGAAGTTGATACCAGCCCATTTACAGAAGAAAGGGTTCTGAAAGAACTCTTAAAACTGAAGGTGGACAAAGCAATGGGGCCTGATGGGATTCATCCCAGAATTCTAAAAGAACTAAGGGTAGAACTAATGACACACTGACTACCCTCTTTAACAAATCATGGGAGGATGGGTGGTACCCGAGGACTGGAGGAGGGCAGATGTGATTCCCCTTCACAAAAGTGGGAGCAAGGCAGAAGCAGGAAACTACAGACCTGTTAGTTTAACCTCAGTGGTAGGGAAAATGATGGAATCACTTCTGAAGGAAAGAATTGTCGAGTACCTAGAGGCCAAAGGGGCACAGGACCCAAGGCAGCATGGATTCACAGCAGGAAGGACATGCCAGACGAATCTAATAGATTTCTTTCACTGGGTGACCAAAGTAGTAGATCAGGGAGGGGCTGTGGACATGGCCTACCTAGATTTTAGCAAGCCATTTGACTCAGTCCCACACAAAAGATTAATATACAAGTTAGCCAGCCTGGGAGTGGGTCTCAAGATGATAGCCTGGGTAAAGAATTGGCTGGAGAATAGGACACAGAGGGTAACAGTAAATGGAGTCCACTCTGAAGAAAGGGGGGTTACTAGTGGGTTGCTGCAGGGTTCAGTATTAGACTGGTCCTCTTCAATGTCTTTGTGTTTACATTGCAGAGGGACTGGAAGGAAAAGTATGTCTCTTTGCAGATGACACAAAGATCTGCAACAGATTTGATGCACAAGGTGGGGTGGAAAGGATGAGAAGGGACTTGGCAAGGTTAGAGGAATGGTCAAATTTATGGCAACTTAGATTTAATGCTAAGAACTGCAAGGTAATGCACCTGGGAAGCAAAAACCCATGGGAAGAGTACACAATGGAGGGTGAGATACTAACAACAACAAAAATGGAAAGGGACCTGGGGGTAATCATATCAGATGACTTAAAGGTGAGCAAGCAATGTGAGAGGGCAGTAAGGAGGGCTGGGGGGATACTGGGATGCATAGGGAGAGGCATCACCAGTAGAAAACAGGAAGTTGTTATCCCTCTGTACAGACAGCTGGTGAGACCCCATCTGGAGTACTCTGTGCAGTTCTGGAGACCCAATCTCCGCAAGGACATAGACAAGATGGAAGCTGTCCAGAGGAGGGCAACTAAAATGGTGCAGTGTCTGCACTGGAAGACATATGAAGAGAGACTAAAGGAGCTTAACACGTATAGCCTCAAGGAAAGGAGGGAGAGGGGGGACATGATAGAAACATTCAGGTACCTCAAGGGAATCAACAAAGTCCAAGAGGGTAGCATCTTTCAAAAAAGGTGTACAAAGAACAAGGGGCACAATCTGAAGATGGGGGCGACTCAGAGGTAATATAAGGAAGCATTTTTTCACAGAGAGGCCAGGATGGCTGGAACGGCCTTCCGGAGGAGGCTGTGGAGTCAAAAACAGTGACTGAATTCAAGCATGCATGGGCAGCCATAAGGCAATTCTAGGGGTAGGGGTAGAAAGAAGTAGGCTGCTGGTTAACTAGGATCTACAGCTTATCCATTAGGTAGGAAATGGAAAGACTGGGTGGGCCAAGCGGTCCTTATCTGCCATCAAATTCTATGTTCTATGAGCTGGTAACAGCTCATTTCCAGACATGTCCTGGGGAGGGTGTGACAGGAGCTCCTGCCACTCTTGAGGACTGACCTTTTCTTAAATTTGTTGCCACAGTTCTTCTATTTCTTAGCCTAATCAGTCCTTTGCGATTTCTAGTCCATAATGTTTGGCCATCTATGGGCCCCCCTTTCTTGACTATGCTATAGTGTCCTCTTTAATTTTTCCCTCTCAGGTCCTCAAACAGGGAGGTTATCGTGGTGACCTCCAAATGTATGTAAAACAGGTTGTGTTTATTGTTGTTGGATTTAGTATGTAATAGCACTATGTCATAAAATATCTGCCTTATGTTTATGAAACCTGTAAATGTTGAAAATGCCATGGCACTGGGTGTTTTAGATAATGGTAAAAAGTACTAGGCAATTATTATAGAAATTAAGTTAATTGTGCTATTTGGAGGCAGTATAGCGCAGTGGTCTAAGGCTCTGAGCTACAAATCTGGTGACATCCAGCAGACCAATCCTGGGTTTGAATCCCACAGCTTCCACTTGCATACTGTGTGACCCTGAGCAAGTAACTTGTACTCCCAGGTTGCTCCTGTAAAAAAGCTTTCAGCTTAGTGTACTATACCTGGTTAAATAAATAAGTAAATTGCTGTAAACTGAACAAGTCTGAAATGTCATGGTTGTTTGCATATATCCCATGATGCTTTGCATTATGGAAGTATGTATGAGGTTGTATTTCTTTGAAACTTGATTTGTTGCCAATGCCCTTTGGGGTAACCCTTTTTTCAGTGTTTCTGCGCTGAGGTTCTTTGTTTTTAGCTTGTTTTGTTTTTTTCTTTTTGAGCCCCCACTACCCAAGCAAATGGGGCCCACATAGGGATGAAGGGTTTTCACTAAAAGTGGTTAGATCAGAGATCAGTGCTCGCAGGTGCTGGCTAAGTGCAGAGAAAGGACATACATAGCCTGTTGCTGCAAACTGATGTACTGAAGAAGGAATATGACATTGCTGAATCTTATTTTCTGTATTTTTAATAAAAATCACACAGAGATTGTGTGTTGAACCTGAGGTTTGGTATCTGGTCCATCTGTTATCCCACAACCCCATCCACAGAGGAAACAGAGGAAAGAGAACATATGCAAAATACAGAGTATAAAATAACGGACACACGACTGGTTTTCGACAATTTTGTTTGTGAAACGACCAAACAGCAAACCTTTGCAGTCGGCTGCCAGTTTCCAACATAATGAAGTGTTTTCTTCGGTGGGCTTTGCCCTCCGAACCCCCTGCACCCCCCCAATAAACAGAATCAACTTTGAGTTGGAGCTGATTTGGTAGGGGTGCAAGACCCCCAACATACAGTGCCAGGTTCCAGTGCGGACACTACAGCGACATGGTGCTGTAGTCACTGTAGTGTTGTTCGCTGCTGGGGTGTCACTGTCGGGGGGTATATGTAAATTAACATAGGAAAGAATAAGTATGTCAAAATAAACAAGACACTAATGCTGAAGAATAAACTGACAAACAGTAAGTTACCATACAGAAAATTATGGAACTCACAAAAGAAAATAAAGAGTAATCAAAATATCAGAGGAACAGAGGGAATGACTGTTGCTAGGGACGTGGGAAAGTACTGAATGTCAGAGATTGGTGAGTTACAGGTGAAAGAAGTCCTGCCCAATATTAGAAGCATCTGTAGGACTGAACAGAGAACTCACGGAGGAGAGAGTTAAAAGCAAAAAAGGAAGGAGTAGAGCAAATAGAAGGGGGAGAGAACCCCATAGTTTAGGGAAGCAAAATGAGAAAGCAGCTTGTCCAGCAAAATATTTCATTTGAGGGAGAGCAAGAGAGTGAGCAAGCATTGCAACAAAACTGAGGACAAGGGGGGAAGGAGAGGAGAGAGACAAGATATGAGGGGAAAGAGCCAAATCAACATTTGGAGATAAAGGAAACACAGTGGGTAAGGCACCTGGCATCAGGAGAGGGGAGGGAGAGGGAAGAATACAAGGTACAATGATGTGTATGCAAGGGTTTATCAATGGCAAAGCAACAGAAGGAGTGAAAGAGAGGGTCTGGTCTAGCTCAGGTGGACTTTGGAGCAGCACTATAAACAATGACTCTGTAGTCGAAAATGGGGAGAATCATCTTAGTAAAGATTTCTCTGCAGGCAGGAAGCAGAATGTTTCTTTTATTTCTGTATAGCACCCCAAGCTTGGGGTGGAGCTTCTTCAGCATCCACATGAACAGAAAAATCTAGGTGGTGATCTACTCAGACCCCAAGCCATGTGAAGGAGGAGATATCTTCAATAGTTGCACCATCAAGGGTATGAATGAAAGGAAGTGGAGGACTCTAGCAAGTTTCTGTCTGGTGCCAAAAGCCATACAGTCTGTTTTCTTAGCATTGAGGGATAACTGATTATCTCAGAGCCAAAACTGAATGTTGTTAAAGTCCAGTTGGAGTTGGTTCACGAGGTCAGGGGCAGAGGAGCCAGAGGAAAAGAGAACCATATCATCTGCATTCTTATATATTGACACAGAGGGGCAGGCACTGAGAAGGTCATTCAGAAAAATAGAGACAAGACTTGGGCCCAAGATAGACCCTTGGGAGACACCTGAGCTTATAGGGAGAGGAGGGGAAAGGGAGTCTCCAGTACATACAGCTTGCAACCTGCCCTCAAGGTAGAGTGGAACCACTCAACAGAAGATACACAGAGTCTAGCTCCTCAAGCTTATCCAGGAGAATGGGTGTGCTACAGTATCGAAAGCTTTGGCTGAGTCAACAAAACCAGCAGAGGTGACAAGGCCCTGATCCATGTCAGAGAGGATAGCATCAGTGAGCAGAAGAACAGAGGTGGAAGTGGAATGAGACTTTCTAAAAACAGACTGGAAAGGAGTAAAGAAAGAGGCTGAGTTGAGAAGAGGGGAGAGTTAGAATAGAAAGTTGTTCCTGGAGCTTAGCCAAAGTGGGAAGGAGAGTAACAAATCAGAAGTTACTAGGGGAAGAGAGGTCACCCCCTTTGGGAAGGACAATGACAGTAGCTAACTTCCAAGAATTAGGGACACAGGATAGGTAGAAAGAGAGCTCAAAACAAGCAAGGAACAGGTGTGCTTAATGGTAATGTGGAGCCCCGTGCTCTGCAGAGGGCTGCTAACCCCCAAACAAGTCCACTAGTCAAGCAAGCAAGACAAAGCACTCACCAATCTTCTGCCATAAAAAATAAAGTCAGTTGTGATTAAAAAAAAAAAATTCTCCTCTTTTATTGCAAATATTTTCACGACGCTGCTGTGGAAACACCACCACACCAAAACCCCAGTATTTTGACAAATGTCTTCCTGAGGGGGTCCAGGAAGATTTTTGTCAAAGTGCTAGGGTTTTGGTGTGGTGTTTCCACACCAGCATCTTGAAAATACCTGCAATAAAAGGGGAGACATTTTTGAAATCACAACTGACTCCTTTATTTTTTATGGCAGAAGACTGGTGAGTGCTTTGTCTTGCTTGCTTGACTATTAGGTAGAAAGAGAGGTTGAGGAGGTTGGTAACAGGGAGGGCAATGGCATGAGCAGAGAGAAACAGGAGTCTAAGGTCAAGACCATCAGGACTCCCACCCTTTTGAGGATTTAGTGTCACAAGAGGCTTAAGAGCAACAGCAGGGGTAACACATGAAAAGGAAAAAAGGGAGGAAGGGGCAGAGTAAGGGGCAGAGGGAGAGGTAGAGGTGCAGAGTGAGAAGCAAGAGAGGAAGTGAGAGAAAAATGTATGAGTTTTTTTCCATGCAAGTTTGTTAATCCAGAGCTCTAGATCCTAGTATATGGGTTTAGGGGATCTGAGAGTTCCCTTTTAATTTGCTGCACTCGAAATGGTGATTTTGTTTAAATGCATTTTGTTTTCTATAACTTGTTACAATGATTATGGTATATTAAAGAACTCTATGGGGGACATTTTCAAAGGAAATGCACCAGTGCATCTCAAGAAATGCACCACAGCACGATATTCAAAGGGAGGAGATGTGTCACACATCTCGGGCTATGACCATGCGCAACGATAATGTATGTGGTGCATCTTGAGGGGGTGTGCCCGTGAATATGCGGCACAACTCCATATTCAGCCAAGATATGCGGCGCAGCTGGCCATGCATCTTGGAGATGTGCCGCGCAAAGTTAGGCATGGATGAACCATGCCTAAGCCCCATCCACCCACAGGTGGGCTGCTGTACTGTACACAGCAGCACAGCAGAAACCAGCCCCTGCAGCCCAGTGGCAACCCCCCTCATCCCCAAACCCTGATTGTGGTGTACATATGAAAATAATAAAATCCCAATTCCCTGGTAGTCTAGAGGAACCCCCCACCCATCCCTGAACCTGACTGTGGTGTACATATTAAAAGTAACTGCCCCAGTTCCTTGGTAGTCTAGTGGAACTCTCCCCAATCCTGAACCTCATTCACCATAGCAGTACCCGTGCCCTCCTTTCCATAGTGTAGTAGCCCCCGTCCCAATCCCGATGCGAACTATAAATTGTAACCCCCACCCATTTCCGTAGTGTAGTGGCCCCCCTCCCATCCCGATCCCCGTTCTGTCTATTATTGTAACCCCACCCATTTCCATAGTGTAGTGATCCCCCTCCCTGTACCGATCCCCATTCAAATAAAAAAAATCATTTTCCCCCAGCCTTTTTTCACAGTGTAGTGGCCCCCTCACCCCAGCACCCACTCAGGCACCCACATCCCACCCCGCTCCCCCCGTCCCAGCACGACCAGTCAGCCAGCGAGCAGCACAGCCCTCTGCACAACCTCACGGCTGCCTGCCGACCAAACTGTCATTGACAGCATACAGTAGACTACACGCCCACTGGTTGCAGTTCAACCAATGGGTGTGTAGTCTATACTGTATGCTGTCATGTTCAATTGTCGGGCAGCCATGAAGGTGTGCAGAGGGCTGTGCTGCTCACCACTGACAGGCCGTGCTGAGACAGGGGAGACGGTGGGATGTGGGTGCCTGAGTAGGCAGGGTGGGGAGGCCACTATACTTGGAAAAAGGCTGGGGAAAATGATTTTTTTTCTAATGGGGATCGGTATGGGAGGGGGGACCACTAAACTATGGAAATGGGTGAGGGTTACATAATAGTTCGAATGGGATTGGGACGGGAGGGGCCTTACTACAATTGGAAATGGGGAGGCAATAATGGTCTGAATGGGATTGGGACAGGAGGGGCCACTACATATGGAAACGGGTGGGGTTACAATCGAACCCCCACCCAGGTATGCTGCTTCTATCTTGACAGCTCTACCTGGTGGGCTGGTTCAGGGAGAAATATGTCACTCAGCACATTGGCTAGGTTTGGCTACTCTGCACAGGGGCACCCAAGTAACTCCGGACAAAGGAAGTAATAACTGTAATGTCCAATACCAGAAGTGGGATTCTAAAGTGTGGCTTTTATTCACATCCAACAGAATAAACAAAGCATACATGGACCTCCACGGGGCTACACTCATGGTAATGCAGATTTATGGAGATCAGAACACATCGTTATTCACTTTAGCCCTCAGGCTCTGAAACACACTGGGCACACAGCCCGAACTTGTACGCTGCTCTGGGTTTTCCCTGGCTCAGCTTCCTTGCCAGCCACTTGGACACTTTCCATATAGCATGGAAACATTAACTGGTGGCTCCCTAAACCACCTATGAGCACTTCTGGCTCCATACGGGAATCTTCCTCATCAATCCCACGTCTGGGTACTTTCCTCAGGCACTGGCCAAGTACCTGAGAGAAAGCAACAGGTGTCCCAAAGCAAACCCGTAGAGGTGAATTTGGTTACTACTGATGGGGGTCTCCCACCGCTCGCTCCCATTATTCATACCCGGCCATTTCTCTGTACTGTAACACCTCATCCTTGAAAACACTTTGCTGTGTAGATTCTCTTTAAATGTATTCACATTCAATCTACTGTCCTTACATCCCATTTGTGCTGAATTTGAACATACTTAATAAGTGGCTGTGTCCATTACTGTAGACCCCCCACAGAGTTAAGCAGTCCAATCCCCACATCTTCCAAACTGTACTTGGCTGTCTTTTCCTGACCCCTCAGTAACAGTCACTTTAGTTTCATCTTGTTTCACGTGAAAACACATTGGCCCTTTAACAGAGCGAACTCACCCCTTGGTTGCAGGTGCCCCACAGGCATTTTCTCTTCAAAGAAATCTCGTCCAGGACTTCTGGTGCCTCAGCATGAAGTTAACTCAGGCAGCTTCTTTTTTCCCTAGCTGGACCAGGGGGGTTGCCCCTGAAAACAGGCTGATACCTTCCCCCATCCCTGTAGGGATGGGGCCCTGAACCACTGAAAGCGGTCTCTACAACTTCACTGTGCTCTTCTTGTGTTCCTCTTAAGGTGAGAACACACACCTATACAAAAGAAAAAAAATAGCTCTTTGACAGAGCTTAGGACTCTGAGGGCCTGCTTGCAGCAGAGCACCTCCTTCCTCTACTACAGACTGCAACAGACTCTTCAGACTGACTTCAAATTCCCCAACGTTCTACTGTAACCTCCAACTGCAACATTCCAGTGTGGCTTATGCAGCTGCGACAGTTCTAAAATGATGTCATCCCTCAGTCTCAGCTGAGATTGAGAACAGAGTGAAACAGTGTGAAATCCATTTATCTGGAGTTTCACAAGCTGCCTTCCCTGCCTACTGCTAGGTCTTACTGGGATTCTAGTAACCCCGGTAACAGGGGGGTTACACAATAATAGTTCAAATGGGAATCAGGACAGGAGGGGGTTCCACACTATGGAAAAGGGGTGGGTTATGGAGGTTCACAACACAGAGACTGGGCGGGAGACAGGCTGCCCGGCACATCTCGTTCGAGCGCATCCCTACAGAATATGCAAATGCAGCCTACAATGAGCATGCAGTGGCCCATTTGCGCCTTTGCATGCCTAATGGCTGCATTTTCATTTTCTGGCTGAATATCGGAATTTGGGATTGGCACATCCCCAATCCAGGTATTCAGGCCATCCCTGGGATGTGCTGGCACATTGTCAGCAACCCCACACCACCACGCTAGATTGCTATATTCAGATGAAATGTGTGATCGTGCATCTGCTTCTGAATATTGCATTTTTTGTGCCAGCCCATTTACTTGGGTGGCGATCTAGATGCACCGGCATCCCGGCTTTGAAAATGGGGCCATGGCTTTTAATTTCATGCTTTCTTTTTAATGGGGGGAATAGTGAAACAAATTTGCTGCACTTTTACTGTGACGCTGAAATACATACTTTTGACTGAGCACACTTTTTTGTTAGGAAATCTGACAAAACAGCACAGCATTTTTTTAATGTTTAAATCAGAAGTGTTTTAAACATGCTGTACTCAAAGCCCCAAAGAATACTATGTGCGCAGAAGACAGTTTCAGCCTTGCTGCACTAGCTGAACATCATGTACACTTCCTTTCTGCATTGATTGCATTCAGTTCCACTACTGAGCTTTCAAACATACTTTAAATTCCATTATACGTGCAGTACTGAGCCAAGAATGCCATATGAAAACCACTAGGGCATTTTGAACTCAGCAATGCTGAACCTACAGAGCTGGTTGTGGAAAGGTATGTTTCTGATTTGCTTCCTGCACTGGAGAGGTGGACCCACTACCCAGTACTGTGGCTATAATGATACTAGTTACCCCCAAAAGGCTCTGAAAACACTGAGTTCTACATAGAACAGTGTGATCTGGATATGATTCTCGTCAGCTGAGAGCTCCATTTCTTGGCCAGCATTACAAGTAAAAGTAAATATAATTCACAAGCAGCACATCCATTTCATTGCAATTTGATAAGCTACAGAGCTTTTCCAGTTAGAGGACTTTACTCTCATGTTTTAAAAAGCATCCCCATGAAAGTAAAGATATTTATTTATTTAGTTAGTTTTTGTTGACCGGGAAGGAGGACTAGACAATTTTTTGCCTATTTTCAGCCTTGCCCCGAGGGGGGAGGGGGATACAGATGGATGGCAACTGAAATTGAACCAGATTTTTTAAGCTGTTGGTGGTATTTGTAGTGAATGGATTCTCAAGTCCAAACCAAATCTAAGAATCCATCTAAATCCATTTATTTTGGGGGTGGTAGTGCTATATCAGGGCATACCATGGCACATGCCCTGGTAAGAGAAGACTGTACCCCAGTTCTTGTCTCATGTGGTGTAGAGCTTCCCCCATAGCAATGATTTATCAAGGCCCTGGCTGCCAGCTGTTGTGCCCCACCTGTGCCCTGGTAACCAAGAGAGACAAGCGCCATGACTGGTTTGGGTTCTTTTTTCCCCTGTAGTTTTTTTTAGTAGCCACACCACACATTCGCTTCCTGTGGTCTTGGCAACTACCCGGCCCCATCAACCATGCTTTCTTCCATCACTTTACCCCCCTCCTCCATGGAGGAGCTCTGGAAAGGGCTGTCCTCCCCTCCATGATAGTCAGAATCCAGAAGGCAGCAGGCTGCTTAAGGTAGGGTCTAAGTATACAGCAGCATTCATTTCGACAGTGGTTGGGTCTTCTTCCTGTTATGTTTACTCCCTCCCTAAACCCCTGATTTCACACAAGGCCTTTGGGTGCCTTACACACTGTGGTGACTCTCTGTGCATGCACTTCTTCCTTTTTGCAAGGAAGCTGGCTGCTTCCTGGTCCATCTTGAGGGGTCATCATGTGGCAGATGAAGGCATTCTCCCTTGGTAGATGGTGCAGTGCTTGTCAACACCTTGCCTAGCCATGGTCAACAGCTGTCAGCTCCTAAATCTGTTCTGAAACCTGGGTTGTCTGTACAGATGTTGGGATCCCTTCCACTAGATCATTGAGCAGCCTTTATTATGGGGTTCAAGTAAAGGAACACCATCAACTCTTTTTTTCATCATAATTGGACCTATGCACGATGGTGCAGAGTGGCTACACAACACGTATCTGCGGCCGTGTGCTCGCGCAATTCATCCACGCGGGATTCACCAAGGGGTGCACGTGGTCGCAATGCACCCGATCCCCCAGTCCCACAGACTACAACGCACTGTGGGCAGGGAGGGGGCATGCCTGCACTATACGCCCTACACAAAGGCACATAGTGCTGTGCACCAGCAGGCATAGGAGGGCACCGGCTATGCAAGGTGGAACCCTGCCATAGCCCACTTCGCACCCCTGTGGACATCACCCACTGGTTGCGGCAGCACCAGTACATGCCCACCAGAGCTTCCCTGACTCACTAGGCTGGTGGGTAGGGTTGGGGTAACTGTACAGGTGAGTGCCCACACTAATGGGCAGTATGTCCCTTTGTGGACTCGCACCACATATGTGTGCCCAGCACCTGGTCTCAGGTAGGGGGTGCCGGTGCTACGGGGGGGCACTGACTACCAGTGAGGGCTGGGCGGACGGGACAGGGGCATGTGTGTGCAGTGGACAACGTGGACAGGGGGGCACTTGCTGGACCAGGGGATATGGGTAGCCATGTGCGGAGGGAACTGCGGCCACCATGCAGGGACGTGGGGTGGCATGTGGGGGCCTTGCTGCATGGGTGTGGGTGTCAGGGCTGCCATTTTTGTGGGGGGCATGTAGCGGGTGGCTGCTGTACTCATGGGGCACTGCTGGAGTTCCGCCAACTGATGGGGCATAGTCACGTGGGTCTGGGTGTCTGCTTGTGCTATTCATGCACCTGGACCAGCACGCCGCCACCTAAGGGATCTACTGTGGGGCCTGGGTCAGACATCCAATTGGATGCCCACCTCAGTCCATAATTCTGTCCCCGGCCACCCCACAGAGTCCTGTGCACCAGGGGGAGTGGGGCCGCAGACAGGTGGTAGCCAGTGATGAATTCAGCCTGTGTGCACCTGTCTGCGGGCGCAGAGCTGCGCAGGTGGGATACGTGTCTCTGCCATGTACTTCCCGCCCAGTCGTGCATAGGCACCATTATTTCTAGCTGAAAACCAACATTTTATGATTGATTGTCTTTTCCAAAATTCGTTGATGTTACTGGTTATTTTGTCTGCTTCTTTTAGCAGAACCAAAATGCATACTAATGGTGAAATTAAACCCAACCTTGTTTTATTTCAAGTTTTGATCTACTTTTATTTCATGCTTCTGTAACTCCTAGGCAGTGCTATTCCAAGGGCTATGCCGCTGCCTGTCCATCTAAAACAAGGTTGAGGGGCTGGGTTCCAAATGAACAATTACCAGGGTCCCCCATCCTCAGTAAATGCAATGAGTTGGTGTCTCAACCCAGAGTCAGGCATGTGGGGGTGTCTATCCAACCTGGTATAGCTCTCTGGGAAGCTATGACCACCCACCAGCCCACCTAGTGACCAAGTACCTTCGCAATGGATACAACCCTTTCAGCAGAAAACACACAATTAGCAATGAACATTAATAATATGCTCACACCCTTCCACTTACCACCAGGGCCTGGTCTTCTCTCAAACGTCCTGGAGCCTCCTGTAAAGCAATATCACATGCAAGCATACACTTTCAAAAGCTTTTACCCAAGTCACAGTGAAGTTTAACCAGGCAATAATTTGCTCCTGTGTCTGCTTAACAGTGAAACAATGAATTTGATTTATTGAGGGATGTGACACAAGGGAGGAATGCAAATCTGGATAAATGATTGCTAAGATGGTATTAGCCAGGATGTTTTGCATGCAATTTCTTTAGTCCCTTAAGTACAGTCTTGCAACTGCTGGGTACCCAGAGTGTGATGCTGGCTAGCCAGAACGGTGCCCAGGGTTGCAGCTGTTGTAGGGCCCTAGATGGGAAGAAAAGCTGATTAAACATGCACAAAGACCTTGACTAATTGTATCCTTGGCTGGTTGGCCTAGTCCACTGAAACCCTGTAAAACACACTGAGTGAAATCAGATGGTACCACAGAATAATTCAGGAGCTTGTTGCAGGGGGTTTCCCTGAGTTTACTCACAGCACCAGTAGGTAGAAGATGGCCAGGTGAAATGAAGACCTGTTGCAGAACACTGAAGAGCTTGGGGAAGCTGGTCTGACATGATGCACCTCCGCTTCACGGCCTTTTCTTCTAAGTGGTCGCTACCTGTGATACCTTGCTGTGCAGGGGCTGGATCCCCAAGCTGGTCTCTCACCAAGAAAACTGTAACTGGAGCAGGAATAGATGGCTTGGGCCAAGTTTGGCATGAGCCCAAGGTCAGAAAAACACTTTTGGTAAAGTTCAGTTCTTTTGGTTCATGAAAGTCTCCAGCTGGCTGACAACTTAGCCAAACAAGGCAACTAGCTCCCGGTAGCAAACAGATGTCCCTGGTTAGTAGACCTCGGTCCACCTCCAGCATTCAGCACAGTAAATAGAAACAGCATCCACTCATCCACTTCTCAGTTCGGCTTCAGGCCAGTTCGCAATAACAGCGCTCTGGGTAAATCTTTCAACCTGCAGAGGCAGTCTCTGGCAACTTGATTCCTGAACTTGGGACCACAGACACATGCTGGAGGAAACTAGGCCTTTCCTAGGCCAGAACTCTGCAAGCTTGAACAGGGTTCCTCACTCCATGGAGTCTCAGGACGAACTGCTCATAGTTTGAAATCAGTTTTCGGATTAGTTCATTTTCTTGCATTTCAATTGGTCAGGGGAACTGTCAATCACGATCTTGTACTCCCATTGATTTCTTTAGGTGCCAAACCTTAGAGTTCACAGTTTCTCCCACAAGGCACCTGAACTAAGGATCCTCGAGGTCCCTGTATCCCAGCTGGTCCAAATCCTGGAAGTCCTGGGCCAGACATGGTGGCTCCCATCTGGATGCATAAGCTGCAAGAAGGCAGGTTAAAATAAGCACTCTAATTTAAATACAACAATAAATTAGAAGTAAATATTTACAATACCAGTTTTTGTTTTTATTTATTTATTTAATAATTCTGAAACAACCTTTGAGCAGGAGCTCTTTTACAAAGGTTCCGCTGCATGGACACCAATTCCAGTAAAGCATACAAGAGACACCAATTCCAGTAAAATACATACATTGAATCAATCAAGGATATACAGAAAAATTACATCAGACTGCTTTAATTGACAGACAATGATAAATTTAGAGCAGGATTATAAAGCTGACGATCAGTTAAGCAAGATTGTCTAGGGAGACCAGTAGGAATGGAGAGCAGCACTCACTAAGCGGAAGGCCTTGTCATTATGAGAAAGGAAGGTTGGGTGAAAGGCATGGCAAAAGAGAGAGAGACAGAGAAAGGAAGGCAGGGATCCAGAACAGGATAGCAAAGTACAGGGAGATCGACTACTAAGAAATAGGTGGCACATCTGAGCAAGGAGGGAACTGGGTGAGGGGGTAAGGGGAGAAGGAAGTAGGATGTAACCTTGGGTAAGGAGAAGAAAGCACGCCAGAGCAGGGTGTCTAGGTGATCAGTGAGGTCTAAGGTATAGGGAGGAATGAAAGTAGTAAACAAAGTAGTTAGACTACAAGGGAGGGTCACATAGTAGGAGAGGGAGGGGCAGGGAGGGTGATTAAGATCTGGGTTGTCAAGGGTGGGGTAAGGAGGCGAGTAATGGAGTAAATACAGGTACACTCAGTGGGGGGTCTGAGAAGCAGTAGGGAGGCATTAGGTGCCCAACAGACAGGCACACCCACTTCTGTTGGTGAGGCACTGTTTCAGGTCAGACTTATAGACCTGGAGACTTCCTGCATTGCGCCATGCCGCTGAAACTTCATTAAACCAACGGGGCCTGTAGCAGAACGCTTATTGTCCAAGAGCTGTTCTTTGAAAAGGAACAGAGTGGGCTCTGTGCTCTTCCTCTGGTGTCATAATTAGTACTGGTGGCTGAGAAGCTATCTGTGATGCAGGGAGAGTTTGCCAAGAAGGGCTTTCTTAGCAAGGAGACAGGTTTGGAACTTAATTCTGTTCCCAAGGATAGCCAGTTTGTGTGTTCATAAAGTATGCAGGTGTGTGTATAACAGTCAGATGCAATGGCAAGCCTACAAGCCTTGTTAAGGGCAATGGTCACCCATTTAAGTGCTGTGTCTGTAGCTGCACCATAAACCACCAGTCCGTAATCTATACTAGATGGTATAGAACTGGAGATGGAGAGATGGACAGCAGATGGTGTGAGGCTTTTCCTGTGCTGGTAGAGAACTCTAAGTTTGGTATTAATGGCCTTTACCACCGTATCAATGTGCTGTACAAATGAAAGGGTGTCATCAATGATGACCCCCAAGGTACTCGAAGGAGTGGACTTGCTCCAGAGGGGCCAACATGTTGTTGTGGATAGCAAGTGTGGGCTATCTCCTCTTGAGTTGAGGGCTGGAGAGGAGCATGGTTTTAGTTTTTTATAATTAAGTGAGAGCTTGTGCCTGAACCAGTCCTCAAACTGATGGAAAGTAGATTCCAGTTCTCTCTGTAGTGCCTCGATGTCAGTGTTGCTGCTGAGAATGATAGTGTCATCGGCATACATGATTATTTGCTGTTACTGGCCTTGGGTAGTGCATTCAAGAAAAGGCTAAAAAGCAAAGGTCCAGTTGACTCCTGGGAACACCCAGAGATACCTCTCTGGACTCTGAGATAACCCTGGCTGACTTTGACTCTCTGTGTCCTGTTTATCAGGTAGTCCTGAAACCAGTGTACAGCATTGGGGCAACCCCAGACTCTGTAGTTGTACCAGGAGGAGTGGTTGACCGTGTCAAAGACCTTTGTTAAATTAATGAAGACAGACTCCACCAATTTACTGTCCTCCAAGGCCTTGTGAACATAGCCAGTATACTCCACCAGGGCTGTGGCTGTGCTGTGGTTCTTTCTGAAACCATGTTGTTGCGGGCACTGCAATTGGTGTTTCAGAAGGTAGCCAGTGATTTGATCTGCTACAATTCTCTCCAATGCTTTGGATAGAGGGGATAGGATTGATATGGGCCTATAGCTGGCAATGCAGGATCTGTCCCCGCTCTTGTGAACAGGAGTCACTAGAGCTTGTTTCCAAACTGAAGGGAATTTGGCCAGGGTGAGTGATTTATTGAAGAGTTTAGAAATGGGACAATTATCTCATCAAGGCGAGGGTGACCACTTTTATGTCGATGCCATCACTGCCCATCTTGGTTTTACTCAGGACTTTTTTTTACATATGATATGGCCTCTTTGGTGGTTACACGCTTGAAATAAAAGTTAGGATTCTTATTCTTAGTTGGGCTCCAATCAATGTACGCTTCCATAGATTTCAGGTAGTCAGGCAGGAGGGCAGAGCTCAGGTCAGTGAAGGCAGTATTAAATGATTCAGCTATAGTGAGCAGATCCATGGTAATTGACCTGTTGATACTGAGCAACGTAGGGTGTTTCTTGTCGTCCTTCCCGAGGAGATTCTTGATGTTCTCCCAGAACCTTCTCCCATCACCCCAGCTCTTGTCGAGTTGGTCTCTATAGAAGTTTGCTTTCACGAGACTTATAGCTTAGTACACCAGTTCCAGAAGCCCTTGTATGTTTGGTAATCATTTTTCTCCAGTGACCCTGGCCCTACACCACAGGTTATCCCTTTCCTCATAAGTGCTAGAAGAACCCCAGTTATCCATCCGTTAGAGCAGCCACAAGAATTCCTTTTCCTAAACGAAGCAAATTTATTGCAAACCTTGTTGAAACTGTCAATAAAGTACTTTACTGCTAGTTCAAAATCATGCATTACATCAATGGGTGACCAATCTATCTAGAGTGCTGTTTTGAAGGACCCGAGCTGTCCCTTCCTCAGGATTCTGCTCTTAACTATGATAGGGGGAGCATTCTTATATTTGTTAGACCACCTGAAAGTTATCAGGGAGTGGTTGCTCAGGGTGTCAGGCTGCACAGTGACCTCAGAAATCCTAGAGGGGGAACTAGAAAGGAGCCAGCCAATGAGTGTATCGTACCCTGTGTTATAATTCGTCCTGGTGGGTTTGATTACTAACTACGTGTGGTAGGAATTGGCCATGATGTCCTTACTTATTTATTTTATTTGTTTATTGAAGATCGGATTACAACCTTTGAGTCTGAGACTCATTTCCAAAGGCTCCATGTCATAATACAAAACATAACAAGAGGCAGTCATAGTACATTGTTACAGATGGGTGAAGGAAGGAAGAGACAACAGAGGTATATACAATATGTTCAAATATAGGCAGATTACATTAGGTGGGGGCAAGTGAGCAGTGCGTTAAACTTATACATTTGGTAGCTATACAGTCTTGTAGGGAGCTTGGGCACATCAGCTGAATAGTACATTGAAGAAATTAGGACATGGCCTAAATGATAGCAGGTGGTGAGAGCAGTTGGATAAACAACGCTGTCATTAAAGTACAGAGGCAGAAGTGGGACAGGGATATCATTAGCCCAGGGCCTTGACATCTGTGGCAGATATCTGAATATTAGTGGGGCAAAGGCAGTTGCGGGTAGAGAGTAAGTGGTTCTTGAGGGCTGCTTTGAAGGGACCTAGTCTGGGGATAGAGGTGATGGCCAGGGGGAGTGCATTGTACCAGGATGGCACTCTGTAGGAGAAAGCCCATTGTGCCAGGGTGGTTGAGACTCTGGGAACAGCCCACGTTAATGTATCTGCTGCACGTGTTTTTGCTGTAGTATGTGCAGCACGGAGGGAGGCTGAAACTCCAGTGGGACTAAGGCCTAGTTGGATTTTCTTAGTAAGGAGACATGTCTGATAATGTATTCTTTCGTCTAGGGTGAGGATCTTTGTTAGTGTATACAGGGTACAGCTGTGGGTATGCTTATCCACTCTAGCAAGGATCTGACAGGCTTTGTTAATGGATAGGTGGATTCTATTTAGTGCAGTGTGGTCAGCGACCAAGTAGACAATTAGTCCATAGTCTACAAGGGAGAGGACAGAGGAGGTAACAGAAATGTTTAGGGCCTCTGGGGGTAGGCAGGCTTTGTGCTGATACAGCAGCCCTGTGGGTATATTTATGGCCGAGGAAAGATTACTTATACATGGGTGGAATGAAAGATTAGGATTGAAGGTTATGCCTAGATATTTATAGGTGTAGACCTGTTCCAGATGGAGGAGGGTTTTGGAGAGGATTGTTAGCTGGGCGTTGTGGTCCTTACTCTGACGGTGGGGAAGAGCATTGATTTAGTCTTATTTACATTGACCGTGAGTCTGTAGTTAGTGAACCAGTGTTCAACGTGGCTAAAGGCAAGTTTGTAGGAGGATTGAAGGATTGCGGGATCCGAGTGAGAGGCATACATTACTGCATCATCTGCATAGAGCAGAAGGTTACAAGGTCAGGATTTAGGTAAGGTATTCAGGAAGATGCTGAATAGCAGTGGGTCAGAGATGGAGCCCTGAGGCACCCTGAATGGACTGGTAGTGTGGGTGAGAGGGTGCTGTTTATTTTCACACATTGGGACATGTCTGTGAGATAACTTGTGAACCATGCAATGGGTCTGGGGACAGGCCTGTGCACTAAGAGTATTTATGAGGCGGGTGTGGGAGACTGTGTTGAACTCTTTTGACAGGTCTATGAATACGGCTCCTGTTAGCAGCTTTTTATCTAGGGCATTGTGCAGTGAGTTGGAGAACTCTATAAGGGCAGTGGTTGTGTTGTGTCTGGCTCTAAAACCATGTTGTTCCCTGCATAGAATGTCGTGTGCAAGTAGGTAGTCTGTGAGTTGTTTTGCAACGATTTTTTCCAGGGTTTTTGAAAGGGGAGGGAGTATGGAGATGGGCCTGTAGTTATTGGAGTGATGGTGGCCATCTTCCAGTCACTTGGGAACTGTCTAAGACATAGGAGAGGTTGAGGAGATCGGGGCAGAGCTAGTACGAGTCAAGTACCAAGTTGAGGATTTTCATGTCAAAGGAGTCTGCACAATAGATTGAGCCCCTAGCGCTTTTTAAGGCAAGAACTTGCTTCATTCATAGTAATGACCCTGAGGTAGAAAGGGGGGTAGGTGTTGCTGGGTTCCGGGGAGTTAGGGTGGGGTCGAAAAAGTTGCTTGGCAGAACTGCGCTCAGGTCAGAGAATGTGGCATTTAGTCCATTGGCGATTGTGAGTGGGTCCGATGTAATATTATTGTTGACAGATAGCTAGGCAGGGGGCGGCATCCTGGACTTTCCATTTAGTTCCTTTAGGTTGTACCAAAATAACCTAGCATTCTCCCAGGAAGAAGCCAGGGTGGACTTGTAATAGCAGGATTTGGCCATTCTTATAGCCAGGTACACTTGTTGTGGGCCGTTTTATAGGCCAGCTTGTCCATCTGTACACCAGAGGCAATTGCTTTGTACCAGAGATCATCACGGCTCTTCAGCTGCTTGAGCAGTGCTGGTGTAACCCAGGGGGCATTTCTTTTTTTGGTTTGTACCTTCGTGAGTGGGGAAAAAGTATCACAGGCCTTGTTGAATGTATGGGTGAAGTATTCAAGGGCAGCATCTATAGAGGGGGCACTTCTGATGGGGGATCAGTCACACAGGCAAGGTATCTCCGTAGTTTAGTAAGGCCTCCAGGTTGAAGGCGGCATCGGAGGAAGCTACTTGGTCAGGGAAGTTTCAGCAAACATGACCAGGCAAAGAGGATGGGGGAGTGGTCGCTTAATGAGTCTGGCAGTACAGTTATGTTAGTGATTCTATTAGGGTGGTTGGTGAGTAAGAGGTCGAAGAGGGTGCTAGAACCATTTCTTAGGTTAATCCTGGTAGACTGGTTGACTAATTGGGTCAGGTCTAGTGCTGAGAGGGTGTCCTTTATAGGGGAGGCTGAGCTTGACAGCCAGTTCACATTAAAATCACCCAAGATAATGTGCTCAGTCTTGGGTGGGAAGCTGGAGATATAGTCTGTCAGAGATTGAAATGCTAAGGCTTGGTTATGTGGTGGGATGTATGCCACCATAATGGTAACAGGGCTCTGGTAGTGTCAAGAGTGATTTTTAGTGTTACAGCCTGCTCCATGGCTCAGGAAGGGTGCTGGTAGGCTTTGGCAAGGCAGTGAGTCTTGCATGTAAAAGTCACACCCACCTCCCCGTTTGCCAAATCTGTCCGCTCTATAAGTGGTGCTGCCAGGGAGTGCTGTGGAGGGGTCCGGGACCTTCTTTGACAGCCTGGTCTCAGTGAGGGCTAGCACATCCAGTTCATGCAGCTGCATCCAGCATTGAAGCTGTGCTGTTTTTTTGGGTAGGCTGCTGATATTCGTTGAAGCAATACTTAGCCCATGGCGAGAGGTGCCCGGACTGACTGAGGTGGGGCCTGGATTAAGGTGTACATTGCCTGACATTAGAAGCAGCTGAGCGAAGATTCTGAGGAGTGCCAGTGTTCTCTGGTGATGTAGGTATGGTGCTTTTTTTCTTGGGTACTGCCAGTGTAGGGGGTGGCCAGGGAGATGAGGGTAGGCTAGGAGAGGAATGCAATGGGACATGGGAGGTGGTACTGAGAGGAGATGGGTGGGCGATGATTAGGGGGTGCAGTGGAGCTTCCGTGCCAGGGAGAGTAGGTGGGAGCCTGTGTTGTGTCATGGGGGGCCAGCAGAGTGAGCCATGGGCGAGTGACTGCGGTATCCCAGGGTGAGGATGATAGAGGCAAGTAGTGTGATAAGCATTCTAATGCTGGCATGCCACTGTCAGGGGAGATGCAAGGAATTTGTGAGGCAGCAGGGAACTGTGTGTGAGGGTACAGGGGTGAGGCAATTAGGGAAGAGTGGGGAGGAAAGATAGGATGACAGGAGTGAGGTTATTGGGGGAGAGTGGGAAGAGAGGTTGAAGGGATAGACACTGAGGACATATACAGGATAATGATAAAGGGAATCAGTGAAGGGGATGGGGACAATGCTGCCTCTGGTGGTGAGGTGTTATAAGCTGCTAATGGTAAAGTGGGCTGATTGGTTCAGGAGCAGCCTCAGTTCTATTGGTTCTTGGTTCATTTCTAACTGTATATAAGGTGTGTTGACCAAAGGGTGGTGGTGGGGGGCATTGGGAGCTGGCCTTTACCGTCAGTGAGGCAAAACAGTGATTGAAACTAAACTGCACCACAGTCCTGTGTTGGCTTTCTGAGCTGCATTCCGTACCTGCTTCAGTTCGGGGTGGGGAGGTGTCAGGACTCTGGCCCTCGTGACCAGCAGACCCTCGCTAGGATCCGATCCTTATTCAGTGGGGCTGTGGAGAAGCAGGTAAGGGTTATTTATGCAGCGTTACAGGGGCTTTTATTCAAGGAAACAATTTTAGTATGCAAAGGCAGGGTGGTTCAGTTACAGGCTATCGGGACATGGACACCCAGGAGACAACCAAGGCAGTTTCTTTGGCTTCTTAATTAACAGTTGCAAAGGCTGGGGATATTTAAACAAGTCGGCTTTTTACACAAAATAAGGCAGTTTCTTTTCCAATCCTTATTCAGTGGGGCTGCTTCAGTTCGGGGTGGGGTGGGAGGGTGTCAGGACTATGGCCCTCATGACGGCGGACCTCGCTAGGATCTGATCCTTATTCAGTGGGGCTGCTTCAGTTTGGGGGTGGGGGAGGGCATCAGGACTCTGGCCCTTGTGACCGGTGGACCCTTGCTAGGATCTGATTCTTATTCAGTGGAGCTGCTTCAGTTTGGGGGTTGGGGGAGGGCATCAGGACTCTGGCCCTCATAACCAGCAGACCCTCACTAGGATCCGATCCTTAAGGGGGGTCAACTCTTTACTGAGCCAGTTTATATTGAAATCCCCTGTATTGATGAGTTCACTGTCTTTTTCAAGATTAGATAAGGCATCCATGACTTTGGTAAGACATTCATTGGCCTTTCTGGGAGGAGGTAGACTGAGGCTAAAACAAGGTTTGCTGTGCTGGTCAAACAGGAGTTTGATTACAAGAAGTTTGTGGTCATCTGCTCCTCCAGTTAAGGGAAGTACGATCCCTTGGAGTGTGTCCTTGATATAAAGAAGACTTAGGGCTCCCTCTGCACTAACAGTGACAGCAGAGTGGAGCAAACAGGGTGATGCCCAGCCAGTTGCAAGCTCTGAAGTACTCAGACCCCTAGCCCAGGCCATTCACAACAGATTGGTAGTGTCACTTAAATGGACAGGTGTGGAAGCACATCACGGCACTCTCACGCAGATCAATAGGATCACCAAATAACCATGGATTTATTGTTTCCAGTGGATGTCTGCCTTCAGTGGGCATTGCTGGAGCCCTGGAAGACACTTAACGTAAACCCCAAATTGGTGGGGGCTACACTCTCCTCTGCCTAGGAAACTTGGCATCTGCGTCAAGCCTATACACAAAGAACAGTTTTACTTAGTATAATACTATTTTCACTATATACAGGTTGCAACCATAAATCACTATATACATTACTGCGTAGTTTCATCATCAATATTTATAATAAAGCATGTTTTACTGGTAAATGGCATTCCTACAAGCAATGGTATTAACCAAACAGTTGCATTTTCCTTTTAACATTTTGTTTTTTTATTTCCATACTGTCTCAGTTGGTTATTCATTACATTCTCCCTTGAAATTCTCTCATATCAAGACCCAAGTGGCTGGTGACCTGAACCTATCAGCTAGCTTTGGGCACTCTGTAAAAATGACCCTGTGTATGTTGGTTGGAGGGTTTTATCACTAACTTAGAAGCTGCAGTGAATCCTAACTTAGGAAGGGAGTTAGCTGTCATGTACATCCCTTTATGGACCACATTCATAGGAACGTCTACAGGCTTTCCTGGGGAATCATACGTAAGGTGTACTACAGGTTTAAAAACTCTTTCTGATCTTCTAGGCGTAGGGGGCACAGGCACAATCCTTTCAACTTCGGCATTCAGATTTATGATTCCTAGCTCATTGTCCACCAACAAAGCAGCTTCTGCAGGAAGGGGCACCTCTGCACTCTCTGTTTGTTCAGAGTTGGGAGTGTCACTTGTATTTGTAGTAGCACTTGCATTTTCTTGTCCTAAAGACTTCAGATTATCTGCAAGGAGTATTTCAACAAAATTTGAGTAATTTAGCAGACTGCTAGCACTCTCAGGATTAGCAATACTGGTCAACATGAGGTCAGGTTCACTAGGCCCAGATAGTTCAGCTTCAAATAAAGATTCACCAGTGGGGTCCTCGCTTTCTTGGTCAGAACTAGCTATTTCAATTTCAGACAGTTCCACAAGTCATAAAGAGTTAGCTACTTCTGAAGTCACAGTTTGTACCTCATTTTCAGGTGGCACAGGGGTAGTTGAGAGAGCTAGCTTGCCAGATAGTTCTGAATCTTCAGCATTATTTCCAACATTACAAGCAGGAATCCCCTGAAACGGATGAGTCAACTCAAAGGAAGGGTAATACACAGACCCATATTCACTCTCATCAGACTCAGAATCAACATTATTAATGACAGCATTACTTGTTGAAAGCATGGCTGCTGCTAGGCAAGAGGCTGGTCTGACTGTTTTTCGAGAGGCAGATCTGGTAACAGGCCCAGCTGGCGTATCACTTTGTGGTACTGTATCTAGTATAATTTGCCCAATTGGAAGATGGTGATTCCGATGGATGGCCTTTACAGACCTGGAATCTCCTTCTGGCCATACTTTATAGACTGGAAGATCATCCAACTTGCTTATGACTATATAGGGAGTGTGACTCCAATGGTCAGCTATCTTGTATTTTCTGTGCAAGCCCATATTTCTCATCAAGACATGATCTCCAGGTTGCAGCTCTTGAGCTTTGACTCTTTCATCATGCATTACTTTATTTGCTAGGTTTTTCTTGGCAGCCATAGTGTGAACTAACTGGTAGGCGTGACTGAGTTGTGCTTTGAGTTTGTGAACATATTGCAAATAGTTGTCAGCCTGAATTCCATCTGGGGACACTCCAAAGCAAATATCTACAGGTAAGTGTGGTTCCCAACCAAACATCAGTTTATACGGTGAAAAACCTGTTGCATCATTGCAGGTGGAATTATAAGCATGTACCAAGGTACTTATTTGTTGGCTTCACCTTGGCTTGTCCTTTGGGTGAAGGGTATCTAACATGTCAGTAATGTCTGATTGAACCTTTCAGGTTGCGGATCTCCTTGCATGTGATAAGGAGTGGTCCTTGACTTTCTCACACCCAGAGTGATAGCATTTCCTTGATTAAACGGCTTTCAAAGTCCCTTCCTTGTTTGAAATGGATCTGCTTTGGGGCACCATAGTGGATAAATAATTTTTAAACAAGCACCTTGGCTACTGTGCCTGCTTTCTCGACCTTTGTTGGATAGGCCTGTGCATAACGAGTGAAGTGGTCTGTTCCAACACGTATATTTCCAATGTTTTGGGCATTGGGCTCTAGACTTAAAAAGTCAATACATACAAGTTCCATGGGTGCACTAGTGGCGATGTTAACCAAAGGTGCTGCTTTTTCTGGTTGGGCCTTTCTTTGGAGGCATTGGCTGCAAGTTTTGATATCTTGATTCACATTTGCATTCATTTTGGGCCAGTAGAAATGGGCTCTAGCTATGTCGGCTGTCCTTTCACTGCCCAAATGTCCTATCTGATCATAGAGTGCTCTTAGGACTACTGCGTTTAAACTTGGAAGGCAACACCAGTTGCTTTTTAGTAACTTTGCCTTGTTCATCTGTGACTTCTCTGTAGAGTAGTTTATCTTGCAGTTTAAGTCTAGGCCTCTCTCTGAACAGAAAAGCAGTTCTTTGATCACTGGCCCATAGTTTAGAAACATATTTTCCGTTGTTTATGGCATTCAGCGCAAGTTTGATCATAGGATCATGATACTGTTCCCTTTGAATGTCTGCTGGAGTGAGTTGAGGCAGTGTGCTCCGATCCAAGGCTGCAAAGTTGCAGTAAGCTACAGAAACCCAAATATCTGGAGGCCCCAAACAATCAACTAGGCAGTTCACAGTAGCAGCAGATGGGTGTTCATCCCAGTCAAACTTTTGGCACAGGACCCTTATGGATTGTTCTGACATTCTCACCCACTTAGGATTTGAAGCAGGCCTTCTAGATAGAGCATCGGTGTCAATGTGATTGAGGCCTGAACAGTACTCACCAAATAATCATACGTTGAGAGAGCTGACAACCACCTGCCCGAGTGGCATCTAATTTGCCTGAGGTTTGGACATCTGGCAGTTGTTATTGTTTGTTTTACCAGGCTTTTGGCACCATATAAAAATATTCATGAAACTGGTCCACTATCACCCATTTCAAAGTGAGGCATTCAAGTTTGCACACAGGATAGTTTTCTGAGATGGGATCAAGCTTGGGTGAATTACCTTTGCATAATCTTTAACAAACTGCCGATAATACCTGCAAAAACCTAGGAATCTTTGAAGTTCTTTAAGGTTGATAGGCCTTGGCCAAATAGTTAAGGCTTCTACTTTGCTCGGATCTGGCTGGATGCCTTCAGAAGATACCATGTGGCCCACATACTTTACAGTGTTGAAAAAACTGGCACTTGTCAATGGATAGTTTTAATCCAAATTCTTCTAACTGGTCCAAGACCTTGAACAGATGAGCCTCATGCTCCTTGAGTGTTTTGCCAACTACGATGACATCATCCAAATAAACTAGGCATTCAAGGAGGTTCATGTCTCCTATGGCTCACTCCATTAATCTCTGGAAGGTTGCTGGCACTCCAGATATGCCTTGGGGCATGTGCAGGAATTCATATAAGCCTTAGGGACAAATAAAGGCATTTTTTTCTCGATCTTCTGGCACCATTGGGATTTGGTAGTACCCGCTTCTGAGGTCTAAGACACAAAACCACTGGCTTCCATTAAGACAGTCAAGGGCATCCTGCATGCAGGGCATCATAAACTGATCCAGTACGGTCCTTCTGTTAAGTGTTCTGTAATCTACGCACATTCTTACTGAGCAATTTTTTTATTTTGAACCACCACAATGGGGATGCATACTGCAGGATTCCTGGATGATTCCTGCTGCTAACATCTCTTGAGGTGGCGTTGAACATCATCAATGTCCATGGGTGCCACTCTGTGACCTTTCTCGGAATGCCTCTCGTCATGGAGCCTGATATGGTGCTCAGCACCTGTGACACATCTGACATCCCATTTCTTTAATGAGAATACTTTACTTCACTTTGCTAGCTTACAGCTGACTTTATTTTTCCACTCCTTGGGAATAGGTGATTATCCAAAATTGAACATGTCTGGAGTTACTTCACCATCCTCCTCTGTATGACACTTGCTTGGTAACACAGTGGTATCTGTGCAATATACCTTAGCCAGGGTACAGTCCGAGTGACTTCAATGTCTCTGTCAGTTACACTGCAAAGTTGCACTACTATTCTCTTAGCATAGGCATTGGCTCTGACAGGTAGCACACTGGGTTTAACTAGGAGTCAATCAGGCAGCTTTCCCTCCTCTGGGGCATCTAGCATAAGAATCTTGTTTGTTACATCCTTCTGCATACGCACTTTGCCACTGACACTGCACTGTGCATTGGGTGGCAAGACAAGAGGTGCTGGATCCTTTTTCCAAACAATTGCCACTGGCTCATCCTTGTCAATCTCTTTGGCCTGCATTTGCATATTGTACGCTTTACGCACCATTGCATAAATGTGTAAAGCTCATCCAGTTTTCTGGGCTTGTCTCTCCTGACACATCTGGGCCACGGTGGGACAAATAGGGTTGCCAGGTCACCAAATGCGACCTGGCTAATCATTCTAGCCACTAGATTTCTGTAAAAACTCACCATTCTGGTGAGTAGTAAGCTACACCTCTGGCGCAGTCATGCACAGTAGCTCAGCATTCTTGTCAATGAATTTTGAGCCGAGCTGCCGTCATCTTGCATGTGCAGGATCGAGACTCCTTGAGAAGTGCGTGGCCATGAGAGAAGGCGTGGTGGTATGGATACTAGCCTGGGAGCCGTGGGGAGATCCATCAGTCTGGCACCTCACCACCAGCGAGTCTGTGCAGAGGACACCAGCGATATCACGAGGTGAGCAGTTGGATGCTCACATGGGAGGTGGGACTCATGGGAGCCACATTATCAGTGAAAGCTCACCAATGCCATTCTGATTTCAGGTGGTGAGAGAGACTGGAGTGAGCTCAGTGAGAGCATAACTTTGCTCTGTGTGTGTGTGATATTAGCGATCAAACAGTCACTGCATCAAAAGCCCTTTAAGGGCTCAGTGAATAAAGCTACACTATAGTGGTTGTTTAGTAGTCCAACTCCTGATCTAGGTATTTTCCAACTCTACAGACAGTTTAATTTCAACTGGCGATGGCGTGCTGAATGGGGAGGGCCAGTTAGTGAGAGACTACTAAATGCTTGGTTGTCCTGTTGTTGGGAAGCTCTGAATTGCTGCAAAGGGAAAATTGGGCAATTAATCTAAATAAAACATTTGCTCAGCTGCTAGCACATTAGTCACCACTGTGCTGACTGGTCTGACGACTGGGGGGACAGAGATCCTGCTTTGTGGTACAGGGAGCTGTCTCTGATTGACTTTAGTCCTGCTGTGCAGTGGAAAATTGTTAATAAAAATATTACTGGCAGAGCAGTTTCTGCAGTCGCTTGTCTGAGAGGCTTGGATGATGTGCCACTGCTGAAGTAAGGGGAAGGGGAGCTGATTTGTTTGCTGTGGGGGGCTGTCTGCAATCAAAATCTGAGGGGGAAAATCCATGTTTTAGTGTGCATAATAAAATCGAAGCAAATATAGTATTCAGAGTTGAGACTACTGCATTACTGAGTCCAGACAATAGGCACAGGGGCAAGAAAACTGTATTTTGCACATTTGATGTGGCAAAGTTAACTTAAAGTAGGGTGCTGACTGAAGAAGGGACCTCAAGTTGCTTGACGGTCCAGGTGGGAGGCAAAGCTACTTATCTGGTGCCACAGCCACAGTCTATTTGGGCATCTCGTCCTGTGATTTTGTCAGGCTTTTGGGTGGGACTGGGACCACTGACAGAACAAAAAAAAAATAAAAAAATACAAGCTTGCTACAAAGTCCGGACTACCACTTGTGTGCATATTATTGGCAAAGTCTGTTTTGACAGTCCACCTGTCTCGTCATCCAATGTTGTAGTGGTTGTGTGTTTTCGGGATGGGGTTGTGGGGATCAAACAAAAATAAAAAATTAAAGCTTGCCACAATTAATGAAAAGTCCATACTAGTACTACCTGTGTGCATATTATTGACTGTATCTCTTGTTGTTTGGCTGTCCACCTGTTTCGTCCAGTCCTCTTGAGGTTGTGTCAAGCTTTTTTGGCGGAGCCAAAGCAAGCAAACAAAAAATTAGAGCCTGCCACAATTAAAGAAAAGCCCATACTAGTACTACCTGTGTGCATATTAGTGACAGCATCTCTGGTTTTGTACTCAAACATCAGTCCATCAGTCTTGCATCCAGTCCTCCTGTGGTTGTGTCAGGCTTTCTGTGGAGCCGGGGGGAAGGAGATCCAAAAACTGTCTGCTGCTGCGCTGCCTTCACCAACCACCACTCATTCTTTTTCATCCTGTTTTGGGGTTGGAGTAATAAAAAATGTCTGAAAATAGAAACAAAAACAACAAATAAATTTGTTTTCCTTTGGCTTTATTAAACCTGGTCTCTCTGCTGTGGAAGAATTACATAACAAAACCATTCAAGTCATCAGTGACACTGACAGTAACCTTATTGTTGATGCTGCTGATGAGGAGGAACTTGTGAATGTAAATACTCCTGTTGCTAACGCTGCTGCTGCTGCTGCTGCTGTTTCTTCTTCTGTTTCTGTATCAGAGGGAAGGGGCAGCCAGGGTGACGGTCATGACCATATTGACAGACCATCGGTAATGGTTACTGATGTTCAGGTTCATAGTGTTTTCACTACTTCCAGTAGTGTTGCCGTTGCAGGTAGTTCATCTTCCTCCAGCTCTCTTCCCAGAATAAATCCTACCAACAGGAACAAGCATTTGTCAATGCCGAATGTTTGCTTGCTGGCATTGGCAGTGGTAGGGTAGAAGTTACAGAGCTGTAATAGGAATGGCAGTGAAGTATTGAACTGAAACCAACCCATCACCACCCTGCAGATAGTGACAGGCATTGGGGTGTGCCTTTGGGTTGTCAGGCATAACGCCACGCCATTTCACCACACCCACCCTGCAGACATTGACAAGTGTCACGGTGTGCCTTGGGTCTTTGGCCCTTATGCGCACCCCATTCCGTTAGAAAATATGGTGAGATGGGTGAGATATAGGAGAATGGGGTGAACTTTGGGGCCAAAGAGTCCAAGGCATACCTCGATGCCTCTCACTGGCTGCAGGGTATGGAATGGTATAAGCATTACAGGCAAGAATCCCAAGTCACACCCCTGATGCCTGTCATTCTCTTCAGGGTTGGGCATTATGGTTGGAAACCCTAATACCTCAGGCATTCGTTGGTATTTTCACTCCAAATTTTCAACATGTTTGTTTTGTGACCCCACCTCATGAACAGGGGGAATATCAGTTTGTTGGCAAGCTGCTTATGCACAGCGACTTCTGACATTTGCCTCACAGATGCAAAAACATTCGAACAGGATATAAAAAATGACAGCTGTACTGTTCATGGGGAGGTGTAAAAATGGCAATGTTGCAAATCTACGCAAAAAATATTTAAAAATGGTGAAGTGACGACGTACATAGAAACTGTGCAACGCACACCCGTAATATAATTAGGTTGGGGATTTTTTACAGCAGATTGTCAACTCAGGCATTTTGGTGCCTCCGATCATGAACAGTGTCACAGTGATTTTCTTTATCTGTCCTGAACAATGATTTCCCACAGCGACCACGCATCTCTGCACTGAAAATGTGAAAACACACTTCGGCCATGTTGTTAAAAATGACAGCTGTACTGTTCATAAGGAAGTGTGGAAAAATGCCACTGGTGAAAATGTGGACTGAAAATATTACAAAGTCATGAACTTACGAGGGTGTGTGGAAACTGTGCAATGCTCACTCGTAACACAGTCATTTTATGGGCTTTTGTCACCAAATTTTCAACATAGCCATTTTAAGACCTCTGCTCACGAATAGTGTAACTGTGATTTTCTTAATCTGTCCCAAACATTGCTTTTCGCACACCAACAGCACCATTCAATAGCGTAATGAAAACACGACGTTGACATATGAAAATGGCAGCTGTACTGTTCCATAGGAAGTGTAATAAAATGGCAATGTTGAAAGTCTGGAGTGAAAATACTAAATTCGCAAACTTACGAGCATGACATAGGAACTGCATAGCCTTGCGCTCATAAAACAGTCATTTTCAGAATTTTTTCACCAAATTTTCAACATAGCCATTTCAAGACCTCTACTCATGAACAGTGTCTGTGATTTTCTTAATGTGTCCCATACATTGATTTCAGCACATCGACTGCGCCATTATGCGCTACATGGTGGAAACACATTTTAGCCAAGATGTGAAAAATGACAGCTGTACTGCTCATGGGAGTGTGGTAAAATGGCAATGTTGAAAATCTGGAGTGAAAATATTGAAAATTCGTGAACTTACGAGCGCGCGTAGGAACTGCGCAACGCACGCTCGTAAAACAGTCATTTTTAGGAATTTTTTCACCAAATTTTCAACATAGCCATTTTAAGACCTCTGTTCATGAACAGTGTCAGTGTGATTTTCTTAATGTGTCCTGTACATTGATTTCGCACACAGA
This sequence comes from Neoceratodus forsteri, assembly GCA_016271365.2. Classification (NCBI taxonomy): domain Eukaryota; kingdom Metazoa; phylum Chordata; order Ceratodontiformes; family Ceratodontidae; genus Neoceratodus; species Neoceratodus forsteri. The sequence goes on along the minus strand of JADMNL010000024.1, from coordinate 69,937,016 downwards.
GTGCGCCATTGTGCGCTACATGGGCGGAAACACATTTGGGGTGAGATGTGAAAAATGACAGCTGTACTGTTCATAAGAAGGTATGATAAAATGGCAACATTGAAAATCTGGAATGAAAATATTGAAAATTCACGAACTAACGAAATTATGCGTAGGAACTGCGCATATATAAAACAGTCATTTAGGAATTTTCCACCAAATTTTCAAAATAGTCTTTTGAGGCCCACCTCATGAACACTGGCAGTGTCATTTCATTAATCATTCGAAATGTGATTTAGCACAGTTGGCTGCGAAATCACCCTTCAGGCCCGAGTAACACCATGACAGTGCAAGAATTTATGAGGAGGGGTCCCAAAAACCCCATGTTGAAAATTTGGTGCAAAAATTCCAAAAAATGCCTGAGATATGCAATAAAGTTGAAAAACCCCTATCTAGCCCATTATACAGCTTACCGGCATTTCCTCAGTTCGCGGTTGGCTTTGAAGAGTGCAGACGTGTTCCCGGTCCACCGAAGATCATCACGCCATGCTCCGGAGGTAAGTGTGGGGTGAGGGGGTGTGGGGAGGCAGGGTGCGCAGTGGGTGGAGTGCGGGTTGTGGGAGGGGCTGGGACACTGCGTGGGACCATTTTGCTTTTCAGGGTTTTTAAAAAGACAGCGGGCGTTTTCCATGGGGTGGGCTCCCAGGCGTGGCACAAAGAATGGCTGGGGGCGTGAAGCCAGCGGGATTGGGCACCCCGACCATAGCATCAGTTGCCACGCTGGGGTAAGAGCTCTGGCGTGGCGCCAATACTTCGGAGGGACAGTGGAGCCGGCGGGATTGGGCACCCCGTCGGCTATACAATAACACCCGCTGGGGTGGGCACCCAGCGTGGCATTTAAACTTTGTGGGGGCGCAGCACAGCCGATGGGGTGGGCACCCGTCGGCTATAGAGTGTGTGCATGGGGGGCAGCACGCAGTATGCATATGTGTGTGTGTGTGTGTGTGTGTGTGTGTTGTGTGAAGGGGAGCTGCGCATGGGCAGGCGATATCTTATCGCTGCTCACTGAGCATAACTCCCCTTTCAACTGTATGCCACTGCATTCTGGAGCTTGTCATAGACAGCTCCAGCATGCATTGGCGGACAGGGGCCGCGCCTGCCAACACACTGACTGAATTGGAAGAGGGGGTGACACACCTCCGAAAACTCGGATGATGGCACTATGTTTCTTGCACATGCGTGCAAGCAAGCATAAAAATGACTCAGTGAAATGCAAATACAGGGTTGAATGGTCATGGGAATTTGACTGGCTTCAGTATGAGAAGCAAAGCAACACTATGAGTTACAAGGTGTGTAGGAAGCAACCCCATCTGGCAGATCATACATCTGTGTTTTTTGTTGGTAGCAGCACTTTTAAAATGGAGTCTATAAAAATTCATGATGCAAACAGTTCCCATGTAAAATGCATTCTGGCTGAAAGTGCTCAAAGGGCACCTGAATCCACACCTATGGCTTTTGGTTTTCAAAAGATGAATGTTGCAATGAGGGAATCCATGCGGTGTCTTTTTAATGTTGCCTACTTTCTGATATCAAGGGATAGGCCATTTCAGGACTTTCCTTTTCATACCTCACTGTTACGCAAATGTAATATAAAAGTGATTGAACAATACACAAATCACAAGAGGTGCAGTGAGTTTGTGCATCATATTGCAGCAGTAATAAGCACAAACACAACTGAAGAGATAAAAAAATCTGCTGTTGGGCTGTTAATGAGACGGAAGCACTGACAGAAGTGTGAGGGAATTTGTGAATGTGTTTATCAGTTATGTTGGTGAAGATGGTACTCAAATACCTCCTTTATTGGTACCGAGCTACTAGGGAAAGCAGATGTCGATGGATACATTGCAGCATTAGATTCACTCTTTAACAAACTTAACATCCCCTTATGAAAACTCTTCCATGAATTTCTGGGATGGCCACTGATGGTGCATCAGTCATGCGGATCAGCGATGGTGGAGCCACGGCAAAGTTACAAAAACAGTATCCTGCCTTGGTTAATTCCACACACTGCATTGTACATATTTTACAACTGGCCATTCTAGATGTCCAAAAACACATGCCAGAGTTCAAGAAAATGAAAATGGCTTGCTGGCCTGTATTCATTTATCATTCTTCTCACCAAAGAATGAAAGCGGAGGAGGCTGCTAACACCCTTTTATTGAATTGAAAAAATGGTCAGCATTTTCACAGTGCGCTGGGTCAGTTTGCACCACAGTGCTGTGTCAGCTCTTCTCCACAACATACGGCAATAACTGCACACTTAGAGAATACTGCAACACAGCACAGTGGGACTCCTGATGCAGAAAGCGCTAAAGGACATTTGAACTTTGTAAAAAACAAAAACAAAATGTGGTTCTTGGCCTTTCAGAGATTATCTATCTATCTATTCTTGGAAGGGTTTCTCAAAATTTCCAAAAGAGGTCTTCTTCTTACTCGAAGTACAGCCATGAGTGGAGAGGTGCATTCTGAGCTTATCGAGGCTGAAGACCAATGCGGCCCTGCTGAGGCACAGTTTTAGAGTATGCAAGTTCGGAGGGCAGTCTCCTTACTGGTGGTATGGATGGCAGCAGCACTCCTCTAGCTCTTACACCAGGCATGACTGAAAATGCTAGTGATGTACATAAAATAGGAATAAAAGGCAAAAAAAAAAAACAGGCAGGCCACTGTTTCAGACCAAACAGCCAAGAGATTGTTTCCAGTGAAAATGCCTGTAAACTGATCAAGAAGAAAGTATGACGACAGTGTGGTTGGATTCTTACGTGACAGATTTGAGCCCATGTGGCAGTCGGAAGACTACAAACGATTTTCAGTATTTGACACAACTGTTTGGCTTTCTCCTGATGACTCTCTCTTTCTAAATTTTGGTCAGGAATCCATCACAGGGCTTTGCCACAGGTACTTGCCATTCCTGAAAAAGCAATACGGTTCAGGGCAACTTTTATCTGATCCAGAGCTGGATGCCGAACTTGAAAGAGAAATTACACAAAAACTTTTGGAAGAGTGGCAAGCTTTCAAAATGCTGTAAAAAATTGAAATACAGAGCATGCATTAAGAAAGGTTCACCAAAATTTAGAGAGATTTGGTTTGTTACGGTTGTTGATCACAAGTTTTCAGGTAATGCCAGTTAGTACAGCTAAGCTTACGTAAAGGGATTTAGTGCTCATAATAAGATTAAAACAATATCTCATAGCAATCTTATTGATAGCACTATGGATGAATTGCTGATGATCAGTTTAAATGGACCAACAATAGCAGACTTTAATCCAGACCCATCAGTTGATCACTGGTACTCATCAACACCAGGATATTGGCATCTTTCTGGGCATAAAGTCACACATCCAGAATCAGATGTAATGGACTTGGAAGCGGAAACAGATGAGGAGTCGGAGGAGTTGAGTTGAAAGTGGAGACACAGTGGTTGCATTGGAGTGGGAGGTGGACCAATTTTGAAGAAGACAGTAACAGCAATAGAAATAATGTTAGCAATGTGTCAGCCATCGTTTTAGGAAGCATTTAAAATTTATTTTCTGCCCTTGCCCTCAAAATTTAATTTTGGTGACCCTACAGTGGTGGATGGTAACAGCACAGCAGCAGTGCAGGCCTGGCCACGTCATGAAAAAAAATAAGTCACAAAAAAAGTACCCCCCCAAAAGAAAAAGAACACACAAGACAATAAGAGAACCACAACATCTGAAAGTGTTATTACTTTATTTAAAAAAAAAAAGTGTACACTTATAGCACTAGGACTTGTTTTCACTTGTAAATCAGCAGGTTCTGGTCAGTCAGACCCCAGTCCAGTCACGGTGTTTCTCTGCCAGTCCCGTCTTCAGTCGTTATCCTCTTGGTGATTTCCGTCTCATTTTCTCATAATTGTGCCGCCCTTCCCTTTTCAGATTCGGTTATGGAGGTGTTTCTCTGATGGTCCCATCTTCAGTAGCTCCTCTGTAGTGACTGGTGATTTAATTCTCATTTTCTCATAGTTGTGAGTGCCACCCTTGCTTCCCTTTTTGCATTAGACAAGCAGGACTTTCAATTTGTACTTTATAAATTCTCCCTCCTGTGTATACTTGATGCTGTTCTGGCAGGCTAATTCTCATCAGAATCTCTGGTAAAGACATTCCCAGATGTAGGTTAATAAACAATTCGTCATCTGAAAGGCAGGTTAAAAAATGGCTACCATATTTTATAGTCTAGCGTCCATAAACAAATTGGCCACCTAAAATAAATTTTGGCCACCAGATTTTGAGGTATGGTGGCCAAACTGGCCACCAGATCAAAAAGTGATTTGTCCCTCCCTGATATGGGCTAATCGGATAAACATGTGCATTAGTGCTGATCAGTAAAGGGATCCCATCATATAAGCCAGTTGGTGGGCAGACCAAGGCCAGGGTCTCCATGGGCTCATCCACGTCAGTCGCAGTAGAAGGAAAAGATAGCCATACTCATAAGAAACCAAGGTAAGGGTAGGATTTATCGTTCAAACCCCATACATGCAGCCCATCTAGGGGTTGTAGGGGGCGGTCAGACAAGTGCTGGTCACACCAATCTTTAAATATTATAGTGACCTGAGATCCGCTGTCTAGTATAGCTTGGGCCGGGATACCGTCAGTGTGTGCCGTGGTCTCCATAGAATGGCCTACCATCATCAACAAGTCTGGAAGAGCAGCCTTGGCAGGTCTCTGTACAGTGGCCTTACATGAAAAAGACTGTGGTCCATTCTGTGGCCTTATATTACTTTGCCGAACCTGGTTAAACAGTTTGGCAGTTACTCTATGCAGATCCTCAGGAGCACGGCAAGATTTTTTAGTGTGCCCATCTTCTCCACACCAGTAACAGAATACTTGAGTTCTGGGCTCAAAAAATCGAGCAGGGTCTTCTCTGGGTTTGCGGTTGTCAGAGGGTGCAGGCTGGTACTTTTCTTTAGGTCTAGACTCAAATTCAGTTCCACCATACTTTCTTCAAGGCACTGATTGACAGGATGAGTGAATGAGATCTCTCACCATAGCTCGTCACGCTCTCATTTCTTCTGTTACATCACAGCCTGATCTGTTTTCAGTAACTTGGGCACTGGCCCCTTTTACAGCAGGCTGATCCTCATGGGTGGCCTCAGCATTGGAAGCGCAGGTGATGTGGCTTTTCACTATTTCTGCAGTGTTCTGGGTGCTAGCTCGCAGCTCTTCCAGTTCTTTTAACAAGTCACTAATCTGTTGAGAACAGGGCCGGATTTACCACAATACCAAGTATGCCTGTGCATAGGGCCCAACATTTGCGGGGGCCCGTTCCATTCTAACTGTTTATTTTTTTGTTTTATTATTACTATTTTTTTTTGCGATCATTCACGGACTCAAGTCAACAAATGAGATATTTGGGGGGGGTGGGTCGGACTTGGTCAGTAAGTGTGCACTGCTGCTCAGTTTAAAAAAAGGCGCAGAATGTGGTCGGCTGCTGGCTGCCTGCTGCGCACGTCTGCTGCCTGCAACTTACTGTACTCTGCCCAGTGACAAGTGCTAGCTACCCCGACTGGATTCGAGTAGTATCTGACCTGATCACTCATAGGCAAGGCCCCTGGAATTCTGTGATTCTACGGTTGCGGAATTTTCTGCAGAATTTGCATCATGCCACAGAATTCATATGGTGCTGCGGAATTAATTGCTTTTGGTGAATTTTCATTCAAATATACAGTTTTTCCATAGTGCCAGGCTCCCATATCCATCTTGTTTATCCTGAAGCCCCTCCTCTATGCTTGGCAGGTGATGTCATCTATGATATCACATTATATTTTAGCCAATGGTAGGACTGCATTCTGCCACAGAAATGAATAAATCATGCCGCTGAAATCAGAAAATGCTGCCTCAGAAGCCTAGGAGCCCTGCCACAGAAATCAGAAAATGCTGCCACAGAAGCCTAGGAGCCCTGCCTCAGAAATCAGAAAATTCTGCCGCAGAGCATTAGGGGCTCTGCTCATAGGGCACTCCGGACTCTGGTGATATTGCCATAGTAACTATTACTATGACTATCACCCGACCTATGAGCGATTGCAATATGTAAGCAATTAGCATATCAGTTTTGAAAGGGCGCATGCGCAGTCCATGGAGCGGGATGCGGGAGCAGACTTGATAACATATATGTGGTGCCATTTGTGACTCTGAGCTAAGAGAGACAGAGTACGAGAAAGAGGAGTGAACCAAAGAGCAAATGAGCACACACTGTGTGTTGAGGAGGACAAACTAGCTGCTGCAGCTGCCTTTTTGCTGGCAAACATGGGCGGTGGAGTGGAGGGGACTGGGGAAAGCAGAGCAGCCAGGAGTTGTCAGGACATGCTTCTGCTGCACTTGGAGCATCCGAGCGGCGAGCGGAAGGTGCGCAGGACTGGAATGGGCATTGGGCACTGTCATAGCTTTTATTTTAAATATTCCAATTACTTTTTGAAAGATGGGACAGAGGGCCCACTGGAGAGATGTGCCTGAGGCTGGGTCTGCTGGAGAGAGTGAGTCAGGAGAGTGGCAAATCGACCTCAATTGGATTACATCCGAACCAGATTCCTGGCAAGGAGTTCAATCAGAAGGTGCTGCTTTCTGAGATGGACACCCACATTATCAAGGTATGTTAGTGGGTTGAGTTCAGGCTGGGTCATCATCATTGGCATAGCTCACTGTGATGCACATTGGTGAAGGGAACTTGTTGGGGAACTCTTGTTCCCGCCACACACTGGCTGTAGTGACTTGACCCAGTCTAAATATGGACACTCGGCTTAACTGACCCCCATTCATTGCCGCGTAACACTTACTGCCATTCCCTCAGGCAAACCTTTCAGCATTTTGTCACTGAAATGAAAAGAAGGACATAGACACTAAAAAAAAAATGAGTGACAGTGTGAGACAGTAAAGGACATTGACTGTCATAATGAGGGACACATCCTCAAACTTGAAGATGCAAGCCCAGATCCCTGTGGAAGATATTGTGTTTACCTGTATAAAGTTTATATTGATTATTTAGCATCTTAGACTGTTATCAATTTATGCTTTGAAGTCTTAGTTTTTCGACATATTGTGTGGCTAGCTCCTTTTCCATTAGGGATGAATGAGGGACAGAGCAGTTTCGAGGGGTAAAATGAAGGACATCCTTCGTGATCAGGGACAGTTGAGAGGTATGCCCCCAAGAATCAGCCTCCTGTGTTACATTCCTGTGTGTGGTGTTTCAATGGTGTACTGATTGGGTGCTGTGTGCAGGGTACCATGCATTCACTGATGCACATCGTAGGCAGGCTATAGTGTAGCTACTGCTTCTGGCTGGCTCTTGTCCACCACTGGCACTGGATGATTTATTTATTCATTCTTTGGTAACTGGGTCAGGCCCACTGGGCATAAAGCCCATTTTCAGAGGCAACCCAGGTGCACTGGGGAGGTTAAGTGACTTGCTCAGAGTCTCACAGTATGCAAAATGGAGGTTGTGGGAATTGAACCAAGGTCTGCTGGATGTACCAAGCTCATTCACAGCTTGTTGCTCGAAACCTCTAGGCTATACTGCTGGTCCAATAAAAACTCATTTCCAGATGTATCCTGGGACCGCAGGGAGGCTGAGTGACTTTTTAAGGGTCATACAGCATGCAAGTGAAGGCTGAGAGAATCCAGCTTGGGTCTGGTGGATGTACTAAGCTCATTTACTACTCATTGCTCTAACCTCTAGACTATACTGCCAGCCCTTTGAGAGCAGAGCTACAATGAGAATTTAAAGAAGGAGGAGTTTTCTTTTTAATTTTTGGCTTAATAAAATAATTTATAAATGTTACTGTTCTGTGTGTGTAAAAGTGTTACAGTGTTGGTATTAGAAAGTGTATGCCGAAGACAAACCCCAAAGCTTTCCATTCGTATTTATAACTGGGATGGGGGTAGTGCAATGTTTTCATGAGTTTTGTTACATGCAGTGCATACATGTTCAAGTAAATATTGATTTGAAAATACAAGGTCTAGTTTACTTTACAGTGTAGCAGACTGTTTACAGGGAGACTATACAATTTTATTTCAAGAAGACAGTATCAGTTGTATAAAGGGGCCTGGATATTCAAACTGCGCCAGGCTGTGGCACAAGCATGGGAGCAGCTCAACTTGGCTATGCAGGGGTGTGGCCTGGGCGATATTCAATGGAGCTGCGCTATGGCTCAGTAGCTTTGAATATTGCACCCTGGCCACCCCCACTGTGCATGGAGAAGTGGCACTGCGCCAACGCAAGTGGCCAGAGTGGAGCATGGAGATGCGCTAGCGCAAGTGCCATTGCACCATTCACAGCACCTGCGATATTCAAAAGGGGACATGCAAATGGGGCCATAATTTATGCAAGGTGCACATGGGGCCATTTACATGTCATTATGGCCCTATTTGCATCCCATTAGCATGCAGGTGCACTGATCCCCGACGACTTGCGCCTCGCGCCCTGCCAGGCAGCATCCGTCGGGGACTGACACCCCCTGCAGCCCGATCGCGGGCATTTGTTGAAAGCATAGATCCCCGTCCTATATCCCTGGTGGTCCAGTGGACCGCTCTCTGCCCGATCGCGGGCATATGTATAAAAATATATTCCCCATCCAATATCCCTGGTGGTTCAGTGGACCGCTATGTGCCTGATCGCGGGCATGTGTAATGAAAGACTTCCCCATCCAATATCCCTGGTGGTCCAGTGGACCGATCACTGCCCGATTGCAGGCATCTGTTTAAATCACCCCCCTGGCCAATATCCCTGGTGGTCTAGTGGACCGCACTTTGCCCGATCGTGGGCATCTGTAAAACATAAAAGTCCTATTACCCTGGTGGTCTAGAGTACCCCCTCCCCACCCGCCCACTGAGCCCCCACGCCCGCTCCCCGGTCAGCCCGGGCGGGCGGCAGCACCCACCCGCCTGCCACCCGCCGCCCACCAACTGACAGCTCGGTAGGCTGCATGCCCATTGTTCACAGCGTGAGTTATCGAGTAGAAAGCCTATAACAGACACATTACAGATATGTGTATGATTCATTCACATATCTGGAATGTGTAGTACGGTATGGCATGCAGCCCTACTGAGCTGTCAGTCGGCAGGCGCGCGGGTCGACAGGCGGTGGTGCTGCCGCCTGGCCGGCTGACTGGGGAGCGGGCAGTGGGCTCAGTGGGCGGTGGGGAGGGGGTACCCTAGACCACCAGGGTAATAGGACGCTTTTGTTTTACAGATGCCCGATCTGGCAGAGGTGGTCCACTGGACCACCAGGATATTGGCCGGAGGGGTGATTTAAACTGATGCCCGCAATCTGGCAGCGCCATCGGTCCACTGGACTACCAGGGATATTGGACGGAAGTCTTTCACATGCTCCGTCGGCACATAGCGAACCACTGGACCACAAGGATATAGTAACGGGGCGATTGAACAGATTCTGCTGATCGGCAGCACTCGTCCACTGGACCACCAGGGATATTGGAGGGGTTTATTAAACAGATGCCCATGATGGGGCATGGGGTGCCGCCAGGTGCGGGTAGAATTAGGCCACCATTATGCGGCAGCTGCCTGTTGCGCCCTGCACGCGGCAGCTCACCTGTGGGTGGCCATCATTTGTTCCTATTTTTTTGGCTTAACTTTGTGCAGGCGCAAGTAGGGGTTACGCATGCATGGCTCTGCACATCCCAGGCTGAATATCGGGCTGTGCAGGTTATGCATGGCACGCCCTCCACCTGGGCCTGCACATTACTGATGCGCTCAGCGCGCCGGGATTTGTGTGGTGCACTTTTCCCTTTGAATATCGTGCAGGGTGCATCAGGTTGCATGGCGCAACACTGTTGTGCCATGCGCAACCCTTTGAATATCTGGGCCAGGGTGTGCAACACTTTTCCCTGAAAAATGTAAAATGTTCCCTTTGAAAATGGAGATAAAGGCAGCAGTATTTGTTGGCAAAATATGTCATCATGAGGTTCTTGTTGCCTCAGATATTTTAAAACAGTGTTTAAAAATATAACACATTTTATAATTAATGACTCCGCTGCAATACGTTAAAATATTTAGTTGCTTTATTAGGTTTATGATTGCCTGACAAGGTTCGGCTACGTTACAATCTATGTCAAGATAGCGGGGTGTGGGTGCGGGGGGCCCATGTTTACTGCTGTGCATAGGGCCCATGGCAATGTAAATCCAGCCCTGGTTGAGAATCAAGGGGGATCTCTTTCATTAGGTTTCTCAGCTGCAGGAGCAGTTTTGGCAATGCCAGCATACTAGTCCCAACAATCATCTTTGGTCTCTGCTTCTCGAATTTCTTTCATTAACCAGCAATATGCAGGGGGATTGCCTTTACAATTCTGAAGTTTCAACTTTAGCATGAGCATGCTAGAGTAGCAGGCACACTTGAGAATATGATCTAGCCTCATCCAGTTCAGTTCACTAGTTGGTGTACCACCCTTGTGGTCTGCTCTTTGAAGGGCTCTCTCTAGTCGAGTCACATATGTGGGCAACCGTTCATTTTTCCATTGCTTGGTGGATTTGAATTTCCACATCAAATCTTCCCCTGACTCAGTACTACCAAACATTCCCTCTAATGCAGACAGGTATTTGTTGGTAGAGGGATCCAGGTTTGTGGACCTCAGAAATCGGACTGCTTCAAGTGCAGGACCCCTTAAATTCTCCATAAGCCTCTTTCACTTTTCACCCTCTGAGCATTGCCACTCTTGCACTAACGGGGACACATAGTCCATCCAGGTCTCTAAGTCGTCTTTCCCCACGGGGGTGGGAACAGTGCCTGAAAATAGCCTGAGCCTGCGGTAAGAGTCCAAGTTCATGGAGGGCATTACCATAGGAAACACTGCCTATAGGGATGGTATAGGCAAAGGCGTGGTAGCCGGGGAAGAGTTTGTAGGAGTTGGCACCCCAGGACTCTCTAATGCCCATTTTAAATCTTCAAAGGTCTGCTCCTCAGTTGCTAACGACTCCCCCAACTTCTCTTTCAACCTCTCCACTTTGGGTGACCCCAGGGGAGGATGCTCCACTATGCATGGTAATGACTCTCCAATTCACCTGTGATCCCCAGGGATAATGACTGGGGAACTCTTTCCACGCCACATTGGGCATTGCACTCTATTAAAGACACTATGGTTTGTGCAAATAGATCAGCATTCTGCCCATGTACCGTAACAGAGCCCAAACCCTCAACTTTGTTCACTGTCTCCACTATGTCAGCTTTAGAAGTGCCTAGGGGGATATCCAGTAACATTATAGCATGGTGGGGATCAACTCCTTCTTCCTCACACCACCCCATTAAGCGATGTACAGCCATTTTGTGAGGTGGAATCTCAAGCTTGATCCTAGAAAATGGCTCCATTCTTAATGTTGTGCTAGTTTAGACAAAACTTGCAATTCGCAACTTCGGCCACTAGGGGGCACTAGTCTAAGCAGTGCCTCCACGAAGTAACTCATAGGTAGTGCTATTTCAAGGGTTACTACCCCTGCCTGTCCTTCTAAAACAAGGGTGGGGACCTGAGTTCCAAACAATGAGATGGTGCCTCCACCCAGAGCAAGGTTGGTATGTGGCAGTGTCTAGCCAACATGGTATAGCCCTCTGGGAAGCTATAACCACCCACCAGCCCACTTAGTGACCAAGTACCTTTGCAATGGATACAACCCTTTTCAGCAAGGAACATACGATTAGCAATGAACATTAATTATATGCTCACGCCCCTTGCACTTACCAGCAGGGTCTGGTCTTCTGGCAAACGCCCTGGAGCCCCCTGTAAAGCAGTATCACATGCAAGCATACACTTTCAAATGCTTTTACCCAAGTCACAGTGAAGTTTAACCAGGCAGTAATTTGCTCCTCAGTCTACTTCATTGTGAAACAACAAATTTTATTTATTTATTTATTTATTTTTAAAATCTCTTTTTCCCTACGGTCACAGTCTGGTGGGCCTCTTTTAGGCATCCTGCCAGCTCCTGCCCTGCCTGAAGTCCTCCTACCTGCACCTTCTCTCTCCTTCCTCCTCCTCCTCCTCCTCCGGCCGCAGTCGGCACCCCCCCCGGCTTAACCCCTCCGGGGTGGGGCCGCCCCATCTCTTTGGGCGCACTTAGAGACAGACTCTGACATGGGTGAGGACCCAGGTGGAGGAACCTGGAAGGCCAGGCTGGATGAACCCAGCTTTGGGCATGGGGACAGGTGCCGTCGCCCATCCCCTCAGACCAGGTTTTTCCTTGTTCTGGAGATCCCCCCCCCCACATGTGCACACCCCCGATGCTAGGCGTGGCAACCCTTTCCTGCATCAGGGCACGTGATTACGTGCATCCAAGCATGCTGCAGTACCCCTGGTCTCCACCAGGAGCTGCCAGCATGCCGGGTGATCTCCAACCACCCCGGGGAGGAGAGCAGCCCATCGGTGCTCAATCCTCACCTGCCCCTGCCATCCCCCAGCGCCGCAAGCTCACTCCCGAACCCGGGTCGCTGGCATGGCGCGAGGTGTGGCGTCCAGCACCTCAACCCTCAGCACCACCGGGCCGGCTCACAAATTTGATTTATTGAGGGGATGTGAATAAGGAAGGGGTGCAAATCTGGATAAATGATTGCTAAGCTGGTATTAGCCAGGATATTTTGCGTGCAATTTCTTTAGTCCCTTAAGTACAATCTTACAACTGCTGGGTACCCAGAGTGTGACGCTGGCTAGCCAGAACGGTGCCCGGGGTTGCAGCTGTTGTTGGGGCCCTTGATGGGAAGAAAAGCTGATTAAACATGCACAAACAAAGACCTTGACTAATTGTATCCTCGGCCGGTTGGCCTAGTCCACTGAAACCCTGTAAAACACACTGACTGAAATCAGATGGTAGCACAGAATAATTCAATAGCTTGTTGCAGGGATCTATCATGAGATTCACAGCACCAGTAGGCAGCAGATGACCTGGTGAAATGAAGACCTGTTACAGAGCACTGAAGAGCATGGGGAAGCTGGGCTGACACAACGCACCTCTGCTTCACGGCCTTTCCTCCAGGTGGCTGCAACCTGCAATGCCTTGCTATGCAGGGGCTGGATCCCCAAACTGGTCTCATGCCGAGAAACTGTAACTGGTGCAGGAATAGACGGTTTGGGCCAGGTTTGCATTAGTCCAAGGTCAGATAAAACACTTTTGGCAAAGTCCAGTTCTTTGGCTGGTGAAAGCCACCAGCTGGCTGACAACTTAGCCAAACAAGGCAACTGGCTCCGATGACAAACAGGTCTCTCTGATTAGTAGGCTTCGACCACCTCAAGCATTCAGCACATCAAATGGGAAACAGCATCCACTCATCCACTTCTCAATTCGCTTCAAGCCGGCTCGCTATTACAGCCACTCTGCTGAGCAAACCTTTCAACTCGCAGAAGGCAGTCTCTTGGTGTCCGACTACCAAACTTGGTATCACAGACACGCTGGAGGAAACTAAGCCTTTCCTAGGCCAGAACCTCACAGGCTAGAACAGGGCTCCTCACTCCACTGAGTCTCGGGACAAACTGCTTACAGTTTGAAATCAGTTTCAATTAGTCCAGTTTTCTTGCATTTCAATTGGTCAGGGAAGCTGTCAATCACAATCTTGTACTCCCACTGATTTCTTTAGGCACCAAACCTTAGTGTTCACAGTTTCTCCCACAAGGCACCTGAACTAAGGACCCTTCGAGGCCCCCTGTATCTCAATTGGTCCAAATCTTGGAAGTCCCAGACCAAACATTGTGGCTCCTATTTGGATGCATAAGCTGTAAGAAGGTAGGTTAAAATGGGCACTCTAATTTAAATACAACAGCAAATTAGAAGTAAATATTTACAATACCAGTTAGGGCTTCCTCTGCTGTAACAGCATAGCAGAATGAAGCAAATCGGGGTGCTGCCTGGCAGATCGCAAGCTCTGAAGCACTTGGACCCCTAGCTCATGCCATTCACAGCACACTGGCAGTGTCACTTAAAGGAACAGGCACAGAGGCATATTATGGCACTCTCACACATGTAACCCCCTCTCTGGTGCTGTTCGGGAGAGGGCCACTGCCCCTGCCTTGCTGACCGGACTAAGAGCAAGGGGCCTGTGTTCCCATAGCTGACCTCGGGGGTCCTTTCCCAAAAGTTAACACAAAAATGGTGGTGCCTCCACCAACAGTACATTATAAGTGGGTCTGGATATCTACAGTACAACCCCCTGGGATGTTGTACCAACCCACCTCCCCAACAGTTACCCCAGACATGGGCTTACCAGGATTCAAACCTCCTCCATTCAGTTACCACATTTACCTTTTCATCTCATCAATACACAGGCTCACTAAAATCAGGCTCTGGATTCATTTTCTGCAGTAAAATAATAACTCCAGGGTTTATTTAAAGGAGGGTTTGGGAATGGAGGGTAGAAGAATAGAGTTCAAGTAAGCATTAGTAATAGTTGCATTTCCCCAGAATCACATTCCTTTGATTCAAACCTTTATCAATGCAGCCATCAGTATCTATCTATCTAGCTATATGCTGCAGATACCAAACCCCACAGGTCCCAGTCCATTTCCTCAAAGTCCTGTACCTGGGTACCCAGTTTTAAAGTTGCAGGCCTGGGGTGCAGCTGGTAGCCAGCGTTGGCATGCTTAGCAGATTTAGCTTTAACTTTATACAATTCTCTTGGTTTTCCCTCCAGCCCTAGGGGTATACTTAAGCTATATACAGTCCCCAGGTGCAGGGCAATTCCTGCCATTTAGTCATGGTTCTTCAAAGTCAGTCCTTGGATGGAACAGTTCTCAGGAATCCTGGGGAATGGCCAGCGCGGGCAGAACAGGCATAATTTCTTTACAGGGGTACAGCGGCTGCAGCTTGCTCTTCCTTCATCTCTTGCTCATGGATCTTGCAGCGTGTCCCCTTCAGCCCATTATAGGCCCTAGTGCAGAGTACGTGTGCAAGGCCTACCACCACAGAGGACCCAGACCAGACAGTGGCTTCACAGCCTGGCTCCTCAGTCAGAGAACCCTAGCACTCAGGTATGAGACCTGTGACCCCCTGCAATGCAGACCCCACTCAATGGGGGTTAAAAGTCCCCACCTGGCCCTGGGTGCCAGCAGAAACATTCAGCACATTTCTCTTCTGCTGCTTCTCTCGTCCCTCTCTGTCTTACTGCTACGGTGTGTAGCCACAGCCATCCCTTTCTCTCTAGGCTGTACCTCAGCAGCAGACCACAGACACTTGAACCAGAAAGCACCTATCCATCCTTCTGCTTTCACAGTCTCTCAACATTAACATGGCCACACTATTCGCTCTGGCTCACACATCACCCTCTGCACACACAGTCCCTTTTCTCACTGTGCAGGTAGTGGCAAGTCTCTAACTTGAAGAGATTCACTCTCCTCTTCTTCTCTCAGCCTATTTGTATATCCTTGTTCCTCATTCTCTGTACTCCATCTTTTCCACAGGTTCAGACACAACCTTCGTTCTTTTTCCAGGCTTGAAATGCAACCTTGGTCTTTTCCCCAGGCTTAGACCCAACCTTTGTCCTTTTAATTCAGGCTCAGGACACAACCTTTCCTGCTCTACTTCTTTGGCCTCACCGCTGTGGTGCAACTTCAGAACAAGCATAGATGATTCACAATCTGCAGCTTTCTCTTTATGTTTCCTAGCTGCTTCTTCCTTTCAATCTGCAGCTTTCCTTTCTCTTACAAGCTGCTTCTTTCCTTTTCGATGGGGCAGGCCTCCCTGCCCTGGGGACAAGTGTTGGCAGCCCCAGGCAGGCCCATCTCTCAGCCTCAGTTTCTCCAAGAGCAAGAGCCCCTCCCTCAGGAGGAGCTCTCCCAAAGTGACTCAGTCTCTCACTGTCCCAGACTTTTGGGAGCCCTTTCCCTGCTCCCCATTGGCTGGAGCCACTGTCGTTAGGCAAAATTAATGTGTATGAGGCTCCCTGGATGCCTCCATAGGCTGTTCAAAAAGGTGCCTAGATTTCCCTGGTATCCACCCCGGTCTGTTCACAAGCCCCAGAATCCTCTTGGCTAGCTCTGGCTTGGTGATTGGCTGCTGGTGTCACATGGCTGCAAACGTGGTGGCTGGATGTAAATAGTGTCCCACATTTACACAGTGTTCCATAGTTTTAAACATTCCTGCAGCCCAAAACCTAACTTTTATTATACTTTTTACTCCAGCATTTGGTAGCCACCCTGTGCCCTGCATAGCGACTGCACTCTTTAAGCATTTCATTTATCCCTACTTCAGTAGCTGCTGCGTTACCTTAAGCCCCTAGGCAGCACACATATCCCATCACAGTTTATACAGCGTGCCCACTCAGTTCCCTGGCTGCAGTCCATAACACTTTTATATTTATTTCCCCACAGACTGACAGCCTTCCATTTCTTGCACACGATCTTTATTCATTTGTTCACTTTATCCTTCCCGTCCTAGTACTACCTTTATCCCCAGTGCTAGACAGGACTCTCACCACTTCACAAGTGCTGCCTCATTAATATTCATAGGTGACTTCCTGTAGCTCGAGCATGATTGGCGCTCACAGAAATGGCTCCTTTTCCTCTCTTGCTTCTCTCCACCTAAACTAATATCCCCAGTCCCTCTTTGCCTTTCCTGGGACTGGGACTACCAGGAGACAGACCAAAACTGTCCAAAAATGGCATACGAAAATGCATAGAGCTCGCCGGCACTGAGTGCCCATTCAACAGCTAGTGGCTCCAGAACTCGCTCCTCTGGCCTTTTGCCCAAAAAGGGGGGGCTGGCAGGAGAGGACAAGGACACAGGGAAAACCAGGACTCTGACAAAAAGTATGGGGAACCAAACCCTGGGGAAATTAGCCTTTCTAGGGGCCTTTCAGGTATGCCCCCAACAGGAGGATACACACAGATCAATAGGGTCACCAAATAACCATGGATTTATTGTTTCCAATGCACATCTGCCCAGCAGTGGGCATTGCTGGAGCCCTGGGAGACACTTAAGGTAAGCTCCAAATTGGGGCTACACTTCTGGAACATTAGGAACACCCCTCAAACAGTGCAGCCACTTGATATGCAAATCTCCTCTCCTGTCACTGCATCCTGAGTGGCTAAACTGTGTGGGGGACATTCCCAAGTCCAGGAATGATGCAGCAGGAGTTGATCAAGGAGTGTACAAAACATGTTTTGTGTGTAACACAAGTATGGTAGGTAGTCTGTTTTCACTTTTAAAAGGAAAAAAGGAATCAGAATGAAACTACCAGCTACATCAGAAAATTCTAAGAATGTAGGCAATCATAAATTGTGCTTTTAAACTAGGTCACTTTGAGGCCTAAGGGTGTTGACAGTGTCCCTTCAGAGAAAGTCAGCCAGGCATCATTTGGAACAGACTATTGTTAGTACATTACAAAACACACGCCCTGTGCTCATTTATGAAGAACCCACAACAGAGTCACAAAGCAACATAATCTGCAACTATCTGACTGTCTCAGCACAAAAAGCTCACATTTAGCATGGGAAAGGGACTACAGTTTAACCAGATGCTCAGACGTTAATCTTTGGTTACAGCCAAACCCCTATACACAGTGCAAGCCTAAGGGTATGCCGAGAAGAATATACCTCACAATATACATGACACAGAACATACTTTTGCCATTTGCATTCTTCTCCCAGGAACTTTCAAAGAAGGGTACCGTATACTGCAACAACCATAACAATCTAGTAACATCAGTTGTATAGTATATGGAACTGTTAACCTTGGCCTTCTAGGAGCTGTAGTTGTATTTATGGTATCTATAACATCTCTGCAGCTGTTCTGCCCCCATCCCCATATCAGTCCTCGTGGAAACTGGATGCAGTGGGTCCCGGTAGGTGGTGCAGAGCATTGGGGTTGCCAGTTTCATCTCACCAGCGGAGGGTTTAACTACCGCTTTTCTCCCTCCTCATCTGGGCAAGGATGCATACCATGACATGCATGTGCACAACATTAAGACCTGAACACCTCAATGTCCGTGCCCAGCCATTGATGTGGGCAATCATTTGCGGCATCCCCAGCCTCCGTGATGGAGCAGCTCAGCAGTGGTATGTGCTATCCATCCTCTGTAAAGGGAGCTGGCTTTGGATGCTCAGTCCTTCCTCCCCTGACTGGCCCTGAGTGACTCTGGTCCAATCCTGAAGCTAGGTTGCCAGCATGATGGGAGGTGTGGCACCCAGTGCCTCAACATTCTATTCTACTGGACCACCCAGAAATCCAGGTCTTTAAACAGACAACATTCTGACACATAACATTGCAGTGACACCAGTCTGTATGCTGCTGCTGCAGGCACAAAGCAATCCATTTAGAAGTTCAAACAGAGCTTCCAGAGGCTTCCCATTTCTCTTTGGACTGTGACCCAGTGCCTACCAAAGATGCAGCTACAGTAGCAGGTGCAACTAGTCCATGTGAAATGGGCTTGCAGATATACATGAGGCAGAATTTGACAGCCTTGTGCCATCTGCTGTGAGAGGTCCAATCTATATCTTGAATTCAAATCTATAAAACAGAGTTCAAGGTGCCCCATTCACAGTCACCATCAGGAGGTGCAAAATGGGAGGACTTCAGTTGTACCGTTTTGCCGCCACCTGATAGTGCTATACACAAAGCCTGGCCCATGCCACCTGGGGAGTGGCTACCCAGCAACAAAGTCACAATATAAATGGTAAGTCCAGCTATTAGAGGGTGCAAACAGGACAGGGGACTGAGACCTGGCATGTAAATGCCCCATGCCTTTGTACATGACCCTGCAGTCCATTTGCATAGCAGCCCTCACCACCTTTCTGGATGGGTTGCATACATCTCCACTGTGCCACATTATGTGGGACATATCATATTATAAAATGGATAGAAAAAATGCTGAAAGCTGATTGGTGGAGAGCCAGTTTCGCCCGTGATGCCTCACAAATGAAAGTTGTGCCCACAAAAATGAAAATGATGTACTTGTTATAATTGTTAATCTTCCAGAATATCTTCACCGTTCATTCATACTCATAGATCTAGGGCCAGAGGCAGCAGGAGGTTTTTTTTTTTTACAGGGAGGGAGCTGAAGTCAGTTACTGATGTTGCCCATGCACCTCAAATCCCACATGTGGTGCCATGTGCGCTATCCAATAACTGTTACTGGCTCCCTCACACACCTCAGTTCTGCTTGCCAGGAAAAAGGATACAGGAAATAAAATAAACAACAAATGTATTTATTTATTTAGTTTTTGTTAACCAGGTAGGTGCACTAGACAACACAGTGCCTATTTTCAGGCATGATCTGGAAGAGGTACAACAATAAATAAACCACAGCAGAGTGGTACAAGGGTACAAAGACAATCTTACATACAACAGCAAAAGTCAAACAATTCTGACATGCAGAAACTCAATGCACAGAGGCCAACATAGTGATGTCGTGCAGATGAGCCAGCCACTAACCAACACTAGTTTCCTCTCCTCAGTTCTGTTTGCCAGAGAGGAAGCAAGTGATAGAAAAAATAAGAGAGAGAGAGGGCTACAGACTCCTAGCCCAAACAGATAGGAAAAGGATATAGGCTATAAAAATAATAACACAATAAAACATGACTACCAACTTAGAAGAACTAAGGGTTGGGCCTTAAGGGTACAAGGGTAGCAGGCAACAGAGCAAGAGCCAAACTCCGCCACCTGAACAGGAAGGTGGTGACAATGGGCAGGCAGCATTTCTGGCTTATACTGTAGATCTGGCTGATACACCAGGTCTGGGGGACCTCTGTGGCCAGAAACTATGCACTAAGAGTCTCTGTACTTGTAGGTGGGACAAAGAATAGAAAGGTGTGAGCTCTGGTTGTGCTCCAGAGAAGGAGATAGCAAGTGTGATCAGACTGAATTGAAAGCACAAATACTGTCTTCTTACACTCAAAGGAGAGAGGAAATCAAACAAGAAAACAGGAACAGTGAAAAAGTATGAGTTTCCACAGCTAAGAGGAAAACACCCAGCTCAACAAGCTAGGAAGTAAAGTACATGTAAGCCCCTGTCTCTAGGAGTGACTACTACCTTTAGGGACCCCGCTATGCTGTCTCCTCCCCCATTTAAGGGTTTGATAGGTATTTGGGGAAGGCACAATTCAGGCTGTGTTATTAGACTGCCACTAGGGGTAGTCTATAAAAGGAGAGAGCTCGGGTGGTTCGGGGAGGGAGAGAGGAGGCTGGCTGGGAGATGGCAGGAAAGGAGGAGCTCATCGGTTTGGGTTGGGCCTGATTCAAGGGCTATCCTCCTTGTAAGTGGAGGTAGAGCCATATTCCCTGACATGACACTGATAATGGGTGCTTCATGGAGAAGGCCTCAGATAGTTTGCCAGTGTCGTGCTGGGAGCTGGGGCTCCAGTAGGAGATTGGGTAAGGAGAGTGTCTGTAGGAGGTGGCGTGGTTGGGTCCCAGGCCCGCATGAAGTAGGCTTGGACTGCCAGGGCTGGGATTTTGTGGCAGGATTCCCCTAGGGAAGGGTGGTGGCAGCTCCCTTTCAGTTCCGTGTGGCAGGGTGGTCCAGGTCTGTTTAGGTGGGTGCTGGAGGCTTCCCACCCACTTAAGGGGCCTGCTTGGCGGGGCAGGTCTTGGGGCGCCAGGCACAAGTTGCTCGGGTGGGCCGCAGATCAAAGGACAGGCCTTGGAAGTGCTTCAGACCTGGTAAGCTTAAATCAAACACAGGTGTGATGGCTGAAAGGATGCAGGTGAGAGGTATTGCTGATCCCCCCACCCGTAGCTGGAGAAAGGAGATCATGGTTAAGCTGCAATCCCCTACAATCACAAACTGGTCAGGGAGGGAAAATTCCTGCAATCCTGTGGCAAGGGTGGTGGGAGAAGCATCTCACTTCTCTAAAAAGCCTAGAGGCTGACCAGGGAGAGAGAGGAAAGGAAAGGAATAAGTTCAGTGACCAACTTACCAGTGCCAGAGGGTAGGTTTGGCTCTGAGGATCTGATGCAGGTTCCAGGAGGTTTCGGGTATATCATTTGAGGTTACATCAGCTGCCTGAAGTGTGAATGCTACTTAAGACATCTTGTCTCCCAGTTTATTCACCCCCGAATATGTGAATAGTTGTGTTCCAAGGAGCTGGTTATTGAACATGTTTTAAGCAAGGAACGGGAACCCCCTTGGTCCTGGTAAATCATTGGGATCTCAGGTGCAATAAATTGTTTTTGTAGCTTAATTTCGAGTGCTTGAGAGTGTTTTTAAAGCTTAACTAATTGAAGATTAGCACTGGCTGCCTATACAGTGGCGGATCACCTTTAAAGTAGGTCTTTTGACCTTCAAAGCCCTGCACGGACTTGGCCCTGATTACTTGAAAGAGCTTCTGGTCCCTTACCGCCCTTTGCGACAGCTCCGTTCAGCCGACGAGGGGTTGCTAGAGGTTCCAAGGGTTACATTGAAGTCCTCTGGGGCTAGGGCCTTTGGTTTTGTGGCCCCTACCCTCTGGAACTCTCTGCCTGGCCGGCTTAGAGAATGCGCGACCGTGGAAGCCTTTAAGTGGGATTTTAAGACTTTTTTATGGAACAAGGCTTTTACTGATTGAAGCTGTTTGTATTGTCGATTTTATTTGTATATTTTGATTTTATGCTCTATTTGTACAGCACTTTGGTTTCTGAAAGGCGCTAAATAAATAAAGTTATTATTATTATTATTATTAAGAGAGGTTGAGTGTTTAATGAATTCCTAATCAGACTTCTTTGGGGGGAGTTTGAAGTTTCATCCCATTTTGAGATCTGTGCTTCCTGGGCCAGGAAGCTGGTGGGGGGCTTCGAGAGGAGAGAGAAAAGAAGAGATCTCCTGTTCCAGCCTGAGTTTCCGAAGAAGTCATGAGGGGTAGTAGTTTCCATTTTATCTGCAGCAGAACCTGGGCCATGGTAAGAGAAAAACATTTTATTTCTTCATGGTTGTGGATGTGTCTGGTCTGGGTTCCTTCAGGGTAGGCCCCTTCCCCTCTCGTAACATCGGGAGCCCTAGACATATGGGAGGTGGATGGGGTGGCTACATACAAAAATCCTGTTTCTTCACCCTGCAATAGAGTGTTGGAATATGCATTGTGTCCAAGAAGTAAACAGTGCTATGTAGCAAAAGCTAGTGGTATGGACAGGATGAAGATTGTCAGGCAGCAACAGGGATACACCAAGAGATATCCCTAACAGGAAGAGGAGGGAGTTTTAAGAGAAGCAAATAACAAACAGTATTCCACTTTTTTGGTGGGAAGGGGGAAAGGGCCCATTTCTCATTTTATGTTTTCAGAGGGGAAAAAGCTAAACCTCCAAAAGAGAGGATGAGCTTATAATGGAGTGGCAAGAGGCTTGCCATTGTGCAAAGCACAACAGAGTGAACTGCCCAGGAGGGCTGCAGTACCAAAATCCCCAAGGTAGGGTGAGGTATAGCTCCTGCAGACCTCATGGGAGCACAATATCTGCAATGGACATCCTCAGGGGCTGGAGAAGGAGGACAGAGCTAGACATTCCTCGATGACTCTGAAAAAAGGCCAAGGAGGAATGATGGAGTCATTGCTGGAATCCCCAAGGAATCTCAGCACCAGGGTAGCAGTATTGCGACCAGCATAGGACCCCACCTTCAGTTCTTGTAACATCTTCATCAGGAACCACTGGTATGTAGAGTACTGCATTCAAGGACATGTGGATGGAAAAATCCTTGTCCTTAGAGGAGAAAGTAGGAGAGGAGGAGCTGGACAGAGAACAGTGGTGCTGGAGCCACAGGCCTGAACTGGGCCAGGTTGGACATAAGGTGGTACAGTGAAAGATATCACTGTACTGTTGCCAGGTCATGGGCCCCAGAGGACCCACAATACTTGGCAGATTACGGAGGGAGGCAGAGGAGTGGGAGGCTGAAGAAGCTTGTGGTTCCTGGTTCTCTCTCAGGGCTGCAGGAGTGCTCAGGGACCCCTGTCAGAGGGAGGATCTGGCAAATTCACTTATGTGGAGCTGGTCTATGTCAGAGGACTGATCCATAAGGTGGCCTTGGGGGAGACCCCCAGGTGGGAAAGAGCAGCTGTGCAGGTCCCACAGGGTAGCCCGATCTCCACTACTGACAGTGTCAGCTGATTCCAGGGAGAAATGAGCTACCGGGCTAGTGCTGGAACCCCAACCAGTGCTGCCTTCAGCACCGGTCAGCTGCAGTCACAGTGCCCCATCTCAGCCCTTCACCAGGACTGACACTGCCCCTGAGCCAAGCTTAGCTCCACAACTAGGGTCACCGCAGACTCCACCCATATCTGGCACCACAAGTTGCACTGGAACCAGACCTGGCACTGTGAACAACACTAGGACCAGACCAGGCACCTGACTGGGCACCACAGGCAGCACCAGAATGGGTACTGATGCTGGACCGAGTACCAGGTCTAGGGGCAACACCAGGAGTGAAACCAGGCCCAGGGTGGTCATCTTCATCGTCATCCCCTTCCCCAAGCCCAAAGTCAGCACCGTCATCCTCCTCCAGGCCACTAGGGTGCTCAGAGGAGGGCGATTACCACCTCAAGCTTGAAGTCAGAGTCGACTTTAGATCCCACTCTCTTCTGGCACTGTGGGCAGTGCCAGAAGGGGTCCGTCTTCGTGTGCCAGTGCCACAGCTCACTGGTACCAGGCTTGGTACCAGGAGATTCAGGAGCAAATAACCGCACCCCTCAATTTCAGCCATTCCAGGAGCTTATTCGAAAAAAGTTTTAAAACATGCCACCAAAGTACAATGCGCAAAACAATTGAGGCTGACTGCTGTGATAACGCCGACTGGTTTTGTACCTCAGTATGTCATCAGGGGGATGGGTTTCAGATACAGTTTGCCTGCTTAAGCGACCAATGTTTAAAGTGACAGTGCTATTTGTCACAAACTCGATCAGCCGGTCAGCCCTCTACTCCCAAAGTGCCAACCTCTGAGTGTATAATTTATGTACAGTGACCAGAACAAGGTAACCCTCTTGTCTGTTTTGTGGGTTCAAGTCATCTTAGTCTCAAGCTCTGAAGGGATTCAAACTGATAACCTCTTGTTAGCCTACCCAATTATCAGGCTCAGATAATTCTGTCTTGGGGGGGGCCAGATATCTTTGCCTACGGGCACCCAACCAGGTCTTTCAAATGAACCCTTAGAACTCTATGCAAGACTTTAGAGAACTCTATCCGTTTCCCAGTTTGGTATACAATAAGCTCACAGACAGTGTTACTTATAACCTTTAAAAGCTCCACTTAAAATAAAAAGAAATGTCAAGGCACTCCAGACAGTTTCTGTTGTAAAAATATCTCTTTACTTTAAAATATCAAAACAGAACAATAAATACAGAACAAAATATATCCCAACACATACAGCCTTAAAACAAACAGGTAAAGTTCAGGCCCTGCAATACATACAGAGGGAGAGTGAGGTGGGGTGGCAGTGGGATGACAAAAGGGAGGGGTTGGGGCAACTGCAAACTAGGGGTGTTGGCTGAACACTCAAGCAGGCTTAGATAGACCGGGTGGTCTGTTTCTGCTGGCACATTCGTATGTTCGTATACATTCAGACTGGTCTAATCTAATGCTTACTTTCTTTCTGTGCTTTGAGGGTCTCTCTTCTCTCAGTCAGAAATATTGTCTTATGTGTGTCTGTCCAGGTTCTCTCAGCAATTAAACACAGTTCTGAGACGGCCTTCTCATGAGGTCACTAACTCCGCCTTGGTGTAACAACATCTATATTTTATCTCACAGGATGTCCAAATAAAATATTTAAAAAAACATAATAGGTGACCTCACTGCCTCTCCTCCCTCAGGTTAACCAGACCAAACCGTTTTGTGCTGTGCTACACATACATCTCAAAAGTTTCTTTGATCTAAGTCACTGTATTCAAGCAAAAGTGTATTTGCCTCTTTAATCCCATCTGGATCTTGGAATCTACACCTCAAAGGTCTCTCTGATATAATTCAAGGGTTCCCCGGGAAAGTATATTGGACGTTCCAAATTCGTCTGGGTCCTCCTGACTCAGACATCAACCTCTTTTCAATGTCCATTCTGGCTTTCTCTGACACCCCCCCCTCAAGTTCTTCCTGACAACTATTTAAGTCAAAGGATTTTCCTGAGGGAATTATGAATGGTTAATCTTATTTCCTGGGATGAAAGCAAATTGACAAGGTAATTGCACCCCAGATATCTGCAGTTTAGCTATATCCTGTCCTTTGAACTTATCCCTGGGGGGTCTTGATGTGTCAGCTCCAGTAAGACAGTAGTTTCCTCAAACTGACCTTCCCATCACGTATTTTATATGTAATAAAAAAATTGATACAGCAATCAGAGCTGGCTGTCTATGTCACACTATTCAACACAATTATGTGCAATGAGTGATAAAGTGCTTGGTGAGTTATTTAATTTATCCTGCACTCAGATAATACATTTAAAACAGTTAGTACAGTACTTGTCATGGTTATTAAAAAAGCAGTAACAACAGATGGTACCAGGAGCCAGAGTGGCACCACTAGTATAGACTGAGTGTACAGCTTTGGCCTCACCATGGGGGGCATCTGCTGCCCCAGAGGGCTGATGTACTTGGGGGATGTTCAGCTGGCCCCACAGAGGAAGCCGACTATCCACCAGACCCCCGGACCTCCAACATCTCAGTGAGAGGATGCTGGACTCCTCAGTACCAGAGGTACTGGGAAGGGGCCCAAGTGAAAGGCCCAGAGACCTTACCATGGTGTCCCTGGTGAGAGTCCTGCATCCAAATGTGGGGGATGTATGACCCCACTTTCATGCACGAATTTCCAGTGTGTGGTGGTCTATCGAGAAGAAGGCATTGCACCAAGCCATGTCATGGTCCGATCCAAGGCAGGTCCAACACTTCAGATACTGATCCTGGACAGAGATATGGACCTTGCAGGGGCACCGATACATGGGGTGCTTCCTTTCTTCTTCTTTTGCCCCTTAGGGCATGGGATACCAATGGTTAAAATAACTGAAAGCCTATGCCTGTAGTTGTGTGGGGGAAGAGCTCCTCCCCCACATCCTATTTAAACAAGCAGGCTACTGCTGCTCTGCTTAGAGCGGAGCGCACTCATTGCACTCGCTGGCGTGCTGCAGGGGTTGCTTTCTTGTTCGTCCTCTGCCTGTGCTCCCCCCCCATCCTGCTTGTTCCTTCTGTATCTTGCTCTTCATTTGTCGTTTGTTTGTTTCCCTCTCCCCATTTTCTGCTCCATTGCCCTGTTGTTTGTTTTCCCCTTCGTGCTTTTTTAGAGGGGGTTTCTGCCGCCATGCATTGTGCTCCGCAGCCTCTCCTCTATCCCTCTCTGTCTTCATGCGGCCACTCAGTCAGCCGCCACTGTTCTCTGCTCCTGCTACTGCTTCCAGCTCTGCTGTCCTCCTTGTCCTCGCTTTGCCTCTTCTGTTTTCTTCTTGCAACCATTGCTCCATGTCACCACTCTGTTTGCTATCGCAAGAAACCACTCATTTTCTGGCCTACTGGACTCTCCATTGCCAGAGCCTCCTCGATTGCTTCTCTGGCATGTAGCTACAGCTGCCTCACATAACAAACTGCTACAGACACAATACAGCTCGCTTTCACGTTGTCATACACTCTGAATATTATGGGATGTCAACCACTAATAAAGCCAGCATTGGGAGCATGTCCCCTCAGCCCTCAGGTTATGGAAGTGTACTAACATTCTGAACCTTTACATGCCTAAGAAATCTGCTGTTCCTGGCCAGACCTCGGTCGCTCAACCAGCAATATAAACAACAGCAATGAAGCATAAGACAACATGAGAAATTACTACGCACGGTGCAGTATCTATACACCTTACTTGCATGATTTTGTAGCAGACATAGCAGCTCTGAAATACTACTGCGGTAAAGTAAAATCCCTACTTAATTATGATATGGAGCATGATTTTGTTTAGTTTATGGAGCAGTGTTAAATTGTGAAAATATGAACATCCACTGAATGGCTGTCTGCATTGACAATTATTGGTAGAGATATCACACTGTACAAAATGACAGCCATTCATATTCAAGAATTTAACTGAGACAAACCATTCCCTATGTATTCTCTCCTGCTATGATCTGCTGCTTCACTTCTTTATTACTCAGCAGCCCTTCCCATTGTTCTGTCCTGCCCATGCTGTTCAGAGTTTACATCTTACCAAAACCATTGTCTACAAAGTTTCTAGTCTCCTTTGTGGATCCAGTTTCGCTTTGTGACTGTGGAGACGTGAGGGCACATACTATGTTCAAGAAACTGCAATCAATTACTTGATATTCAACTTTAGAAGGGCACCATGCTAGGTAACTGTTCAAGTGACCGGAGTTAGGTCCTATCATTCTCTTCTGCTGCATACTGCCAGTTATTCCGTTCCGTACTTTATCTGCTCTGCTACTCTCCCCTCTGGCTTGGATACCCCTCTACAGGGCTATATTGCTCGACAGCACAGGAGGTGTTCTTTGCTTGCTACGTACATTACAAACTCAACAAACTTCCCTTCAGCTTCAGCCCTGGGATATTTGTTTACCTAGGCGGCCCTCCGTGGTGGCACCATGTTGTGCTAGCCTACGTGGGGTCTAGCTTGCCTCACTGTCCCTCTGCCTACCTATGTGAGGTCAGGCCGTACTGCCAGCCACGTGGGGGCCTTGCCTGGCATGCCTTTCTGCTCCTTTGTTGCCCTATGTGAGGGTTCTGTGGCCTGCTAGCCTTCATGGGCCTAGCTGCCGCTCTCTACTCCTTCCCTTGGCTGACCTACGTGTGGTCTAGCCACTTATCCTACCCACGTATGGGCCTAGCTGCTTCCTTGCCTTCACCCTCCAGACTCCTGCCATACACGCCTGCCATGCGCCCATCATTGCATTCAACGCCTGCTTCGGATCCTTCTCATGACCATCATCCTAGCTCCATAGAAACACAGAAGCTGATGGCAGATAAGAACCGCAAGGCCCATCCAGTCTGCCCATTTGTTTTTCTACCTTATGAACGTGCCATAGGCCTTTACTCTGTCAATGGTCTATCTATTCATACTTACCACTGTATTCATATCCACCACTTCCTGAGGTAGGCCGCTCCATGCATCCACCACCCTTTCTGAGAAAAAGAACTTCCTCACATTACCCCTTAATCAGCCTCCCTCTAATCTCATGCTGTGTCCTCTTGTCCTGCTATTTTTATGTTTGCTTGCACGCATGTGCAAGAAACATAGTGCCACCATATGAGAATTCGTAGGTGTGCCTCCCTACTTCCAATGCCCTGCTGCCTTTTACAGGCGTGGCCCCACCATGCCAATGAATGTAAGAGCTGTCTATGACAGCATTTGCAAATGCAGCGGCATACAGTTCAAAGAAAAGCACTGCAGCATGTAGGCAGTTTGCCAAAAGTCCATAAAATGACTGTGTTACGAGCGAGCATTGCGCTGTTTCCACGCACCCTCGTAAGTTCATGAATTTGTAATATTTTCAGTCCAGATTTCACCACTGGCATTTTCCACACTTCCTTATGAACAGTACAGCTGTAATTTTTCACAACATGGCTGAAATGTG
This sequence comes from Neoceratodus forsteri, assembly GCA_016271365.2. NCBI lineage: Eukaryota > Metazoa > Chordata > Ceratodontiformes > Ceratodontidae > Neoceratodus > Neoceratodus forsteri. The sequence continues at coordinate 69,908,540 of JADMNL010000024.1, read as the reverse complement.
TTTCACACTTTCCTCTGAAATCTTGATGGTCACTGTGGAAATCACTGTTCGAAACAGATTAAGAAAATGACAGTGACACTGTTCATGAGCGGAGGTCCCAAAATGCCTGTGTTGACAATCTGCTGTAAAAATCCCCAAAGTAAATACATTATGGTGTGTGTGTTCAGTTTCTACGCACCGTGATTTCACCAATTCTTACTATTTTCACTGCAGATTTTCAACATTGCCATTTTTAACACCTCCCCATGAACAATACAGCTGTCATTTTTCACATCCTGTTCGAAATGTGTTTTCGCACCTGTGGTGCCAAATGCCATAGTCACTGTGCAAAATCAGCTTTCAGCTAACAAACTGATATTACCACTGTTCATCAGGTGGGGGTCACAAAAAACCCATGTTGAAAATTTGGAGTGAAAATACCAATGAACGCCTGAGGCATTAGGGTTTCCAAACATAATGCCCCACTCTGTAGAGAATGACAGGCATCATGGGTGTGACTTGGGATTGTCACCTGTAATGCTCATACCATTCCACCCCCACCCACACCCTGCAGCCAGTGAGAGGCATTGAGGTGTGCCTAGGAATTTTTGGCCCCAAAGTTCACCCCATTCTCCAATACCGGACCAATCTCACCGTATTTCCTGATGGAATGGGGTGCGCATAAGGGCCAAAGATCCCAAGGCACACCGTGACACTTGTCGGTGTCTGCAGGATAGGGTGTGGTGAAATGGCATGGCCGTTATGACTGATGACCCAAAGGCACACCACCAATGCCAATGCCAGCAAGCAAACATTCAGCATTGACAAATACTTGTTCTTATATTGAAACATGTTAGACTCTTTCACCTTGTTAATGCCCTTAAGATGTTTGAATGTTTCATACATATCACCTCTCTCCCTCCTTTGCTCTAGGGTATACACAGGGCCCCGAGTTTTCTGCGATTCCCACTGGTGCGGCAAACCGTGGAAATATCTGTGGAATTTCCGTACCACGTGGAATTGCCACCATGAGAACAAACATCTTTGCCGACGGGTGCCCAACTTCGCCGGCTTCACTGCCCCCCCCAAATGTCTGTATGCCATGCTGGGAGCCCACCCCAGCGCGCAAAGCTTCCTTGCCGACAGGGTGCCCAATCCCATCGGCTTCACTGCCCCAAAAGTTTGTATGCCACACTGGGGGCCCACCCCAGCGTGATAAAAGCTTCCATTGCTGATGGTGCCCAATCCTGTCGGCTTCACTGTCCCTCTGTTGCCTGGTGCCACGCTGGGAGCCCACCCCAGCGTGGCAAAAGCTTCGCTGCTGATGGGGTGCCCAACCTCGTCCGGCTTCACTGTCCCCCTGCTGCCTGGTGCCATGTTGGGAGCCCACCCCAGTGTGGCAAAGGTCCTTGTTGTGTCTAAAATGAACAAAAAACTGAAACAAAAAAAACTTCCCTTGTTGATTCTTTGCCCCAACCCACACCCAACCTCTGCGTACCCACCTCCCCACACCCCAACCTCAACTCATACTTACCTCTGGGCCCAACACGACGATCTTCGTGGACCGGGAACACGTCTGCACTCTTCAAAGCCGACCACGAACTGAAGAAATGCCGGTAAGCTGTATAATGGCATAAATGGATTTTTTTCAACTTTAATGCATATCTCAGCCATTTCTGGGAATTTTTTCACCAAATTTTTAACATGGGGTTTTTGGGGCCCCAGCTCATGAACTGTGACATTGTTATTTCGTTAATCGGTCCCAAAAGGTGGTTCTGCAGTCACTGCGTGGAACCACCTTTCCGGAATGATTAACGAAATGACAGTGTCACTGTTCATGAGGTAGGCTCCCAAAAACACTATGTTGAAAATTCGTGAAAATATTACCACTCCTCCTTATGAACAGTATAACTGTCATTTTCACATCTCACCCGAAATCTGTTTTCAAAATGTAGCATAATGGCGCGGTCGGTAAGTAATCAATGTTCGGATAGATTAATAAAATCACAGTGACACTGTTCATGAGCAGTGATCTTAAACTGGCTATGTTGAAAATTTGGTGAAAACATTCCACAAAATGACTGTTTTACGAGCGTGCGTTGTGCAGTTCCTACGCACGCTCGTAACTTCGAGCATTTTTAATATTTTCACTCCAGATTTTCAGTACTGCCATTTTACCACACCTCCTTTGGTGCATATCTCAGGCATTTTTTTGAATTTTGGCATCAAATTTGCAACATGGGGTTGTTGGGAACCTCCTCATGAATTCAGCAACTGTTATGGTGTCATTCGGTCCCGAATTTGCAATATTTTCACTCCAGATTTTCAACATTGGCATTTTCCTGCACCTCCTTATGAACAGTACAGCTGTCATTTTTCTCATCTCACCTGAAATGTGTTTTTGCACATGTAGCGCACAATGGCACAGTCAGTGTGCGAAATCAATGTTCGGGACAGATTAAGAAAATCACAGTGATACTGTTCATGAGCAGAGGTCTTAAACTGGCTATGTTGAAAATTTGGTGACAAACGCCCATAAAATGACTGTGTTATGAGCGTGCATTGTTTCAGATATGGCAAAAAAAAAAAAGGAAAAAATTAAGGGTAAAATGTGCATGGAGTTGCATGAAAATTGGTGTTGAGTGCAAACAGAGTTCTAAGGCAATGAGAACCCTGCCGCAGAACTTTGCCCGGCGTGCTGCAGAAAAATCGGGCCCTGGTATATATTGAGTTCAGTTAATCTGTCCTCATATGTTTTCTGATGCAGTCCCTGCACCATTTTGGTTGCCCTTCTCTAGACTGCCTCAATTTGGTTAAAGTCCTTGTGAAGGTGTGGCCTCCAGTACTGCACACAGTACTCCAGATGGGGCCTAACCAGTGTCTTGTAAAGAGGGATTATTACCTCCCTCTTCCGACTAGTGATACCCCTACTAATACACGCTAACAACCCCCTAGCCTTACCTACTGCTTTAGAAGTCTGCTTGGATGATTTCAGGTCATCAGTGATGATGATGCCCAAGTCTCTTTCTTCCTTTGTGACTGCTAGCAACTCCCCCTCCCAGCCTATAGGTGGCTTCAGGGTTTCTCTTCCCTATGTGCATGATTTTGCACTTCTTTGCATTAAATCCCAGTTGCCACTCTTCTGACCATTTTGCTAGTTTATCCAGATCTCTTCTCATTCTGCCCACACCATCTGGATCATCTACTCTGTTGCAGATCTTGGTGTCATCTGCAAACAGACAAACCTACCCTCCAGTCCATCTGCAATGTCACTGATGAAGATACTGAAGAGGACTGGCTCCAGGACTGATCCCTGAGGTACCCCACTTGTGACTTGGATCTCTTCTGACTGTATACCATTTACCACCACTCACTGTTTTTTGCCCGTCAACCAGTTTGCCACCCAGTTGACCAAAGTCTGAACCACCCCGAGCCTACCCAGCTTATTAATCAGTCTTCTTTGTGGAACAGTATCGAAAGCTTTGCTGAAGTCAAGGTAGGCAACATCAACTGCTCACCCCTTTTGGTCCACCACTCTGGTTACCCAGTCAAAGAAATCTATGAGATTAGTTTGACAGGACCTTCCTTTTTGTAAACCCATGCTGCCTTGGATCTTGTGCTCCTATGGATTCCAAGTGTTGCACTACCCTTTCCTTTCCTGAAGGAGTGCCTCCATAATCTTGCCCATTACTGAGGTAAGACTGACTGGTCTGTAGTTTCCTGCCTTCTCCCTGCTACCACTCTTGTGGAGCGGGATCACATGCACCCTTCTCCAGTCTTCTGGGACCTCTCCTGTGCTCAGAGACTCACTAAACAGTTCTGATAATGGCTCTGCTAGTTCCACCTTTAGCTCCTTTAGTACCCTGGGATGTACGCCATCAGGGCCCATTGCCTTGTCCACCCTGAGCTTATCGAGCTCTTGTAGGACTCTTTCTTTTGTGAAGGGACTAGTGCACACCTCCCTTCCGCCCCCCCACGTCCATGATGCAGAGCTGTAGGCCCTGCCCTACCTTCTCTTCAGTAAATACTGAGCAGAAGTATCTATTTAGGATAGATGCTTTTACATGGTCCTCCTCACATGCCCCTTATCCTTTGAGCTTAGCAATACCCCCTCTGGACTTTCTTCTTTCACTAATGTATCTCTAAGTCTTGTCACCTTCCTTCTGTTGTCCTAGTGTTTCCTCGGTTTGGGACTTTGCCTGCCCTGCCTTGCCTGCTTCCCTTAGGGAAGTTTGGTATCTCCTCCTATCTTCTGCCTGCTGTTCCTTATATTTCCTGAAGGCCAGCCTTTGGCTCTGACCTTTCTGCTACTGTGTTTGAGAGCCAAAGTGATTTCCTTCTTCTTTTGCACTTCCTTTTCTCACTAACACAATTGGATGTTGCTTCAAGTATTGTATCTTTAATGCTTGCCCACTTTGCCTGTACCCCTCACCTATATTACTTTTTGCCAGGACTAGCTTAACTCTGTTGGCCATCTTATCAAAGTCAGCTCCTCTGAAGTCCCATATTTTTGCCTTGGAATGGGATGATTTTGTTCTAGTGGCCAAATTGAACCATACCATGTGATGGTCACTGGCCCCCAGGTGACCTTCCACCTGGAGATCTGTGATCCTTTCCCTGTTAGTCAGTACTAGATCTAGGATAGCCCTGTCTCTTGTGGGTTGTTGTACCAGTTGTTTGAGGCCCTCCCCCTGCAGGGAATCCACCATGTGTCTAGTTCTGGCAGATGTCCCTGCTGGTATTGACCAGTTTATATCCGGCATGTTGAAATCTCCCATTATCAGAACCCCACCCTTTAGCTGTCATGTTTTGTATATCTTCTAACAGTAATGTGTCTATGTCCTCTCCCTGGTCTGGAGGCTTGTACACAACCTCAGTTCATATGGCTGTCCCATTTCCTGTTTCCAGGGTGACCCACAGTTCTTCTGGCTCCTTATGTGTATTCTGAATTTCTGTAGCTTTGATATTTTCATTGACATAAAGGGCCACTCCACACCCCCTTTTTGCAACTCGGTCTCTTCTGAACAGTACATAGCCAGCTACTGAAGTCTCCCAAGTGTGGTTACTGGTAAACCATGTCTCACTAATGGCTACTATGTCCAGTTTAGACTCTGTCATTATTGGCTGCAGGTCTGGGATCTTGTTTCCCAGACTGCAAGCATTTGTGTACATGATTTTCCATTGGTCAGCTTATCCATCAAGAATGGACTCACTCCAGGATGTCTTGTCTTCAGTCATGTCAATCACCGTGCCTGTTCGCACCTCTCCATCCGTCCAGGAACCATCTGTGCTCCATTGTGGATTTACTATCGGACTATGTCTTAGGATTTTACATCAAGTGTTCCTGGATGTTTACCATGTTGCTTCGCTTCATTTGGATCTATTGCTACTACCTCACTTTCTGGCTGACCTACGTGTGGTCCAGCAATGCCTGCTAGCCTTCATGGGGTTTAGCTGCCAGTCTCTACTCACCTTACCGGCTGACCTATATGTGGTCCAGCCGCGCATGCTAGCCTTCGTGGGGTTTAGCTGCCCCTCTCCACTCACTTTACTGGCTGACCTACAGGTGGTCAACCACACATCCTACACCTCGTACTTTCCATTGGCTGACCTACGTGTGGTTTAGCCGCTCATCCTACACCTCATAAGGGCTTAGCTCCCTTTCACTCCCTTGTACGGTTCCTACCGGGATGCTTCAATTCATTTGGATCTACTACCACTCCTATTCCTGCCTGGATTCTCAGCCAAGCTCTATTCCATTATGCCTTTCTATATTATGGCTTAAGCATTTAACCTAACCTATGTCAGTGCCATAGACTATTAACTGTAGTTCACGTTGTCAGCTTATCCGCTTCGTCTCTGCCTTCTGCAAGTCTTGATCATCGGAGTTTGTACACCTGCTTCACCCACATAGAGGCTGGGAGGTTTCACTAATATTACTCTACACCTCCCAGCATCGGAACCTGGAGTATCGACTATGTCTACTTCACACTTGCCTTGCCCAGTACTGGGGCCTGGAATGCTAGCATATACCCTACTGTCGCCTGCCGACCCACCATCTGCTAGCCTTCCAGGAGCTCCTCACCCACTATGGACCTACATCTGAATTAGTTGGATATTTGCCACCAACCTTGGATGCTTTTGCTCACACTCACTTATGTAATCATTACTTCTTGCTTACGCAAACCAACGCTTACTGCCTATGGCCAGCCCCTCGGCTTTAGCCTCTGGAATTCTTCTGAACTCAAGTCTGTATTTGTCCTTGCATAGTCTCAGTGCTCAATGCTCACTGCAATCTCAGGATGCCATGCTCATTCAGCTCACTAGACTTTTGACTCTCAATCGAATTATACCATTCTGGCTTCCCTAACCGTGTCTGTGATATATATATATATATATATATTTATATATATATATATATACAGAATATATCGATATATAGATAGATATACAGTATATATACTGTATATCTATATATATGTATATATAGATAGATATACAGTATATATATATATGTATGCATATGTATATGTGTGTGTGTGTGTATATGTGTGTGTATGTGTGTGTATATATATATATATATATATATATTATGTATGTGTATATATATATATATATATATATATATATATATTTATGCAACAGGTGTTTAGAGATAAACTGTGTGATAAATCCATTTGTCTGAGTCACTGTATGTATAAATTTATTTATACATACAGTGACTGCGCGCAAAGTCACACAAAGTCCTATCTATTACATTGCTCAAATCGCACAAAACCCACGCAGAGTCTGCGCAATCCGTGCTAATAACGAATATCTCAGGTTTCATGAACATGGATATAAACCTCCCAAAAAGCCTGTTGCATAAATGGTATATGCGGGGGTTGACTGTGTGATAACTCATTTATATGCTACAGTTGCCATTGACCTCTCGTAACCATCACTCGTGGCTTCGCCACTCGTGAAGTTACTCGAGGTCACTAGCAACTGCAGCATATAAATGAGTTATCACACAGTCAACCCCTGCATATCATATATATATATATATATATATATATATATAATGTATATATGTATATGTGTATGTACAGTATATGTATATATACATCACCCTATTGAGATATTGCTCAGCAAATGAGAAGCTCTTCGTCGTACAGACTTATTTACATTCCCTTATGCTCTCCGCTTGTGTACCTTATATAAACTACTCAATCCTACTCCTTTGCGCTACGTCTGTGTCATGCAGATCGACATACTACTACAATGCTGACCTTCGTGCAGGTTCACTTGGATACTTCATCTGCTCATATTTAGCTGCTTCGCCTGCACAAGGTCTGGAGGTTTCTCACAGACTCTCTCACCTATTTCCACAACCTGCTTCACCACTCAGAGCCTGGAGGGCCATCAAGACTTATGTTTACCTATTCGTGCAGAAATCTACTGCTACTTCACTTTGCCTCCCTCACCCATGCCAGACCAGAGGTTTCCACCATGCCCTCTCTAGATTGTGTAGCTTGCATCCAGCTTCTGTGCTTTTTCACCAAGCCCTCATTTGCAAAGCTTGCCAATCGGATCAGCAACTACCAGTTTTCATGTTCTGGGTCTAGAGTCCTAGTCATTTGGATACATGTTCTAGGAGAAGACTTCTCGCCTTTGGATTGTTTGACTAATGCTACTTTCAATGCTTCAGATTATTTATGCTCATTATGGAATTCCTGGACTAGGTATTTACTAGAAGGATGTACTGCCATGTTCACCCGACATTCTAACATCGGTACTTCGATTTCAGCTTCCTGCTTTGACTGGATCAGTATCTACAACTCTGGAACTCTGAGTAGCCGATAACTTAATATAGTTTAATTAGGATTATTCTCCTTTAGTATGCCCAGAAGGACGGGCAGATCAGTAGCCATGGGTCCTCAGAGGTTTCCCAAGGGGGGGGGTTCCTCTCTCACGTGCTACTAGCCACACTCTCCGGAGTTGGAGGAGATAATCGTACAATACTCATTATTTCTTTTGGGGATCTCATCCTGCTCGACTAACCATCCTTCCTATGGTGGGATACAGAGAAAGGCCAAAACATCAAGTCATAACAAGTTACTCATCTGTTCAAGCATCTAAGCACTTTGCATATACCACCCAGTTCATGTACTATAATCACTGACTTACTCATGTCTATGCTGAGGTACCTAAGCACTAATCATTCCATACAACTAATGCCTTGGAAGCATAGTTCTACTTACTGATCTGGCCTCTGTATCCAAGCACAAACCTACATTATTCAGTTACAGCACATAGCACAAGCACTGAGCTATGAGCCACAGATAACAAAAGCAGAAGAAAGGGTTCAGTACTGAACTGATAAAGAAAAGCAGTACTGGAAGAAAACATTGTGCCACTAAACAAGAAAACAGTATTCTGCGTCAAACAAAGGTGGTGACGTAGTGAGGAGATAACTGTGATGCAGTTAAAATGACTCCTACTGATCCCACCATACACACTCAATGATGGGAAAAACAGAACTAAGGAGGGGGCCAGCACTGGTTACTGGCTAGCTCACATGCGCAGTGTCACTATGCTGGCCTAGTGGGCGGCGCCAGCACCATCGTCGGTCCCCTGACTATGCTGCAAAAAACTTTGTTCCCACCAGTTCCTAGCACCTCCATCTTAGACCCATTAGTGTGACTGAATGGTAAAAAGTCTTCCTCGAGCTTGCCTAAATGCTCACTGCCAGGCTGGTGTCCTACGTTTTAGCAGTTTAAATGTGATTGCCAGAGAGTGCCTGTATAGTCTCTGTGTACTGTCTCTTTAAGAGCTGCCTGGATTGCAATCATAAGTAATCTGAGAGGGAGCTCTGTTGAAAGATGTAACTATTTGCTGAAAATCATTTAGAGTGATTATGATAATGTAGTTTGTCTAACCTGCCTTCTTTGCAGCAAGGACTGTTTTGTTTATCTCCACTATCTTGGTCCTGGACTGCGAATTGGACCGATCAGTTCTGGTGGGATCTAAAATGGAGCCGGACTACAGGAGCTGTCTGGAGTCAAAATCTGTAGGAGTTGTAGTTTTGGGCTTCTGGCGCCTTTTTGCACCTGTAGCGGGAGCCTTTGTTGTGACTGACAGACAGATCCGCCAACCAAACTTTTTGGATTCTGAGGAAATTCCCAGGCTTGCTGCAGTTTGAGTCAGATTTCAGTTGGGAGCTGAAGAAGCAAGAGCTTGATACAGTCTCTGTGGAAAGGCCCAAGTTTTGGCCTGCATGCCTGCGTGCTGCCCCTGAGAGGGAGAAGAGAATCAGTGTCAGTGGCTCAGTAGGTAGCACACTCGCCTCTGAGGCCGGGAGATCAGAGGGCTGTGGGTTCAGTTCCACATCTGACACTTGGGTTAATATCCCAGTACTGACACTGTAGTGCAGCATGAGAGGGTGCTGCATTCTGAGGTGCAGTCTTTGGATGAGACGTTAAACCGAGGTCCCATCTGCCTGGATTTGTGGTAGTTCAGGTGGATGTTAAAGATCCCATGGCACTTATCGAAAGAGTAGGGAATTTCCGTGTCCTGGCACATTTCCTCATTCAGTAAAAATACCACCAACAGCTTAATCTGGTTCACGGTCAGTTGGCATTCATCTGTATCCCCCGGGTAGTGCCTGAAAATAGGCAGGATTTGTCTAGTGCACTTACCCGGTCAACAAAAACTAAATAAATAAAATAAATCCAAGTTTGTGAGAATGAAGTAAGCCACTGAGTTGTGACCAGGATCAACCTGATGAAGACTGAAGATTTTGCTGAATGCGATTGGCCTGTCAGGATTTCCAGCTGCTTTGAATCCCGGTTTGTGCAGAGACTTTGCATCGTGGACCGGAGAGCGGTTTGCCTGGTACACTAGAATTTCCTTACATGTAAATGTGCTGTGTATTGAAAGTGGCCGTGATTTGTTTCCCCACTGTGTGAACTGTGTTCTGCTTGTTGAGGCTGTATCCAGCCCAAAACGGACTGTATCTGAAGTTGTCTCCAGTTGGCCTGGCCATGGCACGCTGGCCCTGCCAGACTACCCCACTGCACAGAGAAAGCCACCGATGAGAGACCTGCCTGGGGATCAGCCCCCTGCTCCACACTTGAACAGGAATGATGCCTCAGTGAATCATGTTGGCCCTTCTCTCCTGGCACTCCAAATTAACCACCTGCTGTCTCAATTTTCATCCAGCCTGTGTCCAGTCTTGGGTATCGTGAGTAATCATCAGGGTAGCTTCCTGCAACAACAGCCTAATCTAAAAGTGTGTCATCTGACTGTCTTGTTGTTTTCTTTTCTCGAACTGAGCCCTCCGGCTCCGGAATACAAATAGTGTGTGTTGTGCATGTTGTTTTCTTCCATCACAGGGCCCCAACCAGCTGCAACATTCCTGGCTAGCCCACCATTCTCCATCTGGGTATCCAGAGTGTGTGACTGTTTATGGACCCTGAAATGCATGCATAACTGTTTGATTGATAGAGCCTTTAAGCAAATTAACCTGATTACGCCCCTCCATTGTTCAAGCCCCTTAAATAAATCAGATCTAACTCTTTTTTTGCATTTACCCTGACTGTGGTTCCAGTTTGTGCAAGAGTACTGTACTGTTGTTATTTGCTGTGTATAACCTTGTTTTACAGGTGGTCCCACGGCCAGGCCAGAGGAAAGCACTGGTGTTAAGTGCAAACAGTGTAGGTACTTGTGTGGTGTATCAGAGGTATTGTGAAAGTGATTATTGTGTATTGTTCCGCCACTAGTAAGGAAAGAGGGTTACAGTGTCCCGGAGGGTTGTGCCCAGGTTAGCTTGACCACTACCAACCCTGACCTCGGGTGGAGGAACCCATTTCAGAACTCAGGCCCCTTAACCTGCTACTAGTCAACCAGGCAGGGGTAGTAGCCCTGGGATAGCACCACCTAGGGGTTACACTTGGAAGATCATGTCCTGTTTCTCCCTGCAACCACAGGGATGTACTCTTTATGAAGTTAGTACATTGATCCAAAACAAGTGCCTAGTGCCTCCAGAGACAGAACATCTGCTAAGTGGATCCAAATTGATAGTGCCTAGGGCTCGTGTTGCATATAGCAACCAACAAGGACATACTCTAGAGGGATATCCCTGGCAATGGGGAGAAGAAGAACAGAGAAAATGGAGGGAAGGTGGCACCTACCACTCCATAAAAAAAAAAATAAGTGTTTTTTTTCCTAATTTTGGGGTGGTAGGAGCGCAAGTGACTCCAACTGCCCTTTTGTTGTTGTTGTTGGTTTTTTGTATGGAGGGGCTCACCTAAGTGACCAGCCTTCTTTTTTAAACAACAAGCAATATAACCACCAAAGGACCAAGGCAGGGGAGACAATGCAAACTAATCTACTGCCAGAACCCATGGGGTGAGGCCCTGGCTCTCAGCTGAGAGATTGGGGGATGGTGGCTGGTATCTGAATCAATGGTGAAGATATTCTGGAAGATCAACAGTTACAGTAAGTACATCATTTTCATACCTTCAATGAATCAGTCTTCACCACTGTTTCATACTGGTTCTACAATGCCGGTTTGACAAGACTTTTGTCAACCAGCATCTCAGCGAAGGGATTTATGTCGATCACAAGTTGTGGTAGACATAAATCCCGTATGTCTGCTGGTCCTGTTTTTCCATCAGGGGCCCACCCCCAAAACCCCCATGCAGGGTTTCGCCCCACCCCCATTACTTAAGATTATCAACCCAGTTGGAGTTGATTCAGGGAGGGGTGCAGGACCGGGAGACAGTGTGCCCTCTCTCGGTGCACCAACACAGCGACTTGTCGGCAAAGTGTCAATTTTGCCAACAGATAGGTATGTCACCATGTTGGTGTCACCAGTGGGTCAGCATACCTTTCATACTCATGGGTCCAAGTACCAAGCTTTCCAAAATAGGGGGACACTGCTCACCCTGTGGGTAACAGGTACCCTCAGCCCTCTGTGTTGTGGAGTACACCTGAGAGCATGGCTCCTCACAGGTCTGTGAGACCTGAGAATGGTCTAGGGCAGGCAGATGAGTGGGAGGGTGCCCCGATAGCTCTCACCTGACCCTGCAGGAGAAGAAGTGAGCCACCTGGAACTGGAAATTGGGCACATTTTGCCAGGCCATAGGTGCCAGTAGTGCAAGGCAAAGCCACACCATTCGCCTGCTGCAGACTGCAGTTCTCAACAGCCAGGAGACCACTTCATTAGCAACACACAATGCCCTTGACTGGTGCCTCACCAGCTCCAGGCTCTTGAAATGAAGATGGCTTCAGGACTAACTCACTAGGTGGCAAGGTAGCTAGGGTTGACCTAGCTGTGCCCACAGGCACCTGTTGTAGTCTCAAGTCCAAGTCCTGAGAATATTAAGAAAAGAACCTCAGGAAATGTTTTGTGTTAAAATGGCTAAACTGCTACCAACCCGCAGATGTACACAATCCAAAGGAACATCGGGGTGAAAGATGACGCCCAAAGCTGAACTTTACACAATTCTTGCTTTATTGGTGCTTAGTTTTTTCTACTTTGTTTAACCAGGTGAGACACACTAAGCTGAAAGCTTGTTTACAGGTGCAACCTGGGAGCACAGGGAAGTTAAGTGTCTTGCTCAGGGTCACACAGTATGCAAGTGGGGGCTATGGGATTCAAACCCAGGTTTCCAGGTTTGCAGCTCAGAGCCCACCACTATGCTATATTGCCTCCCATTAGTACTGGCATACATCACCTCTACATTTCGCCCACAGTACACTGGGCTTCTTTAGAAGATTGTCTTAGTACATCTAAATAATTATAACACGGAAATTAGAAGAACCGCGTCTGTATACTACTTCAAAGTTTATCTGTGTTCAATGGAAAATATTTTTGGGACTACTTACTCAGTACTGAGTGCTCTTTGCTCTATTACACACCAAGGGTGTTTCTAGTATCTGAAAAGATTAGGGACTTCAGCCCCCACCCCTCCTGCCCAGTGGAAAAAACAAACTAATAAGCCTGGGGGTAGTTTAAGGAATTGAGCATCTTTTATTAGGGGCTAATGAATAAAGATGTCCCCCACCCCATTACAAACCACACAAAAATTCACTTGTGAAAAAGATCCCTGTACAATGTATCTCAATGAACAAGAACTCTTCCAATCACATGACATAAATATTACACCATATGTTTACATTTCAAAACAATCCTCAGTGAGGCACACCCCACCACCACCACCAACAAACCTAGTGCCAAAACAATTAATCACTGAACGGAGTCCTAACATCCCCATGACAGTATCTGGAAAGTTTTATACCTAACAGTAAATTCCTGTACTGATCATTTTGCAAATTAAATTGCCTTTTGCTAGGCTTTCCTATAATATAGAAAGGATCGAGATTATCTGTTTAAGGTCACTCTTATAGCAGTTTAATGTCATAACTTTTGTAGATTGATTCTGGCAGCAAAAATATGCCTTGACAATTAATCTTAGAACAGAGCTTCATGACTGACATTCTATAGTGCAGCAATGCTTCCTACAGCATCCGGGAGACTGAATTTTTGGGACATGCACTGCATTATGTGACCTCTTATACTCATCGTCGCGGTCCTACATCACGTGTGTCATATATGGGGATGCAAGTGTGACGTGAGCCCTGTTGTAGTCTGCCTGATGTGCATGATGTGTCACAATACACACCAAGGTGGGTGCCAAGGTAAACACCTTCCTAGGGCATCTGCCTGAGCAGATGAAGCTTCATGAGGTCAAGCGTGCACAGAGTGTTTAGGCCCTAAATCTGCAGAACCTCAATCCTTGAAGTAGGGCGAGGTTCTGGCCCTGCAGAACTTGTGCATGCACAGTACTGAAGCTGGGCATTCCTGAGGGCAACATGAAGAAAAAGGAAGCTCAACTTGACAGTGACATCTGCTTCTTAACTGCATGCAAAAAGCAGAATACTGTACCTAAAGGACTTCAGTCCTACAACCCTCTACAAACTATATACAGTTCAAGGTGTGCAGAACAACTGTCGTAGGACATCTGAGAAACTCAGGAATCACCTTATTCATCAGATATATGCTAGAAAATCTCACCTTAAAAATAAAATCTCTGAACTTTCATGCACCCTTCAAGGCACCAACAATGTACTGCCAGCATTCATTTGTGATCTCCAAACACATTACCCAAAAAACTCTCAAGGCAGCCCTATCACAAAAGAGGAGAAAAGTTAGAGAACTACTGGACAGCAGCCACAACAGCATCTTGTCTCATCCAGGGCAAGTAATCCACAGCACCAGCATTGTGGAACAAGATAATACACAACAACAACTGCCAGGGATGAACCTGTCTAATAAAGAACTTACACCAGCGGAAACATCTGTATTATCCAAGGGCTTAACTTTCTTCCTCATACAGGAATTTGATAATGTCCGATTCTGTGGTGCGATGGAGGAATATTTTAGACTGCTTCATTTAAAAGAATACTTTTTTGATAAGAACAACACACAAACTACACAGTACGACAGCACAAAGAAAACATCAGCCTGGACCCCTTGGAGTGGATGCACCCTAAGTTGGATGCCTACATCGACTGCTTCTGAGGAAGAATTAACTTCCAGACCCCAAACAAGCAGCAGAAACTTTATATAATATCATACCACAAAAAAGAGGGCAATACAAACACTGCAAACAACCATAACATCAGAATAAAACAGCTGACAAGAGTGGTGCTGTGGTTAGATGGACACAGAGGACTACATTAAGGAAGCACACAGACAGTTGTCTGATACAACTTATTACAGAGAACTTACAGAAGACCCTGCTACACAATATACTGAAGAACTCAAACAAATCATCATGTCTCTACCTAACAGCATCCACGATCCATTAAATAAACTAATTCCAAACAAACCAACTCCAGGGACATTCTAAAGGCTAGCTAAGGTGCACAACTGGGAATCCAGGATGACCCATCATCTCTGTAATTGGTACACTCACTGAGAACATTTCAGGATTCATTGAATCCATTTAAAACCACTAGTAGCTGGGCCCAGTGGCACTGAGGGTTGAGGTGCTGACACCACACTGCACCCTCTGGTGACCTGGGTTCAGACGTGAGCTGGGTCACCAGGGGTTGGTAGGGAAGGATAGGATCGAACATCCAGAGGACTGCTCTCTATCCTGGGAGGGATCGAGTTTCACCGCTCTGTAGTGGCCCCTGGTGACAAACAGGGGGCACTGCAGAGCGATGACAGCATGGGGCAGAGTGCAGCAGATGTCAGTGTATGTCCGCACTCGAAGGGAAAAGGAAACATCGGGGGTGATCTCAGTGGCTCATGGCTGTGCCCGCACCCCTGACCTGAGAGAGGCACCTGTCCAGGGAATGGTAGATGTTGGCCCATCCCTGTTCTGTGGGTTTTGTGACCCACGCAACAACCAGGTCGGGTACAGGCGATGGTGGCTGGAGATCATGGGGGTTAGCTCCACTGAGGGCGAGAAAAAATGTTAAACGATTCCAAAAAAAAACCCTAGTAAGAGATACTATCAGTTTTATTCAGGACACCACAGATTTCCTCAGAAAACTGAAGCAAATTGGACAACTGCCACCCAACACTATCCTAGCTACAATGGATGTCACTGCCCTCTACACTAATATGCCATATGAAGATGGCATATCAGCGTGTCAGAAATTTTTACAGGACAGCACATCCGCAAGAGACATTCCAGGAACCACAATCAGCATCCTGAAAAAATTAATTCTGACACATAATAATTTCACTTTTAATGTCAAGTACATTTTACAGATCATGGGGACAGCCATGGGCACAAAATGGCACCACAATATGTCAATATCTTCATGGCGTGTTTAGAAGAAGATTTTTTTAAACAACACCCCTATAAACCATCAGTCTGTCTCACATATACTGTATATGTAACCCCCTTGTTCCCAGGGGTTACTAGAATGCCTGTTAGAATCAGTGGCAGGCAGGGAAGGCAGCTTGTGAAATGCCAGGTCGCTGACAAGATGGTAATTCCCTTCAAAAGGATGAAACTTGCCCAGAACTCCATCCTGTATCAAGATCCAAAATGGTACAATGAACTACCTGCTGTCCTCACTGATACTACCAAGATTAGTATCTCCAAAGCTGGGCTCAAGTCTCTCCTAATGTGATAGTACCTCACCCCCAGTTTTCCATTTACCTACCCCCTCTACATCCTTCTGCTATATATCACTTTTTTCTTAACCCGCTCCCCTACCCCAGTTACCTGATGATAGTCTCACTTGGTTGAAAGCTCCACCTCTCTTCCACCTCAGACGATGCCACCTTTCGCTGATCGCCTCCAACCCCTTTTATCTAATCAGTCTATCTGTTAATATTTACTAATTTGATGTGTATAAGTTCAAATTTTACTATTACTGCCTGTGTATATGTTTCAATGTTTTTCTTTTTTTCTCTGTAAACCTTGTATTTTTGTAATGTTTGCTCAACACTGATGTGGAACCTTGAAAATGAGTCCTTAAATCAAAAGTATTAATCCCAAACTGAAATAAATAAATATATGGACTCCACTACTCCTCTTAGTGCTGTCCACCTGCATTCCCTGTCCAATGCAGTTTGCTTTTTTTCCTTTTAGCAAAACATCACTCATTGGGTATTAATTAATAGTTTTATTTTCATTAACATGTGCTTAAAACTAACACGTGTTTTTAAAAAACTCCTTTGTTTGAACGTTAAAAGTCCAAAATAGTTATATTACAGTCATTACTGAAAACAATTTGTGTTTATATATCACTTCATTTGTACTTGATTGCAAAGTGTTTCTAACAGATGTACTTTACCATACTTCGTTTATGGCAAGCTGTTTCTCTTCATTGCTCTATTGCCTATTCCAAACTCTCTCTCTCCATACTCATTTTGTTTCTTTTACTTCTATGTGATTACACCTTTCATTTGTATCCATTGCCTGAAAGTTAGAGAGCCTACTGTTGTCCACAAATGCTTGACATTCTGCTTGATTGTTTTGTTTAGCTTCCTGTGCCATTACTCCTTCTTTCTGCTTTGGACCAGCCAGCCTCCTTGGTGCTTCCTCAATCAGGTGATAGCAATCACATTCTAACGTGGAGTAAACATTTTCTCCCAGGGACCTGGGTTGTTGGCCATGGTAACTGGTCCCACCAGGTGTGTGCCAGGTAGTTGCCACACTTGGTTGACTGTTTTTGTAAAACAGTCTGTTCCACTGAGTCTAATGGGGCCATTTTCTCCTTTATTTCTATTACTAGTATATAAACCCCCACCCCTCTCTGTTGCCCCATGATGTTTGTGGTGAGAGGAGAAGCCCTGCTAGTTAAACAAGGGGAGGTCGGTGTGGGGGAGTTACATATAGATGACATATTCCTGATTTGGACAGAAGGTGAAGACTCTCAAAAAGTTCCATCTTTATGTTAACAACTTTCATCTTTCTATAAACCTCTATTGCATACTTTACCACCAGCATACATTTTCTGGATGCCACAGTCAGTATCACCAACAATGGACATATACAAACTGCTCTTTACATAAAGCCCACTGACAGACACCACTACCTTCATAATTCCAGCTTCCATCCTAGGCATACAAAAAATCTGTAATCAACAGTCAGGCAATTCGATACCATCGAATCTGCTCTGATGGAAGAACAAGAGACAGACAGCTCTCCTCATTTCAGAATTCTCTGATCCACCAGGGCCACTCCCCAAGAGAAATTGACAGAGAATTTGAACGGGCTGTACAAATACCATGAGACAACCTGCTGGAATACAGGCAAAAAGATCAAACTGATCGCGCACTCCTAGTTGTCACTTACAACCCCCATGCTAAAACCCCTCCAGCAAATGATTAAGGAACTGTAACCCTTGCTGAGTGAAGATGAAATAGTGAAGTATATCTTCCCTGAACTACCTGTAATTGCCTGTAAGCAGCACCCCCTACCTCTCAGACATAATAATTCACAACAAACTCACAGCAGATCAAAGTAACCAGGGAGCAAGATGGACAACACCATGCAACATGACAAGATGTAAGACCAGAAAGACCTATACTCACAGACGCACACAGACCACCATCAAGACAAGCCAGAACAGCAGAATAAAAATCAATGAATCCTACACATGCCAATCCAGCAATGTGGTTTACCTAATTCAGTGCAAGAAGTGCACAGATAAATGCTATATTGGGGAAACTAGGCAACCGCTGCAAACCAGGATGAACCACCACACATGCACACAATAGTAAACAAGATTAGCAGTACACTAGTAGGAAACCATTTTTCACAAAAATATCATTCTCTGTCTGACTTATCTCTCTGATATTAAGAGGCAATTTCAAAAACACACACAGGACAGAAGTATATGGGAACTTAAATATATTAAACAATTTAAAACAATTATTTGTGGACTGAATTTGGATACTGGATTTATGACACACTGTGGTAAACTGTAATTTTTAGTTTTTTTTTTCCCTTCCTTTGTGTTCCTGTCTATTTTCCTGCTCTCTTATATTTTCCTTTTCAGCCTAGTCCTACCCAGCCCTCACCATCTCACACTTCACTGTGTATACTTGCCTACCACTTTGCATATCCAGGCCTTTTTATGTTTTGTGTAATGTCATTCCTTCAAGGGTTCCTTTCATTTCTGAACATTACCTACCCCTACCCTTCCTGCTAACACCTTGCATCTTTCTTATCTGTGTTCCTGTCTTATCACCTTTTTAGCATCCATTTATTTTCAGATGTCCTGTTCCTTTATAGCCCCTTCCCCCAGTTCTTCTCACACATCCTATTGTTTTTCACTTTGCAACTTTTATAGCATCTTACCTCAGGGCTTAATTGCTTTGTGTTCCTTTTCTTCTCTTCTGAGCTTCACCCTTCCTACCATTCTACCCTTCCTGTAATTCGCTTCTATAATTTGTATACATTGCTCAATAGTTTATATAAATACTACTTATGTTGCTCAGTTTTGCTATTCACCTGAAGAAGAGACCTGTGAGGCCCCGAAAGCTTGTGTAGAATTCCATCTTGTACTAGACTCTTGTTGGTCCAATAAAAGGTATCAAACCTTCCAGCATCTCCTGAGGGCCAGAGGGCATGAGAAGGGATGTCACCATACTGCCCTTGAAGATTCCTCAAAGGTTCAAGGTCAAGGAGGGATGTCTGAGGAGTCATTGCTGAAATGACTTAGGAGTCCCAGCTGCAAGGACATGGTACTGTGTCTATTGACGGAGCCCACATCCAGTGCCTGGGCAGACTAGGTGGGCCAAGCTGTCCTTATCTGCCATCAAAGTCTATGTTTCTATGCCTGCAACATGCCTATCATGGATTTCTGATATAGGGTGTACCTATAGCCAAGGACATATGAAAGAATATTCTGTATCCTCAGAGGAGGATGTTAATGGAAAAGATGTGCTGTTTTTGAGGGAACAGGGTGTCAGTCTGAAACTGAACCCTGTAGTTTGTCTATAGAACTGGTGCAAGCACAATCTGCCTCTCTGTACTGAGTCCAGGTGGGTGGCCCCAAAGTGCCCATGATCCCTGAAACCTCAGCAGAGGTCAACCTTAACTTTTGTTGCACTGGCCAGCAGGACAAGTGGATTCAAAATTGCACTAGCCCACAGATGTTTGTACTAGCCCGCAATAATAATGGTAAATTTAGATCACTTATACAGGAAAAACTGCAAGCCAAGAAATACTCTGAATATTGCATACTTATCCTGCTTCCACATTGCTTCCTGCCCCAGCAAAAAAAAAAAGACTGCAGTGCAATCACATACACAGTGTATACACTCTGTACCATGGCCCCCTCGCTTCCTCATTCTGCATCCCTTCCCCAGCAAACCAGAGTATACCATAATAACAAATGTTCAGTCCCACAGTCCTAGCTCTGCACACACAATACACAACATCATTATGCAACTCACCAGTCTCACCCCCACCCACAGGGCAATGAACAGAGTCAGACAGAGAAAAACATTCTCAGCTCAACTCTGGGATCAACTGGAGCGTGCGCACTTTGGAAGTTTTGTTCCGTGCCAAGGAGCCAGGAGCACATATGGGGAGAAAGCTATAAATATTAGAGGGCTTGGGATGTAGAAAACTTTGACATATCTGTTTATATATACCAAGCACAAAAGTATTGATTTAAATATGCTCAACCCTAACAATAACAGATTTTTCATAACAGTGTCCTTTTATCAGCCCAGGAGAAACAGTACACAGGTGTCGTGCTATACTACTTCTCTATATAGGATGATCTATGCACCCCAGGAATATCTATTTTAACCTTTCAAATTATAAAATTTACTAAGGTCGTGTAACTATAAAGGCTCAAAACGTTGTTTTCAGGATGAAATGACATGCTGGGTGGTATAAGGGTGGGACTGCATGGATGGAATTGACTGGTGTGGTCCATTAAGAGGAGCTATGGACCCCTACACCTGTCAGTAATGGCAGCTACGGGTCTATGGCTGGCCACTTCAGAGTCTGGTCTGCAGTGGTGTCCAGGGAAAGTATAAGAGTTGAGAGACTGGGAGGAGAGAGGGAGCAGCTATGGTGGGGCTGACATAGACCCACCACCTGCAGGGCAGACCATGTACTGTATATACATCATAGCATTCTGCCACTGCAGTGTTCGATAAAGACACTCAAAATGTTGGGACACGAGGCACATTGGTCTTAATAATGTGGGACAAATAATCAGACAAAGACAAGTTCAGAAAGCTGGAAGCTAGTGACAATAACACTCTACTCTTGACCACAGCCTGCACACTAGCTGAATGTCCTAACGACTGAGTGATAATGATCCCCCTCTTGAACTGCCAGATAATTGCAGCTCTTAATGAACTGCTAATCACACCAGGCCACCTGGAACACTGAGGGAGATTAGCAAAAGGACTACAGCCTGCTAAAGTAGGGACTTTTTCAACTTCATTAACATCCATGAAAAACCTGTTCTAGTCAAGATTGACAAGTACAGGGTTAGCTGCACTAGCCTGATCAATTTGCACTAGGTCCAGGGCTAGTAAAACAATGTTAAACTCAACCCTGAACCTCAGGCAAGGGTGGCAGAGGCCCAAAAGGGTAGCAAGAGTGAGGGACTCAAGGACATCTGCTAGGGCTGCAGGGATGCGCATGGACCTTGCCCATAGGGAAGCCCTGGTAGAAGCAATCGAATAGGGTCAACTTACAAAAGAGGAACAACCCATTCGTCCCCTAGATGAAGAGAGCAGAGCTGTATAATTCCTTTGGGGCAGCTCTGTTCCTCACTGGTGATTGGCTCAGCATACTAGTTCGGGAGAAGTCATCTCCAGCCATAATCTCACCCTGAGTCAGTTCCCTGATTAGCACTGGGCTCAAGACTGAAGACTAAAGACTGCCTGGAGACGGATTCGCCCCATCTCTGTGGCCGGTGCCATCATTGGTGCTAGGGCCAGGATGAGGTTTGATACCAGCCCCAAAGCCATCCAAATTCCTGGCACCACACGGCATCAGGACACCGGAGCCAGGGATGGCTCCAGGGGCAATACCATCATGGGTGACATGCCCCGTGTCAGGCCCTGAACTGACACCATGGCCAGTGCTGTACCCGTCGCTGGCATTGTCATCCCTTCCCACAGTGCCATGAGGTCTACCAGGGGAAAGGATTACCACCACCACCTCAGTAAGCTGATGCCACATGGCCCCTGTGTTGGTCCCATTCCCTACACTGCGAATGGTGTCAGGAGGGACCTGACATTGTGGCTGGTGCCACCTCACTCATGGGCAGCAAGAATGGTGGCAAGAGCCAGGCTGGCACCAGGCCACAATTCCAAAGCATCCAGTGGGGAAGAACGAGTGTATAGCATCATGTCCACCACTGGGCATGAGGACCCGACACTGCAGCTGGTTCAACCCCGCTCACCTGCAGCATGAATGGTGCCAGGAGAAGGGGTGGCACCATGCCATTGCACCAAAGTGTCCACAGGGAAAACTGAGCACATAACCTTGGCCCCACCACTGGAGATGATGACCTGGCATTACGGCTGGCACCACCCCACTCACTGGCACTGTCAGGAGCTGGGGTGTTGCCATGCTGTGACACCAAGGTGTTCATTGGGGAACACTGAGTGTACAGTTTTGTCCTCACCACTAGGCAGTCTACAGAACAGACAGATGGGGGTTCACAGCCAGTCACCCACAGGTGCTGGCTGTCCACCAGACCCGCCCCCAAAGGCCTCCAACACCTCGGTGATGGCAGGTTGAGGTGGAACCTGTGCTTCCTCCACATCAGAAGTGCCAGGAAGGGGCCAAGTGGAAAGGCTCAGAAACCATACCTTGGTCTGAGTCAAGGCAGGTTCAGCAGCGCTGATGCGGGTCCATCGCATTATGGGAGTCTTCTGGATGTTCTTCATCTTCTTAGCCTCCTTGTACTCTGTTTTTTATTTTCACCATCACAGAGACAAAAAAAATAACAAAGGGAGAAGGCACCACAAATAAAAAATGAAGTGGTGATGCAGTTTAAAATACGGCGACAGGCGACGAACTGAGGAATTGTTACTCCTACAGTTTGCACATGACGGCAGGAAGAACAGAACTGAAGTGTGTGAGGGAGCCAACGACAGTTACTGGCTAGTGCATACACCACCATGTGAGGTGTGAGAAGTGTGTGGTGACAGTATCTGATGCTGACCTTCCCTGTAAAGAAAAAGCTCCCTGTGGGGCCCCTGGTGTCTCTGGCCCTTGACCCACGAGTATGACTCAATAGTGAAGGTTGCTTGGAAGATCAACCTACTTATGACTGTAAATACATAAATGGATCCATTTTGTAATCATAATAAGGTACTTCTGGGTGTTGTTGCTGAGATAATGTCACTTTTCAAGTGGTTGAAGGCATTCATCTGTGGCCATGTGCTCACAATGCACCTGAGGTGATGTTATCCCAGTTGGAAGCATTCTTGACATGCCTTTTACTTAATTTGACCACGTAGAACTACTCCAACTTACATTAAAAAATATATTTTCACATTATAAACTCGGACTATAAAGCAGGAATTCACAATTATCTATAAAGCTAAATCACAATTAAACTTTACAAAACAAAAGCACTAGTGCCTAGTGGCTAGTGTTCTGAGTTTGTCTCCAAGTTTGATGATGAATCCCAAACACTGAGGGCCAGTACCTCACATCTTTAATGTTCTAAGTGTCATCATCCTGTGTATCAGTGTCAAACTGTTGAGAGGCATGTGCTACTGAGTTACCAGATGTTATGCCAGTTACAAATGGGAAGAACAATATCCTGGGATGTTGCATAATGCATCCAAGAATAAGCTTTTATTTACTCAAGAATGTTGTCAACAATACTGCCTACTAATGATTGTGGAGCAAGGGGACACATTTTCCAAATGCATTTCCATTTATTTTAAGTAAAACACTTTGATTTTAAATTCAGGTTCCATTTAAAAAAATAGAAATCTTCAACATGACCCAATCGGTGCCCTTGGGAGGGAAGTCCCCAGCTGAGGAGAGTGGAGCAGTAAAGGTGCCACAGGGTGACCCCAATCCTTATCGGTGGTGGTGCAGTCTAGTTGTTCCAGTGAAAACTCTGCCTCTGGGCCACCATTCAACCCTGGGACAGCACTACCTCTGGCACCAGGCTCAGGATCGGCAACAGCCTCAGAGACAGCGCTATCCCTGTCATTGTGCTTGATGCTGTCTTTGACATCACTCCCAGTGCCATCACCCTCCTTGGTATCATGGGCAACACCAGAGTTGGGGATGACATTGTGTCAGCACCTCTCCCAGAGCCGAGTCCAGGGCTGATACCATGGTCATTGCCACCTCCATCACCATGTCCAGTGCCATCACCCACCTCAGTGTCATGAGTGACACCAGAGTTGGGGATGACATTCTGTCAGCACCTCTCCCAGAGTAGAGCCCAGGGCTGATACCATGGTCATTGCCGCCTCCATCACCATGTCCAATGCCATCACCCACCTCAGTGTCATGAGTGACACCAGAGTTGGGGATGACATTGTGTCAGCACCTCAACCAGAACCAGACCCTAGGCCAACACCATGGTCATCGCCTGGTCCGTCACCATGTCTGGTACCATCACCCTCCTTGGTGTAACTAGTGACATCATGTACAGTGACAAACTCCAAAATGGCAACAGTGAGGACAACAGCCTCAGTGCATGACCCTCTCCTGACACTGTGAACCGTGTCAGAATGGGGCCTGATGTCCCTGGTGCTAGCTGCGGTGTTCTCAACCTGAATGGTGACAACAGCACAGGCGATGCCAGTGGATAGTGTCAAGGTTTCCACCAGTGTATACCAAACATAATGCTACTGTCTTGCCACTGGGGTATCTGCTGCTGAGGCAATACAGGACTCTGGTGGGTTACAGCCACCCTGAAGAAGCCAACTGTGCACCAGACCCGCCCACCAAGGCCTCCGTTGCCTCAGTGGTGTAAGGTCAAGGAAAACCCTGTACTTCCATAGAACTAGAGGTCCCAGGAAGAGGCCCAGGGGAAAGACCTAATGACCCAAACTTGGATGAATGCATGTGACACCTGCCTCTGAAGGTGGGGCTCGGGCAACCCCACTTCAACGTACAGTTTTCGGTGGTGAGGTGGCCTATAAGAAGCAAGCATCATACGCATTCATGTCATACTCCAGTCCCAGATGAACCACGCACATGAGATGCTGATCCGCAACAGCCATCGGTTCCCCACAGGGGCAACAACACATCACTGGGTGCTCCCAACAAATCATTCTCAGCACTAAATGCACCATCACCCTTGTGCAATAATTGTCTGCCACCATTTGTTGCTACAGTACATACATACTGTCCCTGGCAACCATTATACTGAGCAGAAGTGATATGTTTTTTTAATAAACAGCACGTTAGATTACAACCGAAAGATGCTCAGCCTCCGTTATTCTTTCATTATCTATAAGTGCTTGTGAACAACACAGGATTTTCTTTTATGTTATTCATTTATTTATTAGAAAAGTCAGATTTACAACCTTTGAGTCATGGACTCCTTTACAAAGGCACCTTGGGGGGGGGTAGACAGAGTTACATAGTGTGGTTACAACAGTGAGAACAGTACAGGTACAGAACATTAAACATAGAGTACACATAGGTTACATAATAATGTTACTTGTACTAGGTTACAGTCATATACAAGGTACCCCAGGGTTACATTGTGGGTACAGCCTCGGACATACGTAGAGATATCTTGGAGAGGGTGGAGGTAGGGATGGGGAGGGGTATATTAGCCTGAGTGAAGACTTCAAAGTTATTTTTGTTATCAGGAAAGGATTCATGAAAGGGACGGTGTCATTTTGCCCTGCAGAGTGACCCAACATATAAGATACAACTACCTTTTATGTCCCATCATTGCTGCGAATCTGAGAAATGTATTATTATCATACTAAAATGCTGGCAGAATAGGCCTAATGGTCTTTTGTGTCTGCTCGTTTGGTCAGCCCTCACCCTGGGAGCTGACCTTGCTGCCCCCCTCACCTTCTCTGGCTTCTTCCTTCCCAGTTCCGGATATTCTCGCTGCACTGGATTTTGCTTCCAGAACCCTTCCCCTACACCTGTCCCACCCCCTCTTGAACCCTTCCACCGTCTCTGCCTCCACCAGACCCCTAGTCAGTGCATTCCATGGCTCCACCACCCTCTCAATGAAGTAGGACCTCCTCCTTTCTCCCCTGAATTTCCCCCCTCCAGCTTCCACCCATGCCCTCTAGTGGCCCTCTCTCCTTCCTTCGAAGCACCCTGACTGTTCCTCCCCTATTTATCCCCTTCATGTACCTGAAGACCTCTAACATGTCCCCCCAGTCCCTTCTCTCTTCCAATGTGTACATATTTAGCTCTTCGAGCCTCTCCTTATAGGTCCTGTCCCCCAAGCCCCAAATCATTTTGGTTGCCCTCCTCTGGACCCTCTCCAGGAGTTTAATGTCCCTCTTAAATGTGGACTCCAAAACTGCATGCAGTACTGAGGTGTGGCCTCACCAAGCAATTATACAGAGGGAGTATCCTCCTTCTGGAGGTAATCCCTAGCGATGCATCCCAGCATCCTGCTGGCCTTGGCTGCTGCCCTCCTACAAGTCTCCGAGTTGTTAATTGTGACATCCACCACCACCCCCCGGTCCCTCTCAGTCATCGAGACTTGTAGCATTTTCCCCCCAGGGTGTACACTTGGCCCGGGTTTCTGGCCCCCAGGTGCAGTACCTTGCATTTCCCTGCATTGAACCTCAGCTTCCACTTTCTAGACCATCTTTCCAGAGCCTCCAGGTCCCCAGTAGGGC
Organism: Neoceratodus forsteri; assembly: GCA_016271365.2. NCBI lineage: Eukaryota > Metazoa > Chordata > Ceratodontiformes > Ceratodontidae > Neoceratodus > Neoceratodus forsteri. The sequence goes on along the minus strand of JADMNL010000024.1, from coordinate 69,882,262 downwards.
CACCCTCCCCTCCTCCCCATCCACCACCACCCCCAGTTTTGAGTCATCCGCAAAGAGACTCATCTCACTCCTGATACCTGTCCTTATGTCAGAGACGTAGGCGTTGAACAGGAGGGGCCCAAGCACTGATCCCTGTGGGACCCCACTAATGACCCTCCTTGGGGATGAGACTATCTCGCAACTACGACCCTCTGGGTCTGGTCCTGGAGCCAATTGCCTATCCATCTGATTATTTTTTGTAAAGACTATAATTTGTCATGGAACTTATATATGTATTTATTTTCAATTATTTCTAGGAAAACCCTACAAGACATACTTGGGGACTCAATATACAAATGAGTAAAGTATGACACTCTGATGAGGGGATAACCATGAGTTTTATATTCATTTACACTGAGAGATTTAATAAAAAAATCAAGGGATTTAGTGTTGTAACAGATAACATTGAGAGAGTTACTGTGTAGCAAGTTGGTTATGAAACACAAAACTGTGTTTAGCTTATAGATAATGAAAGAATAACAGAGGCAGTGCATCATTTGGCTGTAATCTAACGTGCTATTTATTAAGAAAACATATCACTTCTGCTCAGTATAATGGTTGTCAGGGACAGTATGTATGTACCGTAGCAACAAATGGTGGCAGATAATTATTGCACAAGGGTGACGTCACGGCACATTAAGTGTGGAGGATGATTTGCTGGAAGCACCCAGGGTGTGTGTGTTCAGAAAAATATTTTTGTACTTGGTTCTTACTAAGTTTGTATTGTTTCATTGTTTAAGAGAATAACAGCACAGCAGGGCTGATGAAAGGGTGGTGCTATGAAACGTCACTCACTAAATGACTGGGTGTTTGAATGAATAAATGGAAGAGAACGACTTAGAGTGTGGAGCTTAACATGCAGTTCTCAGTATTGTCCTAGTGCATCCACCCCAGACACCTATAACTGAGAATCAAGACTGATTCTTGGAAGAGAAACACTAAGTCCCTCATGTTCAATACACTTTGTAACATGCTTACTCAATGCAGGACAGCATACGGTTTCTTAGAAGGCCAAAACAATGGAAAGAATATTATTATTTTGGCAGATGCAGCCAAGGACACTGAGAGATATTGGAACCGAATGATTTTAATGAAACCTGGATTTATTGAAATAGGTGCGACTGTTCAATTGCTGATGCCTGCATGCTTGAGAGTTAACCTTGTTGATATTCCATAAAATTTGAGCAACAATGATGCAGCTAGAAAGTTTCTGGCTACAAGAACCGTGTCAGAAGCTTCTATCAGCAAAGATTCTGAATCTGATTCTTTGTTGGAGTCTAGGAATATTAATGATACCTAAGATAACTCTTTGGATTCACTGAGAACTGTGTACACTGCAGTTACACCTAGAAACCCATAACTGACAATCAAATTAATAGTATCTCTTTAAGATGCCTTCAGAACTTAATTTAAATGTTCCCTTCTTTTTCTACATCATATTTTGCTAAAAATGCTTGCATGTTGTTTTTCTCTTGAAATCCTTTATTATTTCTTTCTTGATCCCCTATAATTATATATGGGAAGGGGGGGCCAGCTTCTTAAAACAGCGCAGGACTCAGTCCCACTCCTGAACTCCAGTTGCAGAGCGAAATCTACGCAGCTACAGAGATTGGTATTATCTGCTGCAGCTATGGAAGATGTTAAGCCTTTTCCCACTGGCCATAACATTTTTCCGCAGTTAAAGGGGAAAAACAGCTGTGAGCTGCTCTAAATTGTGGAGCCGGTCATAAACTGGCTCCACTTTTGAGAATACTGTAGCTGCAGGAAAAACTGCAGTTCCGCAAGTGGCAACCCACGTGCACTGAGTTTTTCCTGCAGCTGCAGGATTTGCATAAGCTTTAAGAATCCAGCCCAGGGTCTCAGGAATTAAAATGAAGAGGATTTCTTTTACATTGGAACTATTCAGACTGTCAGTATTTTTGGGAATTATTATTAAAGAGACTGACCACGATGAGCCCCTGATAGGTGCCTTATCGCTAGAAGATCCCCATATTGTATATATCCCCATGAAATGTTTTCTTGATAAAAAGTCATTTCCTTCACACAGTTCTGTATACTGGGTCCCAAGGACTTCCTGGTCATAAGTTCTGCCCATGCTCCACCTCTGTGCTCACGGACGTGATGACGAGATGCCAGTGAAAGCGTGGGAGCATGCTCGATTATATTGAATGGGCAGTGACTTTTAGATCTGTTTTTAGTAATATGATGGCCACTTAGCAATGA